>CM057809.1:46403565-47603565 GCA_030067965.1 Latrodectus elegans
ATATTTATGTATTATAAAAATTTTATTTAAATATTTATGTTAGCATCACATGGAAATGAAAATTTCATTTCGATATGCACCATTACTTATATTATAAATTTTTAGTAATAATTGCCTTATGATAATCTGTAAAACTTGAATATTCCCACATTTTTTTTAATTTGTGCAAAACACTATTGAAACTAAAATATTCTATATCAATCTGAAATAGTTTAATAAATGAATTTATATACTATTTTTAGAAAATAAATTTCGAAATAGAGAATACCAATGCTCTTATTACAAAACCACACTTGAAAAAATATCTTTCCAGGAATTCCTGTAACATAATATTTCTATCTCCCTTCTCGAAGTACTTCGACGCATTGCTTTTAGAGCTACTTTAGAAAATAAATCAAAGCAGAAAACATAGATGGGGTCACTATCAAAGATATTATTTGGTGGTGAGAGAGTAAGGCTAGAGTAATGCACATTTATCAAGCCACAGAAATAGTTTCTGTGTGTATATGTACTTATCTTATGATTCTGTTCTTCAGTGTTAGCAGCTATACATGAAGCAACTTATCCATGCAATAAATTATTATAAATATTACATCATAATTGAGTCTTTATGATGCTTATGAATAGTAGTTATGTATTATAAATTAAAGTAATATAAAACATTGCTGCAATTATATATATTTTTTTATTTTCAGAATAGTAAATGAAAAAGTCAAGTTGCATTAAATTAAAAAGTGTTTTGATTACATGTATTAGTGCATCTATTTCTCAAATCGATATTAACATAGTATTTTTAGTGTATTTGCTTAAAATTGTCTTGCTGAAATGCAAGAAAGCTAACAGAAAAAATTTATAAATGAGTAAACAAATATAAGTGAAAAAACTTTACCTAGTAAGCAAAGTAAAAATGCTAACATGCAAATACTTTCATTTTTCGAAAATTATAATTTTTTTAAATTTACTTATTTCACTGTTTTTTTTTAATAAATTAACATAATAAATACTTTGGATTTTAGTTTATTTTACAATATTGTTTTAAAATTTTAAGTAACAATATACATTGGAATTCAGAAATCTTGAGTTAGAAATTAAAAACTCATTTCATTAAAATTTTAAGTTAAAGAATTATTTTACTAATTTTCTTAATTTTAAATAAAAATTTCTATATATTAGAATGTATATTTTTATATAAAATTTAAAAAAAGATACCGTAAAATAATTTCAAATATTGGATATTTAGTTATTTGCCGCAGTGAATGTTGTGGTAAGAAAAATTTATCAGCATTAAAGGGCTAGTTATAGTTAACTATACGCAAAATATCAGCGTTCTCAGTTTTAATTTAAAATCAATTAGAAATTATATCGTCTATTTCCCGTTGCCAAAAATATCTCACAAGAATTAACAGAACGTTACTCTTTAGGGGAATTCTAGAAATACATCTAAGTTATTTTAAATAGCTGCAATCATTCATGCGGGAGCATTGTGGTTAGTTTTTCTTTGTAAATGTTTTTTTGAAAGCTGATTTTTTTTTTATCAGAAGTTGAATGATCTTTTAAAAAACATACATTTAGCAGTAGAATGATTTTCCTAAATTGCTTGAATAATTTCAGTCTAATAATTCTTGTTTAATATTATTAAAACAGTATTATATATTAAAATATTACTGTGATCAAGTTTCATTGACATTTAATTCTGTGAAACTGTTGTTTCAACAAAGTTATAATAGTTTTGATAATAACCTTACTATAGTTTTACTAATTAATGTCTTAGAAATTCATTTTTCAAATATTTAGTATAAAATCTGGGCAAAGAATTTTTACGAAATGTAAATCTATGAAAATTTTGAGAAAATTAAAATCCTTTTCTGAGGTTAAAAATACTATTTGAGTGATAACTTCTAACCATTAATTACAGCAAAAAATTAAAAAACTTCTTTTTTAAATGTTTTATGTTCAAAAAATATCACAGAAAACACAGATAAATATTTAATCCTTAGTAAAAAAACTTAGAAGGAAACGTAGAAAAAATAATATCTAAGAAAGAAATATGACTTCTGAAACTTGTGTAAGAGACATTACTACGGATTATCTCTAATCAAGAATCTAATATTTTTGTTTCCAAGATTGAAATTAGTTTCTGATTATATTCTAATTTTGTTTCATATTATTCGTTTCTGATAAAACATTTCAGCTCTACTGATGATGTAAAATGTCTCTCATTGGCATAAACTCTTCTTGTTGAGTCACCTCATAAATTTTATATTGAGTTGAGGTCTGGATACAAAGCTGGTAATTTTAAAATTCAACATTATGACTTTTTTCTGTAATGGGTTGCTGTTGTTTCTAATTCGATGGTGAAGGTAAGCTAAATCATCTCCATAAAACCAAAAAACATTAAAAAATATATAAATAAAATAGGACTCTCCAAAACCTCGTTCACAGTAAAATTCAGACAGTCAAGAATATGTCTCGGGGAGGCTTGATCAGCTTTGCACCAGTGACACTCCAGAAAGACCTTCTGGCCCTGTTGAAAGGAAAGGGACCTAATGTCTGTAATAGATAGGTGTGTTTTGTAGATATTTCAAACTTACTCCAACAAGAAATTCCGCATTAAACAAAAGATGATTTAATAATATAAGTTATATTTTTGTAATGAACCCTTTCAACTCTAAGTGAAATATATATATCCCACGATCATCACAGAATCTTCAATTATTTAGCGTTGGGAGAGTATTTATTTTCCTTTTCTCAACTAATATTTCTTCTCTTTTCTTTTCTTAACCAGTAGATTTTCATTTGTCTGGTACAAATTCAATTTTAGTTTCTCAGAAAGATTTTTTCCAGTCGTTGGTTTTCCAAAGTCATGATTTGCCGGTTGAACTTCAATTGATCTATTTTGTGCCTCTACAGCATTGGAGGCTAAAACGATTTTGCTGTATAAATGCCTCTTCCAGACTTTTTAATGGTGTTAAAAGGTCCGGAAGAGGCATTTAATAAATTAATTTCCTCCAAATATATAAGCTAGCAATTTGAATACTTTCTAGTAGGTAAGCAAAATCTTTTTTCTCCATTCTTTTAACTAGTTTTTGAATTTTAACTTCGAAAAATTCTTAATTCGTCTTTGATTTTCTTATCCTTATTATAAAAGTACTGCCAGTCAATCCTGTTAAACAAAAACTTTCAATATGTTCTCATCTATAACCAGGTAGTTTCATCGCTTTCATCTATCTTCACAAAACAATTAAAACTCCTAAAAATGTAAGACAAATTTACAAATTGAAGATTTCGTTCGTAATCTTTGTAAATCCATAAATAATTAAACCAGTACATGCACATTTGTTCTTGAAAAATCATCAGTAGTTTTAAAGTTTTTATATTCAGACTGAAAAACTACTTTGCATATATCTCTTATTCCCTGATAATTATGTATTTAAAAATTCTATTTTTTGGGTATAACTTCTCAGCAAAGAATTTTACTAATTAATTATATAATAACATTCAAATAATATTTATTTCCTTTTTCCATTTTTTTCAAACCTTTTACGGGCCATAAAGTTTTCACTCAGATTATACATTAAAATTAAGATTAGTTTTAATGCAAACAAATGTTAATTTTAGTTCATTCCTCCAACAATGTCAAGAAAGGGGATGCATCAACATTTCTAAGCTAATCTATGCATTTTAAATTAAAATAAAGCAGTAATTACTTTACATAAAATGCTTTTAATTTACGATGCAAGTTACCGTAAATTATATGTCTTCTAAAGATGAAAAAAAGCCGATAATCCTAACGTTGCTCATACATTTTAATAAACTAAGGCAATTTGCTTATAAGTTTGTCCCTTTATTTTCTAAAAATAGCTCAATAACAATTTTCTTTCACGAGTAGCTACTTGATGCAAGAAAACATTTGTTAGTAATTAAAAATTTTAAACTTTCTTAGTTTTCTTTTAATTTTTAGGTTGAATTTTGTATTAAATTTTCAAATATAGCTTGAAAGAAGTTATTTTGATATTTATAAATGCAACAGGTAAAAATATTTGAGCAAAATTTTATACTAAATATGGGATTTAGAAAATTTCAAATTTTTATATCAACGTAAGGCAAAATTATACTAAAAAATCAAATAGTATTAAGATCTACAGTTTTTATCTTACATTGTGCTCATAATTAATGTTTGAAGTGCATTTCATTTATTTTTTAATAAAAAGGCTGCACTTTGAAATCACGTTTCTCACTACAACAAACCAATATGTACAAAAAAATACTGATTTGTTGTGATATAATTTATTTCTTATTAAACATTTCCTCTTTAACGTATTTAATTAATATCTGATATTTTAATAATAACGGGTAATTGGAGTATGAAATGTTTGATATAATCACAAGATGCTTAAATTAGTGAGCGCGTAGGAAATTCCATTCTGAGAAAAGCAATTAAGGAGATGAGTGCATTGTGATTATAAATATTATATTACAATGACAAATACAAACGTTCAAAAGTAAAGAGCATGCTGGAAAAATGCTAACATTTTTAACAATCTACGGTTGTACATGTGTTAAAAATTGTTTCATCTTAAATATATTGGAAATTCAGCATAAAATTAAGATAATATTTAGATATATTCTAAATTTTACTATAAGCAACACTTTTCTAATCATAAAACTATCAAATGAAAAATCCACTTTTATCTTTAACATATGATTTGGATTCACAATAATAAAATTATAAAATTATAAGTGCAAAATGATAAAAAATGTTAAAAATGTAAAAGCATAAATAAATAAAATAACCTTTATAAATTCACTGATGTATATTCAAAACAATGAATTCTAAAATTATATATATGCTTTAAAAAGTGATGATGTGACATTTTTTTAAAAAATTATCTTATTTTCACTTATATATATGTAGTTATGGTGGCTTATGAAATCATTATATAAAATAACTGTCTGTACCAATAAAATATTTTACTTAAAACTATTTCTTGATTGAAGAATTAAAGTAACTCAATTTATTTAATAAAAATCACGTAAGAGCAATTGAATATGCAACGCTTTAGAACGAATATTTGTTAATATAAAACAAACATTTGCTCATATGATTGTCTTTTTATTCAATATAAACAATCAGTCCAGGACATATAACTGAATTTTACTTTAGCACAAACTAAGAAATCACTACTAAATGAACCCCTTAAAATCACATTAATATAATAAAAAATAAAAACTTTATGAATCTTTAATTTTTAATTTAATATTTAATTTCTACTAATATAAGATGATTAATTTCCAAATTCATTGTTACCACATTTATCCTTTATAAAATATGTTTGGCATATAAAAAAATTTGATAGTTTAAAATGTTTGAGAATTTTTAACGTATGATAAAGCTTTAAAAAATATGTCAGTGATTTAATACAAAAAAACAAAAAGTTAATAGTCTTACTAGTCATTAAAACACACACAGAAATATTTTCTTACTCAATAAAATAAATGAACTGCTTTGTTACAATTAATTTCTTTAACTAGAAAGTCTTACGTATAAAAATCAATTCATTAATTTTTTTAAATTCATTCTATACAGTAATTGTCCTTCATTCTTTTGATACGATTTTTTTAAAATTACATACCTATTAAATCTCAAATTTATTCAATGCAGTTTACTTTTAATTTATGTTTGATGTTTATAAGAACTAATAAAATTTCGTATTTTACATTATTTGCACATTGTATTTTGATGTTCTTTGAGTTTATAATAATAAAGTTACTCTTGTATTTGCAATAGAGTTCACATTTTTTTATTTTATTGACAATGACAAAGAAGCTTTCAGTTTTAGTTTTTATGCCGTTAATTTTAATATTTTCTCAATGCTTTTGAAAAGGTGCTGCTTTTGATGTTCAGCTAATCTAATAGAGGCGTCAAATAAAATTAGAAACAGGATTAGGTTGAGTCCTTATAATTGAGTTACTTTATGTAAACTTGTTACTGATAACAAAAGCAAAACTAAATTTATTAACTGAATCTATATAAATTAATAAAAGAGATTTGCCAAAGAAATTTCTATTAACTTCAAACGAAACAGCAAATCTCTTTCATTAAGTTTTATTAAAAGTGTTTGCACTCATTCTTTTGTCTCTTTGCCTATATAATCAATCAAAAATTATTTTATAAGAGTTACTCTTGATTATTCTGGTTTGGTTTTATTTAATTCATATGGTATGATTTTATTGTCTCACATGGTTTGATTTCATATAAAACTATTGCATATTGTTTCGTAATTTTTAATATTTATTCCTTACAAGAGAGACATTTGCTCTGCAAACAGAATAATTTCAGCGATTATTACTTTGATTCCTATTTATTGAAATATTCTGCAGATATTTATGTTTGTACGTATTTTGTCTCTCATATTTTATTAGATACTTCTTCACGGATAGCTGAACTGCACACTTTTTATAAGGTATTTTGTCATATGATTAATATAAAGTCATGACTATTAGTAAATGGAAGAAATATTAACAGAGCATCTTCTAATAGTTAAGATCTGAGAGGACAATATTGTTCGGACAACACTTTACAACTGCGCTGTATTTAATAAATGTTGCACAGAAATCAAATCTTAGGCACTGGGATTTCGTAATCTACAGCATTTTAAAAAAACAACAATATAATTTATAAAAATTCTTCCAGTAAGCATATTTATTGCATCCATCTAAGATAGTAGGTAATTTTAGATTGAAATTAAAGTTATCAAATTTTGATCCTCATTCTCAGCTAATCAGCTGTAAGAAGATATAATCTATAAGAATCAGAATACAAATAAATTCGAGTGAATTTTTGGAATGCTGTAATCATTATTAACACAAAAAAAACGCTTTGACATACATAATTAATTTTAAAAAAATAGATAAAAAGACTAAAAGAAACTTTTCCGTGATTTAAACATAGCTTCATTCAATAAGGCAGAAATCGCTTTGCACTGAATTATATTTATCGATCTTTTGTTGCAATTTGTCATTTTTTCTAAATCAAAAAGGGTGTAGAAGTTGTTAACTTCATATAAATTGCTATATAAGTTTGCCTATAAACATGATTGCCATCATTCCTTAGAAGTCTAGAAAGGTAAGCACATATTAAAAAGCATTGAATCCTCTACAATTCTCTGTTATTATATAAGATAAATGTTATAAATATATTTGTTTAAATTAAAATATTAAGTATAACTTTTATGTATTTCGAATATTTTTTGATTTAATGATATTTTTCAAATATTAATAGAATTATTTAATAAATTTAATAATTATACCTTTTACGTATTTCGAATATTTTTCGATTGAATGATGTTTTGCAAATATTAATAGAATTATTTAATAAATCTAATAAGCATAACTTTTACGTATTTCGAATATTTTTCAATTTAATGATATTTTGCAAATATTAATAGAATTATTTAATAAATCTTGATTCTGTGTGGTTAAGGAAAATAATCACAGAATAATATGAAATTTCTGAAATTTTTCAATCATGCAACTGTTTCTGAAAAAAAGTGCAAACATTTTTCTTTTGAAGTATGAAGAACTTTCAATATCATTCCAGTTTTCCAGTTCCAGTTTTAAGGAAAGAAAATAGAAAGTAGACACATTGACACTTCCACGTAGTTTCAAATTATTGATTTTTTTTACCATGCTGTATATTTTTTAACCTTTCCTGTTTCTTTGATTTTGTAAATATTTGAAGGAAAAGAAAGTAGCACAAGTTAGTTGGAGTTAAAGCATCTGTATATAGTTCCAGGCATTTAAAAACCTCTGAATAGAGAGAAAAAAACCCTAGAGAACTTTTAAATTTTGCAGTTTGCTCAAATAATGAGAGATATTTCTATGATATTTTAATCTGTTTTACAGAATATCATCTTTTAAGTAAAATCCTTATGCAAATGATTTCCTTTTTGGATTCAATGAAAGATTATTTGAAAGTCTTGAAAGGTAGAGTTGTAAGATGGTGGCGAGAAACATAATATCTTTTTAAATCAAATTATTGACTTCTCATTTAGAAAGGGAAGTCTAAATATGGATTCTAATATCTTTAAGAAAATAATATAAGTATCAGTTGTAAATTTAAACGATGATAATAATTCCTATATACTGATGCGTTTTAGCATCAGTATATAGGAATTATTATCATAAAAAAAGTTAATATTCAAATTTATAGCAATATTAATGATAGATTATATAATGTATATATGTATTTTAAGAAGTTATATTGGCTTTAAATGCGTAACGGATCAAAATGTATTTTTTAAATATGAGATTTTTTCATAATTTTTAAGTAATGAATAACATGTTAAACTTCATATTGATGAGTTTATTATGGTATAGATAAAACTAGATTATAATATTATATGGTTAAATTTCTTATTATGTTAGACAGTAAAACAATATGCTTATCACTGTAAAAATTGAAAGTTAAAGTATTGTTTTCCAAATTGATATGATATAGATTTCATATATGATGCTTTATTTAATAAGTATTACCAAATCAAGGCTATCCAATAATATTACTTGAAATTTCATTTAAATGTTGGCATAAAATGGAACTTATTCCTTGGAAAAGACCAAACGTTTACATTATTTTCTTGACATAAATTTTTTTTCAGTTATTATTCATCAGTTTAATAATTTAAACAATCAAATCAGCCGGAAACATCCTGCTTAAAATACATAAAATATAGTTTTTTAAACAGAAATTAAGTTAAATATGTGATAATTTACATTTGATTTAGAATTTATTCAGAGTTATATTATTATATTTTTACATTATTATATTTAAACAAAATCATTATTTTCACAGAATCATTACAGAATTTCATATTATTATATTTATACAGAATTTTTTAAAAAGGAAACTCATATGTTTCTTGAAAATTACTTTTAAAACATTTTTTACTGTTAAAAGTGTACTTCTGATGACTGATTGCCATTCAAATAGTTAAGAGACATTTTTGACTTTCTCTATATTCTTGTATATTCATATAAATATATACAAATAAAACAAAACCTGTACGAGGATCACTCTGAATTTTTTGAGATACGGCTAGGTTTTTAAAGTTGCTCTATACGGCACCTCCACTTGGATTCACTGAGGCTACTGGGGTAGGACAGTGCTGTTCAGAGCAAAAGCTCTCGGATTCAATTACAGCCACTGTTGAACAACAGAGGATGGATGTTGTGCTTCTGCTTCTGCATGCACGACTGTTGCAGTGAGTGCTTGGGATTTCACTAGGTTTCCTCCTTTGCGACACGCAAATACAGCCCACCAACAATAAAAGTCCTCCCAGAATACCATTTGCGCAATGGACACTAAAACAACTTACAATAACTTTATAGTCATCGAAATCTAAAATTTGCTAGAATGCATTTCTTCATATCATTCGAGGCATAACATGGTATTCTAAGAAAATTCTTTTCATACAAATATTTTGATCTCAGGTGTTAGTCATAGGAGGACGTTAAAATTCTGTATATCCTTCAGTATGACGATCAGTGTGATTTTGAGATTTTAAGGTTAGTAATAATATCCTTCATATCTGTGCTGCAATTTTAGTAATAGCAGTATATGTATGTATCTATTAGTAGGAAAGGAACTTGTTGAATAATCAGAAAAGTATAATAAAGAATTAGATACAAACATATGATTAAAAATTTACAAAAAGTGATTTTACATAATTAACGTTTTTAATAAACAGTTAAAACCCTTATAATCTGCCATTAAGATCGTGTTTAATAATCCAATATTTAGTAGAAATCTCTCCTATGTAAAAGTTAAATATATTTAATGGTTTTAAGCTACACACAAATACTTTATGAGACTTCACCATAGCCTAATGGTAAAGCTGAACACATTTCTGAGTAGAATATTTTGTATTTTATGCTTTATTTTGGCAATTTTAGAGTAAAAGGACATGCATATTACATTTTTCGTTTTTTATATGAATATATGTCAAGGTGAGTGCGTGCGCACTTCCTAGGTTTCCTCTTTGTTCTATTCATGAAAAATGCCAACTATCTATGAAATGCTATCTCAGATGTCATTTTTTGATATATATATATATATATGAATTCTTTGAAAATAGATACTGTTTTATTAATTTTTACTTCTCTAGAAATCAATAAACTAATTTGAAAATATTACACATATAAAATGAAATAATCTTTATTCAAATAAAAAAAATTGGCACACATAAATGTGAAATCAGGATTGTAATTATATTGGAGCATGAAAAAACAAGGTAGGAATACTTGTTCGGAATTCGTTTGACGGAAAGAAATATTGCAGACAGAGAAAACTATGCGCTTTTTAGACAACTCAACCTCTAATTATAGCTCTAGGATTCCGATTTTATGAACGAAGTAGTAGTAAAGATATGAATGTAGGACAGATATTCGATTTCCTGAAAAATGATATCTCAGATGATAACCAGTGAAGGAGATTTTGTCCATTTTGAGAGAATCAGGTAAAAATAAAGCTTTCTGATTATTGATTCGTGAAAATTTCTGTTTTATTCCGTTATGGAGAAAGTTCTTTAAGTCTCAATGATCTATGTAATAACTGCACTGATTTGTTCTATCTGAATAGAACTTATAAATATTGGGAATTAATAAAAGTTTACTAAAAATGCTGTCCAAATTAGAAAAATGCAGTGATTAAATAGAAGACATTTTTTTTCTTTTCTCAGAGATTGTGTTTTATTTGTTTACTGTTTTACTAATGAAAATCTGAGTCTTAATAGGATCACAAAGAGAAAAAATCTTTTCAAAATATTTGTGATAGTTATTCAATTGAAAGAAAATCAAAAGATAAGTCGAAATTATAAATTTCTCATTATCCATAAAAATTTCTTCTTTCTCATGCATTTTAAAATTTTCCATTATAAACTTTTAATACATTTTTAGCATTGTAATTTTAAAATAATGTATGTAATTATATTTTACATAAATCAACTCATTTTGATATCTATGTGCAATATTTTTTCATTCAGATCTTGTTTATTGATATTGTTTTTTTATCTATTGATGTAATCAATATAACGTTTCTTAATTTATATTATATTTATTTAAGTATGT
The DNA here is from genome assembly GCA_030067965.1 of Latrodectus elegans. NCBI lineage: Eukaryota > Metazoa > Arthropoda > Arachnida > Araneae > Theridiidae > Latrodectus > Latrodectus elegans. The sequence goes on from CM057809.1 coordinate 46,414,690, forward strand.
ATTCATAATTTGATAAATAAAAAGACGTTTAAAGCTGTAATTTAGTACTATTTCCTCGATATGCACTTTTCAGATACTATTTAATCATGATATTATTTAAACTTTATAATTTGAAGCTATCAAGAAGGTTACAAAATACTTTACACCTTTTAAGTATAAAATATGTAAAGTTAAGGAGTAGCAGTGGAAACTTAATAGATTTAAAGATAAGAGCTAAGAAATAACTAAGACTTTTTCAAAGCTATCTTAAGTAATTTCTTCTTTGATAATTTCATAAGAAATTTAATTATAGCTAAGAACTTAAGTGGGTGAAAAAGTTCTCCTAAGTTTCAAAATGTTCACTCTAAGTCTCTTGCAAATAAAGGAAGAAAAATGGAGGAAAAAACGATAATAACTTCAGTGTTTGGTAGCAAGTAAACCAAGTTGTTGATGGCAGAGGGGAACATTAAGAGGAAAACTCGAAAGGGCATCGGTTTCAGCAAAGTAGAAAGAGGAAAAGTTAGGATAAGAAAGAAAAAGTAAGGAAAAAATGTAACACGCCCCTAATGACTTTTGCTCACCAACGAAAACGAGATTTTTATCAAAATCCTGTTTCTTGTAGGCGCGGGTTCTGAAAGGGTTTTATTAGAATGTCAAATATTTGCTATCGCGATGAAATCTGAAGCGAACGTATTGATGCTGATTGGACTTATCACGCACCTTTAGTAATTGCTGTGGTTAAGATAAGAGTATTATATATTGCTTAACAAAAGAGTAAGCTATTTTTCTCCCATAAGCTACCAGAAAGAAGTTTGATAATTTTCAACATACTAAGTAGCAGATAATAACAGATTCTGGCAATTTTAACTGACATTTGTTTGCTTATTTTGACGGTTAGAAGATAGGGTTTCTTTTCCAAATAAAAGGTACTTTTGCCACTGAATGTGTATAATTTATATTTTAATTTGAATTATTTTTATTTACATTTTGTACATTTAGGTTACATACATTTTGTGCATCTGTTGCAAATTGGTTTTGAAACATCTTTGTAAAGTTCCCATTAAAAATTCGCCTGTAAAATATTTGATTAAATATATGCATAAAATATTTAAATGCAGTAAAATATGCCGAAAGAGAGAGCATATTGTACTTTTTTTCTGTCCTGATAAACACAACTAAGATTGACGTTGAATACACTAATAGCTTAAGATAATCTTATTTTTTTTATCAAATCACATATTTAAGATATTAAAGCAAAGAAAAATATATACAATTTTGACACTATATCTTATCCGCTGAGAAATTTTAATTACTTTTGTAAACATTTTCAAAAAGGATGACATCTGCTATTTAATTTAATTTGATATATTCGGATTATTTACTTATTTTAATATAAAACTGTTTCCCATTTCTTAAAATGTTTCTTATTTTTGTCTGACATTTTTATTTATTTTATTAAAACACTTATTTTTCACAAATACTTACATTATAAGTAACTTATACTTAAACTTGGTATGAAATTTAATTTTCAATTGACAACAATATTCTCACTATTATTTTAAACATTTTTAACATTTCAATTAAGTACTGGATTAACTTTCAATTAATATTACTGTTCTTACTAATAATTATGTTTCAAATACATATAATGCAGGAAATAAATTTTGTAGCTAATCTTTAGTATTTTTTTTCCCAGTTTGTCAGCGAATTGAACAGAATGTTTAAAAATCGATACAATCAACATTTTAATGATTATATATATATATATATATATATATATATATATATATATATATATATATATATATATATATATATATATATATATATATATATATATATATATATATATATATATATATATATATATATATATATATATATATATATATATATGAATATGAATATCAGATTAATATATAATAATAATTATAAATTATTTTATAATTACATAAATTTTAAATTATATAGACTGCTTTAGCATATTAAATAATTATATGTTATGACATAGACCTGCAGCCTATAAATAAACTAATACTGCGAGCTTTACTTTTTTTATGTGTATATGTAATATTCTATACATTTAAAAATATTCCCAGTTAGCACATATAACTAGACTAATATTGTTAAAGTATTATGTGAAATTGTGTTTGACAATGCTATATATGAATTGATAAATGATTGCTCCTTATAAATATTCAACAATGTTCTACCCCAATGTTAAATAATATTTCTTTACAATATTGTGTGTGTGTTTTTTATATATTGATTAGATAGTGAAAACAATTCCACTTTGTATTTCATGATTCTTTATTTTGATGGGGAGAGAAATTTATTTGTAGCAATTTTCAATATTTCATTTGAATAAAAAAGGGATTTTTAATTAAAATATTATAATATTGAAAATTTTTATACTCTTTAAATTATATTACTCTATTTAATTTTCTTTTTAATTATTTAAATTTAATAATTAACCCCTACTAATATATATATTTAATGTTTTTTTTTCAATGCTTACATAACATGTACATATGTATGCATTAATGCACATACATAAATGTAACACAAACTCAAATTTAGAAAAATTTTAATTATTAACTTTACCATTATACATATTCAGTAAAAAATAATTACATTCACCATATTCCGAATGTTTCATAATAATCAAAACCTATTCAAATCACATCAAGTAAAGTTGCAAAAATGACTGATGACCTAATAAGTCAAATATCTCGGGCTTTCTTAATAACTCAGACTATTTGCGTTGTTTCAACACCTCCAATCATAACCGGATACTTTACAAAAACAAACCTCTCATCAACGCATGATGCTACAGTTAAAACAAGGCACACCAAATACCAACAATCATCCATCTCTTTCTCAAGGCGAATAGTATGATTAGTTGGGGGCAGAGGGGATAGGGTGTCAGGATTCACGATATGTACCTATAACCCCGTCCAATTAAACACCGTATTCATTCGCCGGCTTTAATCATACTCGGCGATCTTAATTTAATTAAATGCGGCATAAAACCGAATACGAAATATCTGACTTGAGTTCGCTTCCGGGACGAGACGTGGTGGCAAACACCCACTATATATTTCAGTTCACATGTTGTAACATTTGGTGACCCTCGGAACTAAAATCAAACACAGGGGGGGGGGGAACGAGACAATCTTCAGAAATCTGAAGGAACATTTCATCAAAGGGGAGTACACTTTTGTGGTTATTATTTTATATAAGATAAAAAAATATGCAATTGGTGGGATTTTCACGTTTTCTGAAGCAAAGGAATGCGGCGTTATTTCAAAGTTTTGTTGATTTTTTGTCAAATGATTGCGTTAGTTAAAATTCTGCAAAAGAAACCAATTCTTCAGAATTCTTTCTATCAATAAAGGATATTCTTTATATTCTATTAAATATTTCATATTTAATTCATCATGTAGATTAAAAACCACAGTTTTGCTTTTTAAAATCCTAAGATTCCTTTATTTATTTTCATTTATTGCACTATTTTAATTAAATTAAATAATTTCAAGTTGCTTGTAATCATCTAATTCCGCGAGAAATAAGCTTTGACTTTTCCATAAATTTGTATTTTGTTTCCAATATTTTCGAAGCATAATGAAATATATAATATTTTTTTTCAATATTATTTGATCATGTACTAATAAATCAGTGAATGTACATCTAAAAGAAGGAACTTATTCTTTTTCCAGCTCTTCGCGATAATTTTTCCCCGAATGAGAATTATTTTCATTTATTCATGAATCTATGGATCAGAGTATGAGTAATATTTCAGATAAATTCTTTATTAAGATATTTTATGTTAAAAAATCTTAATAAAAAATTTATCTGAAACACAATGTTTACCAATTCATACAATGCTTATGAAACATGTCAACGGGTTTTTTTTTTAAAAAGAAATATAAATTTCGAATTACAAATAAGCACTGGCAGTGATGTTCACTCCAGAACTTAAAAATCTTTTCCAATATAAATTCGGAAAACTTTAGAAATGCCTAAAATGCATTCTTCAAAATTTAAATATTTACAGAATTGAGTAATTTTAATATAATGATACTTTTTAAAGTATAATTTTCTCACTTCTAAGAAATAAAGGTATTTTACATAATTTTGCAGTTAATGCCTTTTTATGATGTAGTAGTCGTCAACATGTGCTCAATTTACCATCATTAAATGTGGTTTTGATTCAAAAACACTTTTTCAATTAAAATAACCTTTAGTAATTATGTTCTCTTTATTTTAATAAAAAGTTCTTAACATTATGAATGAATTTTTGTGCTAATAAGAATTACTAAAATAAACTAGTACATCAAAATAGCAAAATATAATTATGATTATAAACTCCATTGAAAATTTAATAATATCTATTAATTTATATATATATATATATATATATATATATATATATATATATATATATATATATATATATATATATATATATATATATATATATATATATACATAATACTTTTTATAAAGTTTTATAAAGTGAAATATTTATTATTTTCTTACACTTCAACCTAATTAGCTTTTAAAATTTTTAAATTTTCTATTCATATTTATTTATAAGAACATGTTTAAAACATGTTATAGCAACACACTTTAAAAGTTATATACATAAGTACAAATATATATACAAAGCTATATATAATCTATATACACTTTAAAAGCTACAATTATTATTATTAAAACATATTAAGGACTAGTGATGATAATTAAAATTAATAAGAGACTGAATACATAATTTTATTATGTATTTTGGTTTCTCATTATTAATTTTATTATGCAGATTTCACTACTCATGTAAAATACAAAAGAATTACAAGAAACTTTATTTTTATTTCATAAAAGTTTTGAAGAAATTTTATCAAAAATTAATTTGAATTTTTTTGGTATTAATATCATAATATTATTTCTGTGCAAGTTTTTAAAATGTTTTAGTCATAAAATGATTATCAACTTTAAACTGAAATCTGGGTGAAAATTTATTTTTTAAATTAAAGTAAATATTCAAAATATTTATCAATGACAATATGATTTATTATATAATAAACTTATTGCATTATTAATAAACTCATTCTATACTCAATAACTTTTCTCATACATTAATAATTTATATTTAAGATAATTGTGATATCCAATTACAAATATTTTCCAAACTTTTCTCGTTATTTTTGAACATTCTTTTATTTTTTTACGACATTCTTTTGTGAGAAATCCTATTTTTGGACAGAAATTTTAAAAACAATGATATTTTCCTTTTCTCTTTATTTCTCTAATTAGAAATTACGAATTTCTCTTTTGTAAGATATTTAAGACTTAAAAAGATTGAAATATAATTCATTTTAACAAGCTACAGAAAATAAAACTAATGTGAAGAGAGAAAGATTAAATTAAAAATACCTTTCATTTAAAATATTTAGATTTAGTCAGAAATTTTTTCACATATATTCGACAGTAAAACAACTATTTAGGAAAAAGTACGCAGCAGCAACTATTCTATTTATAGTAGATAAAAATAAAGAACAACTCTTTTCTCCGATTAAGGTATTTCTTTCGTGTTGTTTACCCAATACTTCCTCCGATTTCTTTCTTTGGTCAAAACTGTCAATTCTTGTAATTCTACACTATTTCCTCCTTTAACTTTTTCTAGGAAACTCTTTTTTTCTTTTTTTGACTTTTGAATGGATGTTGCCGACAGTTTTTTGAGTCAAAAATGTTAAGAATTGAAATGGTTTTCTTAGTTTACTGCCAAACAAAGCTAAATTATTGGACCTAGAAAGAATAATTGAGGAATAATTTTTGCCATCATTCCCTTAATGTTTTTTTCGTGTGATAATTACATTATGATATTTCATTTTTATGTTATTCTCTAGAATATTACGTCTAACATACTGTGTTTAGCTTATTTTCAGATCGTGTCTTTGAAATTCAATATCTGGTAGTAATGATTGAATTTTCAAACCTAATCAGGTAATAGATGTGTAAACTCCAAATTACGTAATAGATATGTTAACTACAAACTGAAAAAAAGCTGCTTTTAATTGAAAAAAAACTGAAATTTAACTATGTTACATATGTTATTATGGAGCTATGTTGAAGCTAAGCTTGGTTAATAATTTCTAAGGTTTTTAAAGAAAAGTTGAACTTTTTAAAAAATAATTTAGACTTAGTTGCTTGATAATGGTTTGAGAAAGAGCTAATTTAATTTACTTTAAAACAAAAATAACTATACTTACAATTGTAGCATGAAATAATTTTAAAGTAAATTTTCCAAATACTCTAAGTTAACACTAACAGAAAAACATGTCTTAGAAAATATATTATGTTTTCCAATAGCTATTTATTTATTTTATATTGAAACTAAATATAAGAGTGCTCATTTTTAATTATTTGCATTTGAAATACCATTAAATATATTAGAATTTCAGAGTAACTATTTTGGTTAAAGAATTGTTTTTAGAGAAATACAAAATATGTTTGTGGGGATTTTAATAGATAATTCCGTATTGAGAATTGATTTTAGTGATTTTAATGATAGTCACAAAATAAAATATATTATGATTCATAATTGTCATTTTTCTTTTATAGAAAAAGAAAAAGGAATTTATTATACTTTGAAAATTTTAAAGAAAGACGAATGATATGAAATTCCTTAAACTGAATAATTTGAGAAAATTATTAATGTAATATAAAAGATACGCTGTAAATATTTGAGTACTTAACAAGATACCAATAAGATTGTCACTTGATTTCATCAAAAGGAAAGTATGTAGAAATTATTTAAAAATTACAAGCATTTTTTCACAAATGTAATTAATATTTTTCATCTATAGTGTAAATTAATTATTTCTTATTACACACAAAATGATAAATACACTAATATACATATATACCAGAAAGTTTAGCAAGATTTTTTTCACAAATATAAAAATAGTATCATTTAGTTAATAGTTTTTAAAAATTTATTTCTATTTCCTAGGACTATAATAAGTAAGAAAAATGATCAAATAACAATTTTAAGGTAAAGTTTAAATCTGTAAATTTATGTTAATATTCTGAGTAATGTGTGGACTTTGAAAGAAATCTCAGTCTTAATTTTTAATTTTTAACCGAAGAATATTCAATGAAATACAGAATTTATTTTATTTCCAAGATATTGTATATATAATCAGTTCATAATTATATTTTAAGATAAGTTATTTTTATGTTGTTTTCATAAATAAATTGCATAGATAAGTTAGTTGTTCCTTCAAATTCAATCAAAATGTTCTCCTTCCTTAAAGAATTATAAACTTATTAGTTTCTTTAAAACTGAATATATCATGATATGAAAATAACAATAAACAAAAACTTCAGCTCATTCTTTTGCATAGACTTTTTTAAAGAAGAAACTAATAAAAATTGTCTGGATTCACTCTTTGCAATAAAAGAAGCAGGGAAATCTTTTCTTATAAATTCATCTCGAAAAAAGTTTAAGCTGAAGCAGAAACGCAACGCATATTTCCTGTTGTTTAACAGTTGTTAAGATTAAACCTGTAATTTCACTGAAGTTCTACTAGATTATTAATAAATTGCATATGCCCTAAAATGAGTCTGTGCATATATATTTACGTGTGTGTATGTCATTCTTTCAGATAACTGCAGATTATTATACAAATAAAACTATAATTTTATAACTTTATTTTTCTCTTAGGTATACACGCAATTTATTATTGAGAACATAAAAATAAAGTTAAAATGAAAACAATTTAAGATTCTGCAGAGAAAATAGAAGATGTATTTGTTTATTAAGAGTTATCTAATCTGGAAGTATATGTGAACTACACAATTTTTATTTCAACATCACTATTTCGTTACAGTTTCCACAAATGATGTTTTTTTTTTTGTTTTGACAAAAAAAACACTAAAATTAAGACATTATTTATAATAATTATTTCCTCTATAGTAAGAATTTAATTCAATTTCTTTTCCCTGATTAGAGAAAATAGCTCTCTACACTAAAAAACGAAACAGTTTAATATTAGCTACACTTGTAATTATCAAAGTTTTTTATTTAAAGTACTTAAAGTTGTAATATCGGATTCAATTGCTGAAAATATTCCTAATAAATGAATTTTTGAATATACTTTTAAAAAATGGCAGCAGTGAGCTTTAATTTATTTTCCATTCCTGTCCGTTATAAATAAATGTTTTCTCACTTGTTATAGTTAATGTATTTATTTAAATACGTTAAATGTTAATAACATATGCATAACCAGAATGAATATTTGTAATAGGACTACTAAATTAATTGCAAAAAGAAACTGAAATATACTTTAACATGTATTTAATTCTATTTGTTGGATACTAAAATAATTTTTAAAAATGTAATAACATATTTGTTTTATGTAAGAGATTAAAAACTGTCATGTTTGCGTATGAAATTCGATAAATTAGAACAACAAGAAAGAGTTTCAGAAATTTATAATATCAAAGAACAAACATAAGTACATAAATGCCAAATGATTAAAAGAACAAATAAGGCACGCCACTGCGGTAAGGAATGAAAAATAAACAGCGACATATTCTCTAAAGGCGTGGAAACAAAATATTACAGGAAACATCTAAGTACATCATAAAAATTCTTTGTCATAGACAGCTCAAAAGTTGGCATTAATACAATTTGATTGAATTCGCAGAACAATGTCACACGATGATATATGAAGTATACTTAAAATTCATATAAATATATATTGTTTTTAAATTCTCCTCTAAGTTATCCTATTTTTAAACTCGAAACTATTTTTTAACTCTATATTTCTAACTGAAAGACTGTTTATGTTTTTATTAGTATTGATATGAGATGAAAACCATTCTATGGAGAATATTTGAATCGTACGATATGCATTTCTGTAAAGTGAAATATAAATAAAAGTTATTAAACTCCTCTAATTCTATATTATGCTGTGGAAAAGGAGTTTTGCAATTTATGACTGACGAAAAATAATCAACTAATGATTAAAATTATTTTCCGTTTTGATGGAAATTAATAATATTTCAATTATTCATTAAGTTTCAACTAATGATTAAAATTGATACTGTTCTAATTAACTGTTGTTTTAAAATATGTTATGAGAATTTTGCTGGGTATTTAATGCTTATTTTAAGTGAAGCATTCTAATAATGTTAATATTTAGAATCCTTAAGTAACAAAACATTTTTTAAGCCAATTCAAGTCAGTAACTTAATAATAGGTTTATTTGAAATTATATATTGTTGTTCATAAAAAGAGATTAGATTTTGCTCATTAATACGTCATTTCTTTGTGATAATTTTTTGTTTTTAGCTCCCATATTTTCACAGTTTCTTATATTTTGAGAATTGCTGTCTTTTTGTTGAATTTTATGAACTTAGCATAAAAAATATTTCATTCATTACATTTAAAACATACTAATTTTAAGAAAATTATATTTTTAAAACATTTTCACCAACTGTTATGTCTTATGAGAATGGTAATAACTTTATCTACATAAAGACTTTATTTCGTTACTTTACTTTACATTTATGTAAAATAAAAAAAACATTCATAAATAATATAGAAATATTTTAGCATGTTCAAAATTATAAAGCTCTTAAAAATATTATGAATAATTTTATTACAATGCTGAATTACTTTATAAGTGTTTTTATTTCATATTCGTTTTTGTGTGGTATTAACTTCACTTTGGTCTTAAATATGAGCAAAAGGATTTTACTGTCAAACTGACCCAAATAAATAGGAAATGTACTGATAGAACAAAATTATAAAAGGAACTAATTAATCGATATTAAATTTAGAAAATGTTTGCAATGTTTGCTACATCTCAATTTGTTCGAAATGGATACATCTTTTTGCCCCACTTTCATTTAAAAGCAGTAGCCGTTTTTTGGTGATTATTTTGTTGCAATGTTTAATGGAGAAGATAACAAGATGTATACAGTAGTATGTTCTTATGACAGATACTGAAGCTGAGCAATTAAAATATTTGAACCTCGAAGTAATGAAGGCATGATGCTGACCATCCTAATTTGATAAATGCAAAACTTCTTAACAGTTGCTATCATGTCTTAAATTTAAAAAATAAGATTTTAGTTCATACAGTTAGTTTATTTACATTTATTTAATAAATTAAGGAGCAAAATAATTTATCTGTCTTGGAAATTTTTATTTGTCATTTTAGTAAGTAATTATGTATTTTTCAGTAATTATTTCCGAGATCTTTAGGTTTCATATCATTATGTTTGACTAATGTCCCATGTACACATTCAGTATGTAAGCAACAAACTTATTACAATTATTTCATGGTAAATAATCAGCGTGAAGATATCTTAATATACTTTTAAAAAGTCTTGATTTTTTAAAAATGTACATTAATAATTATTATCGATGGTGATTACATAAATTGTTACAAAAATGTGCTTAAATGAGTACAGAGAAATATTTAACTTAAATTAATTCTGTGTCGAAGAACCTTTACCTTAATTCAATTTGTGTGTAGAACAATGCCTTATGAATAAACTATATAAATTAATAGTAATAACAACAGTTATATCCAATATTAGCAATATTAGATTACATTAAATAGTAGCATTTATATATTATAAGTCAATAATAAATTCATGAATGAAATAACGATGCATTTTTTTTAATTTTCAGGTGTCTCTGCAACTTACCGCCGTCTACTACTGTTTCCTTACAAAACAAGATTAAGCAGCTATACACTTCTTTTTACACCATTAGTAATAAAAATACTAAAATAAAATCATTTTTACAATAATATGATATCACTTATATGGGAAACAATAACGTATTACCATAATAACAAAAGCCAAAATATTTATAAAAACGTGCTAATAAGCAAAAAAAAAAACTTAATTCAGAAAATAAATAATTTTAGCATGACTAAACTGCTTTTCTCAATATCAATATTACAATATACATAGAATATATTACATCAAATCATTGATATTTTCATTTAAGACATGGATAATATATATCTCATTATAATCTGTACATATTAAATTAAATTTAACTCCTGCACTTCAACGTCGTATTAAACTCTAATTCAATACACAAACAATAACCTTTCTCTGGCTAATTTTACATAAGAGATAACATATACATTCATACATCTATATGAACATCAATACACGAAAAACATCATCAGAAGATAGCTGATATTAACGTCAAAGCAGTTACGTTCGAGTGTTTTTTCTACTACAATATTTAAAAAATGACGATGAAACAACGTTACATGAACGTTGTGCTAATACGTTTCAAAACCACAATTATTCCAGAAGTAGGAAAAAAAAAATGGAAAAGGACAAGTTAGAGAGAATAATGAATTATTCATCATTCTGATATCAGATTGAAACCGTATTGTTTTTATGAAGCAGCACATATATGGAAAATGCAATCATAGAATACACAATTATTTTCATATTTCGCACAGATGCAATGAAATTTCATAAAGAGAAACACTTTCTTTTTTTACATGTTTATTAAATACAAGAATTGTATACATTTATTTTCAAGCCTGATATAAAAATGTTCCTTACTTTAAACAAATATTGGTTGTAATTAATAAGTAGAAGTAAAAACACTACTTTTAGATTTCATAATATGGTAATAATTTGTAGATTATAAAATTATCTTAATGTTCGAAAAAAATATAATGTTTAAAAAAAAATTCTGTATAATATTCAAATTTTTACTTGAAACCTTATTACCTGCATTATAAAACAGCGCATTATAGTAAATCTTTATTTATGATATATTTCATGATAATCATTGCTATAAAATAAGTACAATAATGTAAATACATATGAATATAGTATTAAATATTCATATTCATACGTTTAATAAATCTAGAGTATATTATCCTATTTTACTAATCATTTGATGTATCACACAAAGAATACTGTATCTTACATACATATGATATGATTATTATACTACAAATATTCAATTTAAATATGTAGAGATAGTTCATAAATAATTCAGGAAAAGTTTAAATTGACAGCAGCCAATTTAATGGTATGCATTTTTTAATGCATGCAAAAGAAGTATATATAATATTTTATAAAGTAAAGAAGTAAAAAATAGCATTCCAAAATTTTTAACTCTTAAAGTATTTTCTTTAAAATAATTTGAAATAGTAGGCAATCGAGCTGTAAATAATGTATACATATATGAATGTATAATAAAATAATAAGTTCTGATTAATGAATTTTAATTTTGAAGTTAAGTAAAATATATAAAAGCTCCATATCAAAACTAAATGCTTTGAATTCAGTTTTAAAAGAGTTTTGAAAAGAAGCTCGAACGATCCAAACACGCATCAAAAACACTCGATATTATAAAAAAATTTAAGCCTGTATTAGTGTATGAATAATAGCATAAATAGAAACAATTATATAGATTTACTTATATTTTTTAGCTTATTAGAGAATTAAATATAAAGACATCATAAAAAATAATTTGAGTCAAAAATTAATTTTCGCAAATTTTTTGGTGATTTATAAACGTCGTTTGAAAAAGTGTTTAAATGATTTTGATTTAAAAAAGAATCAGTTTTGTATATAAATTCTCGTACTAAAAGTTCATTTAAATCTTTGTTATTTCTTCAGAAAAAGTTTTAGAAATACATAGGTAATTATGTTCGAATGTGATATGTGAATAGAATGTAATTGAAGTTAATAGCAACGATATGAACAGATATTTCGAAATTGATAATCTGAAATAAAATTCGTAAACATTAAATGTGTGAATTCGATTTAAAGAAAAATCTTATACACTAGTTCTCCATTATTAATGACAAGCCTAAGAAACCTTTGCCTTATTGAAACAAAAAACTCTGGAGAAACGTTAATGAAACAACTTTTGATTATTTAGAATAAGTCGTTCTCACATTGTGATAAAATAATGTAAAAGGCTTCATATTAGTGATGTTATGCTTAGTAAATATTTTACCTTATTTTATAAAATTTTAATTTATTGCAATCATGAACTGGGTAAGTTTTAAAGTAAACAGCATATTAATATATTTTAACCTTATTAAAAGTAAGAAATCTAACTTCTTAAGAGGTAAAATGATAACAACTTCATAATTAAAAAAACATTTTTTTTAATTATAAATTCATATCAATTTCAAAATGCAATGCAATTTTACAAATTCTTCACTAAAAAAATACTACATTCTAAGAAGTATTTTTTTTATTCAAATTGTCACAAGAAAGGGTTATTTACATTTATAATTATTGATGTTGATTTGAAAATTTTGGTAATTTCAAATTTTAGTTTAATAAGTGGAACGTTTGCATATACGTCAATATATTACAAGAAAGTAATTTTTATTGCACAAGTGACATTTTAATTTATTTAAGCCTGGTAAAATGTTAAAGTTTTAGATAACAAATAGAATTTTACAAAAATTTGTTTAAAATCTAAATTTTTTAAAATGCAACATACTTTACGTGCTAAAATCTTATCTCTTTACCAAACAAAATATTTGTATGAATTTTGAATGAATCAATTATTGTCTAGGAATTCTATTTTTACTGTTTAAACTCACTTATTGAGAAAATTATGAGAAAGAATAAATATATATATATGAAAAATATATATATCATATATTTAAACTGTATATATATATATATATATATATATATATATATATATATATATATATATATATATATATATATATATATATATATATATATATATATATATAAATATATATATATATATATATATATATATATATATATATATATAAATATATATATAAATATATATATATATATATATATATATATATATATATATATATATATATATATATATATATATATATATATATATATATATATATATATATATATATATATATATATATATATATATATATATATATATATATATATATATACATTACAACACAGCCTAAAATATCAATACTTTTAAAATTAACACGTCCTTCCAAAAATTAATCATATAAATTTGCTTCAGAGAAAGTCTTTGAATTGAAATAAAATTTAAATTTACTAAATTATTCTTTAGTATTTCTAAAATTTACTTACCTTTAAATGATTACGTACCGATTACAGTAAAATTTAGAATCATTGCACTGTTAGCTAAAATTATTAAATAGTTGTTTACCTTTCTCTCCATTTCCACAAGTTTATGCAAGCAGTTGCATGTACAGCACTTACTTGTTTACTTTTCGAGATTTACCTATGGGCTCAAAGCATTTGCAACTCTAGCAGACATCTGATAATGATATCCACGGTGGTGTGTTATTCTGGTTGTAGATTTCTCTCTTTTTTATAATATACTGTTGATATTGTAAAAATTAAATGAAATGATACATCGTGTGCAAAGTTTGTCACGAGAATATATTAAAATGTTTTACAATATATTTCATTAGCACAAAATTTGCTTAAAATATACTCAAACTTGTATCCTTATTTCTAAGAAAACTTCGAAGAATAAATGTAAATTTTATAGAAATTGAAAAATCATATACTTTTAATTATATTACAAAACAGAAATTGATCCTTAGATGAATGTGTATTAAGTTATTATTTGAAAGTGATTTCATATTTTTTCTTCGAAACATTTCCTAATGCTTTTATCTAAAAAAAAATCACTATTTGCTTCATTAAAATCTTCATTAAATTTCATTTATATTTGATTTTACCGAAAAAAAACTGAAAATCTAGGAGGAATTTCAATCATAAAATAAATAGTTTTCATGAAAACAAGTGAAACTATAGTTAGTTAAATGAACTGAAAATTTTTTTTGCAATCAACATAAGCATAATCGTGCTCGTTACGTATTACTTAAGAGAAGAATAAAATTTTACATTTGAAATGTAAGTAAATGATATATTTTTTTCGAAAAAATACTGATATAATGAGATAACAAAAAAAGATTGCATTTATATGTATCTATGAAGAAGTAGCGCAATGTATTATAGTCAAAGAAGAAGAACGTGATATATAACTGTCACAATAAATGATCAACTGCGAAATAAGAATTTTTAAATTAATTAGATTTATGTATTATAAATATATACACCTTTTCAGAATACTCTATACACAATTTTTGACTAAAAATATTTTTCTCATAAAGTTAAAAATGCGCATTTTACATTTTTGTCACAAAAATATATTTCTCTGAAACAATTTTTTTTCCTTCTTAAGAAAAACCATTGCTATATATTTTAGCAATGTAATTAGTGAAAAGTCAATTTCCTTTCTAAATTTTACATCGTTTATTAATTAATATTTGTTAAAATTACTCTAAAAAACAAAACTTCGATTCAAATAAAATATTTTATATATAACTTAGAAGATAAGTGTTGAAGCACTTCAATTTTATTAATTATTTATATTTTATATAAGTAAATTTGTGTGTACTATGCTTTAAAATAAAATTACTTAATTATTAAATTTAATCCAACAGCCTTGGCCTTAGAAATTGCTTAAAGTATAGATATTTTATCTCGATTGCCTAAAAGAAAAATTACAGATGATTATAAGAAGCCGAAAAAAGTTTACTTACACATGCATTAATCAATCTCTGAATTTAAAATGAATATACTTAAAGATTATTATATACTTCTTTAAAATATTTACATAATAAGTATGAGAAAAAAATGACTATAGCTGTCATTTTATGAAAACATCTTGGTCACTAATTGATAGTGTCCGTTATAGTATACCATTTGTGGTTCTAGTATTTACTTTTGTAGCAAGCAATGCGGCACCATAAATAAGATTCACACATTTGTGCACAAATCTTTTGAGAACAAGTCGCTTGCTAATCATGTTTAAATTCCAAGTGAACAACAAGGAACCATTTGAGTTTGAATATAAGCCATATATTGGACAATACTAATGACATTTGTTTTTATAGAAAGAGCATATTTTCCCAGTCTCAAGTTGTTTTTGAGCATCCATTACAAACCACTGAACTCATTCTGCTTTGGACATTAAAAATTGAAGTTATCCCACGATGAAGTGCAATCAATGTCCTCGTGTATAGAATTAAATGCGACATTTAAGCACTTCAAGCGACAAAGGATAACTTCGTTGCCCAAGCGAGATTCAGTGTTTATGCAAATGGTGGAGAAAGGGAAAATGATGCTCTTTCTCCCCCTGTCATTTCTTCTCCCCTTTGTTCGAATTCTTCCCCCCGTACTTAATACGGTCGAGGAGGGATTGCTTGGATCGCCGGCGAAAAGTGTTCACCTCTCGGAATAGTTCACAGAAAGCTTCGGCCACTTGACCTACATGTTCCGAGGCTGCTATCTCGGAAAAATTTGCTTCCACTTCCTTAGCCAGCTTTTCTCCTGTAATGGAAAAATACAAAAATGATTAACGGTTACGTTTACAGACTAATTCTCCCACTAATCAGACGTGGTTTCGTTAATTATAATCATCGAAATATTGAAAAAAATATCGTAAAATATATAAAACCTTTAAATCAATAATCAAGTATTTTGGAATAGCAAAATATTTGTGTATATACATATTACTAAAACATGTAAGCTTTGCGATAGTTGATTTTTGAGGAATATTGATTTTATTAATGAATACTTTTTTCAACTGTCAAAATTCTTATTTATCATATTTTGTGATGGTAAGATTACCATTTATAATATCAAAGAAAGTAATTAATTGATGGAAAGATTATCCTTTTTGAAATGTAAGAAAGAGAATATTTAATTTTACCATTTGCAGTTTCATTTAAGCATTTCTAAGCAATTCTACTTGGAAAAATATTTAGTTGTTAAAAGAAGTTGCAGAAATAAAATCACCTTACTATGAATGTGATAAGAATATATAAACTTGATTTATCTTTGATACTCAATAAACAATATTTATTTTTATAGTATTATATTACAAAATTGTTAACTGATTTTTTATAAAAATTACAATGTACTATAATTTTAATAACTAATTATTTTATTAACTTTTACTTGTGAGAATGCTTTAAAGTTTGTATTTTTATTTCATTAATGTTAATAGGATTTATTAAAAAATTCACAATTGTTATTAATTGTACATATTATTAAAATCACAAACTGTTTAATTTTTATATTAGTTTATGAAGGAAGAAAAATAATTATTCTTATGGCATGAAAGCTCACATGAAATTTTCCTATAATGAAAAGTAGAGTATATGAAGAAAATTTCACTACTACTGTTTGTATTTTGAGGAGGATCATGATCATGAAATGATTTGATGGGAATGAAAATTAGTATTTATGTCTTTATTATCCTGTTTATTTTTTCATTTATGAGAATCATCCTAAAGTGATAAGTTTTTAATGAAATAAAGCATCCGAAAGTAAACATTCTTCTAATTTGATGCTTATGTCTAGAACCGAAAAATAAAATTATTGATAATATTCATCTAAATATGAATATTAAATATAAAATTACATTTAACTATATTAAATTAATATAATTTATATGCGTGATTGATCATCTTGTACAAGAATAAAATTCTTATGAAATTAATATAGATTTTAAAAAGCGAAGGAAATGCAAGTGTCCCAAACTAAACAGGATTTTCATGCATTTATTGGACTTCATATCTACAAAACACAAAAAAACATATTATTGTTTCTTTGATCAAGATAAAAAAAAGAATTAATATAGTCTTATTTCTTTAAAATATTCTTTTTTGGCAATATTATAATTATAGAAAAAATCAAAATAAAGATTAGAGAAAATAAATGAATTAGAAAATTTACTTATTTTTTTTTAAAATTATTATCCGGTTATATTTAGAAAATGAACGCATATTTCCTAAAAACTTTTTTTTATTAAAATTGAATTCTGAAATATACTGTTTCAGCTTCTGTGCTTTCTGGAAGAACTGAGTAAAAATTACGTGAAAATAAACAGTTTATCATGATAATTAGTAAAATTGTAAAAAAATATTTATGGTTACTAATAATGAATTATGGTAGTTTTAATTTTAATGATGATTAAAGTTTGGTGTTTATTTCAGTTATTTTTAACCAATAGTTCATTTTTTATTTTCATTAAAGACGTTTCCGAAGTTTTATTACTTCATTCACTGTATCAAGTCATAATTACCTAAAACAAAAAATTATAGGGAGAATATTATAATAAAATATTTGGCAAATTTTCAAATAAATAAAGAAAAGTAAGGATAAGTATTTATTGTAATTCCCATGGATTTAATTAACATTTTAAAGTTCAGAAATAATTTAAGCACAGTTTATTTCATTTTCAAAGAACACCGGTAAAAATTTAATTACATAAAATAGACACCTCATAATTTACTTACTAATACAGCAATTAAATTTTGTGTTTTCATTAAATTAAATCTGAGTTTTGCTTTTAGAAAGATTTCTTAATTTTTGAAATGCTAGTCTCTTTTGCGCATTTTACAGATAGGCTGCAATGTGCAGCGCGTAAAACAAGAAATAAAAATAAACGGTATATAATAAAATCTAAAACCTAAAAAATAGGTGAAATTTACTGTAAATAGTTTCTAAATTTGAGTAATATTTTATTATTAATAAGCAGCAATTAAAAAAGTAAAGTAATACAATCAAGTACATTTCTTATTTCCTATTTTAATAGTATTAAATATTAATAAAAAGATGTTTGTAATTAAAGTTTTATTTTTTACATTACACTATAATTGTTGTATATAAAAATTAGTAATTTCATGGCATGTATTTTAAAAATATTTTATAATTATACTTTGACAAATTAAAATTTTGCAGTAATAAGATTATTTAAAGCGAATCAAACTAATCATGTTTTTGTTAAAAATACTGAAACAAATGTTAAATTTTTACTTTTGTTATTATAACTGAATCATTAAAAATACATTTGTCATGACTTTATAATAACAGCAAACAAAGAAAAAATAAAACTTGTGTTTATTTAATATAACTTTGCAACATCTCAACATTATTTGAAAAAAATATTTTAATCAATAGACTTTATTTTTTATATTTATGATCTATTCCATAAGGAGTTTTGTAGTTTTTCTTTTATTCTACTTAAGTTGAAGGAATTTATCCATTCAATGTATACCAAAAATAATCAATCTTATATATTTAAAACCATAGTACCGTTACTTGTTTTAAAAATGCCAAACCTAAAATGTAGTTTATAGTTGAATACATCGTACAAACCTTGTGAACTCATTTACTAAATTATTTATTGAAAATTCAATGTCTGCTTAAAAATTTTATTAATTTTATTAATTTTTTTTTTAATTTTTAAGTAGATGAATTTTTTTCACTTCATATTCTTTGTAATTAAATAATAATCCCCCATTCTCTGTGAAATTATTTAACATAAATTATGTTTTTAAACACATTTTAACTAAACCATTACTTAAAATATAAATCATATTTGAAAATGCAATTTTGATGCAAAAATTCTTCCTAATTTATAATAACAATATTTTTTCAACAATAAGCAGTTTTAATTACCTCATACGATTTTTAGTAAGTATTGTATAAGTCTTACGAAATCTCTTAAAATATAATTAAAATCCATATGTATGTAACTTGAATTTGTTTTATTAATTTCTTTTATTGTAGTAGTTTTGTTTTATATCGGCACATTTTCTTACAAATTACTTTCCTTTGAAAAATCCGTTTTATCAGTAAACTTAAATCTTAATTTATGAGGATTCATTTTGTAAAATAATTTGAATATTTTAACTATCTCAGAGAAACCTCTTTCTTTTGAGGAAATATAAATAAACAGATTAAAAAATGAAAAAGTGAGTAAAAGATACTTAATCTTATTTTTATAATTACATATAGACGACTCATTTGCATCTTTACTCTTTCTAAACGATTCTAAATTTAGTATGTTGATAAAAAGGAAAATACCTGTCCAAAAACTCAAGTGCCAGAAATAAGTATTTAACAAGATCAAAAAAGCAATTCTTTTTCATGTAAATATCGTTTTTTTTTCTCATTAAAAAGATTAAATTTGTATGAGAAAGTCAGAAAATAAGTCTCTTTTTATTTGTAACAAAATATTAAAGAATAGTAATTAAGCACATTTTTTAAAACTCTGTGCCTCTTAAAAGGAAAATATTAACATTTTTTTATTATTTAATTAATATTTTTTTATAAATACTATGATCATTAATTTCTTATTCCTTTTATATTTTTTGTTTTTATTCATTCTACAGGAAAGTAAATCACTAATATGCATTTTTTATATTCATTTTGTAATGTTGATAATTTCTTCATGAAAATTTCTTAAACAAATTTGTAATTCGTATTTTTTTCTCCTAAAATACTTTAAATAATTGAATGCAATTGATAAATTTTAATGTATCTATAAGAAGTATTAATAAATTAGAAGCTGCAAATAATTCCACAGTTGAAAAAATTTATATTTTTCATGAAAAATTCTGTTAATTTTGAATCAATAAAAATTTTTGTTATCAATATTTGAATAAATTATTAAATTGCTAAATTACATACAATAATATGTAATTTAGCAATTTAATAATTTATTCAAATATTGATACTTAAATTATTTATACTTAAATTATAATCATTAAATTAAAATGGGGATTTCTCCTTTAAAATTTACATTATAAAATGATGAAAACATTTTGTTAAATTTAAGTACTTTTCCTAACTTAACTAATCTATGTGAAGTTTACTTTTTATGGTTCCCAATTAATTAATTATATTAATGCATATAAAACTATGTAGTAAATTAGTTGTTTTAAAATATATATAAATTTTGATCAATTTAAAAAACTGAAATGTTACTAGAGAAACTTTATTTAAAAGATACACATTTCCTCACTAAAATAAGTTGTCTTAATTTTACTGCAGAAAATTTATTAATTTTGCAATCCATAAAGCTCTAATGTTTTTTCTATCAAAAATGAAAGGAATCTTTCTTTTTAAAATCTTAATTGAATCTTAGCAAATCAAAAAAATCTTAATCGAATCTTAGCAAATCAAAAAAATTTTAATCGAATCTTAGCAAATCAAAAAAATCTTAATCGAATCTTAGCAAATCAGTAACTGAAGTCAATCATATGAAAATACACATACCGAAGATGTTCCTATAATGTATTTTTAATATTAGTCATATTGGCTGAATATTAAAAATATGAAATGTTTAAAACTACTTAATCTCAAAATCATGCAATTTTATGCATAAAGATATTAACAAATGATAACAAGTGATTATAAGATATTAACAAGTGATTTCCTTAACTACCATACCTTTAAAAAATTCAATAATAGAATCAAATTTTGTAATTCTTAAAAAATTGTGAAAAATCGGATATTTTTTTATATAATATACGCATTAATTTATAACTGTAGATGTTATAAATTTACTTTTTTAAGATGTGAATAATAAAGTTGTTAATTTATTTTTCATTAATTCAGAATTATATTTTAGTTTATACAAGATAAAATATTAAAAAGATAAATTAAAATTTTTTTGCTTAAAAATTATTAAATTAAAAATATTTTTTCATAGAGAAAAAAATTAATAGAATTATTGAAATTGTGTAAAGTTGTTATTTATTTAAAAGATATATAATTGATTATTGCTGATGAATTTTGAAAATAGTTGTTCTCATTTTTTACCTTCTTCGAAACTAACTTTTCGTAGATGTAGGAGATCTGCTTTGTTGGCTATTATCACTATAGGACATGGTGCGTGCCCAGTTCCTCCAGGTGATGCAGGCCTAGAGTTCTGAATAAGTGTCCGGACTTCCTGGACGTAAGTGAAGGAATTCTTATCTATTATGGAATACACCAGTACAAATCCATCCGCCCAGTGTAAGAGTTCTTCTTTCGGAAAATCAGTTTCACTCTAAATAAAAGATTTACACCAAAGAAATACATATTTGAAGCATTAGTAGCATTTCCAAAAGAATTAAAAATTCCAATTCTATCTATGCATCTTAAACAACGTGTGTAAATTATATATAAATTATTTTTTATAAATAATATGTTTAAAATTATCATATTCATTATGATTTAAAAGATCTTTTATTTGATAGTGCTACATTTTTCAGGAATTATTTAAAATTTTAAAATGATTTATTTTAGTTTATTTCTAGTTATTTATAGTACTTAATTAAAAATTTTGAATTTTAGTTCTTAATAAAATGAAAAGATTTATTTTTAATACATAACATTTTCATGAATTATTTGCATATACATGCTATATCGATAGGTATTCAAAAATATTTGCATCGGTAGAGAAATTGATTAAAAAAATATAAAAAAATTATACCATTCTAAATATATGGAAAAATTAATTTTACATAATTACAGTGATTTATTCTTCGATGATTTCAAATAAATATATGTGTAAAAATGTAAATCTGTAAATATTTTCAAAGTACAGTTTTTTAAATCACTGAAACAGATATTTATTCTTTCTTTTCTAAGAAAAAATTGAAATATTTTAATAAACATTATTTTTGTTTATTTCTAATTTTTATTTAATAGCTAAAAATGTACAAATGTTTACGAACTTCATATACTTTTACAGCTAAGTAAAGGAATTCCGTACAAAATTTTCTAAATTTTGTTTTAAAATAACCATGCTATTATAAGTTAAGAATCCTATTATTAAATTAAATAAATATGAGTAGAATAATCTCATTTCTTTATTTTTAATTTATATTTTTTAAAATAATTGACTTTAATTTCAAAATGTGTTTTATAATATGCTTTCAAATTTTTGCATGGGAACAGAAAGGATTAGAAAGTTTAAATGATACTGAATATTGTCTATACTAATTCGTAATTTACATTAACCGCAGCTTTAGAATTGTTGCGCATGTATTTATAGTAAAGACACCTTATAGGTGTAACATAATGGATTGAAGTTCCTATGTTAAATTTGACGATAATTTACATTCTGCTCACAGTCAAAATTTAGAATAAGAATGCATAGTGAAGATGTTTATGAAATAAATAAGGCTTCACATAACTGCAGAATTGTAAATCTAGGACTTCCTTGGGCTGTAGCTACCATGTTTTAGGAACCAAAATATGAAAAATTATTTGCAATATTTTCAAATATTTCATTTATTAAATATCATTCGAATGCTGATTACAATATCCAACAATTTCCTGAAGAATATAAATGTATCTTCTAGATATAAATTTTGCAATGGGAGATATAAATTCTTTGTGAAAGCTTACAGTTTTACTTCTAAGTAATGATGACATTTGCTTTCTATCCTAAAGTTACCTAATTAAATCCGCAATCACCATCAACATAACTTAGTGATAATCATTCGGAGAAAATCGTTCATCTTTTGATAAATTAAATGAGCTTGCCATTTTATGAAATCTGAAAATTTTACTCTACCGTTAGGTTATGAAGATTAAAATTTTCCGGAATCAGAGCTCTTAAGCGAGAAAATCGTAAATTAATACCGTGGCATCGTTTAAATCCTTGAAAGCTTTTCACACGTGCCGGTGATGGCGTTTACGAGATTTTAGCAAATATTTCAGAGAACATCGTTAAGAATGCTTGGAATTTTGAATCTAATTGAGGAATTCAAGATAATGTGATACTCATTATTGGTGACATAAGCTTAAATTTAGCTTCAATAATACATATGTTTATTATTTTTACATTTTATTTCGATAACTGTCAAATTTAATATTATTTTTGCTTTATTTTAGTATATAGCTGTATGTATTTTAACATTTTCTTCTTATTTAAGCGTACTTATTATATTTTTTACTAATGTGCACTGTTATATTTATGTAGCTTATTATGCATGACCTTAGATTTACAATATTAGCTGTTGACGATAAAGATTCCTTTTTTGCTTTGAATTTTAGAGACGTTTTAGATTTTATTTTGGAGTTATAAAAGAAAGCATACTTTATCATCCGTATAACTGCAAAATAGTTAAATATTTTGCTTTATAATTTGAAGGTGATTATATCTATCAAAATAAACTAGTGAGTAAAATAATATTAGCCTATACAGATTTTATTTTCAAATGGTATAAAACTATATCTTTCAATTTTTAATGCTTTTATTAAAGTATTTCTTTTTATTACTTGAAAAAAACATAACAGATTAATCCCGATTTTGAAGTTAAATGTAATGTTAATTGCATATTGATCCTTACAATATTTGCTAGCTTGAAAATTATGAATAGCTGTATTTAGATTTAGAATATTGAAAATAAATTATTTATATGCGAAGCATTGTATAACAAACAAACATTTTTAGCTTTTCAATTAAAAGAATTCAAAATTTAGAAACTTCTAAATAAGTAAATGCTTTCTTAAAAATATAATTAAGATCCTCATTTAATTATAAACTTGTACTACTTATATCTCATTATTATTATACTTCGTAATTATTTTAATTATTTAGTTAGTGATAATAGGTACATGAACCGAAATTATTTTTTAAATTTCTGAAACTAACCCCTGTCTGATAAACTTTCAGAAAATATCCATACTAATTATGTATTATCTGAATCACAAAAAAATATTCTCAATTATTATAAATAACGTATTTCCTAATTCTTTATGTTCTTGTCAACCTTTTTCTGTAATTGATATAGCATATTCTGTGTATGTTGTGATATTGTAGCTGTTTATTATATTTTGAACTAAATAAAGTATTCGGTCAATCATACCTGTCTTCATTAAAAATGTAACTAAATTCAAAACAAAATATTGTTAATTATAATTGGCGCATAATTTATAATAATGATTGTTACAGAACATTTTGCAATAATGATATCTCTTTGAAACTTCGGATGAAATTGAACAGATTTGAAATTTACAAACTGATCTACAAATATTATTATTAAGAAAGTCAGCATCAGAATCGCGATTAAAATTTTATTAAAAATAATTGATTAAAGTGCTTAGAATATATATATTAAAAGTTTTTTCTATAAATTTTATCTATGAAACACGCAGTATTGCTTGCTTATAAATGTTGCTGTTATATTTCATGAAATTTTCATCATTTTTAAATCAATAAAACCAATTTAATTCCAAATCTTAGAAAGTTCTAAATATGAAAGTTGGAAAAAAAATTAAAAATGTATGTTAAATTAATAAATGCTTAAAAAATAAAGCGTGTTTTTTACGAAACTGAATAATAAAACATCAAATGTATACTTACTCGTGGGCATGTATCGACTATTTCAAATATGACAGGTTCATTGTCCACCATTATTTCATTTTTATATCTATTTTCTAAAAAGAAATAATTAGGTTACATTTATTGTTTGAGAAAAACACAAAATAATATTCAAATCATCTAAGATTATTGTAATCGCGCGATAAAATAACCATTGCACTTCTTTATGTTATTTATTAGAAAAATGGTGATAAATAAAATAAACAAACTTCAGTATTCCATATTAAATATCATCAATCATACAAATATCATGTTAATCGTCTATTTATATATTACACATTACACACACACACACACACACACACACACACACACACACACACACACACACACACACACACACACACACACACACACACACACACATATATATATATATATATATATATATATATACATATATATATTTACTCGTATTTAATAAATTAATGATAAAAGTAATTCCAACATTTTAGACTGAGAGAGACTGAATATTATACAGAGTTAATTATATATTATAAAAATCTGATAAATAAAACTAAACGTTTTCAAAAGTTGATAATGTTTAACACTTATTTTATGATACAGAAAAGCTACAGACAACTTATTTTTAAGGATACGATCTTTTTTCCCCTTTATTGAAAGGTTTAATAAAACTATAGGGTATCTAACATTATGGGTAGCGATTGTCTTTATAAAAAATTTTGCTGGCGAAGTATATTTTAATCCATAATTCGTTAAATATGTTAGTGATTCCAGTCAATGAATCATTGTTTTTCTACTATTAACAGGTTTACGTCGAAAAATGCATTTAGATTTACTTACCTTTCAGGAAACATCTATAATTGAGTAAGCCAAAACAGAAATAAATCATATTACACATGCCAGAATGTCATGAGTTTATTAATCAAAGATGAAGATGGTGACCAGAGTTAGATTCGTTTCTTTTTACTACTATTAGTCGCTCAGATATTTATCTCATGTAATGAAAGGTCATTTCATTGCAAGAAATATAATAAATACTCTGTGCTAATATTAACCTTTAGTATTAGTTACTACATATTTTTCGTTTATTATGATTTGATCAAAAATAAAGTTTGGATATTGGTATCAAAGAAAATAGTTTGATAAAATCTCTGTTAATTAAATTTTTGGTGCAACATATACTAGCAGTTTTAAAGCAGAAGAACTTTTTCTTGACATAAGGAATCTTTTTTCTGTATTAAGAGTGTTTGAATTTCCTAAAAGCTTCCAAGCAAATACTATATATATATATACGAAGGTCACTCTGAAATTTTTGAGATACAACTAGGTTTTTAAAGTTATACTTACAAAAATTTACGCGTGTTCAAAATAGTCTCCTCCAGCATCAATGCACTTTTGTAGACGAATTTTCCATAGATTAAATTTAAATGCCTCAAGTCATTCATTTCTTGGATAGGATGAAAAAAATACATTTATAGCCAAATTCGCACATACCTAGATCAGGTGAATATGGCGGATGTCCAATCACTTTAATATGTTTTTGTTTCAGAAACACAACTGTTAATCCGGCTGTATGTGGAGATGCATTGTCATTGTGAAGCATTAGTCCCCTAACATTCAGTTCTTGTAGAATTTCTTTAAGACATTTAGTGGTATACCAGTTTGCTGTTACTGTCATCTGTCCTTCCAATTTGATGGTTTTGACCAATCCCGTACTTCTGAAGAAAATGGTATACATCACTTTTTTAGTGCATGTTGTTTTTTAACCATTGTCGGCGAGGGATCATCTACAAAGACCCATACTTTGCTTTCTTGACGTCTTGGAACGTCAGAAAACGGTATGTACGTTTCATCAACTGTTACAATTTTAGAAATGATGCGGTGGCCACCATCATTTAGCAATTTAAGAGTTTCTTTACTGATTATGACACGCTCCTCTTTTTGGTGTTCAGTTAGATTATGGGGAACCCAACGGCAAACTACTTTTTCATATGTAATTCTTCATGAATGATTTTATGTATGGCTGCGGATCCAATGTTAAGTTCCTTCTGTATCATTTGATAGGTACAGCATTTATTATCCATTCACATTTTTCGTATGGCAGACATATTATCCGTGATTACTGCCGACGGCGGCCTTCCTGTGTGTTCTTCATCCTAAAGAAAATTGCGACCACTTCTAAATTCTCAAAACCATCTGAATACAGTAGCACGAGCTGGAGATTCATCACCAAATGCTAATTGCAACCGTTGAACGCATTCTTCTTGATTTAATCCTGCTTTAAAATCGAAGAAAATCATAGCGCGAAAATGTTCTTGCGCAACTCCATTTTCTCTTCTGTTTAAAATTTATTCTACGCTAAACAAGTTGAAGTAAGTCAGTAAAAAATCGTCTTCTCTGTTAAAATACTCCCTATTTTAAAATTAAACCATTATTTTTATTTTGTAAATTCTCGTCTGCGCGTATCTCAAAAATTTCAGAGTAACCCTCGTATTATAAGATATGTGTTTATTAAGAAAAATATTTCTAAAAACAAATGACAAATAAAATATATTCATTTTCTTGCTTTGATCATTACATTATTCATTTAATCATTATGATAAAGTTCTATACTGTTTATAGATAAATGAAGTAGTCAAAATATGTTTTGAGTGAAATTATTCTTTAAATATTCTAGAAAAGTAAAAAAGTTTGAATATAAACATTTTTTATTATAAGAGATTTTTTAATAATTCTTTTCTGCATAAAGTTTTACGATTAGAAAAGAAATCTTAAAATGAAAAAGTTTTGAAATTCGTAACTTACTTGGAAACGTAATTTTAGTAATATATTGTCATGTACTCAGTTCATCATTAAATTTCTATATGGGTGCGGGACAATAACAAAATAATATAAAGTTTACTTACAATAAAAACAATTAAAATAAACCAAATTATAAACATGCCTTAATAAATCTTTCGAGTTCTCATGAATTAAAAACAATATACATCTAAAACATATGAGAAAAAAGGTTTGAAATATAATGACAATTTTCTCATATAATTTTTTTACATTAAAATTAATCTTTATTCATATCCATATCTTACCTGTTTGATGATCATATTCTCCAATATATCTTTTTGTCAGAAATCGAACAGTCAGAGCTATAAATTAGAAAAATTAATCAATATATTTATTATATTATAAATTAATATTTATTGAACTTTATAGCAAAAATTTGAGTGATTTAAAATTATTTAAATGTTTTTACTAATTATTTAAGTTATGAAAAATCTGTGTTAAAAACTGCTTAAAATGATTTAGAATATTAATATTTATTGACAATTTTAAAAAAATTGATTCATAAAAATGAGAGTTTATAAATTGAGAACTTAAAATTGTCAATAAATTATAATTTTTATAAAAATAAAATTTTATACTGATAATTTAATAATTATAGCCTTAAAAGCAATAAGAATCGTAAAAAGTTTTTAAATATTACATTAACGTGATTTAAAAATATTATCATATATATCAGTTACAAATAATGAAACAATAAATAAACAGAACTAACACTTTAACAAATCATGGAAATTCATGATAATATTAATGATTTTTTTAAAAACTATTTTTATTAAAAATAATTTTTTTATAAACTATATTGTGTATAAAATAAAATAATAGTGATAAATCACAGAAATATAAAGCTCTTGAATTTTATTTTACTGTAAATATTTACCTTTTAATTTTAAAAATTATTCAAATAATAAAAATGATATACTTTCATCATAACATTATTCTTTAGATGAAAATGTATGTATTTACATGCGTGAATAACCTTTTAAAAGACTAACCACATATTTATATCTATCTTTGTATTTGGTATTAATAATTATATTGAGTGATAGACATAAACATGTAAATTCAATAGTGATAAATTTAAATATGCTAAAGTATATAAATTTGAAAGCCATAAAAATAGAGATTGCACAATTTATTTAAGTGTATTTTATGGTAACAAATATTTGTTTTAAAAACGAAACAAGAAAAATTATTTTATAAAAAATAAATCTCATAAAGGCAATTCTTGAATTAGCTGATTGATTTTTATGAATTTTAATGAATTTTCGAATTTAGTTCGAAACATTTATCTGTTTTAACTTAAAACATTTATTTTCTGCTAACAAGTGAAAAAAATAAATATTGCTCTCAATTTTTTAACAATATGAAAATATATTATACGTTATCAATTGGTATCTAACGCAATAATTAAATATTAGTTAAAATAAGGGAAAATTGTAATATATATGAATATTTACAGACAACAATATTTTCCTACAAAATTTATACTTTAATAATATTTACACAAGTAGGATGTTAAATATAAACCAAATGGATGAATATATTTTTTAATTTTAAGTTTATTAAATATCAATAGTAACATTTTTTAACAATATTAAGACATAATCTAATATTTTTACAAAATTAAATAGAAATAATTTTTTGTAAATTGTTTCACACTAAATAATGTTAATTTTAAATCTAGGGAAACAAATACTACAGTCAATTTTGTTACACTCCAGTATTTATATAAGAAACAAGAAATTAGCGAGCAAAAATTGTTTGGTTCAACATCACAATGTTTGGTTTTACCTAATGCATTTAAAATGTACTCATCATAAGCCAAAGCCTTAATTAATTTGGCCACGTAATTTTTGCCCGGGAATATAAGAATTGAGAACAGATGCGTTTAATGGAATGAAATTTATATTAGGATATTTACACACACACACACACACATATATATAATGTTTTTACGCATAGCAGCGAATGTGTTTACGCTTTTTCCGACCCTACGCCGATAGGAAAACTATCGAAAAGTTGATGGACCTGACTTCCACATTTAACAACATCATAAATAATAGGAATACTTAAGCATTTCGTTTTTAAAATGACTTGGGCTTTAATCATTCTAATTTGACTCAGACAACTTGAAATTTCATAAGCAATTTTTATGTACATGTTCTAAACTGTTACTATATCATAATATGTTGGAATGAATGCTTATGATAAGCTGAATTATTAAACTGAGATAGTAGTAAGCGACATAAATGTTTTGATGGAAAGTGTTATTAATAAGCATTTGGAAATTGTAAACTAATTTTTGTAAAATCTAAACTAATTAAAATCGAATGCTTACTTTCAATTTTTTATTCTTCTTTCTTAAATTGTGTATTTAATTGTTGGAAAATTTTCCATTAACTTGACAAAATAAATATAATATTGAATAAAAGTGTGCCTCAGAAAAAAACTATAAAATAGTGTGTAAAAAGAATTTTTGCCTACATATTTTATAAGAATATTATTTAAATATATTTTTGCGATATAAGTTGAATTTATTCAGCTATATTTTGCGTTCTTAGAAAAAAAGATATTTGAGATGCTACGAGAATAATATATAATACTTTTTTAAATTTCAAATAAAAAATAACGCATACACATTCAAAATAAATAATATCCTATCATAAATATATAATGGGGTAAATAGGCAAATATAAAATAACTTGACAAGCTTCGGAGTTTTGAAATATCAAAATAATTTTTCTTTTCTGCATAGGTTTCAAACTCGCAGAAGGAATTGCGAAAAGTACGAAACTCTACAACTACAAGGATATGCTTTCATCTAGCCCAAATTCGGTAACGCTATTCAAAAATAATAATGCATTAGATTCGTATAAATGCAAATACTTACTTTTTTATCACGTTTTCTATTTTGTTAAAAGGAGTTTTTGGTGTTGAACAGCGAAGCTATATTTTGATTAAATACCGATCATATGTTAGACAAATTATCTAAAGTGAAGGAACCTGGAATGCGAGATTTTCAAAAAAAAAAAAAAAAAAAAAAAAGCTTTCTAAACAGATTTCTAATTTATTTCATATCATGTGTCATCATTTGCATACCCCATCAACATGACAGTATTATAAAAATAAAAAAAGAATACGTAGTTTAAATTATTATATCTTATAATCGTTCTGATTTAGAGTGAATTTAAGAGAAAATTTATATTTCTCCTCAATTTAAATTAATAATATTTATGGGAACTCTAGAAAACGAAAAGTGTAATTTTTAATTCATATTTTGAAATTATATCATTTTACATATAATATTCCTAAAAGATTTGCTTCTTGTTAAAGAAATTAAAATATTTTTGTACATCATCTGTACCCAATTCTCAATAAATATGAATTAAAAAATTCTCGAGTTTATTTAGCAATAAAATTACGTTAATTAAAAAAATATTCATGCTGTTTTTCTTAAATAAGTAAATGCAAACATATTATATAAAATATCATTTTTAATTTCTCTTAAGTTTAAATAGAGCACATATGAATTATCTCATAATATTTTATTGATTATTATATTATTACTATCAAATTACTCTTCCATATGCGAAAAATACAAAAAATGCAGAAGAAACTTTAGTCGCATTTTTGGCAAGATATATGAAAGAGAAATTTCTAGTTATTTTATTGAACATTTTCAACATTCTTTCTGGAAATAAAAAAAACTTGTTTACTAGTTTCAAACATTCAATAAAACTGCAATTTGAAAACTCATATGTAGCATAAAGAAATCCCCTTTTTTCTTCAAATAATTTTTAAATTAATTGTATTTGTATCTGACGACATTAAATATATTTAAATGAAATGTTTATTACGTGTTCATTTACTTCTTCAATTTAATAATTTTACTTATTGTTGTTACATCATTTTTATATTTACATTTGTTATTAAGCTTGCATATGTATTTCTCTTTATTGTAAGATCAATTCATTCTCTTATTTTTCACAATTTTATTATGAATTAAACTTTTGCACCATTTCGATAATTAGTCAATACTGTTTGTCAAATGATAATTTAATAATTATTTTCCAAATTTATTTTACTTTAAAATATTATACATTGATCTAATTTTATGTTTTACCTTTTATAGCACAATAATAATATTAATTTTTATAAATTTATAATTTTAATTATAACCAACAACACTTATTATAATTGAAATCTGGTTAAAATTTCTGAATAACAGTAAACGTAAACACTTAACGAAACAGTTAAATATTTCAGTAACTTATATACATAATTTTTGTTTATAAAATTTTTTTTATAAAAAACTGTTTAAAAAAGTAAAATTATAGATCATAAACATTGTTTTCCACAACTTAACACAACATCAACATACAAACTTTCAACTAATTCATTTCTGTATAAATGAATGCTTAAAGTACTTATAAAAGCTGCATTTCTATTAGAGTATATAGGTTTATATCAAATAAAATAAAATTATATATGTCTATATAATGTTGTTACATTTCGTTTCAGTAGTATGCCCAGTTAAAATTTTATAAATTAGTTAATAAAATAGTGACATGCAATCATTATTAAAAATACAAATTAAGGGGCATTTTTTTAAAATTACATCTTTGAAATTCTCTTTTATTTATAATACATAATGTTAAACACAGTACTTATGAACTAAAAACTAAGTTTCATTATGTTATAATAGTTATTAAACCTTTTTAAGTAATTCTGAAGCTAAATAAATTCACATAAATTCATTATTGTTCTTATAATATGCACACATAAAATGAATGAATCATGGTGAATAATATTTATCTTTTTGATTAATTATTAATAACTTTTTCTATTTTACAAAATTTTTTCAAATATTTATGTCAATTTTTAACACTTAAAGTTGATTTTAATTTGCATGACAAAATGACTAAGTTTTTTGAAGCAGTTTTGAAAGGGTATTTAATGGGTAACACATTATCTTTGCATGGCCAGCATTAGGTATTCATTTGATAACAGAATCCCTTTCCCTTTGCTTACATAATTTAAATTAAAGTTTCAATAACTTTTGTATTTTTTCCTATTATCTATTAATGATTGAATCGGAAACATGAAATAAAAGTAGGTATGCTTAAAAATTGTGAAAAGTAAAATTTATAGCGTTTATCACTGATAAATTCTAAAATTATGCATGAGATTAAATAACAGATATTTTTTTAAAAATTATGTTTTAAATTTTAAAGCAGTATGTAAAGTTTTTCTCAAAATTTTATAAATATTTTATAACTGATATTAAAGCCAACTTGAAAGCAATATATTTCTAATGGTAATACTATATATTTATAACTTAACTTTTTGTAAACATCAGTAAATAAATTAGAAACCTCATATTTGTTTTTTTTTCATTTGTTTTGAAATTATGAAACCAAACTTATTAACAATTACAAACACCATTTTATGAAGCTATCTAAATAGGGCTAAAA
This sequence comes from Latrodectus elegans, assembly GCA_030067965.1. Classification (NCBI taxonomy): domain Eukaryota; kingdom Metazoa; phylum Arthropoda; class Arachnida; order Araneae; family Theridiidae; genus Latrodectus; species Latrodectus elegans. Next base: position 46,448,203 of record CM057809.1, read on the forward strand.
ATTATTTGTAAATATTTGGGGAAAAGAGAGTAAAACCAAATATTTTAACTTTAAGATATTAAGAAAGATAGATATAAGTAAATTATTTATAAAAGATGTATTTTATAAATTTAAATAAATTATTTCTTTAAAAAAAAGAGTAGAAAAATTAGAATTTTTATAACTTTTCATATAACTTAATCCTTTTTCTATCACAAATAATATCAAAACTGATATATTCAATTGCACACATTTTTTGGAAAGTGTAAGCATGATATTTGTTTCTGTGTTCTTGTTTCGTCTTCTTTACTAACACCTTTTTGCTTCTTGGTTTTTAAATTTATAATGTGAACTGCCAGACTTTGCATTTTTAGAATCATTTGACATCCCGTCGAGACCAAACTGTTTTGAGAAATCTTGGCATCGATAATTCAGAATGAGTAGGGAAAAAAAAACCTACTTTCATGAGTCACAATCATTCGCCAAAAATATCTGTTTTTGACGCATCCGATTGGCATTCGTTGACAGACAGATAGCATAGGTAAAAGAAAGAAGAAAAAAATTTCCTCTTCAGCTCATTCATTTCGTTTCTTTTTAATTCTTTAAAAGCGTAAACTCGTAAAAAACGTAAAAAAAAAAGGCTGGAATAGTCAGTAAAGAGCCGTTGTTTCAACTATATGCAGGAAAAATCGAAAACTTCTTTCATGAGCCTAGATTTATCTACTCGGTGTTTCCTAAAATATTCAGTTAACGGGAAGATTTGCGAGTGTTTTCATTATGAAGGAGATCTACCCAAGGGGAAGAGAGAAAGTAAATTTGTACCAGAGTGCTTTTCGCTTTTTGTCTCATAAGTGTATTTTCTTGCTTCTTCGTAGGCCTTAAAATATTTGGAATGAGGATGAATTATATACGATGACATTTGTGATTGAATCAGATTACGATGATGAAAACATTACTGTTATTCCTATCAATCTGACTTTAGAAATGACAGAAATAAACTGATCGTTAGTTATACTTCTTGAAAGTAAATAATTCAAAAACATTGGTGACACGCGCAAGAACCTAAGATAAAATTATCTTGTATTAGCTAAAATAAAACTACTTGCAAATAGTCACACCATAAAGTTGTAAAACGTTTAAAAATTTGCGGAACAGTAAACAAATATTTTACGCATCTAAATCTTATTTAAAATAACATTGAGTAAAGTTGGTGGTGTGAAAAAGAAATCGAAAATCACTGCCAAATGTATTGCGTAAATCTGGAGTTTAGTTTTGATGTTACGCCATTTCTTTATAAATTTTTGATTTCATTTCATTCAACTTTTCATTTGATTTATTTCTGATATTTTCAATGGTGTATAATCAATTCATAAGCTTAACATAGAAACCATAAATTTAATTTTATTCTTCCATATAACTTAATTTTTAATTAGAAATTTTATTTCGATTTAATCTTGTGATTTTTAAGTGCTTAATCTTAAACAAAAAGAAGAACAGAATGAAATAAAATTATTTAGTCCCTTACGAATAAGAAATTAATTATTTTAACTCTATACTATTGGTAAAATGTGATGTATGTGGTGAATGGAGTTAAAAATCTTAAATTAGCAGCAAAATCTGGTAGTTTTAGATTATCTCCAAATTCTCCAAAAATCTGGAGGAAACTAAATGTTGATCATTGAGCAAGAAGCTCAATTTTTTTACTGAAAATAATTCACTATATTTTCTATAAAGTACTATGAGGTTATGCTAAAATATTTCACGGAATGTCAAATTTTGTATATCACCGAAAAAGTGTAATAAAAGTTGCATAAAAATAACATTAATGTCATTATTATGAATAAAAATATGATAAAAGTATCTTTCAGTATAATTTTAAAAATAAAACCTTCAAAGTTAGGGCTTTAAAACAGTTTTCTATTTAATTTGCTTATTACGATTTATAAACCTTTAGATTTCTTGATATGTTTGTTTTTATAATTTAAGAAACTTTAAATATCAAATATGGAAAGCAGTAATTTTTATACTTAGCAATTTTTTACATGATATTGCTAGTATATAGAAAATTTTAACACTTTTAAATATAAATTAATTAATATTTCGAAATACATTCTCTAAAGAATTAACAAAGAATAATTTTAAGTAATAAATTATATATTTTAATGTAAAATACTTGAATAATAATTCTAATGACCATTTATAATGCATTTGGCATCCCAATAAATTAATTTGAAAATTCAGATGTCTAGCATAGTTAAGATTCATTTATGTTATTAATTAATTATGATCTTATACCACTAAAAGTAACAGGAATGAGAAATAATCCTGTAATGAGGAAATGCTTTAATGATAAGTTTATTTGTTACAAGATTGTGGGAAAGTATAATTTTATTCATTAAAATATTAATATGCATTGAAATTAAAATTCCCTGTTTATATTTTTTGTTTATAGGGGGACTTATCATTAATTAAAATGATCTTCTTCATGAGACAAAAATATAATTTTAGATTTTTTTGAATTGTTAATGAAAGTATTAAGTTTCTAATTATAGAGAGATATAATAAAAAAAATAAAAATTGAGAGATATTAAAATGGACTACAATTTTTAATGAATAAAATTCACTGTAAATACTCTAAAAGTGATAATTAAGGAATTAAGAAGAATATATTCTTACATAGAGATTCATGGAATCATCTAAGCAAAAGCTGGTTATTTGGTGATTATTTTTTTTAGCAATAATGAATTACCATTCGGCGCTTCACTTAATTTGATATAAATGTATATTATATTCATAAAATAACTAAATTAAGCAATCTTTATTAAAATTTAAAAGGAGTTATTATTTTTTTGTTAAATATTTTTAGTGTTTTTTCTCCTGAGAACGTTATTACTAAACAAGAAAAATAATTTTGTATTTTTTTTATAAATTTGCAATGAAATATATGGATATTTGCTATTTAAAATATTAACTACAAATTTACTCGGTCTAAATATTTTCTTATGATTCTTTTCGGTTTAGTTATGTAAATGGATGTATCTTTGGGATAAAAAATTTAGGCTTGAAAAGTTTCCGTTGTCACATGAAGCTAATTATATAAAATCAAGAAAAATCACAAATATATGAGATGTTTTCGTTGATAATATATAAATGCATCGTGAATAGAATGCTATATTACCTCAGTTTTAAGACTTGTCAATTAATATCGTGGTAAAAAAAGTCAAAGAAAATTTATTAACATAATATTAATTTTGAAAGTTCAAATTTAGATCTTTTTAGAAAACATATCCTAATAAATCTGAACTTGCCATTATCCATCGTGAATCTTATATTATCGATAATATTATAAATATAATTTAAGTTAAACACCAAATTTATATTTTAAATATGGGAATCAATAAATTATTTAAGCCATATTTAAACATTAAATTCCAACTGTAAAAAAATATGACTTTCATTTCATTTTCATATTAAAAACATTTTCAAAAAAATCATTTGTGCAGTTTATAAGTCCAAGAATTGTATTTGTCATGATTTATCTCTTTTCAAAGTCTCAATTCGAGAGAGAAAAAAACATTTTCAACTTTTTTATTTTAATTTTATGTTTTTCATTTATTTCAATTACATTATTTTTATTTTATGTTTTAATAATATGTATATAGAACGACTAGTTAAAATAATTTAACAATGATACGACTTTAATTAAAATGAAAGGAAATGTAGATAAATATTTTCACAAAAATACAGTTTATACATATTTTTATTTTACGTAATTTTTGTTATATATAAAGGCTTAAAAAATATTAAAAACCTGGTTAAAAGTTGAAGAAGAAAGCATGTTTTGTCTTTAAGTTGTTTATATATTTAGCGTGAATGAGAAATCAATTAATAAAGGAAGAGCATAGCATCACGAATAAAATAGGAAACATGACATTTTTAAAAAGTTACAAAAACAATAATTTTAATTCCATTTTAATAATTTTATAGAAATAAACAATATATGAATAGATACATAAACGCATATGCATACATTTTACTTAACTTTACAATTTATTGGATTTTAACGTAAAATTTTAAAATTTTATTTCTCATATTGAATATGTTCCTAGTATTTTGCACATATATGATCGAATAATACTACATATAAATAAATAAAACTGCGAAATGATTATATGAACTTAATTTAGAAATATTCCTGAAATTAAAATATTTTAACAAATTAATAAAATTATAACCTAATAAATCTTATTTATAACAAAGACTTTTACTGGCATTTGTTTGCCAAAATGTGTCGCATTTTTTAAAATCCTTTTCCTCCTTCTTTAGTTGATTCTTTGTCTGTTCTCAATATTTTTTTCTTGTTGATGAATAACAGTTTCATTCATACAACAGCACATTTTATTACTGAATATAGAACATCATTAAGGATTTAAATAAGATATATTCTATTCTATTCTAGCTAGTTTTTAAAATAGATTTAAAAAATATTAATTCGGATATTGCTTATTTTATTGATATAAGTCTAAAGGAATGAAAAATGTGCTCTTAAAATCGGCTAGACTAAAAATTTCCTGAGGCGTCTGTTATAATCTTGTGTAAGAAAAAAGTTATTCCAAAGAATTTCGCCGGTATCTCCTCAAGGAAATAGGTATTAATATTTAAACAGAAAACACCTATAGCGCAGTAGTCCGCTTTCTATTTTAAAATTTAAATATATTGTGACTCTGCCTTAAAATTCTGGAATATTTCTGAAACCACAACTGCAAATTTGGAAGTAATTTAAAATTATAGATATTAGTTTAAATGAAATGTTCACTTCAAGGAGAGAAAATTTTAACGTTTTGAGAGACATTTTTATTTAGTTATATGAGTTAAAGTTAATAGAAATTCGATTTTCTCAGCATATAACTTCAAATAAAAGTATATAAAGATTGAACTTCACAAGAAGGATATACCTAAGTATCAAACTTTTTTTATTCATATATGCTTTTAAATTGTGACCAAATAATTGGAATGACACTAAAGCATTTATGATTATTTTAAAGACCTTAAGAGATGCTTTATTTTAAAGTAATTCACACACACGATGCTTTATTTAAAAGTTGATGATTCATAACGCTTACTGCATCATTCAAAGATAGAATTATTTACAATTCACCATTCAGATAGAATTGTTTACAATAATATGATAGCACGACTCTAGTATATTATAATATTCTAATAATGGGTGCATAGTAAATATGGTAATTTAAGGTGTTATATAACAATGCAATATATTGCTTAAACTAGCGTATTACTTTAATTGGGTTAAATGTGCATACAATTGTAAACGGTGGAAAGTAAAAGTATTTACGAAATTATTTCTAATGTGATATTTTAAATAATAATTAATAACTGCATTGATTTCATAAGTTTAACTTAATTTAGCTGTCAAAAAAGGCTAGACGACATTTCTGAGAATTTAATAATTATTCATATGGAATTGGTTTCTAAGTCAAATTAAACAGTTACTAAAATTTTTCTAAATTTTCAGAATATATCTCAAAAACAAATAAAAATTTATTTAATACAACAGAAAAATAGATTTCTTCTTTGAGGGACCTATGTATTGAAATTACATTTGCTGATTTATTCCAACACAATTTTCACATTTAATTACTTTTAACTACTTTATCCCACTCAAGATATGATCAAACAGCGAAATAAAGTAATTGAAGATAAATATAAAAATATTCTCAGTTTTAACGCGAAGTATTCATAAACTCAAAACACATATAAATTCATAAAATGAAACTCTCGAATAATCTTAATAAAACTTGGATTAGATAACTTTAAAATTTCAATACATTTCTTATATTCTTAAATGTGAACATATTTATTGATAGATAGATAGTTATAATAAATTTTGTTGAATGTTTGAGAAAATCCAAGTTAAAATATGAATAAGATGTATAGAGATATTTTCCAAATAGTAGCTTTTTAAATTATTTACATATAGTGGTATTTCGATTAATATTTCAATGTATTTCTTATATTATAAAATGGGAGCAAAGATACAAACACAAACACACACACACACATACATTCACTCACACACACAAACATACACTCACTCACACACACACACACACACACATACACTCACTCACACACACAAACATACACTCACTCACACATACAAACATACACTCACACACACAAACATACACTCACTCACACACACAAACATACACTCACTCACACACACAAACATACCCTCACTCACACACACAAACATACACTCACTCACACACACAAACATACACTCACTCACACACACAAACATACACTCACTCACACACACAAACATACACTCACTCACACACACAAACATACACTCACTCACACACACATACACTCACTCACACACACAAACATACACTCACTCACACACACAAACATACACTCACTCACACACACAAACATACACTGAAACACACACACAAACATACACTCACTCACACACACAAACATACACTCACTCACACACACACATATATAGTCACTTTTTAAATTAGAGATATGTTGATATATAGAATAACATTTCGATTAAGCTTCATTTAAATAATAAAATTTATTTCATGTAATTCCCTTCATTTACTTCTTTTTATCTCAGTTAGTTCTTTTTATCTCAGTTAGTTATTTATTTTGTTTTATATAAATTGCGATCTGAATAATTATATCTAGTTACAAAAAAGTATGCATTTTATTATATCAAATGAACTTAAACCTTAAATGTTTTAATGTAAAGCAAAAAATGTAATTTTAAATACCCAAGAAGGAATGGTAATATATGCTGCGTATAACTATAAATCAATAATTATATATATATATATCTATATCTATATCTATATATATATATATATATATATATATATATATATATATATATATAAACTCACTTCGTCAGTGAATAGGTTTGTTTAAGGCATATATATTGTATTTAAGGCATAACATTTGTATATGTATGTTTACCATTTATTTTTGCATTCACTTTATAAAGCTTTAATCTAATTTACGCACTCCATTTTTCTTTTCATTCATACCTTATAAATTTAAATGTTTATTTTTTGAGTTATTGCCAAAAAAACTTTATATAATTCAGTATAATTAGCTTTGTGAATGAGTCAAGCCATTGTAAAAATTTTGGCGAATAGTTACTAAATACTTCTTATTTATTAGTCTTCTAATTTTCTATGTATGTTTTTTAAGTGTTATTAAAATTTATTCAGTATTTATTGTATTTAAATGAATAAAATTTGAAAAAAAAATTACTTCTATTATTATATCTGTTAAAATTTTGAATGAATATTATCAAATTAAAGTATGCAATTGTTTTTTGATTTTATGTTTGTATTTTGGAACCATGTTTCATATTTTAAAAGCATATATATTTTTCTTTTTTAATCACTTTTTTATTAAATTTTAAATTACATAGCTTGTGAATCGCAAGAAACATTTCAAAGCTTTCCTGTGATTAAATTTTTCCATAGTAAGTTGATACTTAGACAAAAGTTTTTATTCGAATGTATAACTTTAATGTAATTGAAAATATTTCTATATGAAGAATTTACGGTTTCCACGTAATGGACATTTTCAGAAGATTTTCGAAATTTTATACCAAATTTGTTCGTTTAAAGATGCTAGTATCTGAAAAAATTGATTTGCTATTCCAATTCCACAATATAATGGTTTTGAAGATATGCAATGAGCAGATATTAAGAATGAAAAATCAGCCTGGTTCTAGTTTTGGAACCATTTTTCTGATTTTTGATTAATTATTAATGTTCTAATTTTCGAATCAATTCAACATTTTTAGATGTAAAGGTTTACACAATGTAAGACAGTTTAAGATGGGATATAATTTTTAACCTAAAATTTGTGTTAGTTCACACTCGTATTATGAATTATCTAAATTGATTATGTTTGTTCCATATAACAATGAGAGTGAAACCTTTGATATTGTCTTAAACCCAATATTTTACTTTTGATTGGTAATAAAAAATAAATTTTATTATCAGTCAAAGGATATAATATTTAAGCAATTTTATTACAATAAGAAGTAAACTGCTTAAGTAAACATCATAAACTTTTTATTTAGTGTAATTGATTCCACTAAATGTAAAGTTCAAGATGTTTATTTAGGCAATTAAATAGATTTCCTTTTTTGTATATTTAAAAAATTTATTTTTTTTACTGAAATTTACAAATAGCGATAAATTATTGCAGGTAGATAACCCTGTGACTTCATATGAAATAAATATTATAAATATAATATAATTTTAATGAAATTGATTATAGAGGTAAATGTTGATCATGTACTATTTTTAAAGTAATTTACATGTGGATTTTTAAATAACATGTAATATGATTTTTAAGAAATCATTTTTAATTTAAATTTAGTTAAGTTAAATTATGGTTATTAATTCAATACATTTCTAAAACAAAATAATTCTTCGGAGCAGAAAATAATTAGGATAAATGCGTTAGTTGAAAAAATAATTAGGATTAACGGGATTGCTGAAAATAAATGCAGAGTGGGGACCGCCGTGAGTACTTACAAAATGGATACAAAGTATGCGAAAGGCTAAGTAAAAATCGTAAATAAGAAATTAGTTCGAATTTCAGCATAAATCTTCATAATTACAGGAAGTAATTACTAATGCTTTAACATTTCATGCCTTATTCTGAAAGCTAACAGAGTTCCACTCTTAGCATTGTAAGACAAAGCGTGAGAGAAACATTTCCCCAGTGCGAAGGAAGGAGGAGTTTATAGAATAAAATTAAACTCTTCAAACAAAAATCCCTTCATTAAAGAAATCAGTATTTTTGAAATGTACAGAAACATTCTTATTAAAAACCTATCTCTTTAAATGACATTTATTAAATTTGAATGTAAGTATGAGGTTAAGATAATTTTTCATTTAACACAAAAACTTATTAGTAGTTAATTGATCATACATTAAAAAGTGTTTATCGAATTATGAAAATGAGAACTACTTCGTTTTATTATATGACTTTTTATAGATTTCTTTTATACGTATAAGTAATTGTAATATATGAGAACTTTTATATAAAATTATAGTACTATAATTTTTATAAATGAACAATTAATTGTTTACTACAAGTTTTATCAGTTAATTATAAGATTTCCATTTTACATGCACTCGTTGCACTAGTTCAGTTAAACAATAAGTTTTTTTCTACGGTTCTTACATGTACTCTAAGAAATTACAACTTAATTTCAAATGATAGTCAAGTGAATAGATTAAGAATGGGCTAGCTGGCAGTAATAAGTCCTGCTCTTACATCAAATCAATTGACTCCAATCCTATCAATCTCCTACCGATCTTATCGACTAGTTTACGGACCTTTCTGGGTCAAGATCACTATTACTGTCATCTAGTAAAAAAGAGATTTTATCAACCAAATTATCACACCTTTTCTTCACAGGAGACCATAAGATTTTTCATATTAAGACTCTTCCTGAAAGAGCATATTGTAACTGTTATACTTTAAAAAACTATTTTTGTTTGCCAGATTTCTCTAGTATTTTATTATTATATTTAAACATTTTAAAATCAAAAAATATATTAGTATAGCTATTTCTCTGAAATAATATTTTTAATACGGAATAAAACCCTCAGTTATTTGTTCTTTAATATTAATCTTTCTTTGCAACCAAATGAAGCCTAAATTAATTAAAATGATAATTAAATTACAATTTCAATAGTTTTTTAAACTGTCCCTAATGCACAATTTTCTTATTAATAATACTCAAGCTAATGAATGCCAAAATTTAAACAGAAAAGTAAATTGTTCTGCTCATATGAACAAAATCATTTTCCCTTAGAAAACACATATGTGAAGTATAAAAAAAACTAATATATGATTAAAAAATGTACAATCATTGATTTTTTATTTATTGATTAATTGCCAATGAATTGAATAAGGCAAGATTCAGACTCTTCAATTATTATTTAGAATTCCATCTATTTCTATCTCGAATTAAATTACCTAGAAACGAGTCTGTGACATAAAATTAAAATGAATTTGTACTCTTCAGACAGATTTTCAAAGCAACATAACATTCAATGGAAAAACATCAATTCTAGAATGTAGAATTTGGGTACTTTAGTTAGTTGGAAACCAACCAGCAAAACTATATAAAATAACTTTTTTGTTATGATGATCATATATGAGTGAGTTAAATTCAAGATTCTCAATAAATACTGTTCTCACGAGAAATAATTGAGTATCATAAAATAATAATTTTTCTTGCATAAAAATAAATAAATATGTAAGTAATAAGTGTAATAGATAATATGCACATACATAAATATGCCAATGTAAAAAGAATACCATTGGCTAACTGTAATATACATTACTTTCATTCAATTTTATAATATACCTAAATAAAAGTGAAATGTAAAAGTTACACAACTGTATTTTGATCCGCAATTACAGTGCAAAGTTTGAATTTTACAGTATATATGAAATAAAAATGCAAATATTTTAAATAATTAGAAAATCAATTTTGAAAAATAACTTATTGAAAGCAAAACTTCTTGGAAATGTAGATAATCACAACTACTCACTTTTAAAAATAGGTGTGATTACATATCATTTATATTGTTTTAAAAATATTTATTTTCATAAAGATGGTAATTTGAATTCAAAGCATTAAAATATTACTTTCTTATAGAAGAAACACACATCTATCTTTCACATTTTCTTTTCAAAATATTTCTGGTTTCTTTTTATATAAAAAATCAAAGCATGGTTACGTTTTAAAAATCAGTTTAAAATATATTGCTTGTATTATTTGCTTACAATTTTTATTTTAGATAAATTAAAACTTATTACGAATTACTTATAACATTTCTCATTAGTATCTGCTAGAGACCAAAAAATGATAATATATTTAAAATATGTTGTTCAAAAGTTTATTAGTTATAAGTTTCTTTTTGGTCATTTCTTTTGATGAATAATTTTTTATGAAAATGTTTCCTCTTAATCTCCCATAAAGAATTCTTATAATCGAAAAAAATCCTATAACAAAAAATTAACTTAGTACTTTCTGCTTAAAATTTTCATATATAGGATTAAATTATTACATTTATAATATATTTAAATGATTGATATAGTTTTAAAATTAAAATGCATATGTAAAGAAAGTAATTGAGAAAAGTTATTAATCTTTTATGATAGAAAAATTATTTCATAGCGAGAAATATTAAAATACATTTTCTTTCTAGTAGAGTGATATTCATATGAAATGACAGGTTTTTACATTCATTTCTATGTTAAAGTTTAAATATTCTCATGAGTTCTTCTATTTAAAAAACAACAAATTTCTTTTTAATCATTCATATGATAATTGACTTTTGCATAAAATATTTAATTTTTCAGTTAGCTTACAAAAATATATTTCATTAAATATTAAACTTTTCAATTTCTTCCTAGTGATCGAATCAAGAAGAAATTTTGAAATGCGGATTCCCTTATCATTTTCTGTAGCTCATGATTTTATATTTCAGTTTCATAATGCAGTTCTGTTAAAATATTTTTAGTGAAAAAGAAATGATAATACATAAAAATATGGATGAGATATTTATTCATTAAAATAAAAATAATTATTTTTCATTTCAATGTTGATTGAGAATTGGACAACTCAATTAAAATAAAGTTTATTTTAAAATTGTCACTCTAATTTACTTTGAAACACAAATGAGAATCCATACAAGAATAAAGTACACAATTAACTTGAAATTGCTAAACCTTTGAGGCACACAAATTAAAGTATCTATAGTGAGGGAAGCTAATACCTTTACGTGATCTCGTAAATAACAGTTTACGAAAATTGATCGACTCCTAAGTCACATGCATACAAAAACTGCCTGGAGATTGACTGGAAAAATTGCTTTCTATAAGATTGATATCAGCATTAATAATTCAATAAAAGTTTAAAACTAAATAATAGATGATAGTTTACATGAAGAAATTTTGAAAAACATGAATAGAGCAAGGGAAATTTCCCTAAGAAAAACTCCTAGAGAAAACAGAAAGATGAAGCTTACACTGTTTATCTCAAACTTGGAGTATATGAATTAATCAAGTTATACATTCTACAGAACAATGTCGCTGGATCCGAATTGTTTTAGTGTCTATTTATTGTAGACAGGATGACCATGGAACAAAAACAATGTCATTTCTGGATCACTCATTTATTTACAATGTTATTCGCAACGTTTAATATTCTGATAAAAAACGTAAAAAGAGTATTTATTATGAAAGTAAAAATGCGTAATTAGAATATTTTTGAGAGTTAAATTTAAGGGATTTAAAATTTTAAAGTCACAAAATAACTAGATCACAGTAGTGAAATTTGTATTAAGAAAAACATTCGGAAATTTTCAAACCTTGATTTTAAGCTAGTAATTCACAAATAGCTCTACTGAAATAGAAAATACAGCTTTAAATTGTTAAGAATTTAAGCACTTATGTAAGCAAATGTGTTTGCAACAAAATGTTATTTTCTTCTTTTGTAAATATATTATTATGCATAAAATGTATTTGTTGATATTTTGAAAATAAATGGGTTAGAAATCACTTATATGGTTCATTAAATTAAATTTTAAATCATATGACAATTAAATGCTTATATTTAAAGTAAAAAACGTTACATAAAATAGTAAAAAGTGTAAAACACAATCTTGAAAAAATGTTCTTAAAAATATTGTGGAAACTTCAAAAACTTATAAATAAGATACTAGTTACAATATAGGTACAAACAATAAATGAAAATAAACTGTGATATCTTTAACTTTAGAAGCAATAGATCTATCTTTTCAGAATTCTCAAAATATTCTGCCCATAATAAAAAAATATTTTACAGCTTTTATTTAAAAAGTGCCTATATTTGCTTGAGATAAGAACAATTATTTCTCTTATTTAAATACTCATTATGGTTTTATTTTATTTCTTTCCTTTTCCCCCTTTTTGGAACAAAAAATGCATTAGTATGTTAAATGAGAACAACAATGCCTTTTTACTCATCAAATAATGAGACAAATTTGATTTATACGAATTCCATTTCATCAAATATAAAATAATTTTTTATAAAATATTTTGCATTTTTTGTTCTATCTTCAACGACAAAAGTAGCTTCTCTTTATTCGCATTTAATTAAAATACACCTTTCCGAATTTCAACGGAGACATTGGCCAGAAAAAAGCAAATAAATAAAGCAGGAAGCAATACCTGGCAGCAAAAAAAAATGTTCTTTTCACCATTATACCCATCTTACTTCCTTTTATCCGTGCTACAAATTTTAATTAAAATCAGGAGTTAAGAATGCTATTACCGCAAAATGCATTGAATGAATTTTTTATACTTTTCGGTCAAAATATCTTGTTGAAAAGTGATTAAGAAACCTTGGATGTGCAAGAAACAGGCGAAAAGATCACAAGTCTCGCAGTCAAGAGATGCATTTATATTCCTTAAAAAAAATAAATAAAAAGCGCATGGAGCTTGTTACGGCTATTAACACAGAGTCGTGTCCAAGCTTGCATTTCTTCCTCTTTCTTTTACTAATTAAATAAGATGAGAAGGAATTATTTTCTAATAATAATCATGTGAAATATAATTGATTATTACAAATGCAGATATTCTTTATGTGTAAAAAACATAACGGCTTTGATGAATGCTAAATAATTTAATCTGTAAATCATTTGTCAGTGGAATTTAAAAAAAATCTCATATATTTAAGTTAAAATCACATTGTTTTCAAATATAGATGAGGTTTTTATGTTTAGATATGAATGATTGAAAAATAAGGTGAATTATCGAAGTGTTGAAGAGTTTTAATAATTATACATGCACTATGCATTTTAATAAAACATGTTTACATTCCCTTGTTGCTAAAATGTCACAGATACTCAGTCTTTTAAACATTTTGAAAGTAACATGATTCATCAACTTTTCTTTAAAAAATCACTGGTATTTTTTTTAAACTTGTTATTATAATTTATCTTTTGAAAGCTTATTATAGACCCACCTCAATTTTTAAGAAATGTAAATTCGAATTTATAAAATGCCAAGATTTATTATGGTCTAGTTATAATAGAGTTCGTCACATATGTCTTTGGTATAACAATTCTCTACAGAGCGAAATTCCCAAGTTCGAATCCTGTTACAGTTGAAAAAGAAGAACTTTGTTTTGTACACTTATATCTTCCTTCGCGACGTGAATATTCACGTCGCGAAGTCTATGAAAGAGTCCTTTTAAAAAGCAAACTGTTGTAGATGATAAACATTGGTTAAATTCTATAGAGGTTATCTGCAATGAAATTTTAACAAACTGATAATTTGAGATGCGAAACGTAACAACAAATTAGGATTAAAACCCAACTGTTAATTGTAATGTCAACACAAATTTTTTGGGAATGTTCAATATTTAAAGTATGTTATGCTGTCAACAATTTTTATGTGTGTGTGATAAAGAAAATAACACTATAAAATAAATGATTTATAGACGAACGAATTTATCTTTAATTGAAGTTTTATTTGAATTAGGTGTAACCTTTTTAGAGATAAAATAATCATTGGAAAATATACATGTTGATATCTCTGGGAAAATATCTATTCTAATCGTCAAATATAAGGTTTTCTTAATTTCCCACCTTACTGCAAAAATGCAAGTTAATTCATCTATTTCTTGTTTTCTCAAGAAATAAATTTTCCCTTTTGTGTTTGATTTTTGTTTCTTTAGTTTTAATCAAAAATTATATTTTGTTAAACAATATTTATGCCAATTTAATATTTGGGGAAAATTATTGATTTAAAAAAGAATTATGGTTAACAGCAATTATACATGTAACCAAATATGTGTGTTTCACTTTTTGAAAAATATGAATACTTTTTACAAAATGCGTAGGAGACATTTTTTGGAAATTTTTTTAATGTTATCAATTTCTTGTGCATTACAAAACTTTTTTCCTGTATAACATCAACAATTTTCTACTAAGTTTTAAATTAATTTACTGGGTGATATAAAATTTCATGTATTCATTTCAACTTCAATAATTTCTGCACAAAATGTAAAAAAATATATGAAGTAGAAATAAATGGGCTAAGTATTATTTTGCAGTCACAAATTTTATCGGTACATTAATTAACAAATCCAATTTTATTAATTAAAAGTATAGCAAAATTGTATTTAATATAAAAATAAATGAGTTATGCAGCACGAAAACAAGTTAAATTGATTGTTTAAGCTAAAAACAGCAAATAATTAGTTTTGCACAAGTTAATCATTATTTCATTAAATTATCTCCTACGACTCTTTATTGATAAATAAATTATGACAGACATTCTTAGACTAATTTTAAAAAATTCATAAAAAGAGAGGGGAAATTGAAATTTGCATGATTAAAATAAGTGCAAACTTTAATGGCGAAGTCAAATCATGTAAACGTTTTGGTTTGTCAGGTGAGAAATTTAACATAATTTCCATAATAATGGATATCATATAACAGTCATTTACACATAAAACTAAAAAACTTTAATGACAAATAAAGAAGGATGATAATATAGTATTAAAAAATCTGACATTGTCTTACTGATCTACATTTACCACAAAATGACAAATAATTTGTGTGACCATCATATTTTCACAAAAAAAAATTCGTTTTATTTTTTTTACACAAATGCATATTTTTATATATCTTATTTCAGTTGGAATGGATTTTCTAACAAGGTAATCCCATTCATCAATGCCACTTTAATAACGACTTCTGATGTAATCAATTCCCATAATGAATTAAATTTATGATAAAAGAAACTCAGAAAACGAAATTCATAATTAAACCTATTAGAAAATCTGATATCATGTAAATAGTTTTGTTTATATTTGCTGGAAATAGTACTTCTTTGCAAAGAAATTGCAAATATGCAAATATTTGACTGCAAAATTAGATAGTATATTTAATTACGATAAATTAGATACGATAAATTGGATAGTATATTCATGTAAAAATACTTCATAGAATAATGGAAATTGTATTTTTATTTCTCAACTGAAACGAAATCGTAGTTATTCACTAAATTTGAAACTATTTACTTTCTGCATACATGTTTTATTTTTTGCAGTCAAATACAAAAAAATATTTTAATAATATATAATGAAATAAAGAAGAGATATTTTCTAGTCATTTTTTATTTAATAATACTTTTTAGAAAACAAGAAATCGTTATTATATCTATAATTGCTTAAAGAGACTATTTTTCTCAGCATTTCATTAATTGATAGGAATAAACAAATAATAATAATTTCCTTCATTTTACATTAATTACTGCTTCATAATTGTAACTCAGTTTTGTGAGTCCAATTACATTAACCTAAAATATATGGAAACTGCAAAAAATGAGACAAACTATTCCATTAAAATAATTTATTTAACAAACCTGTAGAAGCCATGTGGTCTTAAACTACTTGTAATATTTTACTTCAAGTTATTTAATTCAAATCTTTTGGCACAGCAGTGATTACATTTTCTGTTTTAAGAGCATTTTATAAGAGTAAAATTCTTTATCTTTATTTCCAGCAAGAAAGTAAAATGGTTTATGATAAAATAGAAACCAGTTTCAGTTGTGAAGCTTAATTATTTCGGTTGAAAATTTTTGGTTTGTATTCTTCATAAATAATGTGATATCATTTTTATTCATATTATGGCTAAGGTGTGGTCATAAAGTATATATATATATATATATATATATATATATATATATATATATATATATATATATATATATATATATATATATATATATATATATATATATATATATATATATATATATTTCTGAGTAATTTATTGATAAGTTTAAAATAGATATTTAATAATTGATCTTAATCTCTTGAAAATAGATCTTTAATAAATACTTTTAGACAAGTATTAAATTATGATGTATTTAATATTGAAGTACTATGATGTGATGTATGTTTAATGCTGAATCCTTTACTTTTTTTAATCAAGCAGAAATTCTGCTAGAACTTTTCTGAAAAGCACTAGAATATAATGTTTTCAATAAAAAGTGTCCATTCATAATAAAAATCTTCTTTAAAGAACGATGTATATTGAACTTTCTAAATACTGAAAACTGTTGTAAATAATTAAGGTATCCCCTGTGTGTTTGCTTTACGAGAGGACTTTTAATAGATGGTGCTCTGTATTCACGAATTACAATGGAGGAACCTGGAAATAGAGGTTTATCCAAGAGTGTGCTTCAATGCATGGTGATACAAAAACAAAAAAGCAACTTTCCCTTTCTACTGTTTAACAATGGCCCAACAAATTTTTGATTAGCACAGTTCTATGCATATGATTCTAAATTAATGAACGTGAAATTTGTATTCACCTGTCTAAATTAATTCAGCAAAAATTATTATTGTTACTAAAACATATCCATGTTTATTGATGCAAATAATTTTTTAAGCAAAAAATATTTATATCAATAAGCATGATTAAAATTATTTGAATGCATACAAAATACGGATTTGAATATTTTATTATGAAAATATTGTTACTTCCAAATTTAAGCAGTTCTAAAATATTTTAAGTTTTTTATTAAAAATATTTATTTTTAAAATCGAATACACTGTAAAAATTTATAGGATAACAATTTTTTTCTATTTAAAAATATTTGAGTATTTTTTAAGAAAAACAAAATTAATAGGAACACTTTTTTAATGAAATTACTGTTATATAAATATAATATTAATTTTTCTGTTGCCCAAACTAATTATTTGATTTCTATATCATATTAAACAAATATAAGAAAACTTTTACCAATTAGTTTAATAAAGCTGGAATATGTTATGGATTTAGTTTAATTAGCTGGAAATAGTTTAATAAAGCTGGAATTATATATATATATATATATATATATATATATATATATATATATATATATATATATAATAGCTGAAATGCTCATTAGATTATGAAAATAGTTTTGGAAGCATATAATTTGAAAAAAATATGAGTCAAATCATAATTTTCAGAAAAATACTATAAATATTAAAATTTTATTTAAGATACTAGAAATAAGTTTGACTGTTTTTTTTTATTCATGAAATAAAATTTATTACATACACAATTTCATGAATCATTTTTAATTTTTAAAAAGTTATTTAATACTACATGATGTTAAAATTTATTTTAAAATTCAAAATAAAATCTGCTCATTTAACGTATTACAGAGAAATATCTTTAATTCAAAATTGGATAAATCTAGAAAACTATGCCCCTCAAAATGTCAGTTACGAGGTAAGCTTTAGAAATAATTGTAGTATAAAAACATAATATTTTATTCATTCTGTTTTTATGACAAGATCATTGTTGTCGCAAGATCTATATTAATAATAATCTCATAAAATGCGAAGCTGCATAATCTAGTTTCATTTGATACTGTCTTGAGCAATCCAACATCCGTAGACTTCAGTGAATGTGTAATGCCTTCCGTAAAGAATTCTCTCAAACATTGATCCGTATTCACGTTTCACAGGGGAGAAATATTGGAAAATTTCCAAGAACCCACCTTGGAAAACATTCTGGTAGAAATTATTATCCATTATCCATCTCTAGTTGTCCTTGCATGTGAGTCCTATACTAAATCCGCTTGAGTCCACAATAATTTCATTTGAGTACGTTTGGGAAATTTCGAAAAAACTTTAGATTTTGCAAAATTAAATAATGAAATAATTAAAAAAGACAAATGTAAAACTGAACAATGTTCCTTTTAAGGTATTATTTAAAGAATGTAATGCATAAATATTATCACTACACAATAATAATGTGCCAGATAGAAATTTATCTAAATAACACAGAATTTACCTAATTATTATTTATTTTTTAAATCACACATAAAATCACACAGAATATTAGAATGAAAAGTAATGTATTATTGAGATGAAATAATTTTGTATAAGGAAAACGCACACACTTATATAAACGAAATAATTTTATTTGCATGGTTTGAAGGAACTATTAATTTACCCCTAAAGCAAAGATTCTTCTCAAAAGTAATTATTAAAATAAAATCATTCAGTGCATTAAGTAATTGAAACTTTGAAAAGAACCTTATTTTAGAAATAGCTATCTTATCACGCTTTCTAATATATTCCGGAAGAATTTAAAGTATTTCAATTATTTGCTGGCATAAGCATTCCAATGAATGAAATGAGAGAAATAGTTGTTAATAACAGAATGAAATCTAACACAAGTTCCTCGAATGCAGAGAAGAAATTGAGGATTCCCGTTCTTTGAGAAGAAATGCTTTCCCATTTGAAACGAGGAATACGAGTCCATCCCAAAATAGAATCGTTAGATGATGGAGTAAAGCTAAAAGAAAAGTCTTCTACTGAGGCGTTTGGCTAATTGAAGTAAAAGCTAGTCCTCGGGAATGAGAGGAACAAAGTAGGAAGAAGGGAGGAAATGAATAACTTAGAAGACGTAGGGACGTCTTTGGCTCTGCAACTAATTTTTTTAGAAACATAAAAGAAGGAATAGTCTTCCTAATCAGCTGATTCTTCATATACGTTTTCCAACTCTTATTGAAGTTTGAAATAATTGAAAGATTTCTTTTTTTATCCGTGTCTGGAGTTTCAATTTTGAATAATAAGTGGCCTGGTTTCAATAGTTTATGACACAGAATTTAAACAGCCATATAACTAACAAAAACTGGGGCTAAAATCTAATTCGTTTAATAATGAGATTTTTGGGTTATATAAATTTCCAACATTCCTTAAATATTAATATTTTAAATGTTCCAATTATTATAATCAAACTAAAATGAAAAGCACGGTAATTCACCCATCAACAAACAATAAATATGTATATTTGTGAATTACAGTAAACAGAATACACATATTTTCCATATTAGTATATTATAAATTTCGACGATCTTTTTTAATTTGCAATTGATAACTTTTAAATATGCTTAACATTTTATTATGAGAAATAATTTTCACAAATTAGTTATAAATTACTTTTGCATAATCATATGATTTAAATTACTAATGAATTTTGTTTTTTAAATAAAATTCTCATAGAAATTAATACAATGTTTATTTTTGTTTAGAATCACAACTCTGAAAGTATGCTGTTATCAGTATGATATTGTTTCACAAATATAATGAAATATTAAATTATTGATATTAATGCCTCAATTTATTTTAAACATTTGCATCTTTAAGATTTGAAAACAGATAGCAAGAACAAATCGTGCGAGTACTAATCTTTCAAAAACAAATATATTGAATACTCGTACAAAATGATAAGTAAACTTTATACTTTAAATACTAAAATTTTAAAATAGTTTATATATTTAAAGTATTTATTTTTCTCTTCCTCAATAATATAAAATGGATTTAATGAATTATTATATAATTTAAAAGTTTTTCAAAACATTGTCACCAGTTCATAAATAGAAATCGTGCATTTTGCATTTTATATTCCTTAATTTTTCTTTTGGAAGCATTTTAAATATTCTATTCTTAACAGATTGAGCAAGACAAAATTTTATACCCAAAATTATTATTCTTAAATTATTTTTCGTAATCCTTAGATTTCAAAACGACGCCATTTAAAATGTTATTGTTGTGTGACAGCTAGGCAAGAGCATTATAGAGTGCGCTGCTCCACTTTTCCAACTGAACCATATTTTGGTGTGGAGTTCGACTTCCTCAGTACACACATGCCATAGTTACACGTTTACAGGGTAGGCAACCATTCACAACCCATTCATACAAGGAAAGGACAAAGACAGGATAGATAAAGAAAAAGTACATCCATGCCCGAACCGGGATTAGATCCCGGGACCTTCCTTTCATGAACGATGACAACTAGACCAGTTGGGCGGCATTTAAAGTGTTAAGGTTTGGTTTGTTTGTTTGGTTGGTTTGTTTGTCTCTCAACGGTCATTTTTTGCTCACGAGGTCTAATTAGACCAGGACCTACGGTTTAAAGTGGATTCCGAACCACTACAAACATCCATGCCCAAGGTGGGATTCGAACCCACGAACTGTTGAACCGAAGGCAAGAGCACTAACCATTCGGCTGCCAGCTCGGCTTAAAGTGTTAAAGTTCAGAAATAAGTTGTTGTTCTAGGAGCTACACAAGAGAGTTTATATATTTTATTTTTCATTTTTATCAGTGAAAATTTCCTATTTACATTTAAATATACTTTCCATCTTATTCTTATCAAATACCCTAATGTAAAATAATTTTTCTACATTGAAAGAGAAGTTTGAAAAATTATAGGAAAACAAAATGAAGAATGTAAATTTTTCCAATGTTAATTAAAAAGAAAATTAAGTATAATAAATATTTCTATCACAATTAATTACTTCAAATAAAAAGTGAAAAAGGTAATCAGTTCAAGGAACATAAAAGATAAGAAAAAGACGTTAAATATTGTCATTTTAACGGTTGATCAAATACAATTAAAATTAATTGCTAAAATGTTAATCATACAGAAAGAAGTACATTTTCTTTAAATAAAGTGAACGAACACACATATCTTTTTGAAAAGAATATATTAAATTTATCATGTATAAAGTATTAACTATTCAAAATAGTTCAGCTTTCTACTTTCTATTTTCAGCTTTCTACTTACAAATTTCTTAATAACATCAATGTTTTTAGCACTTATTGATGTTATTAAGAAATTTGGGCATGAGATTACTGTAGTTCCATCAATTTAATTTTACTCAAAAAGAAACAATATATTTAAAGTAATAGTACATTTGCTTCAAATTTGTTGTTTAAAAGAAATTGTATATGTCAGATTAGTTTTTTCTGAAACACACCTTACTAATGTTTCCTACCATTTATGGTATGGGATATTATGTACCATTTCCTTCATGAAACGGAATGGTATAAAATACAAGTTTGGACATTTTAGAAGACTACTTTAAGTTTGGACTTAAAGAAATTTATATAATTCCAAAAAGATAATTGATAAAATTTACCATATATGTGTAGAATCATGTTAAAGATGTCTCAAGTGATTATAAAATAAATATAATTGCTATAAAACTACAAAGAAAATATATTCATTATAATCTATACTTTAAACTCTGAATTATAAAAATTTATAAAAATAATTTTATAAGAATACATTATGTAATACGACGATTTCTCAAATTGAAGAATTAATATAGGCAAGATAATTCAATTAGGAATCATGAAATTCATTAAAATATATGATTTGCTTTGTTATGCGTCAAGAATAAATATACGAAATACTTTTAATGTAAACAATGATGAAAAATATTTAATTTTGTTTAATGAAACGGCACATTTTCAATTTTGATCCTTCTTAAATGATTAGTAATAAATACAAATTCATCAAAAATAAGCAATAATTTAATAATATTAAGAAGATAAAGAATTAATAATTTAATTCTTTAATCTCTAATGTTAAGGTATGCTTATGCTGATTTCATTATAACACTTTTTAAATTTCAGAGTACCATATTCTAAGTTTGAGATTAATTATTTAAAATATTGAAATATTTTTAAGATAATAAAAATATATCACAAGATTATATATATATATATATATATATATATATATATATATATATATATATATATATATATATATAGAAATACTTAATTCACAAGTTAATCCTTTGCACTAATTTTGTGAGTAAAGAACACAATTTAGCATAAATTATGTTCTTGAATACACATTAAGAACTTAAAAATTATGAAATGTCTCGATTTACGTAATTTATTAGGTTGCAGAGTTTTATAATAGAAGTAATAGAATAGTCAGTTAAAAAATGAAATCATGTATTAAAAGGTATATTTATTATGCTTATAGCATTATGTATGTGATTTTTAATGCTCCATGCAACCTGCTTTTCTGTAAATAAAAAAGTAAGTAATATACCAAATTAAAAGACTAGTTACAAGTAGCAAAATGTTTGGTATTTTTGTATAACATTCCTTATTGTTATCTGTACTGTATGCACTGTTTTTACACAGAACTGTATTTATATGTTAAATAATTTGATTTGTCGACATCATTGTCTTATGATCTAAAGTCAGCTTATAATTAATTCTATAGTAAACTAAATTAAGCTTAACTTCTAGCTTAATTAAGTCTATAGTAAACTTCGTGCTGTCGACATCCATTAAATAATTTGTAAGAATTTTCTTTGCTATAGTGTAATGTGGAACTTTGAAATAAAGAATATCATTTCACAAGGGAAACTAAAAATGGCTTGTGATAAGATTTGAAGTTAAAGCAATAATCGCACTTTAACTTCACACTTTACCCACAGTAGTAATAATCACACTTGGAAGTTAACAATTCAAAATTTAATGCTATTTAACTTTCAAAAGTAAGATGTATGCTCCGTTTTTACTTTGTAATTTTTCTTGGTAAATCTGTGAATTTCCTTCCCTTTCGACATCTAAACGTAACACACTATCTGACTGAAGTCCTTGGAAGAAAATATGTTGTGAATTTCTAAATTAGCCTTTAAAATTTCATCGATTTAATTCACCCATTTTACATATAAAATTGCAAAGTATTGTTGAGAAACAGATTAGGTCTCAGGTATTCACGGCCATTTATTCAATAAAGCATGATCTGTCATTGAACACCATGTAGAGCTAGATTCGAATACTATGGGAAAATTAGGGTTGTTGATAGATATCGTATTTCTTCTGATTGTGTATAAAACTTACCTCTAGTTGCTTTCAAATGAATAACTCCATACCTTCACTATAAGTCTATTGTATACCTCACATACAAAGTATGGCTGCTCACATAAATTTACCTCAAGAAACTTCTGGAAAACTGTAAAATATAATTAGCAATTATAATTAAGTATGAGTGTAGTCCTAGCGAATCCTAAAGTCATGGATTCTACTAATCCAAAGATAAAGGGTTTTAGTCTCTGGTAATTTAAACCATATTGGAAATGTCAATAATAAATAATTATTCGTATGAATTATAACAAAAGAGTTCTTGATTTTCCTTAATATAAGCTCCATTTTGAAATCAATGGTGATATAATAATCTAAATACTTTTATAAATTTTCTGTAATGAATCTGCATTCAAAATGGCACAAATTAATGGTATAAAATATGATACATACAAATGAACATTCTATTTAAAATTTTAATTGTTAACTATTTTAGCTTACACCTCCTGAAGTTTTTAAGCATTTATAGTTACAAAAATTAAAATATGCTACCGAAGCAAATTTTAAATATTTTAGAATTGCACACTCTGTTCCTCATATCTCTAGCATTTAAGATTTACAGATAGTAAGATTTATTTATTTGCATAATTTAAGCTATTTGTAGTCATAAAACCACAAATAGCTTTGTACTATAGATCAATCAAAACATATTTGCACCTAACGAAGCTCATTTTTTTCAAAATTTTTTGTAAATAAAATGAAGAAGCATTTTTTATTGTATTCCTGAAAGTTACAATACTAAAAACATTTTTCCTTACTATTGTAACTTTCAAGAAAATCTAAAAGTGTTCAGTTGTTCACACAGATTATATATTCAGATATAACAATATAAAACATGCCTCTCTCGTTTTCGTTTCCTTTCGATTATAATTTCTTTTTCTAGTAGGATTGACTGACATTTTCAAGACTTCCTTAAATATTGGAAATGTAATAGAAATAATTCTCTGCTAAACAAAATTTTAAGATTTTTTATGTCCAATATATATTTTACTAATCAGAAAAATCAATGTTTGTGTTAATATTTCAAGTAGCTATCATAGTGTTCAATCTTATTCTAATTTTACAATTCTTGTTTCGATATTCTGATTTCCTATGCGAGAAAAATATTAAATTCGGTTTGTCAAGCTTTCTATTTGTTTTTTGTTAAGCTTTGTATTTGTATTTTAGTATTTTAGTTAACACAGATCAAAATACATTATTTCAGGTAATTTTATACTGTTATGGTACAAGCTCGCGAAGATAATCTAAAATGTATGTGTAACATTATAATTTTCCTTATTTTTTTCAAAATATCGGTATGGAAGACGATAAAAAATAATAATGTTCTAAATTTATTGTAAGAGGATTTGAATAGCATAACTATTAAAGATATTATTTGCAACTTGCAAACGATTTTCTTTATTGATGATGAAAGAGAGGTTAAGTACTGATCCTGTGGAAGATGGTCTTGAAACCTGTATCTTCATTATTTTAGTTTCAAGATAGTCGTAAAATTTATTGCATGTAACACCGCAAGCATTATCACTAAAATGAAAAAAAGAACAAGAATAATGTTTAGTAGGAATAGTTAAATTTTTCTGCTTTAAGTTTGTTTGAAATCTTAGTATTGATAAATTTGTCCCCATAAATTTACGAAAAATTATCCTATGCTGTACTTTAATATGCAAATAAAATCTTAATGGGAAAACTTCATAGAATTTAAATTAATCTCAAGAAAAATAATCTTTTGAGAATAAATATGTAAGTCAGTTTTATTTATTTATTTATTATTATTATTATTATTATTATTCAGATTTTAAAAATTTTGTTGATTTTCTCCAAAATGTAAAATAAAATTGTTGGATTTAAATAAATGAATGTAAATTATGCTCATGCTTTCAAAAAAGCTTCAAATATCATTAATTAAAATAGTTTAAAGTATTTAAAATAGGGACACATGATGTCATGATAGAAAATATGAATATGGTAAAATATGAATAGGAATCAGTGAGTGGAGTCAATGCCTTACTTTCATATTCAGAGTTTAAAGTTTATCTTGAGTACTTTCTGAGAAAACATATAATACATTTAAAGATAGATTAAAAGTGAGCGCTTTCTAATAAAAAGCAATAAATCATCTTCAACTTTTATTGAAATTGAAGCAGTGGAATATTATTAATTGCATTCTAACTTGCATTCAAGACCAGATAATTTTATTCACTTGGAAATTAATATACCAATCAGAAGCATGCATATAAGGAATAAGAGTAAAATTTGAAAACATATCTACTAAAATCGCGTGAAATGAACTGAATATTGAAATGGTTTCTTATGGTCTAGATTAAGAAGTACATGTAAATAAGAGTGTACTTTTCCCGTTAAGCATTTTGATGTGAAACAATAGAGTTTAAAAAATCAGAGGGACAACTTTCTGGATCAAAATACATTTTTTAGTAAATAAGTATCATAGATCTAAAAATTCACATAAATGATCCTTGCCATAGAAAAATTATTTAATATTGAAAAAATAATTTACATTAAAAGTGGCTGATTTTTTGTTTCTCTGATTTCTACTTTTGATTATATAAAACACTATGCCCAGCATTAAATCCCCCTATGTTAATAGTGCAGAGAAATATTTTATGCATAATTCTGATGTCAAACTAGTGGTTAAAATAACATCTGAATGAGGCGTAAGTATTTTATGAATAGAAAAACCAAATGTAAGAAATTTTTATTTAAAAGAGTTATTCATTTATAAAGTAAAACAATTTTGGTATTGATAACAAAAATAAACAAATATTTTCCTAAATTCAAACATACTGAACAGTTTATTGTACATTAAACCTGAAACATTTTTTTTACGAAACGGAAACTAATTTTTCGAAGTTAATTAATTCCCGTGATAAAGTGTCACTTTTGATCATGAATGGAAAAGTAGGCGGTAACAAAAGTGTTTATTAGATAGGTCTGGTGACAACTTAGTGAGAAAAACTCTGTTTATATGTACGAGCAGCACATCAGTTGACTGAGTAGAGTTTTATTACTTAGATTATTGCCATGCACCACTAACCTAGGTTGGGATGTGTAATCTGTTTTGGAAACTTGCCTATGTGTGTGCGTTTGCAGAAAGGTCACTCAAATTTGAGGAAAAAGTAATAAATCTTTAAGCTTTATGAGTCCACCTGTTCTAATAACTAACAGAAAACCACCGAAATATGATAGAAAATGACATAACAATTCAACTAAAAGTTTTTTTCGTTTTTCGTGACATGAAAAGAATTTTATTTCATCGTGACACGGAAAAGAAAAAAACGAATCAAATATTTAAGTTCTCATTTAAATTCAATACTACGAACTTTCTCTTTTAAAAAGTTTTCATCTGTAATCAATTTTGATCTAAAATTAATTTTAAACTAATAAATGATTATTTATTCACCTTAACAGTTTTAGATGAATAATATTTTGTCATGAACAATTGTAAAATGATATACAAACACAAGTTTACCTTAATTATTTATTCAATTTCAATAAAATTGAATATATTTTCTAAAAAGATTTTTATAAGCAATTACTTCTTTTTCGCAAAATAAAAATCAAATACTTTAAGAATAATATTCATATTTTACAAGTCCGGAGTGAGGCTTCATACAAAAACTTAATTTCCTTTTACTATAACCCATCAAAACCATATGAACCTTGAGGCTATCAGAGATATACATGAATAACGTTCTTAAAATATTAAGAAAAGAGCTATCGCAAAATTTTTAAATCATTTTAACTGATTGCATAGAAAAATATTTCATTACACAAACCTCCAATTTCTTCCCAAAATACTTTTTTAATTCATTACTTTACTGGAATATTTTTGAAACAATTTTTGAAAAAAAAATATAAATTTTTAGTGATTCATACTAGCTACTGATAGTGATTATACTTTGATCATTATTGAAAAAAATACTTAATATAAATCATGATTTTATTCAAAGCCAGTGAAAAATGAAGATGATAGAATTAATTCATCCTTTATTTGTTTTATAATTACGTAGTCCAATGATGCTGAATAAATGTATTAGTTTAATGTTTATTAATTATAACTGCACTTCTCTCTCGCTAGGAAATCTCTCCCTAATTTGCTAAGTCAGTATAACTTGAATTATTTTCCTTAAATAAAAATAATTTCTGTATAAATCTTCTAATAATTATATTTACAAATATATTTAGTCGATTGATGTTTTACGCTCATATTGTAATATATTGTGATGCAAATACCACTTCCACAACAGAGAAGTAGAATGAAAAACAGTAGAGAATCCTTCTTACAGAGATTTATCAGGATGTTAGATCGCATGGATAAAGTTGCTTCCTTGACAAGATTCATATTTATTAGATAATATTTCTGTGTTAATTCTTTTGAATATGAAACAAATTTTAATTAAAGCCCAATATGACCTTTAGAATCCAAAATGTAAGTGAATATAGCAACCATAATTGTAG
This sequence comes from Latrodectus elegans, assembly GCA_030067965.1. Classification (NCBI taxonomy): domain Eukaryota; kingdom Metazoa; phylum Arthropoda; class Arachnida; order Araneae; family Theridiidae; genus Latrodectus; species Latrodectus elegans. Next base: position 46,476,486 of record CM057809.1, read on the forward strand.
GCTTATTTGAATTCACCTTGGTCTATGGTTAAAATTGGATCCTCAAGTATGAAAAGTCGTTTTGATTCTGACCACTGTTCAACAACGTGAGAGTGGTATTGCATTTCTGCTTTTATTAGTTCATATATCTCCTTAATTGTTTGGGTGTTTCCTGTCTTGTGACACTAATTGTTTCTCACTATCCCTCCCAGGAGGCAATGCCTAGTCATTTGACCAAAGAAAAGTTAAAGCGTATGCTGTCAGAGTATCCAGTAATTGGTTTTGAATTACATTGTTACTGTGCACAAAAAGGCATACTCATAAGAACCCTAAATCTTATAGAACTCGTAGAGAAGTGCGTCCTGACATTTTAATGTATTTCCGAAAAGATACAAGTAAGCAATTTTGCTGGAAAATACTCAAAACACATTGCTAGGTATTGCCTCTTAAAGAGAAGAATAACGACAAAAATGAGTACCTAACATTACTGTATTTAAAGTTAATTTGATGAAAATTTGATATATGATACAGGACTTTTTCTGTCAATTCTCCCCATTGCAATAAATTAAATGCAAAAGTCTTTTAAATGGGTAACATTAAAAATAAGTGTGTGTAACTTAAAATAAATATACATACAGTATGCAATGCGGTCGGAGAAATATTTGACTCTCGTTTGTAATTATTATTAATATCAAAATTTCTGAGAAAATTTAATTTTAACAATAAAGTAAGGCAAGAACAAAACAAGAAACCTCAAAAAAATAAGAGTTTAACTTATGAATTTAAATTAAATGATATGCATACGTAGGTATCTGAAAAAGTCATATTATGAAGAGTAACAAACTATAGAATTCTACTTTATTAAAATAATCCATATAATTTAAAAATTGGAATTATTTCTAATATATACATTTATTTTTGAATAGATTCAAAAAGCTCAAGTGTAAACAAAAAATTATAAAGATGAAATTGAATTGTAATGAAAAAATTATATTGATTTGTATTTAATAATGAATAAAATTCCAATGAAAACACAATAATTCAGAGAACATTGATTAATAAAAGCTGTCGAATATTGATTATTGGCATTGAAATAATATTTAACACTTACTTAGATATGTGTAGTTATTAGAAATAACAATTTTTATGATTGTAAAATTTTCAGCAATTTTACCTGTAAATTTTAACAAATATTTTCCAGATTTTAGGTACACACAGAAGATTTAGTGTTGTTTGGAAAAAATTAATAAATATCCGAATTTTCAATAGTTCAGTTTATAATTTAAAATTCAATGTTTATGCCAATAATGAACATGTTTATGCAGACAACTGTAGTTTATTTTCTTTTACTCGCGAATTAAGAATTAAAATTCTATTCACTATATAATTGACACTAAAATTTTTTAAAAAGAAGAAATAAATCTGAACCTTTAATTTTGTAAGAATTTATAATACACAAATAGTAGTTAAATCAAAATAATATGAAATTCTCTCTTTATATATACATGCAGATTTAATATCCTCCAAACATTTACAGACAATTTATTCAAATTAAATTATCGGGCACTTGTTGTATTTCTACTAAGTAATATGGTGCGGTAAAATTTGTAAATTTTCTTGTGTATTCAAAAGTAAAATATATGAGATATTGTAAATAAAGCAACCCTGTAAATAAAGACTTAACTCTTGAGACTAAGAAGTACTGGGTTCGACTTTGTATCCAATGAAAGCCATCATGATGATAGAACTAAGTCTACAATTCCTGTTCTGAAATCTCATTCTCTGGAGATGTAAAAGTTTGAAGGAGAAATAGCCGTATAAGATTTTAATCTCTTTATCTGACCATCCTCCGAAAATAACATCAGTTTTGGATAACTCTTAAGATGAATCCTTGATTGATAACAAAGCATTACTTAAAACTAATTTGACATTAAAATACAAATAAACTAGTTCATTGTTCTCTTCCTGCTGCTGCATATTTTAAGCAATAAAATTATAATGTATGTATGGCTTCTTACCATAAAATTAAATTTACAAGGTGATTCTAAATTGTTTTTACAAATTAAGAAGTGTGATAGGTACCCACCCATACAAACAATAATTATATAGGAACATTAGGTCGCATCTCACTCTGAGAGGCAGAAAAGAGGAAAGTAGATGCGCATGAAGAATCTATCACGAATCTACCATATGCAAATTTTCACCGACAGGAAGCCGAATTTTGCTCTTATTGGTTAACGAAAATGCCGATCAGAGTAGATATTGTCCTTTTAAAAACTGCGCAACATCATCGCTTCAAGTATTATCTGAATAACAGCTTCCGAAAAAGAATTTTTGTGAATGCTATGGTAGTATACACGTACAACGTGCAAAAATTGCAATTTTTGCAGACAGATGATTACCCTTGCCAGACTTTGTACAGCGGATGTTGAGGATGGAGAAGAACAATCCAGGATTACCTGCCTTAGTATTATTGAGTGATGAGGCAACATTCATCAGAGAAGACATTTTCGACAAGCGCAATCAACTCGTTTGGTCTCACAATAATCCCAACAACAAACTTCTCGTAGACACCAGCAGAAATTTTCCGTGAAATCTGGGCAGGTATAGTTGGTGAATACCTGGTAGACTTTACATCATGTCAGACCATTTGACTGATGCATCATACCGTATCTTCTTAAAACAATTGCTTCTGAGATTAGTGCAGGCTGTTCCACTCCCCATCTAGAGAGACATGTGGTTTATACTCGATGGAGACCTATCACATTTTACCACCACAGTCCGTAACATTTTGAATATCACATATTCCAAACGATGGATGGGACATAGTGGACCAGTGGCTTGGCCTCCTCGCTCACCAGATCTCAAGCCATTGAATTTTTTTTTCTGGGGACACATGAAATCTTCAGTGTATGAGACGCCTGTGGACTTAATTGAAGACCTCTTAACTAGAATTGTTGTTGCCGTGAACAAAATTAACACGACAGCAGGAATCTTTGAAAGGTTGCGCCAGTCGTTCCTTCGCTGGTGTCAACTGTCCAACAACACACATCGTCGGCATTTTGAGTATTTGCTGTGAGGCTTTCACTAAACGATACATATGATTCTGAAACTTTTAGTATTATTCATTCGCTTATACCCAACACAGTTATAAGTTCAGGTAGGAATTCCTCTTTTCTGCCTCTCAGAGTGGAATGCGACCCTATGTTTCTGTGTAACTATTGCCTGTCTGGATGGGTACCATCATCCTTCTTAATTTGTAAAAGCAATTTAGAACTAACTACCCTGTATAATATAATGAATAATAAATGCAGTTAAATCAATCAAATAAAAATATGATTTACTTATCTTTTAAAATGTTCCGAAAAACAAAATCTGTAATAGAAATATGATCAATGTATTTTCTTTAGTTTTTAAAAAAACCTTGTTGAAGAAAACACTTTAAGCACAAATGACCTTCAGAATTGTCTGCATGAAATTTAAATGAGATTTTCAGAAAGCTTGAAACAAATAGTAATTCCACCTGTAAAGAAGTATACTTGTCCCATGTTTTATTAATCGCACATTCGCATCATTTTCTTTACATTATTAACAAATTACGAGGACTACTTTATCCGTAACATGACTCTCAAAATATGCATATATATCGAATTTGAAAAATATTATTAAAAATTTATTTTCCCTAAACTTTATACTTTTTTAACTATCTTAAATTTCCCAATTATTAGAAATACTGAAATTGATTCTTGAAAACTTCCATTTTTCTTCATAGAGTAAATATTATTAGACTTTTCCCCAAACTCTCATTTATGTGTATAGGGTAGCTCCCAAAACCGAGGTAAAAATGAAAAAGGCGATGGTTGTTTTCTTTACGCTTCGTTAGCTCCAGGGGACATTTAATACGGTGAAAAACGAAACCACGATTTCTTTAAGTTTGTCTTCTCACCTTTTCTCTTACATTCGAGACTGTGGCTATAAATCACATTGAAGTCAAAGACCTCCAAATTAAATCTTACATTTTATTAAAAATATTGATTTCTTTCGACTCTAATTGCGTGTTTTTGCCACGAGAAATAAGTCGATTAATATCCGCCCAGGTCAGATTCTCCAAGTTAAATAAATATGGCATGAACATCTAGAATATTTGTTATCTCTATACTTGTTAATGAAATATAAATAAATGTTTGCTTTCTGTGTTTCTTGAATAGCCTTCAGTAAAATTTACATTTGCGAATACTTTGATTTTTTTAATCATTTTGACACACCTGAATTTTGAGTTGACTCTACTTGTAGGGAAAATATGTAGTACTGTGTATTAGTTAGAATTAAATTGCTTGTACTAAGAAGTGCTTTTAAAGACAAATAAAGTTGAGTTACTAATTTTAAAGAGTTTTCTTAATAAGCTAATTTGATTTAACTAATATCTATAAAATCCTTTCTTTTACTCAATAGTAAACTAACGCTAAATTAATTGTAACATTAGTTTTCTTGAAATAACGAAGCACCAAGGCACTAATAATTTTATAAACTTATCCACTTCATTTCTTTTTTTATTTATTTTAAAAAGTAGTATACTCCGTTAGGTTGAAAAACTTTATCAAAGCATAATTTCGTTTGAAAAATTTAATATTATTTGTCTGATTTAAGCATTTAACACTAATTATTTTGCATCCCAATCTTAAGCATTAAATAATGTTTATAATTTCAAAAACAAAAAGACGAATCCTTCTATCAAATACCCTAAGGGGGTAAAACAGAGAAATTAATTTTTATTGAATAATATAAGATTCGTTTTGCTTAGTGCTAACCAACATTTTACTTCTAGTATCTCTTTCTCAGTTACATCATTTGACAGAGGATTTTTCCATAATCTTATTCTTAATTAATTTGGATTTACAATAATCTACAATAAAATGATAATAGTAAAATAATGAATTACTTTATGAAATATACAGAAAAATGAAAAAGAAAATTAAACACTAAAATTTGGTGTTGTATTACAATTATTTTTTTATTTAATTTGATTATTATTTTCTATTATAAAGAAATTATTGTAGATTACTGATTTTATAATATAAGAAAATAAACAATACCATGGAAAACGAAGAGCACTTATTGACATTGAAAAATTGTTAATAAAGTGAATTCCAAAAACAAAATAAAAGCATTTCCAAATAATAAGTTAAAAATGCATTTTGTAATGAATAATAGGCATTTAATATTTATGAATGTATGTAAATATATATATATATTACTTTAAGCAGTTGAGCTCTCCTTTTATGCTAATTTGTAATTAATTTCTTGTTAAAAATTGGGCTAATTTTTAATTTAATATTCGAACTTTGTATGCTTTTTAAATGTAATCAGTCTAACTTAATAGATATGTTTGTATAAGGGAATATGTAAATGAAAATTTCAGAATAAAAATGTCAAGTGTTAGTATGATTCTATATTGATAAAAGGAATAACAAATAGGCTTTGGAGACTATTTTAAACAATATATATAAAGAAATTGTATACAATGACGTATGCAACAATATTGTAAATAGCAATGTTATTTCCTATACATAATAATAAATTTCACAAGAGTAATATTGAATATTCATCCAAGGTGGATTTGAAATTACTTTTTGTATTTAAAAACATATGTGAAAAGCTAATAAAGTGAAAGAAACCGAATTTATATAAATACTGTAAAAAAGGAAAGAAAAAAATAATGTTAAAAAATTTATCGAAGATATGTTGAAATACATCACGCATCTTCACACACATTGAAGGATGTTTGAAAATTCATTTGTATAATTCTTTGACCTACTTTTGGGTTGGAGTTGAAATTGGTCTTGTCTTACCTGTTTACCTGTCTACTTCTGTGTAGGCAATAAGAAAATTCAAAAAACATTATGAATTCCTTTAGGATATCTTGTGACATAATTTGATTGGATATCTTGAATAATTTGAACTCAGGAAGAAATATTATTAAAATTTTATAAAAACTGATGGACTAAGGTTAAATATCAACAAAGAACGAAAAACACACAAAATCAGAATTTACCACAGCAATATTCTATATTAGAAAATATAAGACCAGTTTAAGCATTCATGAAATAGCTCATCAAACTCATGACATTTATGATATTTATGATGTAGAACAGTAACTTTTTAGCTTTGTTTTGCATAGTTTACTCAATAAAGAAGAAAACTGTGCTGCACAATGTTCTCAGAATTCAAAGATAATCGTAGTGTGACTCATTCATCAAATATTTGAAATTTTGCTGTAAGTGAAACATTTTCGCTTTATGTAAGGTATTATGCACACATACATTAAGAGGCAAATTTTTTCATTGCATTTTAAGCAGTTTAAACATCATAAATTTTCGGTTGTCGTTTGGTAATATTGTAAATGAGGGTTGGATTTGATGAGGTATATATTTTCAAATGGTAGTATATGTTTTTCTTTATGTATAAAGTTTCATCATTTGTAGAATTATTATTATCGAATTGACCATTTGTCTTTGAAATTTTCAATTTTTTATCCAATCATTCACTATTTTAAATTTATATTTATCATTTTTACCAGAATACTTTATGTTTGACGTAATTTTCCTGTAGGTGTATTTGAATTAGCATTCCTTTTAAAGTAATTGTTCGGCATCATACAAGCACTTCTTACTGAATCAAAATTTTCTATAACCTTCAACACAGAAACGGCATTCAAAGTTTAAAATGTTTATACAATTTTTTGCCATTCAGCAGAAAACAAGCTTATCAACTTCGCAGCTTAATGCACTTGAAATGAAATGAACAATATTGACAGGAAATTTGTATCAGCTATTCCATTCTATGCGAAAACAAACAAATAAAGATGTTAGAAATTATGGTTGAGCAACTATTACTCTCAAATTTAGAACACCACCCTCTTAACACAAACAAGTCTCGCAGTAGATCCAAGTGGCTGTTGGTCTTAAAGGCTTTTAGTATATTCTCTCTGTCAAATCTGGAGTCACCCCCAACTTTGATAGCTTTATGATGCTTTCCTACCCACAACCGGGCAAAAACTTCCGAAGATCGGCGGCTTATTTGGCGGAAGAACCCTTGAGTAATTGGATGTGGACCGTATTCCTCTCAGCTTTCGTAAACACACGGAACTGAGACCCGAAAATAGTTTATTTCTAGAGTATGACTGAGCGATTGATGAAGTGCGAACAAGAAGGTCCAGATACTCAAGAGGGAAACCCATTTTTGTAGGGATGCTGAGGGTCTACGTAAAATACATACATCAAATTCCTGGTAAAACCTGACATTGAAACCTATAAAAAGAGATACTATTACCCGTTTCAAACATGAACTTATTCTATTCTTCACAGAATGATTATGTCTAGAATAGAATACACTAGATTTAAACATGAAATTTAAAATAATATCTTCTTAAATTGCAGTTCCTGAAGTACTTCATTCCATATTTGGCAAATGTTATTATTATACACCGATCCATTTTAAATACGTAAAAAAGAAGATTAATAAATTTCATGTCTTGTTATTTTATTAAAATAATGATTAATTTGATTTAAAATATTAAATTACAAAATTGCTTTTACTTATGCATTGACATATATTTTCTATAAGTAAGTTTAATAAGAAAGTAAATTTTTATTTATACATTTGAATTCTGTAATATATTTTATTTTTTAATTTTTTTCAACCACATTTCTAATCACCACATATTTTTTATAATCACCTTGCATATATTCAAATTTTTAATTTAAATTAAATACATTAAATATATTCCTATAAACAATTTATTCTTGGAAATGTTTTATTGAAATCCGAAATTATATTTTAAATAAAATTTAACTATTTTAATAATTTTTAAATCAAAACCTGAAATTTAATATTAAATTTAACTAAGAAAAATTATCTTGATAGATATATAATTCATTAACTAATTAATTTTGATTGATAATTATACTACTTTATTAAAACTTCAAGCATAAAATTATTTGAAAAATCATAATTTAACTTATTGATACTAAGTTTATTTAGAGAAATAGTTACCCTGAATTTTGCAAATTTTATGTTATATGTAAAATTAATGAAGTTTTTTTGCATTTAATATAAAAGTAATTTTTTTTATAAGAGTCTCTTTGTTATCACAGAATATTTTAATAAAATTTATTATGTTCACACATGCTTATAAATGCATACATACATACATACATACATACATACATACATATATATATATATATATATATATATATATATATATATATAGATAGATAGATAGATAGATAGATAGATAGATATAGATATAGATATTATAGAAATAAAAAAAGGAAAAAAAAGGAAATAATTTTTTTTCATTTTTTTCAATGGAATTTTTCATTTACTTAAGCAAGTCTTAAATATATCAATATATCATTTTTACGTAAATGTCTCATAAAATGCTGAAATGGTAAAGATTATATAAAATATTAAGAATGTATCACAAATAATTATTTTCATTGAAAAACTCGAAAATGTTTGTACAAAGGCTACTTTATGGAGTATCTATTTAAATATGAAGTTAACAAAAAGTGAATCTATATTAAAAAGTCACGTTTCCACTCTAGCATTGTGAATAATTCAGGGAAATAATTACTATATAAATATATATACATACATACATATATATATATATATATATATATATATATATATATATATATATATATATATATATATATATATGTATGTATATATATATATATATATATATATATATATATATATATATATATATATATATATATATATATATATATATATATATATATATATATATATATATATATATATATATATATATATATATATATATATAATATAATTTAGAGAAAAGTTGGATTACCTTCATAAGTAATCAAATAATTGTAAATTTTTTCAGCTTAAGAGCCTGCTAATAATTTTATTGTGGTTTTGGAACATGCCTATTATTGCTACGGGTAGCTCATGGTGTTGACAGGTATGGACATTCATGTGTGTGAATGGAGCACCACCGATGGAGTTATGAATCCTTTCGACGCTTGCTACTTAGAGCTTGACAATCGACTCTCCTTGATCTCCAAATAACATTGGCCGCTCTCCAATAATCTCAAGTTGCTGGATCCATCCTTGGCCTTACTTCCATTGTAGAAAAGAGGTTTGTTTTCAAAACATGAGGTTGGTAACACGTAACGCGATAAAATAGCATTTATGAAAAATGGCGCCAAAATTTCTTCACTCAAGTGACAATTTGTTTTCTTTATCGAGAGCTGAATAAATGGGAGATGGCTGTTGTCCTGGCAAGTCTTTCCCACGTTATTTTTTATGCAACTAGTTAAGTTATTTTGAGTTTAAGTGGAATTTATTTCCCTTATGTATATTTTCCAAGACTATTTTTACTCTTCAATCATAACCAGTTAAATGACGCAAGACATTGTAGAGTTTTTCATCCATTTTCTATTCAGCAGTTCTTGAGGACAAGCTGACAGTCACATTTTTAATTCCTTAAACAAGTTATCTTCCCTCACTATTTGTAACAAAACAGTAGAAAAAATTCATTACTGCATAAAAGATTTTAAACTTATGAAAAAAATCATTAACTTAAATGATATTAAGTTTTCAATATTTTTTTAATTTAAATTTATCATGTTTCTCCAATTGTTCTTTTATCATTAATTAAAATAAAATAAATATGAAATTGATTCTTTACTGTCTTTATTGCGCATTTTTTTATGTCTCAGATTTTTGCTGAAAGTTGTAGTTTATTCGGATAATCTTATGTTGATATAGGTAAAAAAACTGTAGTATACTAGGTTAAAATGAATTTAGATTAAAAGGTTCTTCAATTAAAATAAATTTCTTTTATTTCTTTTTAAAATAATTATCTTTCACAAAGAACTTTCTTGCACTTCCTAGGATCGTGTTTTCCTTTATTTATATAAATATATTGCAACTACGAAAAATCAAAAGACAAAAATTAACATTCCAAAAACTTTTTATACAATAATTATTTAATTTTCTCTCATTGACCTAGTTTTGTCCGCTAAAGGCATCCATTATATCTCTAAACTAATTATGCCTTGAAGAATGCATAGTTTATTCCTTTTTCTCTTTCAATGTGCGATAATTATTCACCTAAATAAATTTGAGAAGCTCACATAATTGAATTTCGGCCCGAAACTGGTAGATTCTTAATGTATTAAATAATTCTTAATGCATCTACATTAAATAATGTTTCATAAATATTTATTTTGTTCAATAGTTGTATAAATGTTAAAATTGAACTCAAATATAATTTCAATACTAAATTTAAGTCTAAATTTAAAATTTAGACAATTATCGACAGATTATCGTTCTGAGGCTCAGAAATCATTAGACAATATCTGAATTTTAGAATGCAACATTTTTCTAAAAACTCAAAATTCATCATATATATATATATATATAATTAATTAATAGTACATTTTTACAAAATTAATCAAAAACCAAATTGAAAACAATAATCAAATACTAGATAGAGAATAATACATTGAAAATATCAAATGGAGAATAATAATATATTTATAAAATTAGTCAAAAACCAAAATGAGGCAGTAATCAAATACTAGATGGAGAATAATACATTGAAAATAAGAAATAAAGTAAGAAGTATTTTCAATATATTATTCTCCATCTAGTATTTGATTAGTATTCTCAATTTGGTTTTTAATTAATTTTAAAAAATACACTATTAATTAAATTTTAGTATTTCTATTTTAGCTGCTTTTGCGCTGAATGTATTACTGAACATAAGTGCTTTATCTATTCTTGTACTTTTCCATTTTATATATATTTTTGTATATTTCAATTTTCGCCTATGGTGCTTCTACTCTTTCTTTATATATATATATATATATATATATATATATATATATATATATATATATATATATATATATATATATATATATATATATATATATATATATATATATATATATATATATATATATATATATATATATATATATATATATATATATATATATATATATATATATATATATATATATATATATATATATATATATATATATATATATATATATATATATATATATATATATAAGCATTTGAATATCTAATTATATTTTCTTTTGAAATATTTGCTACAATGAGTGTTATTTAGAAATTTAATATTAATTATTTCTTAACCGAAATGTCAGCACGTAAATAATATTTAAAGATAAAATATGTTAATAATTTCAAAAGAATATCTTCAAATATTTTTTCAACCGGATTATCTTGCTTTTCTTTTAAGGAGACAAGTAATTACTTGCATTACCAAATAAATATTTATCAATAGATATTTTCAACTTTTAACTGTAAACAACATCCGCATCAAGCGAATTGAAAATTTCATTTCAAGGAATACATTGTCTACAAAAATTATCTTTTTCACAAGTTATCAAATAAGAAAACATTAAAGCTTTATTACTAGAAAATAAAAGAAAAAATGTATTTAATAGTTAGCTCAAAAATATTTAAAAAATTAAAAATATGTATTCTAGATTAAAGAATTCAAATCTCAATACAGTCACTGGTTAACAGAATCGACCACCACAACGTTGAAATTTATGAGAAGGTAGGGATGAATATGCTTTACTCTCTCATATACTAGGATTAAATACTGTATAATTTGAAGGAATCAAGCCCATTACTTTTCATGTATCAAATTAGGTAAGTGAAATAGTGTTTTTTTTTTAAATTCTCTTAAAAATTTAACCAATAAAATTTGTACTGGACTTTTGGATGTTAGATAAACGGTACTTTTTATTAAAAAAAACTCTCAAAATCCAATACAAACAGTTGATAATTTTGTATTGTTGTTAAATTAATATTAATGAAACAAAAAATTTATAAACATATAATTCTCGTATTCCACACTAATTATATTAGTTTTTCTTGTGAACAATAAATATATTGTTTTCTTTCTTGGATTGGAAATAAGTAACTAAATTTTTGCTTTCAAATTTAATTTAAACATTCTAATTCAATTTTATATACCTTAAAAGTAGATAAATATTTGTAAATTATGTTCCAAATAAATTCCAAAAAAGCAGTATATAATTCCTAAAAAGTCGTTTTTATTGGGATTTGTATTTATCCATGAAATAAGCACATATCTATCAAATGTAATAATTTAATTGCTAATTTTTCATTAATAATCCAAACTTAGCCTCTGAAAATTAAATTATCTTCTACAGATAAAGAAAATAAAATTGGTATAATTTATTTCTAGGAAAAATCAAAACGAGATCAAATTAGAACATTTGTCAGTTTCATAATGTGTAGTAAGTATCTCAATGTCAGTAAGTTATTACTCATTGAACAGGACTACAACAAACTAAAAAAAGTAAAAATGAATGAACAAAGAAAATCTTCTAAACTTTAGAACATCAATAAAAAAAAGAAATAAGATGATTCGTTATATTATGCAACACATCTTTACCGATAAAAAAAAAACGAACTTTTAGCAAACCGTCAACAACTTTTAACATTGTTTTTGTATAAATCCTTTATATCGCATATTTTGTGTACAAATTATGTTAAGATTAATGGAATTTGTAGTTCTAAAAGACTATTTGCCGTTTTTGTTCTCAAAATAATAAGCATAAAATAAACTGCAAATATTTGGAATACAGTTTTAGTAAATAATTAAAAAATGTACTCTATGGTATTTTTAAAGCTTTTTTTATATAATTTAAAAGCTCCTCAACTTTATACTTTTTAATATTTTATTCAATAACGATGTTTAATAATGATGTATATATATGTATCCAGATTTTAATAAACTGAAATAAAAAATAAGCCCAAAGTTATATCATTGATTAACATTATAAAAATGTTGCATTATCTTGCGAGTAGTATACCTTAATAATCGCAGAAATTTTTCAAACCATTATATTTCAAAACAAATTTAGAAATATTTGTAAGAAAAAAAATGTTTTTGAAAAATTTCTTATACTTTAATATAGGACGACAAAAAAAGTTCTACCGCTTTCACATACGGCAAAATGGAATAGCTATGAGTGTATATTAATTTACATACTCAGAAAGCAAATGCACGCTATATATAATATAGATTTTCTCATAATTTTTGCTAAACGACAGTTAATATTATCCGCTATGAATTTCTGCCGCATGGTTGGACAATTAATGACACTATCTTCACCGCAAATGGAACATATACAGTATTCCTTCCTTCAAAAAACCCAATGTGGGTTGATGTGAATATTTTTTCCAGGATTGGACCCCATACCGAATATGGGGCTTTAAGAGTGATTACAGCTTCATATTGGTAATTTATTTTTCCACATACCCGTTCCCTAGGCATTTCCCTAAGTAATTAACATTTGTTCCGTCTCCCGAAAATTCATAAGCGAATGAAAAATTTCATTGATGATGAAAAAGTTGAGATAGAAATGGCCTAATTTCTTGCTTCAAAGCACCATTTTTATTCTAGCTTTATATACGAGCTTATATCATAATGGCAGATGGCTGTCAGAAGTTATAGGGGTGATGTTATGGTGGTGTTGATGATTAAAATCCATGTTAATACTAAAGTTCCGAAATTTTATTGCGAAAATGGGACAAATCATATCTAACAATTTTATATCATTTCAATATTTTTAAGAAGCTATAGTGCAATGCAATGGGAATGCAGAAGTTATAGTGGTTCTATTGGTGATTAAAATCCATGTTAATACTAAGCTTAGAAGTTTTATTGCGAAAATGGGACAAATCATATCTAACAATTTTATATCATTTCAATATTTTTAATGTCACACGTAATTATGTCTGCAATATTTACTTAAAAAATGAACTATTTTTATACTTGTACTTTCCAATATTATTTAAGTATTTTTAGCATATTTAATTACTGTAGTTTTGCTGTACAAAAAGTAAAGTGTTTGACAAAATTTATTTACAAAATTTGCTTTAAATAAAAGTAGTTTAACTTATGTAATGTGCTTACAAGGTAAAATTTACATTTGCTGATCAAATGCTTCTATAGATTGGTTATTATAGTTGTCTCTTTCGATCGAAGTGTATCAGTTTACAGCTTTACTTGACTTTGAGCTTTCTAAGCTTTACTTGAGTTTAAGCTTTCTAAGATTTACTTGACTTGAGCTTTATCCAAGATTCCTTGACTTATTAAAAGATTCATTGATAGTATACATACATATTTTCTGGTTGTAATATTAGGTTACATAGTTCGTGATATTTTCTAGATGATCAAAATAATTTATGAAACTATGAGAGAATTATTTATTGAAAATTGATATTTAACTATGTGTACTACATTATAAAACTGCACAGCTTCTTGAAGATTTTATAAGAAAAAACTAAAAAAATTCTGTAATTCAAAATAATGAGTCATTTAGTAATTTTTTAATCTTCTATTGCTTATAAGTAAAAGTTTTTGAATTATTTTTGATGTTATAAGACAGAATTTGTGCTCTTTTCTTCCGCTTATGAACGAATTTATGAAATGAATTATATTATTTAGATTCAAATTATTTTTAGATTTTTATCAAAAAGTAGCATTAGTATTAATTAACTAAATGTGCATTACTAAAATTTCTGTCATATTTGTAATTAAATTTAGCTTTTATAATCCAATATTTTTTTGAAAAAACTGAATTTTAATATATTTAGAACCATTATATACGCTATATAACTATGGAAACTTTTAACAAAAAAAGCATCATTAAGAACTTTTGAAAGTTTTAAGTATCTATGAGAGAGAAGAATCTACAAATACTATAATTAAGTTCAATTTTAATTAGCTCTTATAGGATACGAAGATTAGAAATAGATTTAAATTCTACTGGCGAAACTTTTAACAAAAAAAAAAGCGTCATTAAGAACTTTTAAAAGTTTTAAGTATCTATGAGAGAGAAGAATCTACAAATACTATAATTACAGTTCAATTTTAATTGGCTCTTATTGTATACTAAAATTAGAAAAAATAGATTTAAATTCTGCTAGAGAAAATATAAATGATTATATTCAAGCAATGTACACTTATTAACTTTTTAGCTATTGCGAACTAAAAGATGAAGAGCTGAAATAAATGCCGACTATATATTAATATTTTAATGACTGTAACTTCTTAAGAACAATTTGTTCACTTAATTATTATATATTCTCATGTAAAGATTTAACTCTATGTCCTATGATTACAATAGCTTTAACTAGATTCGCTGTGATTTTATTTTTATACATTCATGAAACATACCTGCATGCCTTAAGCTCATTTAACTAAGTTCTCCCTGAAAATTTTGATATTTTCGAAACAAAGAAAATGAGCCTATAATCATGATTCTCAGGAGAATAATATACTTAATGTTTTGTGTTCAAAAAGTATCACAATTTATTCAAGTCACGTACCTAATCGATTTTTTTCTTGACATCCGGGAGCTTAATGTAAAACAATAAAATTTTGTTTTTGAAAAGCATAAGCAGTAAAATATAACTTAATGAAGTGACTCTATTTTTCTAATTTGGGAATATTTCTACCAAGTTTATTATAACAGCAATAAATACAAAAAAATATTCAGTTTTAAAATCATTATACGCAAACTTAGAAGTTTTTGAATATTTTTCAATCTTATTTACCTGTGTTCGTCAAAATATTTTCTTGGAATATTTTCCTCAAATATTCTTTCAAAATTTAACTGTGATTAACAGTCTTTCATGATATATGTAGCTTATAGTACTTTAAATGGATTAGATATTTAATTTTACATGTATAAAGTATCCTATCATCATTTATAAAAGCAACATAAATTTTATAATATGTATATTTGGTTAATAAATAAATAAAAAAAACTTTTAGAATTTGTTTGATCTTATAATAAGAGTTTTCGAAAAAATAGTATGTTAAAATTTTCATGTGAAGCAATATTTCAAAATTATTGACTTTGTATATAAATTCTTGCAATTTAGTCTAGGGTATTTGAAAAATCAAGAAGAACTTCACAATTCTAATTTATCTAATTAATATATTAATGGAACTGTTGACATACTGATAGTTTCATGGATTTTCCAAACTTAAGCAAAAGTGTGTTGTATTGAGAGCACTGGAATATTTTTATTTAAATATGAAAATCACATTTTTTTTAACTCCATTTATTGCAATGAAATTATTCTGACCATTAGAAATATTCTAATATCTAATAAGTCCGAATATTTTGCTATTAATATTAACTGATACTACTAATGCTTTTATAATATTTAACATAAATATATGCGTTAGAAATAAGTATATCCCGTGAAAAAAGAAATATTGAAGGATTCAAAATTGAAAATCTGCAAAATTTCATGATAAATTAATTCGTAGAAATGATTTCAACTCTTAAACTTAATCCTTTCATCATGTTCAAATAAACACACATTTTTAGACATAATTAAAATTAATTTAATATTTGTGAAACTAATATTATTTTTCCCAAAAAAATATTTCTCCTTTGTTTTACGATTAAATGTAAATGCTTAGTAACATTTGAAATGTATTTATATATTATTTATAACATCTCATGTCTTCAAAATATAATTAGTAATTTAATTTATCGTTCAATTTTTCTTTTTAAATTGGCGATTATATAAAAATTTTAATTTTTTTGAACAAAGTTTCTGTTTATTGACTAAAATTTTGTATATTGAAAATTATAATAAAATTGTGAAGGACCTAATACAAAAAACAACTTCCACAAAGATATTTAAAATAGTGTGTCAATAATGAAAATTGTGCCAGTAGTTTCGAAAATATTTTTAATCAATAATAAGCAAGAATATTCTATTCATAGATACAAGATAATGTATTCTAAACAGTTGCATGGTTCTAGAAAAATGCATTATATGAGTCTTATAAGTCTGCTATAAAATAGGAAGCTGCAAGAGCTTTGAATTTAATTTAATTATAAGAAGATTGCTTAAGTTAATCGTAAAAAAAAATTGGAAAAGTCTTGAATATGTATTCTTTCTTTTAACTGTATTATATATTTAATATTTTTTTATGGGTAAAATGTAGAAAAATAAAATTAAACTCTTTCAGAATGTTATCTTAGAGATTAGTTTCAATAAGCTTAAAGTCGAAAATAGTTTCAGAATTTCAAAAGCTATGAATTTACATTATTATTACGATACAGTATTGAAACATAAACTTTCATTATATTTATGGTACCCACAAATCAAAATGATACGCAAAATTTTAATAAACGTAAACAATTTTCTAAAAATATTCCTTTTCAAAATAATGTGCATTTTATTTTATATTTAAGGTTTGAGCATTAAATTGCTTCAATAACCCATGCACTTTGAAAAAACTGAAACTGTGGCTCGACAGCCAATATGTGGGCCAAGACCTACACTGCTCATATCTGTCTTCCTGACCGAGAGCCTTGGAATGCAAAGCATATGTCCCAGTCAGGTGATCAAGCTAACTCGAAGCTTCATTATTTTGTTCTCAAGCATGCTTGGACTCAGTTTATCGACCCATGATGAGTTGAAAGACTGAGTCGACCTTGCCCAGTCCTAGCATTGAACCTCGGAACTTGGGAGCTAGAAGTACTACCACTAAGCCACGTATGTCCCCCGCTGGGCGGTTAACTTAACGCAAAACCCCCAGTGTTTGCCTTCCAAGCATGTTTGGTATTCATTTTATAGACCTAATGAAGGGATGAAAGGCTGAGTCACCTTTGCCCAGCCCAAGGACTGAATCTCTGGAATGTGTGCCATGGGAGCACGAAGCGCTACCACTAAACCACCGGACTTCCTTCATTTTGAATATCAAATTTTATGTTAAAATATTTTAAAATTTGAGTAAAACATCAGAGTTTGACTACACTGCTTATTACGAAGTTAATATTTTTGCTAAATTTATTAAATGAAAACGTTTAAACTCGCCTTCTTTACAGCTTTATTCTTAAATTAAATATAAAACTATTAGAAGATATTCTGTTAAGTAAAAATTTTTGAATAAAAAAACAAACAAACATAATTGAAAAAGTAAAAAAGCAGGTTTTAAAAAAGGAAAACCTATTGTTTTGAACAAAAATAATAAATTTTTTGATTTACTATTTTTAAACACTAATAGTAAATTTAATAAAAAATTAATAGTTTTTACTATTTTTGAGCATATTTAAATTACAAATAATTAAATGCTAGATCTTGAATATTTGGATATAAATTATTATTAATGATGCATTGAGAAATAATCCATCTCTCTTTTAAGAATTTTCAAGAATCTTCGATAGTAGAATAGAGAAAAGTTCTAATAATAATTAAATCACACTTTTTAAATAACAGTTCACTTGCTAGCATGATTAATCTATTTCATTCCTAAAAGCATATAATTATGCGGTTATAAGACCATTATAGGAAATGAGGAATTAAAGTTCAGAAAGAAGCACTGAAAGATGCTTAATTAACTTCATCATTGGCTCAAAAGTTCATCCTCCAAATCAAAAGTAAAATGAAAAGCGAATGTACGTAGTCAATAATATAAGAAAAGAGAATTCTAAGTCATTTGAAGTTAGTATTAAATAAGAGAGAAAATAAAATAATAAAGCAACCCCAACTCTCGTTTTCTTTTATATCTGAGCACAAAATATTGCTTTAATTTTTGCCTGCAATAGTGAAAAGAAATTGGTGAGTAAAATTAATCAAATTATTGACATGTAAGTTGTTCAATATGATTTTAAAAAGACCTTGTCAAACTTATAAAGTAGTACTATATTAATGTGTTTTCTATAAAATAATTTAATTATTTTCTGGCTATTTTTGCTAATTAACACTATTTTGATAAGTTATCGATATTGTTTTAATTATTAATTCTTCTGCTAAGACAGACTTCTACTGCTCTTATGCTACGATTTTGTATGTTACATGTTTATAAATCTGAATAATATTTGAGTGACCATTTACTATAAACTGAAAGCTAAAACAATAACAATTTTTTTAGTTTTTCAAATTATCGATACAATTAATAAGATTTGATTTAGTAAAATATATTTTATATATTAGTATAGTTAAAATTTGTTTTCTTAAAGATGGACCTACAAATTAATTTCGTTATTTGTATTTTGATAATCATAAAGAACTAATTGATGAAATGGGTAAACCTCCCAGTAGACGTTTTGGTTTAATATTATATTTATTATAAAATGCATTCGTTAAAAGTAAGTGCACTTGTATTTAATCGCAATCTCTCGAGAAATCGATTGTGCCTAAATATAACTTCAGTATTATAGTGTGTGTTATTGAGTGTTATTAATAATAAAATTCCTTGTTTTTGATGGAAGATTTTTAATCTACAATAAATTTTAAAATATTTTACAAAGCATTATTTTCTTAAATCGGTCATTATTTTATATATTTTCTCGATTTTGAATTTCATAGAACTATTGACATTATAATGTCCAAACACTGGTCACTTATTTCAATGAATCATATTATTAAATCAGCAATGCTAGTTATTTTACAGAAAAGTTTAATATTTTTTAAAATTTTATCATAATTAAAATATTTTTGATTATTATTATACAATTTTTCAAATATGTTATATATTTTTTTAGTTTAAAACTTTTCATCATTACATTTCAGAAACAAATATTTAAGCATCAAGAACTTTACAAACAATAGGAACTCTTTTTCAAAATCTACTTTAAAATCAATTTGATTGATTTCATTCATCAATAGTAAGATTTAACGATAGTTAAAAAAAAAATTAGACTTTTATTTTATTATCATATCTCAATTTTCTATGATTAAAAATCATGCGTATAAGGAACAAAAAATACTTTTCTTTCTTACGTTCGCACATATATTGATTTGTTGATTAAATGTTAGGTTAATGCAAAGAGGGGCGATGACTGAAATTTCACTGTACGCCAAAAATCTCTGGGTTAGATCCAAGGTATAACCTTAATGAAAATATTCCAGACATTACTTCAGTCATGAAAAAAACAGCTTCACTGTTCGGGAGTCTCCAAGGTGAACGCTTGAGTCTGTTTCAGCAATTGCATAACTCGACCTGCTTATTTTATTACCTGCTGAAATATATGGTGATTATTCGCCACTGACGGTGTTTTTCTTACTTCTATCTATACAAATAATATAGTAGTTTAAAAAATAACCGTATGAGCTCCCTGCGTGGCACTATGTTATAAAAATTATGCTAACATTGGTGCACGATTTATCTCACTGAAAAAATTTCAAAGCTGGTCTACCTTGAAAAATTAATTTTATTATTTTCTCACAACATACATACTTTATGATAGTATACAGTGTCTTAATATCATACAAACATAACAATGCAATTTTGTAATGCGTATATTATAGTATTATTAATATTATAACCATAGATAGTAATCAAATTTCTGCAAGAATTTTTTTTTTTTTTTTTTTTTTTTTTTGATATTTGAAAAATAATTTATGCTTACTTTATGAGTATATACTTTCATTAAAATAATTCACACACATAATTTAATGACAAAGTAAAAGGAAAAATTTAATGAAAAAGTTAAAACCAATATAAAGCTCTTTAAATAGTATTGAGATTTTTATTGAAAAATTAAAGAATAGTTAAACATACGTAAACTGTAATTGATCAATAACATGATTTTTGACTAGAAATTATTTAATTTTATAGAATCTATGAACAAATCATGCATTTCTAACACAATATGTGACTAAATTAGTTAACTAAATTTTCTTGTTAGTCACTTTGGGGAAATTTTAGAAAGACAAAATTGGCATCTCATCAAATCGCACAAACGTTGTGGTTTGAGGGATAAAGGTCATCTGATGAGTACATATGACTAACAGTAAGAGAAGGGTATTGTCATGATTGCTTTAATCGTATGATTATTTGTCTAAAAATAATATGCAGTATGAATAATTATTAAAACAATTCACAGTTTTTTAATATTCACACTTATTGTTATGAAAAATAGTCATTATCTGATTACCATCTTGTAAAGTTTTAACAATCAGTGAAATTTTCGATTTAAATTCCTAAAATTTTTTCTGAGTCAGATTTGCAGCACATCATTTACAATTACGGGATATGCTGATTTTTAATAAACTTCCATTATTGAATAACGCAGTAAAATGAAGTATTTGAAAAGAGTTATAATAATGCAAATGAGTATTTTGAGATTTACATTTGTAATATGAAAATAAAACACATGGATCATTTTACTTCTTCTGTCAATTGCTTATACTTTTTGATTTGAACACCAAGTTATATTCTGATATGATTAAGTCCTAACAGTTTTTCTTTAAACACTTTCTATGCATTTAAGATTCCTTTATATGTTCGATAAGTGATAGCTGTTTCAATTAAAATGGGTATTTACCCCAGAATTTTACTGACGAGAATAATTGATTGAGTTATATATTTTATTTTATTTTCATAATTTAATATATTAAACAAAAAGAAAACTATCAGTTTATACATTTTGTATTATAAATTCTTCTTATTAAATCTTTTAAACTGTACTCTTTAGTTAAATCACAATTTATTTTTCATGAGGAATAAAATAGTTTTTAATGTCCTCAGACCACTGATCTATATTACTAATAAACTATCAATTTATACATTTTGAATCAAGAGAAAAAAAAATTACCCCAAATTTGAATTATAAGTTATTCCTCTTATTAAATTACTTAAATTCTATACCTCTAACTTAATCAAAATTTACTCTTCAAGAGGATTAAAATAGGTTTTTGTCTCCACAGACCACTAATCTATAATTGTTTTACACTTCATAACCACTAAAGGAGGTTTAAATTATTGCAAATATTCGGTTAAGGAAGACATCATTTTATATATCTTTTGATAAATGGAAAATGCTTGAATTGCGAGAGTTATAGATAGTACCATTTTTATATTTTACTAATTTAAAATGTACAGTGTAGTCTCTATTAGGATTATTCACGTTTATTTTTTAAAAGCAGCCTTTCATAAGTAAAACAAAATATTTTTTGTTTAATCTTTATTTTAAGACAACACAAAAATTAGCAATTTAAAAATCTAAATTTCAACTAAACAAGCTGAAATCTCAGTTTATCTTTTAGTAACATACATTTAATAGATAAGACAGCTGAAACATCTTCTAATAAACTATGGAAGTAAATAGAATATTTTAATAGGTACTATAATTTTTTGCAATAAATCGAATATAAGTACTAATATTTCTTATGTATTTTTATAAGGAAATAAAATATCAAATTAGATGGGAATTATATATTTCTATCAACACAGATAAATTTTATATTTAACAATGAAGCAGGCATTCTTGTACTTTTTTCTTTACAAAATTGAATAATGTAACAATACAAATGCAAATTAACTACATAAACAAAGTGCTTTGTTACAGACTTCCAGACGTTTTTAACTTGTCAAGTCTAAATTCGATGATCTCGTTGTGTCTTTTTGTTTCCCATGCTACATGACGTCAATCAGTTGCCTACTTGTTTCCGTTCGCAGATTGGGAGTAACAATAAGATTGTTTTCCTGTTGTCTTTCGATGTGTAATTTGTTTTGATTTGAAAATAAGAAATATCTCGGAAATTTCATTTCCCTTGACTCTGTAATCAATATACTCTCTTTTATAAAACGATTATAAAAAATTGACTCGAATGAGTTTTACAGAACAAGTAATATATATAATTTACTCGTTTAATGTACAATTTGATCCGGTTTTAAAGTTATCGTGTGGTTTTATTTCATTAAAATATGATAAATTTCAAGAACTTTAAGTGAGTTACTATTTTTAATAGCGAATTAATTTACTAGTGAAAAACTACCAAAGTGACTATTTTTTCTCGTTTATAATTTACTTTTATATATATATATATATATATATATATATATATATATATATATATATATATATATATATATATATATATATATATATATATAAATCTTGGAAATAGGTAAATACTGTTCAGAATAAATAATGTTAACTATGTGTGTGTGTGTGTGATCAAATGAAACGATAAATAATGGAATTAGTGCTCTTCTTCCTCAAATTTACTCTCCGCATTACAATAGAATATTTACGGTTCAAATATGTTATTAGTAGGATATTTATTTTCAAATTTTTCCAAACTCAGTCATTGGATAGAAAATATAGCATAGATTAAAAAATGTCGTTTTATATAATTTATGAAAAACAATCGGAAAATGCTTAAAACATTTTATATAAGATAATTACAAATTTTCGCTGTACAAAAATTGGTTACGGTGGAAAAACGATTTTAATGTTAATAGTCAACATGAATGTGTGATACTTTTATTTCATTTTTCGAAATTCGGGTAATATCCATATTAAAGAAAGATATTGCTATTTAGAACTATCTTTATGATAAAATATTAGAGAAAAGACATTCATATGGTTTACAGCTAATCCGCTATTTCAGGGCTGAAATGTTCTAATTTCGATAGTGTCCACTGCTGAATAACTGAAGATGAATACTTTGTTTAGAACATGCACTATGTAATAAGGAGTATTTGGGAATATATTTATGATCTCCTCTTTTACAACTCATGAATATTATTTACAGCTTGTTGAGTTCCAGTTCTGAATACAGCATTCGACGAAATTTTCAGGATGCTTTAGAATGGCTTTGAGGAGACAAACTATAACGCGCCATTATTCTACAAAACAGAGCTGCTTTAAAATTTTAAATTTTATATCTTTGACGATTTAAAAACTATCATCGATTTAAAGTTTAATATACTACAAGAGAATAGGAATATCAATCTCAATAAATATGGAATAACAGTAATCAAATCAATAATTATCAAAATAATTTCTTAGAAATACTTGTTGAGAAATATTCAGAGGGGTTGTAATTAGTTTTCCCTCATAGACAAAGTCTTATGGCCAACAATATATCAAAACTCCTTATTATTTATTGTCAAGATGCTTATTACCCTATGTTTGAACTACATTAAATAAACGTAAAGAAATTAATAAAAAACTGCACCTGTGATGAATGGAAAAAGTCACAATGCAGAAACAAGTTCAAATTTTATGAACAAATATTATGATTGAAGTAGTTGTTAATCACCAAAAACACAATTTAATGAAAATTGTTCCATGAGGCCATAATCGTTCCCCTGTAAAGTTTTAAGACATTAGAATATATTCCATAGCAAATCATAAGTTGCTTGGAATGACATTTTATGCAATCAATGCCATAGATTTGTATCACCTCGAAGGAAACTTTCTCTTAAGATTTAACGTAACACATACATACGTTAAATCTTAAGAGAAAGTTTTCTTCATGAACTTTAAGACATATTAGGTCACATCCCATTAAAATGATGATTAATCTTAGACATTTCCTTAGTTTTAATTGCAACACAAGAACCTTGGTACCAATGACCCATAATAATAGATAGTTTAATAGGACCACTAACGAACATATAATAAGTCAACTATGTATGTCCCCTTTAATCTAATAGGGCTAATTTTGTTAAGAATAATGAAAATATAAAAGAATTTGACTGTAAATATGTGGTTTTCTCCTTACTCAAATATTCTCAATTTGAGTTTCAACTCTCCTATTCCAATGTAAATTATCCTCATTTCTTTAAGCATTATTCTAGTTCAACTGTTATTCAGTTCTGAAAAACGAATTTTAAATGAACCTTTGAAGTTGTTGCCACTAATGAGCATTTGTTCGACTTGTCAGAACAGGACGAAGTTTAAATAAATGTCTGTTTCTCGAAACGTGCACTATTACTTTCACAACTATGTATCTCAAATTGTATGATTGCCTATCTAAGCAACTTCAACAGTCATCGTTATGATAACTTTACCACCTCTTCCTGCTTTAGTTACTGCTAAAATTCATGAAATAATTTATATTCTTTTATTCGTAAAACAAATTTATCATTAAATTTTTAACTTTTTGCTTGATTGAAATAAATTTTTAACTTCATTAAATTAAAACACATTTTTAACTTTTTGAATACTCTTTCTAAAACATATTATAGTGCTATACTTTCCACTGTTTTACATTTTATTGTGTAGTAATTGTATTGTAAAGTATTCAATTTTTTTCTTTTTTGCATTCCCTGTTTTGTAAATTTATTAGTTTCTGTCTGAAATTCAACCTAGCGAATATATCTACTCAAACGAGCTTCTTTTGATATTCTTTCATCTCATATCTTGCTTTATATCAGCCTTCTAAATTTATTGATATTAATTTACTTACTTGTTTGAAGGGAAGGATACTGTTTATTGGGATTAAGTATATATATATACTAACTTAAGGATACTCTTTGAGCATATTTCAGTCATTTTTAATATACACACTTGCTTTATTACAGTTAATCAAAATTCACTTGACACATTTAGTCGGACTGCGTAAGTTTCTCTCCCCATTAACAATTCAGGTATTACAATTAACGCAAACATCGAGTGTCGTTGTTACCGAATCTAGAGAGCGTTTATGATTTAGAAATTAAATTAAATTAAATTCACGAAGTTCATGTGTATGAATATATGATATGAATTCTAAGTTTATTTCTTCTATAGATTATTTCATTTCTCTTTCTTTAACTCCTGTTCCATATTTTAATTAATATTTTAGTTGCCAAATAGCTATAGCACAAAACCATAATTTTCTAGTCATTTATCAAATTCTATTTTTTCAAACATTTAAATTACTAAAGAGAAAATGCACAAAGCTATCAAATTTTTAAACTAAAACTTCAAAAATCAGAGAACAATGCGTCACAAATAATCTGGAATGAAAACAATTTATTGTAAAGATAATAAAATATACAGTTAAACTGACGTAGTAAATATTAAAATGTAGAATTTCAAGAAATATAGCTTATAAAATTACTCCTTGAAATTCTAAATTGTGTCGATCTAGAGCTAGTGCAAGAAAAATTATAGGAATTCTTTTCGTTTGCAAAAGGGCTGTTTTACTTTGGAGACTTTAAAATTATGGACAGAGCGTAAGGCTTAATTTTCAGAACAGGAGAAAAATCGCTTAAAGGTTTGATTTTTAAATTTTTTTTCTTGGAATGTAATAACTATTAAATAATTGCAACGAATGATTTAAAATTTCCCGGAATGACTATGTCTCTTTATTCATGTAAAAACGGACATACTGTGAATCTTTGAAATAAATTATTAGCTCTATCAATTACTTCCATTTCTAAATAAATTTGTTTTGTAAGCAAATCTTTTTGGACAAAAGTCATATCGCTAATATTTTACTGCCAGATATTACATCTTAAAAGCCTACAAAATTTAATAAAATTTCCAGTAATATAATTTTCTGATTACACAATGAAAGAATCTTTCCTCTCATTAATAATAAAAATAAGATAAATAACTATTTAAAGTATGATTATTCATAAGTCTAAAACATCACAAATTAGACTTCAAATAACTACTCTCATTTTTTGATAAACTGTACAACTCATGTTTAACTAAAATTTGAAAAAATGTTGATAAAAAGAAAAAAAAATTCTATGTGTAAAATAAAAATTCAATCCTAACAATTGATAAAAACTTGATATCTTTTTACACAAAACTTTATTTTTGTATTTGGTAAAAATATTTTGGCACATATCGTCGTTTCATTATATTTATTTCTCACTTACAGTTTTTTTTTTATTCATTTATTTTTTATTTATTTATTTTTTGCCTAGAGTTCAGTTTATTATATTCAAGAATACTATTTTTCTCAGATTGTTCGTTTACCAAATATAAATTTCTGTCTGGCTTTGAAATCAATTCAGTATATCTAGAAATGCTATAGATCGTTCTACTCTCAATTTGTTCTATTCAATTTAGCTAAAAACAAACTCAATACTAATTTAATATTTTAATCCTGCTAGAACGAAATTTTTTAAAAATCTTTCGAGTTTCAAATTACAATTTTTTTAAAAAAAAACTGTATATTTTCTAAATATGCGGAATTTTAAAGAAATTTATAAAAAATTTAAAATTATTTGTTCTGTCTTATAAGTAGCAAGTCAATTTTTATTACAAAGTCAGATGATCAGTCAGTATGGTAAATTTGATAAAATATTTTTTAATATTTTATTAAGAAGAATAATGAAAAGATTCTTATGGAAAAGAGCAATCGAATCTTGTAATTATATATCATTTCATTGTGAGTCATTTCAGCTATGTATTAAGTTTTAAAAAATCGAAGAAAAATATTGAAATAGAAAAATTTTTGTTTAGTCATTCTAGAAATAAGTTTAGTTTTTGTTAAGTAAAATAAAGCATCAAATGATCTGCTCAAATAACTGTAGCTTTGTTTACAAACGTAATAAATATCTATTCATTGAGACAAAAAACATTTGAAACTATCATGACAATTTATATATTATGCAGTTATGTAAAAATTATTAGATTAAATAAATCGGAACCCTAATTGCTTATGTTTATTTTTATAAATAAGCTCCTTATCAATATTTAATAGTAAATAATAACTTAAAATCCTCTTAAATGTTATGAGGAACATCTTTTTTAATCAATTATTCTTTCAATAGTTTCCATATCTATGTTGATTTTTTTTCTAATTGATTAGTCATAAATATTCAATATCTTTCGAAAGTAACAGAATATTTTACCAAGCTCTGAATAAGTTTGAAACTAAATCTTAATGATCTTGTTGTTTTATGAAAGTTTAAAAAAATGTGTATCAAAATAAGTAAGTAAATCTCATATACATTAAAGAACAATAAGGGTAGTTACATTTATATTGAAATAATATGACATTTTAAAATAATAAGAATATTAATAGATTGATTAATCGATTTTGATTTTATTATCTACACAGATCTTTACATTAAATAAAAAGTTACTGTCATATTTGAGCAAAAATAATATATTTCTTCTTAAATTTAAAAACATGTATATGGCTCTTTAAACTAATAACAATTAATAAAGTCTACGTATATTACATTTTACATTAAATTTAAAAATGCCTTTGCTTATCAGGTAAAGAAAATCAGTTATAAAGTCGAAAGTCTCTACAAGCCAGTTTTTCCAGATAATCCTCGGAAAATATTCGTAAGAGTAGTTAAGTTACAAGCAATAAAATTACCATAACAAAGATGTTTACTTTTTATTACTATATAAAAAATTAAAGTAATTATATATTCAGATATATACTTTATGGTATTAATTTTATGGTAATGTAGAAAACAAATACTTCTTAAAAAGAATATTTTATTTTAATTATTTTACTTGTATGTGTACAGTTCCATCCTATACCCTAAATACATCATCTATCTGACAGGATTTGGCCTTTTTGAGAGCTATTGAAAAATTCAATGAATTGTGTTTAGCAGTTACTTTTTTCTAATCCTTAGCCATGTAGCACATTATATTATTATATTTCCGTCAAGTGACTTAGAACATGTTTTATTTATCAAGCTATATCAGTTCATGAGTTATTTAATGAGTTGAAGAAATTTTTAAAGGTTTAATAACTACACGTGCAACTTGTTTTAACTAGTTCTAACTTCTAGTACCCATATAATAGTTAAAAGATTAATTATTCAAGAGATATTTCATCACTTAAACTCTTGTTTTAAGTTACCACAAAATGACATCATAAAACATTTTCAATTTCATGATATTTTCCTATTTTTGATCACAGAAAATTTAATAGTTACTAGCAATTCATTGATCATTAAAGATTATTTTGAATTTCAATTATTTAAATTATTTTTGCTTCGTTATTAGAAGAAGGTACTAGCACATAAACTATATTTATTTCGATACAGATTTAAAAGAAAATTCAGTTCAATATATTTAACTAGTTACATTTAATGCTTGTCATATTGTATTACATGGTTTATCTTTAAAAGTAGTAAAAAAAAATTTTTCCCATATTTTAAAATATAGCATTATTTGGTTCCGGTGAAATATTTGAAACTTTTATTCTTAATTATTTCCTATGATATAAGAAAGTTTTCGCTAACAAAACTATAAGTTTTTTAACATGATTCAAGTAGTAAAACTACCCTCAATTATAATTTTATTATTATTGTTATAAAACTATACTGAATATCTCCCTTTCTTGCTAGTAACAAAGAAATTACTGAAATTTAGCACCATAACATATCACTAGATGTTCTAATGCTCAAGTTGCTAAAATTCAATTTTATTAAAGCGAACTAATAATGCAAACAGGTACAGAGGTTTCTCAATACGCGATTTATTCTATATTTATGTCAAGACAATATTTATTGATCATGGTAATTAGAAGAGCTCTTTTGAGAATTCTAGAAATCTAGTAAACACTAACTGTAACCAGCTGTTTCACAGAAATTAAGTGCGTAAACAACATGGAGATATGAACAGACTTAAAGAGGGAATTTTAATCTCAAGTTTATTAAATTTATGAAGGCGGAACTTTCTCTCCCTCGCTTAAGTTTCGCTTCAATAATTTACTAAATATGATTGGGCAATTTTTAATACCTTCCTTATCTTTATTTTTGCTTGCATCATTTTATTTTTAAAAAATAACTGAGGAAATTAAAGATTTGTAACACAAAATTTGCTTGAAAGTAAATAAAATAATTAGTTTTTTCTTTCTTTCTTCTACAAATTATTGAAATAATTGACTATTTGTTGTATGAAATACGTTAAAAGCTCTCATTTGTTTATTTGAATAAATTCTATAATAGAATATAAATATAATTGAACTTAAACATTGTTTCAAAATAAAGTAATTTTTTTCTTTTTTCCATAAACATTTTCCAAACGTTTCCCAATAGTTTCATTGAATGAATAATTTGCAGTAAAAGATTTTATATGCAAGGTAAAAAATCTATACTTAAGTTATGCTATTTATGAAACGTTATACATTTTAAAATAAAACAGTATGCTTAATAACTTGATAATGAATTTATACCTATAAAATATACAAACAATAGAAAGTTTTTTCTTTGTTAATTCTCTAGAAATAATTAGATTGTCATTATATATTAGTATAGATAGAATAAAAGTAAATGAAAAGATTTAGAGAAATCCATTTTCTAATGAACAGAAAAAACTTAAGAATAAATCTAAAATAATTATAAATTGTTGGAAACATTACTTAATTTCATTTCAGTTTCTAAATATAAGAATATGTCCTCTTAAACCTACATTTTATTACTTTTACATTGAACATTTTACTGCATACTATCATGATGACATAAAAATGAAACTTCATAAAATAAATAGCTTAATATTTTTTGTCTTAGTAAGAATTATTGCCTTACCTAAAGTTACTCAATTATTAAATTATTTTTTATTTAATTTACTTTACTCTATGGACATTGGAAGAAATTGTATAACCACATGAAAAGTTATATTGCTAAAAAGCAATATCTTTATTAGCTTTCATTCGAAATCTAATTGCAACACCCCACCAGAAGAAATATTTAATATTTTAAGACATCACATACACACACATATATATATTAGTTTATTCTTTATGAAATATTTATTCCAAATGCTGATGTAGATACGCCATAGTTATTGCTATGTTCGAAATAAATTCCCTTGCCTTACATAAATTTATTTAAATGTTAATACAAGGCCTATGAACTAAATTAAGATACATTAATTACTAAATTATAACATCAACTCTATTTTTACTGTTATACAAAACACTTTTTTAATTGTTGATCTCTAACTTGAACAATTGTTTGGAAATTCCTAATCAACAACCTCCAGAAATAGTTAATAAACTACAAAATGTGATATTGCATTAATATTCAAAGCTCATTAAAGGGTTGCTAGGTTAAATATCTGGGTAATGGGCCTCTGAAAATATCTGTATAGAATTTTCAGGAAATATGGGAAAAAATTCAGCATCGATTAGCATGCAATTCAGTCGGAATTCCTATCCGGATTCATCAAACGGGAAACGTTTACTACTATAACATGTACAATAAATAAATTTAACTGATAGTTGACATGACCTTACTATATCAATCATTATTATATAGAAAAGATTTAATTACTGTGAAATTAAATAAGAATATTATTATATTTTAAAAGAACTTTCTGAGTAATTTAAATATTACATTGTTTCTTTTCTATAATATGAGTGCCTGAAATTTTATCTTAAAGTCTTCCCCATATAATTTAAACTTCTCAAGTAAATAAGGGTTAAAATGTATAAAAATCACAGAATAACTTTTTCATGAAATTAAAATCACTTATCTCCATAATATGCATTCATATTAAAACTTTTTTTTTAATCCTGATGTGTTTCAAAATTAATGTACTGATAAAATTTCACTCACGTTTGTAAATCTGAATTTTGAACTTAATGGGGTTTTATTGATTTTTCTTGAACAATGCATTTAAGAGAACACAGACATTAAAAACTTTAGAAAAAAACAAATAATTTTAATTGAATTAAAAGAAAAACACACACTTATATTTAAGCAACGTAGGAGAGTTTTCCTTTTAAACATTAGATAAAAAAATTAGAATTATTACCCAAATATATTTAATTCTAGAAAATTAAAAATCAAAAAATAGTACATATTCCCAGTATCACTTCATATCTACAACTTTAGTTCATATTATAACAATAATTATATAATTGTCAGATCAAACCAATAATTATTACAACATATAATTATTAATAAGAATAAATTGCTTTTATATTTCATTTATAAAATTTTGTATGTATCAGAATGAAGTTTATATAATCATTTGTAGTTACTCGTTATTATTTATTAATTATCAGTTTCCTCAATAAATGAATAAATTTTTAAATTCACAGTATTATAGTTATAGCATTCTTTTTTTTTTTTTTTTAGAGAGAATAGGTTTAGCTAAGCAGACACATAATTGAGCTCTAACAAGCACTTAAAGCATTTGTGTTAAAAATTCTGTTTATGTAACAGATTATTAAAAATGCGTTTTAAAAATATAACAAAAATATACTTATATGTTGTATGCGCGCACACTTATCTTATCTGTCTTTTGCATCTTTCTCTTTCTCTCTCTCTCTATATATATATAATATTGTATTATTCACAATTTTTTTTAATTATAAAATTTTATGTTTTAGCAAACCAGAAAAATTAAGGATTTTCATTCACGTTGTGAATATATTCATAGCTAAAAGCATTTTTGAAAACTGATAAAATATTAAATAATACTAATAAGCAGGATACACATTCCCTTAATTTTGTGATACAAGTAAAGATAATACTTTCCGGTATTATTAATTTGTTCGTAATGGCAAAACACAGAGTAATACTTTTTTTAGTATTACGTAATGATTTTTTTTATTTTCCTATTAATCTTCAAATGAGTTGCAGTTTAAATTAATTACTTAAATGTCATAAAAAGAATTACATTTCCCAAAAATTTTCATTTTCACATTGATCCTAAAATTCGATCAGGCTTTAAGCTGTCAAGTTAAAAAAGGAACTGTAAAGCGATTTACTAACAAAATGTCAAAATTGAAGGTTCACTTACTACTGAAGTTAAATGTTAATATATAAAAAATAATCAATGTAAATAAGAATTTATGAACAATTATTTAACACTGATAGTATTTTGAGAGTAATAAAATTTATCAAGCAATTTTCTCTCTATCAAATAATATTAATAATACAATTAGTTAACAATATATACGAGAAAGGATATTATTAACGGATGTTAACGATTTGAATTTTCTAAAATGTACTTTTCAATAATTAAAAAGTTTTAGTTACTTCGTTAAAGATCCACATTCTACAAATTTCATTCCTTTTCTTTTGTAAGAAAATACTCGTTCAGGATTATATTCAAAATTCTAAATATTCCTTGTATGAGTTATTTTTAAATTCAATTCAATGAAATGTAATCGAAATTAAAATAAATCATTCAAAATATTATTTTTCAAAGCCTACATAAGTTATGGAAATTTTATTTAAAAAGTAATTTGATCAAAATACGTTGTAATTAGGGATTAAACTATCATTCTTCACAATATACGCGTATTTCTATAGTACGTTTACAAATTAAGTCTTTTTTAACAATAGTTTAAGAAGTTTTTTTCTACCATATATTATTAATACAGTATAATATTTCCTGTTTATTATGTCAAAGAAATAAGAAAATTTATTCTAAGCATTTGAATAAATAATATATCCCCCAAGAAGTCAATATTAATTATCATTCATTCCATATGTAACAGACTTTCTGAACTATAGGTTTTAAGATCTTATGGATTACACTACTGGTAACCAAATTTCTTTAATTCTTCATTTTGATGAATATACAATAACCTTACTACAAATGTTAGATTTCAAAACATTTATTGAATACAAAATTTTTTAACTAATCAACATTACACGATTATAGTTAGTTTCCATAATATTCTCCTTTAGTTAAAATTATATTAAAATTGAGAATATTGTGCTTAGAATAAAGTTATCTTATCACTTGTTCATCTCATTTACAATTCTAATCATGCCAAATTCAAGGAGTAAACATTATTATTGTCATGCAAATAAGTCATTGAGAATGGTTGATGTACAATTCTTTGTTATCACGGAATAACTATTACTGTGAGAATAGAATAACAAATCTCCTTCAACAGCCATTTTAATTTATTACAGCTTGCATGTAAGACATTCTTCACAAATAAAGGATATGATATTGATATGTAACATTTCTATTATAAAAGATGGGATCTATAAAATATTTTCAAATATTCCTTGTGATGTTTTCAAGTACTAACTTTCACTAAATTTAACCAAATAAATGTGAAACAAAATATTTCATAAATGCATTCAAAATAAATGTTTAATGGTATGTAATATATCGTATTAAAAAACAATAAATTGATATATTTATCTACACAAATTTAAAAAAAATTCTTACTTACAATAACTTATTTCTTTTTACTATTCTTATGACTAAAAAGTGATTTTAAAAGTTTTTATACAGAACAATACGATGTTAAAATGTAGTACATAAGTAAATAAAAGGCAAAATATATTTCACAAATGCATTAAAAATAAATTTTTCATTGAAGAAACCACATATCAAGATATAAATACATATAAAAATAAATACTCTTTTGTATTGAACTACATTTTTAGTACTCTTGTATCTAAAAAAGGATTTTAAAAGTTCTACTTTTAAACACTTTTAAATGATGGAGATAAAATAAAATTCTATCTGAAATAACGAATATTTTTTATTATATGTAATTTTTGTTAATAAACTATATCCATTTAATTTAATGTGAAATAC
This sequence comes from Latrodectus elegans, assembly GCA_030067965.1. Lineage (NCBI taxonomy): Eukaryota > Metazoa > Arthropoda > Arachnida > Araneae > Theridiidae > Latrodectus > Latrodectus elegans. Next base: position 46,510,793 of record CM057809.1, read on the forward strand.
TCTCTATTTTATAAAATTTATCTCATATTTTAATAAACTAATAAGCCACTTAACCTTAAGAAATTAAGCTTTTTTTGTCTTATATTTAAGTTTGATATTTTATAAGTGAAAAATTGGAAATTTCTTTTACTAAAAGCATTTTATTTCACAACAGAATCTTGTAAAAACTTACAAGTCCAATATTTTATATTAGTATTTTATTTAATAGTGAACTTAACTTATCCAAAATTTTAAATACAATTTATAAGTCAATAGTCCTACACTTTTTTATTGTTCGTATTTTTTAAAATTTATGTCATTCTTATTTTGAGTTTTGTCTCCATAAATTCTTGACATCAAAATTATTATTATCGAGGAAGTATATCTAAAATCTTAAAATTATTAATTACTTAACAATTTATTCAAATATAAATAAGCAAATCCGATATATATCTTCTCTGTTTAATAATAAATCTGAAAAAAAATTTCAAAAATAGTTCAACCATTTTAAAATTCTCTTTTTAAATAATTTAATTTTTTAAGTTTCCTTTGTTTCAAAATATTAAATTGTAAATATTTTTATATCACCAAAAATTATTATAATGAGGTAAATATTTTTAGAATTTTTAAATGCAAATATTTTTCAATATATTATTTCTCATCGGAGAAAAACACATATAGTTTTCATTATAAATTTTCTCCAAAAGGACTTTTATTTATTAATAAGTATGTAACTAGTATTAAATTAATATTAAAAATATAGTTAAATATCTGTTCTTTTAAATGAGTTAATTTTTTCTCAAATGAATGAATCACTACTTTTGGGTGGAAAAATCAAGTGTTTCTTGCGATTTTTGTGATCTTCGTAATTCCAGATTAGACGCAAAACGTAATATATGGTTGAATTTCTCAGGAAGCGTTATTTTTGTAGTTTTATAGATGCTTACGTAAAATATCTGTATGATGTTACTTGTTTTAAGACAAATTATACGAAATATATTAACTATAACAAAATTTTAAGAGTTTCTATTTTTTAGAAAAAATGAGGTTTTCCTCTAATAATAATTTGTTATTATAATTAAAACTGAAGATTCTTGTTATCATAGAAATTATTTCTTTCTATCAGGTCCTTTTGTAAGAAAAATAACTTACACTTATAGATCATCAAATGGAGGCAATGCGGTTGTAAGGCTAAATATATCTCGTTACATAATAATATATGGCTGACGATTATATAAGAGGACAAAATGCAGATTATGAAAATTCTTACCACTTTTACCGACGCCGGGTGCTCCCAGGACAGCTACTTTTACTTCCGACAAGGAAGATTTCTTCCGTCGTATACTACGAATAGCGTTGCTTGTCATGATGTTCATGGATACTTTTATTCATAATTTCCAAATCCTATCATTAAGATGCCCAGCGAAACGCGTGGCGAGAAAAATCTGCGGGTGAATTTCCCACGTGGTCCCCAAGATAGGCTCGAGACTGATTCTCTAGACTCGCAGGTGGCAGCGGCAGACGAAAATCAGCTCTTCAGCATCAAAGCGAGATGCATCTGTTGTGGTCCGTGGATCAGAAGAACGGGAAGAAATCTCACTCCTTTCCCAGCATCTCTTTTCCCATTCTCTTACCCAGAGCTTTGCCGGAAAAGCAGTGGCGCAACCAACAAGGTTGCCGAGCCCTGTGCAGAAAAGACTTCGCCAAATCGTACGCCATCGGCGATAATGCTTCTCTAGATAAGGGATGCCATTTTGTAGAGGTGTTCGCTGTTTAAATTTAATTAAACGAGTTCCGCAAGGTAAAAACTTAAAAATTGGAACATTTTGTTTTCATGCAGATAAATTATTATCTCCGCTGCGATGACAGATTATAAGAGTTCATTTGATGTTTTTTTTGTGTCTAAGCATTCAGTATTCATGTCACATGATTAAATATATTCTACAATAAAAACAAAGGGAATTGTAAAATGATGTTAAATTATATATATATATATATATATATATATATATATATATATATATATATATATATATATATATATATATATATATATATATATATATATATATATATATATATATATATATATATATATATATATATATATATATATATATATATATATATATTAGCACATTTTAAAAAAAATTAATTTTGTTATCGTTTTAGGATAAAGACATCTATATGTGTATGTGCTTTGTTAACAAAAATAAAACATCAGACGAAAAATAGCAAGTCATGAGAAAACGATTGCTGGACTTCATAATAGGAATTCAATTTATTTTATTTTTTTATACTTATCTATTAATTTATATGTAAGACATAATATAGAAATTAGCATGCATATGACATATTTGGTATGTGATATGGAATTAAGATTAAAATCAATGATGTCGTCTATTTAACATTTTATACAAAACCATAATACAATCATTTCAATCTGATTCATTTTTTTCATATTTTTCAATTTTAAAAAGCTTTGTTTAATGGGAGTATGAGAATTCTTTCTTTTTGAATTTTTTTACATTTGCATAAATTGTAATAAAATTAATATAGTTAAAAACAATATTGAAAAATTAATAGAAAAGATAATTTTGGTAGGAATCACACCCCATACACACACATCTTATAAACTGCGAGCTATAATCAAAATAAAGTAGAATATCCTTTTGCAAAATAGTAAGTACGCTTTTCGATAATCATAACTTTAGTAGTAAAGTATATCAATTATCGGTTTTTTAGTAATTTCTATAGTCAGCCCATATACCTAAATGGCTAATTAGTCTCATCGTTCTCTAAATAGGACACTGTATATGCCGTATTAGCCTAACTTACATTTGTATGTATAAGTTGTGCTTGTCTAATGTGTATATTAAATACAATTTGTTCATCTCCCACTTTTCATTTTGTTCTGTAGTCAATATATCTCATTGTTCCATAATAAAACAATAATTTATTTCAGGTAATACCCGTTTATCTGTCAGTTTTACTTAAGAACATAGTTCTGAAAAATTGTTATATATATATATATATATATATATATATATATATATATATATATATATATATATATATATATATATATATATATATATATATATATATATATATATATATATATATATATATATATATATATATATATATATATATTACAAAACATCAAATAGATAAATTTTTACATTCTGGTAAATCTTGTTTTTTATTTCTCTGAAGTGATATGTTCTTTATTTTATAATACATCTAAAATTAAATAAATTATAAAGCTTAAAAATTTTAATTCTTTTTAGTTTTAAATATTCATATTCAGTAATACAAGCGGTATACCCGATATCTTATTATCAACATTAGTTGACTGCATCTGATAAACTAATCATATTCTCTTTAATCATAAGGTATCACTTTAACCATAACTCACACGTATTTATAAATATATTACTTATAAATAGGGATTAATTTTCCTCCATTGATGGAGAACTTGAGGATAATGTTTAAATTTAAGAATTAACCCCAACCTAGATAATAACCCCATCCATGATTAATTAATATTGTAATGACATAAATCTACGAAATATTAGAATCAAGTATTTTTAAGGATTATATTTCCTGTCAGTCCCCAATTGCCTGTTAATTTACTCTTAATAATTTCAGTGTATTAGAGAGAATTAATGAGTTGCTGAATAATAAGAAGATAAGAACTTATAAAAAATATTCCATTCGAAGTCTGAGATTACTGAATATTTCAAGCGAACATTACAAAAGAAAAAATTAATTTTTCTGTTTTAATTTTTTAAATAGAGCTTTTTTACTCTTTTAGATGCACTAAATGAAGAATAATAAAAGAAATTTTGTGGAAAATGTTTTTTCAAATTACATATAATTTGTAGAAGATAGAATAAATAACTCCATCTTCTACAAATTATTCTGCAGATTTAACAGATGTCAAGCAGCTAATTCTATCTATCCAATAAATAATGTTAATGTTATGTACATTAAATTTGTAAATCTTATACTATCCCCCGAATGACACTAAAAAATTGGAGAGAAATCCAATATCTCATTGGCTTCTTCTTGATTTCTTTTGACTGGGGCTCAAAATTAAAAAAGCCAGTTCGCTAGTAGCTTCTTACTAGTTCGAAGTGACAAAAAATTAGCTATTGAAAGCTTAATACAAAATTGTTTGCATTACTCTGAAATGTGAATACATTCGCATCATATTTTTCATTGTAGGATAATATAAATAAATTTGGTTCAATAAAAATGCTTGAAAGTTGAACTTAAATAGTAAATCGTAAGTTTTTTTTAGTTATTTTAGAATTCATTTTTAAATTTATTAATGAATGAATAACGTGTACTTCCCAAAAAAGCCAGAAAATACACATTTGCAATAGCTGAGAAAATTTCTCAACCCAAAATTACTTTTCACTAGGTACTCGTATGAACTATTTGAACAACATCGAGAAACTCTTTCTCCTCTGTAAATAAATGTTGCTCAATATGGAAGCTCTATGTACTCTAGACACTTGATATTGTAAAAGAGAGAAAAATATATTTTATTGCTTTTAAATTTCGCTAGAGAGAGAAATATTTGATAGCTCTCTTAATTCCCACTGGATGATACGGTATGAAGATGGCTCTATTCCTCAGGGATTCGATGCTTTATGTTTCCAATTTATTTTGATTTGAAACTCAACATATGGAAATATAATATCAGCGAGGGAGTCGGTAAAAAAAGGACCTAAAATGTAATAAAAATAAATTGCTGCACGTGGTCTCAGCATTTATTTCCGTTCTTCAACACATACCAAGCTTGTATCACAGTGAATTGGTTCATATATTTTTTCTCAATCTACCCATAACCATGACTGCGAAAGGTGTTCCAATTTGAACCGGAACAGAAAGGTTAACTTTGTTTTCTTTATACATACATAACACAGAAAAGTTATTTTTCTCGCTCTTTTCAGAGACTGGAAATTCTCCTATAAGGAAGTGAATGTTATAATGAAAAAATTTTTGGAGTAAAATACAAGATGTATTTATTAATTACAATGGAATGCATTTAAATTAAATTAATATTTTACTGATGCCTTAAGTTTATTCTACAATAGAAAAGTCTCACAAAAATGGAACTAGTTTGGGTAACATGTACTTTAAATGAATCTAACTAAATACAAACATATTATTCACTAATACTGATTAAAATAGAAAATTAAACCACTTATTTTAGATAAATGAGAGACGGTGAATTTTTATTTTATTTCTCCATTTAAACTTTCTTTTTTATTATTGTCGTTTAAATATTATCTCTATCAATGCAAATTATAAGCGACTGCATTGATTTTGAAAGGATTTCACAATATTTTTCTGCCTGAGACAATGGAAAACAAGAATGATATCGGTTGGTACAGATATATATAAGAATTTAGTAACTGAAATAATTACGAGTTTCAAAAGGGGAATTTTTATTTTATTTCTTGTGATATTTTATTTGAATAAAATGACTGCACCGAATCAATTCAAATATCATCAAAGTAACTACTTTAATAACAGAATTTGATGATCATATAATATATTTTTTGAATTATGAATCACAAGAAACAAAATTTATTTTTCCTCATGTTTAAAAATACATTTTCATTCTTATTTTCTGAAGGATATAATACTTTTGTAACATGAATCATAATTTATGTATTTTTATTTATAAAAAGTAATTAAGGAATGGATTTATCATATTTATCAGTGCATATCAATTGAAAATACCTAATAGATTACAAAATACAGTTTATTTGGATACATATACTATAGACATTGTTTAAAGCATCCTAAACTATCACTGAATTGTAGTTAAAATCAGATAAATTTACTTTAATGACAGTTAAAAGCTTTTACAAGTTGATATTCGAGTTGTGCATCCGTTAACAATACCAACAGTAAATTTGTGTTGATAAAAATTACCATAGTGCGAAAATATAAGATTTTAGTGTCATATGCAAATAACTAGAATAATTTTTAATATCATTTCATTTGCAATAATTAATATTTTAATTTAAAGTTATTCTCTGATGGTTGTAAGGTTGCCTTGAAACTTCATTCGGCCAACATTTTTGGAGGGAATCTTTCCACAATTACGTTTATATAAATTAATAAGAACGCTTAACTTCTTTAGGTTAAAGAAATAAATGTTTAGGCTTATTTATTTTGATGAATGAAATACATAATTGAAAATAACTTGATATTTAACTTTAAATTCGAAAAAATTTTTAAAACAAAATTTAATTTTGTACACGTTTTTCAAAGATTTTATAGCACACAACACATTACCATTTAAAAACTGAGCTGTGTGCATTATATAACTTACAATAGTAATGAATTGACTCAATTAATTATTCCTAATTATTGATATTTTAAAAATTGAGAATACATGCAAAAAAATATCAGCAAATTTTACTGTTCCTTAAAACAAGCTATGTGTCTTAATTTTGTTTTTAAGATTCCACGTATAACATTTTGTAAAATATATATATATATATATATATATATATATATATATATATATATATATATATATATATATATATATATATATATATATATATATATATATATATTGTTCTTAATAAGAAATCGTATGTTAACTTGATGTATGATTTTATTATACACCTTTGTTTAATAATTGCATGAATAAGTTAATAAATAGCAACAAATATTATGAAATATAAGAAACACATCCTGTCTTAAGAAATTTCAAAAACGAAATATTGTCATCTCATAAGATGGTATTTAATTTAATATTTTTGTTTACTAAACATTTTTCAATAACCAAAACAATTTGAAACACTATAACGCCTTATTTAGCAAAAACGAAATATATGGTCTCCTCATACGATGGTATTTAACTTAACTTTTCGGTTTACACAAAGTACTTTTCAATAACCAAAACACATTTCGAAGCATTATAATGCATTATTTAGCTTTATAACTCCTCATTTTGGAGTAATAATGCATAATTTAGAATTATAACAGGTCAACTATTTTTTTTTCTTTCCACGAGTCTTGAAACTGTATTTCATTTATACAATTCTAGAAATAAATGCTATCTTATCTAGTTTCTGTAGAAAATTGCCTCTATTATTTGAATAACTTTTTTAAAAATAAAACTCTGTAAATTGATTAGTATAAATTCAAGTAAGTAAAATACTTTTTGGTTTGCGTTTTTCTATAATTGTCTTATGTATTTGTTTACTTCTTCAAAAAATATCATTGTTTCACACAACTGAAATTGTTTTCAATTTTATTTTAAATATATTCTTCGCATATAATTGTGGCAGGGGATTGGTTTTGTTATGTTAGTCATTCTACCTCACTTATTGCCTACAAGATTTCATTCGACCAAACCTACAGTTTTCATCAGATTCCAAACCATTCCAAGCATCCACACCCAAGCTGGGGATCGAACACACGAACTATTGAACTGAAGACCAGAGTATTAATTTTTCAGTCACCAGTTCGATATTTTGACTTAATGAAGACAGACAAACATTCACAAATTTATTCATTCGGTGTGTAGTACTCAGAATACATTATAAGCCAAGAAAAGAACTTGACATGCAATAAAAGATGTGAAGTAATTGATTGGCTTGATAAAAAATATAATTTTGTAACCACCGAAATAACTGACTGAAATATGACATCAACCTATAAGCCATTATTGTGATGACGATGTAGTTTATGTAAACGGTAATCTGGTTTATGGAGCTCCAAAAAGTGTATTTGAAAATCCAGTGAAAATGTTTAATGAATTTGAAATAGCAAATTTATTTATTTTTGATGTTTAATTTTGATTGATCTGATCTTTGTTTTCTTTTTTTTTTATCACACTCATTTTTTCTGGTTGGTTTATGTTGTTTTCTCTAAGAATTGAACTTCAATCTTAATATTGTTCTTGATCTATTCCTGTTTACTACATTAAAAATATTACAAATAGGTAACTTAGCTACTTTTTGGTTATCTATGTCTGGAAGGTTGAAGCAAACTTCTGGCTTATCACAAAATTAAACTTGAAATGTCAGTAATACATACGTCATGCATGATTGCTTTATTTCTGAAATACCATGGTGTTTAACGATAGTCCTAAGACTATCATTTTGTTTTGTTTTGAGGTTTAGTTGGAGGCTTTTAAGATGACTGTCAGCTCCATCTTCAAAATTTTGGTTAGCGTAACTAACCACTGGACTCAATATAAAAAATTATTATTTTTTATATTAAATTATTTACACCTATATAAAAAATTATTAATTTTTAAATTTAGCTGTCTTTTATATCTTAACATTGCGTAAAAGTAATCATGCACTACTTTAAATTTTTAATAAAATGAGTCTTATAAGCTAATTTTTTATCCAAGGATAATCTTAAACATTCGACTTTGTTTGACCATTAGCTTATTTTGTTAGTTTAATATTATTATTTTCCATTTTATTTCCCATAGAAAAAAACTTTTTATTTGTTTTCTCCTATGCGTTGATTCTATTTTTCACGCGTTGAACACTATATTGAAATTCATTTAAATGTTCTCTTGAAGTATTGATAGTTATTTCTTTATTTTCATTTCTAGTTAAAATGGCAATTATCATCTACAAAATCTGGAATATAGAAATAGAATACAAAATCGTAATTATTCCAGACACAGATTAGCATAAGACCAACAGAAATGGGGCTCATGTCTAAATACAGTGTCATTCAGTAGTGTGTAATCTATCATATCGTTGGGTTGGAGTATAGTTGTTGTATTCATAAATGTAGCTCACCCCCAATATGCTTTCAATCAGTCATCATGAATTACAGGCGATTTCAAGAACCATCTCAACAACTGTAAGGTCCAAGAATTATTACACATCCTGTTAATGGTCGACAGTAATTAATATTTTGGCCATATGCTCAGTAGGTGATAGGCGAGTAATCCAAATCCCTTAACCTAAAGGTACGGTACGGGGCTTACCTACACCGCTATGTATGTATGTATATATATACATCTTGATCTTATCTTACCAGAAGACATATTTCATTCGGACTTTTCAACTGTGCTATCCTGTAAGCATTTATTTACTCATACGTGAGTTCCGGAAAAGAGAATTCATTGAGGTTCTGATGGTATCTAGAACTCCTGGAGTTCTAATAACAGATTAAGGCTTTCATATCTGTTGTATTAACAGTTGTTTGGCTATAATCACTTCACCAAATTACACTTAAGAGATAAAAATCCTTATATTTATATGGCTGAATCATTAGTATGTATTTTCTATATCGGAAAATAAATAAATTTATATTTGTATGTATAAAGAAACATCTATCGATCAGTATGACAGCAAATACGTGTATATTTGTACGTATATATATCGTTGCATACAAGAATGAAGCTTAAATTTAAAAAATCCATGTGAAATTCAAGCTAACATTATCCATCACAGATATTTAACAGATATAATTATCTTTTACACAGATTAGATAATTTTAACGGATTTTAAAAAACTTAATCAAATGAATTTAAAAATATAAATTTTGTTTACTATAATTATACATAAATCCTACGTTAATAGTTACTGTTTTATAAAATAATTTTAATAAGAAAAATTTCATGTCTTTAAAAATTTTAGAAATAGAGAAATATTAAACTTGATTAAAATATTTAATGTTCTTTTTCTTTTGTATTTCTTAAACTATTTCTCTAAGCAAGTGCTTATTTTGAAAACTCTTTTATAACAATTTCACTTATAAAGAAGTTGTGATTGTATATGTCAAATGTAAAATTAATGTTTAACAAATTTTTTCTTTTATTTTTTCACTGCTATTCAAAACAGTCCTTCAATTGGTTTCCTGATTCCAATTGATGATTAAAACTATAACTAAATGGTTCTCAATTATAAATTATTGAGACTGCTTGAAAAGAATCTGCAACAATTGTGATGATTCTGAGGTAAAAAACAGAGGAACTGTCAATACTAAAATATAAATCTTTCATTCAATGTAAATATTTTTTTTAACTTTTGGAACAATACTACTGAAATGTTGAAAACATTGAATTGTCTTTCAATCGCTTATTACGAATTATATCTCTAATATAAGCAACTAAAACACAATCCTTTCTTGAATATGAAGAAACTTTTTATTTTTTAATTTACGCAAGAATTACATAGATTGTAAAAATAACATTCAAAAATAATCCGCAGAAACCGCAGCTCTTACAGTGTACAAAAGGAACACAATATTGTTAAATTATTTTAAATATGATAGAAGTGTCAAGCGCTTTTCAAAGATGAATATAATTTTCTCGGAAAAAGCAAGAAATTGAACATTTTTCGAAAATCAATAATTCAGCTCTATAAAAGCATTAATATTAAATTTCATCATTGAAAAAAGAAACTCACTATAAGGAAACGCATACTTGATTCCCTGAAAACTCGGTGATAAAATTTTCGAAAAAGTTAAATGACCGACTTTTCGAAAAAGTTAAATGATAAAATTTTTGAAAAAGATCTCCTCTGTATATGATATGAATAGAAATAGTTGAGAAAAAATAAATATATCATTCTTTTTTTTTTTCTAAATAAATCTGATATAAGTAACACAGTCATGCACTACAAGAAAAAAGTTCTAGATGGCTTTATTAAAAGTATTTTTGTGACCGTTTAGAGAAAATAGGAGCTTACTCTCTACTATTCGCCAGATAAACTTTGAATTCCCCATTCAGTAAACAAATGCTCTATATATTCTACGTTTTACTCAAAGAGAAAAATAAATGACTGGAAGATAATGCATTACCTGAAGAAACAAATTATACAGTTCATTTAAAATCTGCAATGACTTTCTAGAGCTCGTAAAAAATAATAGACTCTTAGTAGATATTCTAAACCCTCTCTAAACGAAGCTACATTTCTCATATGCGGTTTAGTAAATCGTCACATATGTCAAATCAAACGCGAATAATCAACAGTTTGGTAGAAAAACATCCCAAAGTTGACTATCTAGCTAAACTAATATTTAGAAATGCTGGAAAATATTAATTTTTGCATATATTACCATAATTTTTAAATCTATTCCTGGAGCCATTCTGAATACCATTATGTAATAAAAAAATTTAAATTCTTTTTACTTTACTTTGAGATTGAAAACAATCTCAATAACATTTTCCTGGCTCCCCCAGATCTCCTGACCATATCCTCTTGTACTTAAATCAATGATTTTCAACATGTGGGGTGCACCCCACTAAAAAAAGGAGTGAGCACAAGAAACGGGGGTATAGGCTAAATGAGATGATCCAGGAGAAAATATTATTTAAAAAAAATTAATTAACAAACTGAAAGGAAAGTACGCATACTCACAAAACAAAATACATTTCAACATAATATTTATAATATATAATTAAATTAATAAATTAAAACTTACTGAAAAAAAACTTACTAAATTTAAAAAATTTAATAGTTATTAATAACTTCCTTGGGCCTATCTTACAAGTCAAAATTCTTCAAAGAAGGTTTAATATATTAGAAAAGAGACTTTCAGTTCTTTTGTATATTTACTAAGATCTTTGTCCTCAAAAAAGACACCACTGAAAATCTAATTCCACAAAGATAGAATATCGAAATTACCTCGTTTCTAAGTGTCCAAAACTCATCTACTACGGCCCAAAATTTAAAGTGTGATTTATTGCTAAATTATTTTTTCACCACTTGTCGTGAAGTATATAAAGGTTTCTTCTACGGCAATTGAGAACCTTTCGGGAGTATAATGAAATGGATTCCTAACGCATTCAAGATTTTCGATCAGTTTGTCGTTAGCAAAAAAATACTTTTAATACTCTTTCCCAGCATGTTTAAATGATTTTCAATGGTCATAAAAATAAATTTTACGTGTTGTTCTTCTGCCTTGTGAGTTTTAATACAATCATCCACATTTCCAAACATAGTTAGGAATTATGCTTTAAATTTCTGCTCCACAATTTGTTTTCTATAAAAAAAGTATCAAGTTTATTACTCGTATCTACACTGCTGGCCACCGTAAATGCAACACCATGAAGGAAGCCTGCAAATAACATGAAATTTACAACATGTATAAGCGGAGTTGAGATATTCAAATGATTAGAATTTCAGCGCAGACACACATCACGAATACTTGTGGCGCCACTTCAAAGTGCTATTTAAGGCTTGGAGATTTCGACGACTTCAAATTCGACAATTGTGGTTTTCTTTTCTTCTTTTTCTTTTTTTTTTCTTTAAACGATTAATTACGCTTCGTAGAAAATAGCGATCACTTTTTGATCAAGTATCCGAGTTCGACACATGAAGGATTGTGACCTGTTGATATTATGCACAATCTTTCAGGGAAATCGGTAGTTGTCTTGAACAAAACCAAACAACTCTAATGCGGATATGTGATCATTGCATGCAAAAGGATACAACTGGATCACGTGTAATCTACTTCAATGCCCCACTTCACTTGATGACAGACAAATTGTTCACGTGGCAGTAAAGGATCGCTCAGCCACATCACGAGACAAAGCATAGCACATTCAGTCTGTTACGCAATATCCAGTGTCTCGCGTACCATTCGACGCCGTTTTCAGCAGAGTGATCTGTCCTCAAGACGTCCATTGCTTCGTCTACCCTTGACTCAGAACCACAGACGTCTAAGCCGTGAATGGTGCGTTGAAAGAAGAATGTTGTCTACAAAATGAAATGAAATTGTCATTACTGACGAATCACGCTTGCGTCAGCAACACCACGATGGCTGCATTCGAGTCTGGAGACACCGTGGAGAGAGGATGCTGAACAGCTGCATTATGCACCACCACACTAGTCCTGCACCAGTATTATGGTATGGGGCGGTATAGGATATCACTCTCACAGTCCTCTAGTACACATTGCCAGTACTTTAAACAGCCAGCGTTATATCTTGGAAGTGTTGGAGCCAGTTGTCCTTCCTTAGCTTCAGGGCTTGCCCACAGCCATATTTCAACAGGATAATGCACAGCCAAACTTGGCACGCATTGTCCAAGGGTTTTTAATCAGTCGCCAGATTGAACTACTTCCCTAGCCGGAAAGCTCTCCGGGTCTTTCACTGATAGAAAACAGATCCATGGTTTCTCAACGATTGCCCAGATTACCCCCCAGCTGCCACACCAGATCAACTTAGGCAACGTGTGGAAGCTGCTTGGTCTGCTGTACCCCAAGAACACATCCAAAGTCTCTTTGAATCGATACCGAGGCGTGTGGCAATGATGATCTCCAACAATGGCAGCTACTCGGGCTACTGATTTTAGCAGGAACGACACTTCACAGAAGTCTAGTTTTAATAATTTGATACTTGGTCACCATGTTATCTACAAAATATATTCTGTTGTGATATCTCTTGTCCTTCTTGGTATTACAATTTGGGTGGGCAGCATTGTGATATGTGTGCATTTGATCGTTGGAGTTGAAGATAAAATTATTTAATTTAGCAAATATGTCTTCAAAGTAGCTCAATTTCATCAAAAATAAACCATAAAAATTCCTATCTTTCTGTCAGTTTTCCTCATCTAGGAAAATGACGATTTCTTCTCTTAATTCCTAAGCACGTTGCAAAAATTTCTCACCTGATAACCATATTGCCTCGCAATAATAACGTAACAGTTAAATGTACTTTACAAAGTGTAGAGAAGATACTTAATTAAAAGGTCTCCTTTTTATATAATTTACAACAATCGTAATCGTAGTTAACACAATATTCAGACTAGGACTCAGTTCTTTGGAAGCCAAAGCTTCTCCGTGGACCACACAATGTGTCTAGACGCACTGTGGTGATTTTTGATTTACAAGTTCTTGTATACTTTGGACACTTCCGGGCACTGAGCGATTATCATCGGTGCATATTCCAACACAATTTTTCCATTCTATGTTTATAGCATTCATAAAATCACTTAAAATGGCAAAGAATACGTGTGCTATTTATTTGTAGAAAAGCAGTTCTACTATTGACACACCTCAAAATCAAACATAGGCAATAAAATTGGCATTTTGATTACTATCTGTTGCCTCACCAAGCTATAATGGAAACACAATATGTCATGCAACTTACAGAAAATCTAACACAGTACATCTTAACTATATTACCAACTTACATCAGTACATCTTAACTATATTACCAACTTACATCAGTACATCTTAACTATATTACCAACTTACATCAGTACATCTTAACTATATTACCAACTTACATCAGTACATCTTAACTATATTACCAACCTACATCAGTACATCTTAACTATATTACCAACTTACATCAGTACATCTTAACTATATTACCAACAGTACATCTTAACTATATTACCATCTTAACTATATTCGAAGAGCAACAATATTATTTGAAAGAAGTATGGACTGCAATTGTTCAAAACTATCCAAACATAATTTCTACAATTTCAATTTTTGCTGAAAAAATAAGCTCTTCGCCAATCGTGTAAGGCTTCTAGCTAGTTATTTCATATCAAATTTTGTAAGAGACAATTAACACATATTTCCTTCAGACATTCAGATTCTGTTTTCTTTTTTTTTATTTTCATGTGTGATTACAATTCAAAGAATTTTCTAAGTTTGTTGATGTGCTCACTATGGCTCGTTTTCAAATGTGGTTTGAATTTATTAAGCTTCATGTCGTCCGCCACTAACATTTTGAGAATATAATACACAGGGGCTTTTCTTCTTCCCTTACTACAGTACTGGTAAGCCCAAAATTTAAGTTTTTTTTAGAATATTTTCTTGTTTTTATTTTCGAAACCACGCTTATCTGTGTACTTGTGATGCTTGACTATTGTGTAATATTCCCTTATATCCGCTTAAAAATTTATCCATGATTCTGCTTAAATTTGATTACGTGAATATTTAAAACAATGAATTGCATCTAACACGAAAACATATGTAACATACTCATTCAAGAAAAATTCGATAGTGACAGAAAGATCCACTCGAATGAGAATATTCCCTTTCTCCAATGTAAAAACGTTAGCTAACATTTGCTCATGCTCGTGACGTCATCCTGTCGACGTTCCACAATGCTCGGGACAAGTCAGAACTCCCGAAACCGTAAGAATGTTCAACATGGTAGAAGCCAGAGCAGTAGAAAGGCATCGAATTCTCGTTTTTTCACTGTTAAGGATCGGTGTTGCCAAACGATAGTAAATTATTACAAATAATCGTGATCTTGATAATTTTTAATGCTCAAATTTAGGATTTTAGTGTAAGCTTAGCGCCAAAATATGAAAAAAATATATTATAGTATATATTTTGTTACATGCAGAGGGCATGATGAAAATTATAATTGTAAATTGAGCTGTGAATACTGAATGGTTGAGAAATTTTGACTCAGATACAATCAGGTTCTTAACACTCAGAACTTAATTCACAAGTGGCATCAGTTACATGAAACTATTCCAGAAACGATCAACTACATCGAATACATTATCCGTCATTGAAAATGCAACACCCGGAAAGCGTAGTCAGAAAATTAAGCGAATTTCAGGGTAAACTCACCTAATCGAGTTATGCAAATGACGTGAAATATGCAGCTCACTACTGCACATAGGATAAGATACAAGGTGAAGAACCGCAAAGGATGCCTATAAATACAGAGAATATCAGGCCATCATCAACGGAGTCAGTTCCAGCAGACAGGCGATTTACGAGGAGCATAGTGATTGGACTGAAAAGGGCAGGTTGGTCCTTACAGCAAATCACAGCTCACAGACACATGGACGAGTCCGCAGTACACTGACTGTGGTGAAGAATGTTGGAAAAAAGAACTGTGGGACGTTTGAGGGGTACAAGTGGAGCAAGAGTGACGTCAGCAAGCGTGTATTGACATGTCCGACTGGAGGCAGTGGTGGCCCCACAACGCAAGTCTACCGAAATTCTGCAGTATGCGCAAGACATCCTAAATGCTCCCATATCGAGCAGAACCATTTGCCTAGCTTAGTTGCTAGTGGCCTGCACTCATGGCTTCCGTTAACAAGACTGCCATTCACCTTACAGCATAGACGCCAATGTCTGTAATGGTACCGGATTAGAGCTATGTGGATGACTAAGTAACACAGGATCCTCTTCTCAGATAAATCACGCTTCTGTTTCTTTAGCGATAGCCGCCGCTTTCGAGTGTGACGTCGACGTGGTTGGTTGGCTGTTTGGGTTTTGTAACGCAAGGCTCAAGACAGGACAAACTGCACCGGCGAGAAAAGCACAATCCTTCAGTAATTGTATAACTCCCCACGACTCGACAAAGCGGCATCATGGTTTGGAGGACCATTGCGTATGATTCCAGGTCACCTCTAGTTAATATTCACGGCACTATGACAGCCCAAAGTTACGTGGATGATGTGATACGGCCGATAACTTTCCCCTACTTTCTGGGGGTTCCCAGTGTCCTTTATCAGCAGAATAACTCCTGACCGCACATTGCTGCACAAGGTATAGAGCTGCTTCGTTGGTAACCGTGCTCTCCAGTCGAATATGTTTGTTATATGATTGGAATCCATTTGCAGACCTTTCCACTGCTTTCTTCAGAAGAAGCACTTTGGTTAATGTTTGACAAGGAATGGAGAGTCATTCCTCAGGACGCCATCCGTATTCTCATTGACTGTGTGCCTAGACGTGTTGCTTCGTGTATCGCCGTCCTTGGTGGTTAAACAGCCTACTAACCCGACCCTGTTCTCACTCTGTATTACGCATATCATTTCGAAATACAGATAATTAATTGTTTATTGCTGTCTCTCTCTGTTTGCCAAGTTTCCTCACGTCATGGAAATTCTTACTTTGTGTTCCATTTTTAATGTTGGGCATTGTATTAATCAACAACAACAGTTTTAAGTACTTTAAAGTTTTTAATAATACATTTTGTATTTTGAAAGTGAGAGCTCTTTTTCCGATCCTTCACACTTAGAGTCGGTCATAACATTTAAAGTATTGATATTCTTCTAGTGCCTACTTTGAGAATATCAATACGTTAAATGCTACACCCTACTCTGAGGGCTAAAATATTACTTTTTACTGTGCAAGTCTGTTTATTTTTATTCATATATTAATGCGTATTAATCCTGTTTTCACAAAAAAGAATCAAAATTTTTTAAATGGCTTGTACATTGATCATTTGACTAATCGATTTACTACTAAAATTATCTAATGTCATTCCTACACATGAACACGTAATATAGGGAAAACTGCACTCTCTTTTGATAATACTGAGATAATAATTAAGAGACAATTTAGATATAACTCAAATAAACAAAAAAAGCATTTTTATTGATAGTTTTGAGCTTCTTATAGCATAAAGTAACTTTATCACACACACAGTTTAATCATTCACACTTAAAATTAAAGACGTTAAATAAACTAGATTTTATTATCTCTATATGCTAGTAGAAATAACTTTCTATATAAGAATTTTTATTATAAAATATTCTTTAATTGCTAAACTAACTTAGGAAAAAATATACTTTTTTCATATAAAAAGAATATTTTTCTTTACTCAAATTTCTTTCGGAGTGAATTTAAAATTTTACATCTTATATATAAAATTATATCTATATTCTTATTTCTACAAGTCGCTTTCATGTGCCAAAAAGTTCATCGATGATCCATTAAATCTTGTTTGTTAGCATAGAAATCGAGAAGACACTTTTATATCTCCACATGAGTGCGCAGCAAATATTGAGGAAGATTTGTAAATATTACGCGCGCGAAGGTTGGAAAAACCGAAATTTTATTTTTAAAATACTGTCATTCTAAAAAAAGTGTTTCTCCTCTTCCAGCAGATATTCAAAAGTATTAAGCTGCAAAAATGATTTTCAATTTATATTTTAATATTTAAATTGAAGAGAAGTTTATAAATAAATTTTAATTTATTTTGTATATTTGCTATTTTATATTAAGTTACCAACAATATGAACAGAAAACATCTGAATTTGAATTTAACTAAACTATTATGCTTATAAGTTAAAAGAAAACTAATCAATATTATGTTCCTTTAATTTAAAAAATATCAAAATTTATGGTGCAAAATGACCAAATCTAATAAATATAAAATTATATGAATATAATATTCATAATGACCTTTATAATCAATTATTATTACCCAAGAGCGATATAAAGTAAAAAAATCATTTTGATAAATGACTTATAATTTTTATCTAGTTGACAAATTCTGTTCGATAACATAATCTATACCATTCTATAACTTCGGTTTAAGAAACTAACAAGTGGCCTCAAAATCATTGTAAAATAGGAAATAACAAAGTTGTAGACCCTCGTTAAGCTATTACAAAGAAAACTTTGAATAAATTTCAAACTTATATAAAAAGTTTTCTTAAATACTATAAATGTGAAAGAGGAAATTATTTATTTCCAGATAAACACTAGTTTGACGGTTGTTAACCTGAAAAATAAATGCTCGTTTCACTTGTTTTGGTTACAATGACTGAAAGATATTCTTTGTATTAAATCAAATATGTCTCACAATGTTGAATTTGACTTCTCTTTACCATTTCATATCTTATTCAGTTTTCCTTGATTGAGTTTAATGGTGAAAGGTCCAAAATAAGACAAGCTTAGAATGAAAAATAAAATAAAACCCTATTGATCTTAGAAAAGCGAAAATATTGTGGTGATACATTTCATCTAAAGGTCAGATAGGGTTAAAAATTTTAAAACGATAATAATTAAAATCATGACAGGAAATTAAACTATGACAACGCACTTTTCACACCATGGACACAGAACATTTAAAATCAAATGTTTGTGTGTGTCCAATGCAAAAAGATTTCAACGAAGTTCAGTACTTCGTAAAGGTAAAATAGATAAGGATGTGAGGTATGGTAAAATAGCATGTAATTTGTTTTTGACCTACAGAAAGATGTGAAAGATTCCTTACGTAATAATTGCTCCTTAAGCAATCTTATACAATGTAAACTCTGTTTCTTATTTTTGTTGTCTTAACTTCATCAAATGTTGAAATTTAATAATTTTATATTTATTGCATATTTTTCACTTACAAAAAATATAATTCCTAAATATATGAATTACTTATGAAGGTAATTCATAGGAAAGTAATTATATTACTTCATAGGAAAGTAATTCATAATTACTTATGAATTACTTTCCTATAAATTACTTAAGATTTGTTGTAATGCATATACTACAGGAAAGGATATCAATAACTATTAAAATTTAATATGACTCAATTATTTAGAAAAAAATAAAAAGTATAAATATGGGTTATTTTTATTTTGTAAAAATTTTCTGTGCAATAAAATTTAATATATGGTCTATGAATGAACAATTTATATAAAGTTATTATTTTTCAAATAAAGTTTAGTATTACAGCAACCCCCTTCAATTGCACTATAAATTTTCCCAAGGACCCATTTCATAAAATTTCATTTAAACGCTTTTAAAAATTTAGAAAGTTTTTATCAAGTAATTTCATGTTTAATCTTTTTAGTTACAAATAATGGACATGTGTTCTTTAAAAGTGTATACTGTTAGATAACATTCTACTGTTTCCTATAAGCAAGTTAGCTTTGTGCATCATTATAATTTGCTTTATTTATTTAAATTCTTAAACTTTAATTTATATTTTGTTATGCAACATAATGACTTCATTCTAATTACAGACTAAATGATTTTAAGCAGCTGACGTGTTTTCGAAGAACGTAAACATCTCAGGGATAGGCAATATTTTTGATTTGCTCATTTTTCCTGAAACAGTAGAGCGGAGAGTCTTGGTTATTGGAATCTTAAGAGAGAAAACAAGGGAAGAATAAAGTTAAACTCAAATGTCAATTGATATAAGAACCTTGACTTAAAACTTTTTAACCAAGCCATGTCAAAACTTGGGAAGTGTTCTAATTTTTAATCTGTACCTTTTGATCTTACATTAACTTCAAGAAGAGTGCTTCTCCCCGCAAGCGTAATTTGATTATTCTGAGAAAGAATAAAATAACTGAGAAAGACTCTAATTAAGGACTATAAGTACTTTTCTATACTCCAGAAAAGGTTTACTACTCGTTTTTTCTACAAGTGGTAAATTTGCTTTAACATATAATAACACAAATGAAAATATTTTCAGTTGCAGTAAGAAAAAAATTAGCTTTTTTTCTTTGTCATCCTTTCTAGAGATACATTCAATGGTGTTCATTATACTGCTATCAAAACTGCATAAGTTTTTTGTAATAGTATTGCTCATTTTCCAAGCTGTTTATATTCATAAAAAATGACTTTTAGATTCCCTTCTTCGTCAGCTTTATAACACCCAGCAATAAGTATTTTCTACTTTCACAGCCTTTATTAAACGAACATTATTTTTCAAATATTTTTTCTGATTTATTATAAATTTTACGCGTGTAATACTGAAAAATACCCCAGCAAATGTATTAAGAAAGAAAAATAAGCATGAAACAAAAAAATTATCGTCTTAATAAATTTAATATGATACTGAATTACTTTCAATAGTAGGTTTATTTATTTTAAGAATGATGACAGAAAATAATTTACTTGTATTAAATTTTTTATCTCTATGCACTTAATTTATGATAATTTGACTCTAATATAATGGTTGCTCATTTGAATTCTTACTGAGAAATAAGAATATTCACTCGAGGATTCATGATTAAGTTTAGATTTTAGATTTAATTTTCAGTAAGGCTAAATTTTTCAGTAAGTTTACATTTATTATCTGCCTGTTTAGTAGAATATTTCTGGCTTTAGCATTGAAAGTAAAAGTACAGAATTTAAAATTTGCAAGCTGGATTGTCTTTCTAAACGATGAGTAAATGATATTGAAGATAGCAGCAACAGCCTCACAATATATTTTTGTGACAGGCTATCATTTCCCGGTTTATTAAAAAAAATTTTATCTCAGTCATCATATTTTAATGAGTAAATTACTTTTTCATTTATTACTTTTATCATAAAAGTTATCATTTATTTTCATTTACATTTTTGTAATGAAATTATCTAGATTCACATACTACACACATGTCTATAAATTAAAGATAATTCAAAAGCATGCGGAAATCAAACTCTGGAGGAAAAATACCACCTGTAGGAATATCCCACACATGGCCATGGGAATACACACACATGGGTAGAAATATCCCACACCTCTAGGATAAGCAAATTATAGGAAGGAACCTGATAGCGCCGAGCATATGCTATGATGACAAGAGCCAACAGAAGGGTATGTATGAACTAGTGACAAAGATGGAAACATATTTCCAACCGGTCCGTACGTCACTCAGTGCCACAACAGCGTAGGTATGACACAGATGATGCATTTGGATGATATTTTACGTGATAGATTAATCAGCTGCTGAATGCGGCCTACGCAGATGGCAGTAGACGAAGAACTCGGAATGGCTGTCTCTAGGATGTGGTAACGATTCCAAGATTATGGAAATGTCAATAGACGTTATAGTACAAGTCATCCCCGAGTGACAATGCCGAATGACGATCGATATTTTTCAGTAACCACCCTGAAGAAAAAGACAGAACACAGCAGTAGAACTGTCGGATTACTGCTGTATTCTGTCTTTTTCTTCAGGGTGGTTACTGAAAAATATCGATCGTCAGCGGTCGTATCCGTAGCTGACGATAGCGTCAGCTACGGATACGACCGCTTCAATATTAACCATATAGATAGATAAGCTCTATTCATAGCAACTCACTTTCACCAGCGGTTAGCCTGGAGTAGAAAACATGCAATGCTTTTAGTCGGATCCATGCCTGGCGTTCATATGGAGAATGTTAGGTATCCAGTACTACATAGATAACGTAAATTAACGCCAATGTTACGATGGTGTAGGAGTGCTCGTTTGGGGAAGTATCATAATGAGCTGCAGAACAAATCTACATGTTCAAATCGGAATCATGACAGGAAACATTTATCGGGACATAATTCTGAAACAACATACGTTTGTTTAGGCATTCCGTGAGCTTTAAATTTGTGTTTATGGATGACAACACCTATCCTCACCATTCGAACATCATCAAAGATAGCCTTCAATCGGAGGACATCATCCATATTGAATAACCAGCACTCTCACCGGACTTAAATCCAATAGAGCATGTGTCGGATATGCTTGGCCGACGAATCACAGTAAATCACCTGCAATTATTTACTGAGTGAATTTCTCTATCCCATGTGCAGCTCAATAATGTGATCCTCAGCATGTCTCGGCGTTGTATAGGGATTGCATTTCTACGTATTAGAGATATACGGTGCATTAACCAACAAACCAACAACGACTGTTTAGTTACAATTTAGTTGTTGTATGGATGATACGTGGTGTAAGTACTCCTATATGATGTAATCGTGGTTTTTTGTATGCCTGGTATCATACATACACCATCCCTTTTGTTCTTTCTCATTTGTTTATTACATAGCCTTTAAGAATAAATCCATTTGTTTTGTTTCTGTATTTTTATTTGCCAGTTCAGGCATTATCTTTAATGTATGAACATTTATGTATATCAGCATAGCTCAAATAATAATCTTTTTCTTTATATCACTAAAATTGATTAAGTAGTTTATTCCTTTTTAAATTTCAAATTTTTAGTTAAAAAGTTTAGTATTTACATTTATTATTTCAATAGCAATATTTTTTGGAAGAAAACTTACATAAAACAAATAGAGAAATGCATACTGCTGGTATTTTTAAATGCACTATTTTATTATAAGTGTTGCATGATTTGAAATAAAACTATGCATATATATATACATTGATATACTGACGACACTTATACCATTTATTTCAGATTAACTATATATATATCAATATCATAGTGAATATTCTTATTTAATAGTAATTTCTTTAATTAGGTTGTCTTTTAAAAACCTTGAAAATTTGAAATTTGTGATTTTTTAAATATATCTTTTAGCATCACATAACATTTCAATAAAATTAATGTCTATAATTTATATTTTTAGTTTAAAATATTGTATTGCTCCTAAATTGAATTTTCAATATTTTATTGATGCAATCAGAAAAAAAGCCAAGAGTAAAAAAAGTTCACAACTAACTCTTGAGATTTTATAATGAGCTTAACTTCTAAATTTTATACAAATTAAGTGTTAAAATTAAGTGAAAATCATATTTCATGTAAATATTAGCATAAATAAAATGCATTTCCTCATGTGATAAAAATTAATCTTAATTATAAAAACTGGTAAAATTTATAAAATTTTCAAATTTTAACTAACGCAAAGCAATGAAATAAGCTTTAATTTAAGCAGTTTTAGTATAAGCAAAGTTTTATTAAGTAACTAATACTTTACAAAAGCTTTATTATTATCTGGTGGGAAATTATCGTTCAAAATATGTAGTATTATTTCATTCATTTACTCAGAAAACGAATAATGTACTTAAATAACATTATCATAGATAAACACATATTTTGGGGTAAAATTACTGGTTCGTCTCACAAAATCATTTTAATATTTTGTCATTATAATTCATTAGTTATGAAATTGCTGATCAAAACGAAATTCTGAGATTAAAATGATTTCCTTGTTTCAATTAAAAATTAAAAATATTAAGATTTTCTAAATTGTAATGATTTTATAGATGTATTTCATTAGTTACCAAATACTTAGTTAATTTCTCTAAAAGGAGTTTGTTTAAATCTAATATTTACTCCTGATAATTTTGTCTGTTAAGAAGAAGTTTTTTGCTTTTAAGGTGTAGTTAAGAAATTAGCTCAATGAAAAACTTTCGCGCAAGACAAATAAACATAGTAAGCTGAAAAGAAGCTTTTTCTACTTTTTTTCTTGTTCCTTTTTCTCCTTCCCTTCCACATTGCAGCGAACCTTTTTTTTATATATATATACTTGAAATGAATGAATTTTTTCTTTCCCTCGTTGAGAGTGCTTGAGAGTGAAGAAAGGAAATAGATAAGATACAGATAAGCTACAAAATTTCCCAACTCAAAATACGTTTCGATTCAGTATTCCTTGGGGAAAATAAAACCTATGAACAAAGCTAACAATACAGTCATAACGTATGGTAATGATTTTATTTATCTATTTTGACACAAACGGTATTGAGTCAGTACCTTAAAAATAAGTATGATCTGCACCTTTACAGCACTTTCTGAAGAGAAACGTACTTGCAGTGTTCCATAATTGGGAACTCTCATATATAAGATAAGAAACACAAAATACATACTAATAAGCATGATCAATTGTCTTTCTCCTTATAAAATATTATCACAGTAAAAAAAATTGGAAACAGAAACCTCTAGAATGCTTCAAAAAACTTGAAAATTATCAGTCTAAGCATGTTAAATACTTGAAAAAAATATCATGCCTTAATCTCGATTTCATAATTATGCTGAAGTATTCTGGAATATAAAATGTATTAAAATAGTACATTATAATACATTAGGAATGCTTATTTACTAAATAAGTATATCTATTTATTAATCAATGTTTACTTATTGTTGATATGATAATAATATTCATTACACATGTTTAATTATTTATTTGTTCAATCTCATCAGCTATTCTAAAGTTATAAATAATAGCTTAAACAACTATAGAGAATACTGGGTAAGTAGGTTTTATATTACGTTACAGAAAAAAAAAATTAAGTCATGAAAGTAGAAGCCTATTTTCATTCCCGAAGAAAAGGATAATGAAATTTATTAATATACAGAGAAAATTCTAGCTAAGCAACCACATGTACCAATAGATCAACACTTATGGCACTCCAAACGTCATCATAGTGATAGTAAAACTAACTACATTTAACTAATATAAAAAAAAAGCAGAAAGAAAAATCAAATAGAGGTGACTTCATTATCAAAGAGGAAATTTTTGGACTTTTGGAAGTCATGCAAATTCTTTTACAATGTAAACAACAAATCTCAGTTTTAAAATTAAGTGATTAAACCAATAATGATGCTCTTTTAAAAGAATAATGAACTTTGTAATGATATATAACTTAAATTTAGGGTTCAAAGAAAGGAAAATTTGCTATCACAAAAATGTTCTTATCTAAAATTGATGAAAAAATATTTAGGCGACAAAATTCTGTTTTTTTTTTTTTTTTTTTTTTTTTCATAGCAAACATGAACTAAGAAAACAATTAGTTATATTATGTTATCAGATAAAAATACAAAAAAAATTCTTAGGGCTGCCAAGTGTGTCTTTATATTAAAAAAATTCTTTCACATAAAAGTCTTTTTAAATCAATTATTGCAGATGGAAGGTTTGGTTTGTTTGTCGCTCAACGGGCACGTTTTTGCACACGAGGGCTAATTAGACCGAGACCTACTGTTTAAAGGGGGTTCCGAACTACTACAAACATCCATGCCCAAGGTTGGATTCGAACCCACGAACTGTTGAAACGAAGGCAAAAGCGCTAACCATACGGCTGCCATCTCGGCTTTGCATACGAAAGAAATAACTAGAAATAATTAAGATAGGTTCATAACAAATGACTTATCTATTAAATGCTGTATCTACTGACGAAGAACTCGCGTATTTTTATAATAACATAATAACTGATAATATGCTCAAAGAAAAATAAAAACATCCATTGTTCAACTAAAAATGTATCCGAACAAGAATACACTCAAAAGAAATACATTCTGAAATCATGGGTACCATCGAAATATAAAGAGCAGATACTTTTTGACATCTTTAATGCCAATATCAAAAGGAATTATACCCTTGAATGAAGACACTATAAAAGTATAAAGGAAACAAAAATTCTTTCACTTCTGTGGTGATTTTTTTAAAATAAAATAGGCAGAAACTCTCAAAGGAAAGTACAAGTATTTATATACGTACTTCTTAAACTAGACAGGAGAAAAATTGCTTCATCAAAGAAAAAAAAAGCATTTGCTTTTCTCCGTAAATTATAAAATCTAAATTGTAACCGGAAACTTTTCCAATAAAATTCTCTAATCTTTTTATCAACTTTTAATCAAATTGTGTTTGATTAAAAAATCTCCTTTACATGGAAAATATTTTAAATTTACTTTGGCATATTAAGTATTTAAATAATTAATATGGAAATATGTATGGAATATGCTCAGAGCATTGCCTTTTAATACTAGTCAATTTTATCTATTTGAATAAATAATTATTTGATTATTACTCAAATAATTATTTATATATTACTATATTACTCAAATAATTATTTGAGAAATTTTAGAAATGAATAATTTATTATACAAATAACATCAAAATCATATATTCAAAATACATCATGGAAAACTATTTTTATAATCATTATCCATCTACTATATTTTATTGTAAATAAAAAATTTGTTTTAAAAAAAGATAATAAAGGAAAATATTTATTTTGAAAAATAGTTAATTCTAAATAAATTTTTTAACTGTCAACTAATATTATAGTTTAAAAAAATAATTACTTTAATTTATTACAGTGCTTAAAAATAAAGTCACTAGCAATTTTTAAAGATAAAATTAAGTTTTATTTTTTTTCTAAGATTTGACAAAAGGAAACTGGGACATAAAGTGACAAAAATAAGAAATTTACTGAAATTGAAAATTTACAATACCAAAAAATTTATGCCATTAAAAACTAGTTTTTATTATTTTACCTTTATTATAAATATAAAAAAAAATATTTTTTTCTTTCTCATTATATACACTACTGTCCATTAAAATTGCTACACCACGAAGAAATGCAGATAACAAAATGATATTTATTGGACAAATAGATTATACTAGAAATATATAACAAGTGATTAAATTTTCAAAAAATTTGGCTGGATAGATCCTGAGAAATCAGTACCCAGAACAACCACCTCTGGCAGTAATAACAGCAGTTATACGCCTGGGCATTGAGTCAAACAGAGTTTGGATTGCATGTACAGGTACGGATGCCCATGCAGCTTCAACACGATGCCACAGTTCATCAACCGTAGTGACTGGCGTTTGCTGACGAGCCAGTCGCTCGGCAACCATTGACCAGACGTTTTCTATTGGTGAAAGATCTGGAGAACGTGCTGGCCAGGGCAACAGCCGAACATGTTCCGTATCAAGGAAGGTCCGTACAATACCGGCAACATGCGGTCGGGCATTATCCTGCTGAAACGTAGGATTTCGTAGGGCTCGAATAAAGGGTAGAGCCACGTGTCGTAACACACCAGAAATGTAACGTGCACTGTTCAAAGCACCGTCAATGCGAACAAGAGGTGACCGAGACGTGTATTCAATGGCACCCCATACCATCACGCCAGGTCATGGGCCAGTATGACGATGACGAATGCACGATGCCGCCAAACACGGATGCGACCATCATGATGATGTACACAGAACCTGGATTCATCTGAAAAGATGACGTCTCGCCATTCGTGCGCCCAGGTTCGTCGTTGATCACACCATTGAAGGCGCTCTTGTCTATGACACAGCATCAAGGGAAGCCGCAGCCATGGTCTCCGAGCTGAGAGTCCATGCTGCTGCAAACATGGTCGAACTGTTCGTTCAGACACTTGTTGTCTTCCAAACGACTCCGTTTCTTGACTCACGGCTCGTGACGTGGTTGCACGATCCATTACGGCCATGCGGATAATATGCCTGTCTTCTCGGCTGCTAGTGATAGGTGGACGTTGAGATCCCGCATGGCGTTCCGTATTACCGTCCTGAGACCATCGATTTCATATTCTGCTAACAGTCATTGGATCTCGACCGACGCGAGCAGCAATACTGCGATAAGATAAACCGCAATCCCAGTACGCTACAATTCGACCTTTATCAAAGTCAGAAACGTGCTGGTACGCATTTCTCCTTCTTACACGAGGCATCACAACAACTTTTCACCAGGCAACAACGTTCAAATGCAATTTGTGTATGAGGAACCGGCTGAACAATTTCCTCATTTAAACACAATATAGGTGTCGCTACTGGTGCCTGCTTTGTCTGAATGCGCGGAAAAGCTAATCATTTGCATATCACAGCACCTTCTTCCTTTCATATAATTTTCACGTCTGTAGCATGTCGCCTTCTTGGTGTAGCAATTTTAATGGCCAGTAGTGTATTATTGTAAATATCCTTTGTAGGTGATTTAAAAACTCTATGCAAAATTATAAATTTTTTGAAACTTTGTATACTATTATCTTTAACTATTAATAATTGCAAGTATGTACACAAAAGTATGTTGTATTTTTGTTTAACACGAGTAATTTTTCATCGAAAAAGAATTTTATAACTAAACAAAAATTATTATACTTATATTAATTTTCGATATTATATAAAAAATATAATACAGTAACTACCTTTTAACTGCTTAAAAAAATTATTTGTATGCAAAATACGAGCTAAAAATTTTTTGCATTCTAACTACGTAGCACACACATTAATATACGATTCTTTTTTTAAAAAAAATGCACAAATTTACTACGAAATTATAGAAAAAAAATCTGAAACTAATTTGAATTGTTTTTTATTTTTTTTCTAAGTTATTTTTGCTTCAATTATCAAAAATAATTAATGATTTTGAATACATTTAGAAAAGAAAATATATTCTGATTAAAAGCTTAAAATATGCCGTGATAGTTCAATGAATATCAATAAGTTGATATTAAAACATATAATTCATAACTATTATTCATATAAAAGAGTCTATTTTTTATAGCCAATGATTGTGCCTTGTATGTATTATGGATCGTGGCTACATACTTTTGCACTGTTCGATTAAACTTAATAATGAAGGAAAGTTCTGGGGAAAATATCCCCAGGGCTTTGAAAAGTCTAAAACAACTCTAACTCGTAAGGAGGTTTGCTTACAATACGATAAATAATTAACTGGATTGGGCTTTATCTTTAAGAAAATTTCTTATTTAAAAAGTTTTAAAAAAAATGGAAGAGTTCAGTAAAACTTCATTTGTAAATTTGTCGTTTTTAACAGTAACCCATTTGAATAAAATATGTGGTATTAAACTATAATTCTTTAAAATCCTGACATTTTTAAGCATAAATATTTTAAGGGAAATTAAAAATGGATGTTTTAATCATAATGGCAATTATATGTGACGATGTAACTTAAAAATTCAATTATGTTTAGAATTTAATTAAGTTTAATATGTTAATATAATTGAGGTAAAAGAATAACCAAAATAAATGAAAGGAAAAATTGCCTTAGTAATTATTAATTATATTTATAACTTAGTTTAAATCTTGACAGATTTCAGCAATGTTACATATTGTGTGATTTTAAATTTATTCATGGAATTTTTAAGGATTAATTGTTTTTAACAAAACTGTATATATTTAAAAAAATAATTCTTATGAATTTTTTTCTTGACCTTTATGACACAACATGAAAACTAATAAAGCTTAGTTAAAAACAAAAATAATGAAAATGTCAAAGATTAATGGAAATGAATGGCTAAAATTAATTTAACTATAATAAGGAATTTCTCACTTGTAAGAATATAATTTTCAATTAATATATTTCTTGGTACATTATTTACATAGAGATAAATTACTTAAAATAAATTTCCTAATTTTTAAAACTTTGATACTTTTTTCATTTTTAATTAAAATTTTATTTGTTTTTTGTTTATTTTTTATTTATTTATTTTTTTTATAATTTATTCTAAATAATTAATATTTACTTCGTTGGAATAGTTTCCTTATTTTGAAAAAATAATATTTGTGGGAAAAATTATACCTTGAGAGAATAATTATATTGTGTCATGATATCATGACTTAATCATCTTAATTTTTTTCTTTAACTTCTTAAAACACAATTTCAGTGGTAATGGAGTTTTTTTTTTCTTTTTTTTTTTTTTATCCAAGGCATTAAATGATGAAGTTCCTCAATAGAAAAAAAATTCTCTTATAACAAAATATAAATAATAAAGTACTGTTTCAATCACTTTCTTATCTTAGAAAAAAATATTTTGAATTACTTAAACACACAAATAAAAATTTATAAAAAAAGCCTCATTTCTAACTCTTTAGTTGTCTTAGTAACAAACAAGTAAAAAACAAATTTCTATTTTCGCGTTTTCATTTATCCTAATAAGTCATCCATAACAGTTTTCTTTTTAAAGAACTTCATTAAGCCCCGATAAAAGGGTTTGATATCATTTTTCTTAATGGTACAGATAACTTTTCAGATAAAAAATATAATCACTTTTAACTCAATTATTCATTTTTGATTCTTATAGATGTCAAGGGGAGATAAAAAAAAAATATTTACACTACAGATGAAATAAATAATTTTTTGTTAGAAAAAATTAGGCAATAAAATGTTAAGAAAGAAATTTATTGAAATTCCCATTTAAAATTTTATGAACTATAAAACTTCATTTAATGAGAAGTTATTTCGGTGTCCAGAAGTTTTAAGATCCATAAACTTTAATAATATTATTAAATATTAGGTTTGGCTTAACTGCCTTTTTTGCCTTAATATAAAAGACATAGTTATCAATTATTCATAAATTAGATTTAGTTATCAAATTAGGGCAAAGGCAAGTTAATAAACTTTAGAGCAACGATAGTGAACCTATTTCACGTTTGATTCTTGGTGCATACGACAGATATTTCAACGCCACACAACATAAATGCATATTAAATTACTTTTATTTACCAGCAGCCATTAAAAACAATTAAAAAATTGTGATATTTTCTAGAATAGGAGGATGATTATTGCGTTTGACCTAGAATGTCACGTTTTTACTCATTAAATGTCGATTCGATGCTTCGTGTCAATAGTAGGTACAGTTCGGGAATGTGAGCTTTCTGTTACTTTAACGCAAGATTTAAGAAATAAAGCCACTTTTTATAACTATATATAAAATGAAATTATTCTTACACACGTTCCCTGCAGAGAGGAAAGTGTTGTTGCCCTCTGTAACGAGCGTGTTTTCTTCATTCTCAATAGGTCGCCAAACTGAAATATTTTGGAAAACGGATAAAAGAAATCCCAAGTTAAATATTTAGTAAATTTATAACCAGAGAATTTTTAAGTATTCCACACTTCATTCAAATTGTTTTAAATAGTTTATTAATGAGATCTTATTTCGAGGTGTAAAAAACAGTATATATGTGGAACAAAGATACTTAAATAGTAAACATTGTTAAAATAAAATTAATATCATTATATTTCTACATCGTAAATGTCCCCAAATGTATTGAGTGCGCGTTTCCCTCTAAAAACCCCGGCCCATATAAGCAGACGGACTTGAGCGGTTGGTATATTTACTTGTTTCGAAAATATTTTTGAAATTTCTTTTATAATTCGCATATTTTTGGACATATTTTTTTCATGCAAGATACAGAATGTTAAAATTCCTAGCTGGTTGTTCTTGTTAATGATTTGTATTTCATTTAATGCAGACAAGCATATTTTACAGTTTTAATGATTATTAATATAAATAGATAATAACATCTTTTAAGACTAATATAATGGCTAGAAAAATATAGGTATCTCCACATATTTCAGTTTTATTATATCAATTAAATAATGCATTTAAAATTTTTTAAGAATTAATCAGGAAAGTTTTTAATTAAACTGAGACAGAAGTTGATGTGTTAATTTAAATGTATTTTAAATATATGTGGTGGAAAAATTACAAATGAAGTTTTTTTGTAAATAGAATGAACTATACACTTATAAAAATTTATTCGTAAATCATATTTTTATTCTTCATCCTTGAAACATTTTTTTATGCTCATGATTTTTTTTATTTTTTTTTTTATAAGCTCCACTTATACTTAATATATTTCCTATATCCTTTCCATTTAAATAATTTATTAAATTTCATTAATTGTAAGGAATGATACTTAGAAATGAATAGAAATATTACTTTGAAGTGCCTAACAGCACTTACTGTTATTCAGTACTGTGTATTTTTATTTAAGGTGTAATTATATAAAACTCTTGTCACTAAGTTGTACTCTTAAAAAGTCTTTTATTGTTATTTATGAATAGTAACTTAATATGATTAAAATATAATTAATTAGAAACTTGAAAAAATTAAAACTTAAATGAAATATATTTTTTAAAATATATATTTCTTGATAAATAAAAACTTGCTTTTGTTGTAAAAAATTTTTCTTCGAACTTAAAAGTTAATGATGTGGCGCCATCTAGTATTTTAAATTTCATTTATTGATAAATAAAAACTTCAGAAATTTAACTAACGTGAGTTAGCCATCATTTTTATAAAGATTTATCAAATAGTTGATGACACTTAAACTCATGATTGTCCTCATTTAGTAATAAGAGAGATTTAATTTAACGAGAAGGAAAAACGCATGAAAACTTGATGTAAATAAATGCAATTATTTGTATTGTTTCTGACTCAACGTTTGATGTGAAAGGAGTTAGAAATGATATGTTAATTGATTTCATATTACAAAGTGGAAATATTCGTCCCCTATTCATCACAAAACAATGTTTTTTTTTCCTCCTTTTAATGATTGACAAAATAAGTCTGTAACATGTCCTTCATTTCGCCAAACTAAATAGAGAGCTAATAAGTTATAAATAGATTTCCTGAATAATGCTTAAATTTTATTATGAAAGACGAATTTTTTTTAAAAAAAATTGTTTTCCATTTCTTAATGGAGAATTATGCAATCTCATCTGACAATAATGAATGAAATTCTTAAATGAAAATATAGAATGGAAGCCATTTTGGAGTTTTTTAATATTAATAAATCTTTTTCTACATCCCTAAAGGAGTTCACCCTGTGTGTATAAATTATTGCAATGAATTATATAATATTAACAGCTGAAAAATTAACTTACATTTGAATATTCTTGAAATTTTTCAAAATCAGTATTAATTTTACAGAGTTAATTGTGAAAAAATATTACACACTTAGGTGACAAAGAATATCTTTAAGTCTGTTAAAATTATTATTGTAGTAAGATAAAAAAAAAAAATAATTATATTCTCGAGCTCGCGTAGAAAATTTGGTAGAAAGATATTCATTTGTATTTTGAGTAAATTGTCAACTAAGCTAACTATTGAAAGAAGATAACATAGAAAATTCTTACAAAAGACAAATAGTGCTGAAATAATCAAAAGAGAAAGCATGCTGCGTATTCTTTCTTCCAATTGGATTTTACTTCTTCGAAGTAAGCACAACCCAAAGAGATGTGAAAAATTCTGCAATGATGTAAGAAGTAGATATTTTTTTATTTCATCTTTCAATTATATATTCAAATTCAGCAGAGTTGTCAAATTGTATGTTTAGAATCGATTCCAGGGGAAAGAAAACTAGATAACTGTCCAACTTTGTACAATACATGGGTGTAAACATGATAAAATTGAAAATAAGTTTGTTACAAGAGGTTACTAAATCTGTATCTTATTGAACTGCTATATTCTTTACAATTTAAAGCATGAGGTTCAACAAATTTCTTCAGCTTCTCCGTATAAAACTGTATTATTTTCTAGTTAAGAAGTGATTTTGTTCGGATTAAACAGAAAAGATCGAAAATGATAAGAAATAATGATCCACATCAATTCAAGGACACTACAATTCATATCAGCACATCAGATTTCATCATCCCTAACCAAACTATAGAAAATCCGTCCTATAGAAAATCATCAGCTGATATTTCAACCTCTGGCTACGGAACACTTACACTTCTTGACCTCCCTGGGTCATTTCACCAATGTATCAGTTTCTCTTTTTTGATACTTAATTAGGAGATGCAGTCCTTTTTTCTCGAGACTTCTCTCTCTTCCTTACCCCATACTGGTGTTAGTCTCCCTCTTCAATCAGGGCCCTACCACGTGTCACTCTATAAATAACTAACAATAAACAGTTTAAATTTGAACACTTTATTGTTTTTTTTTTTATACATTTCCATCTTTTTTATGTGATATAAAATCGAAAATTGAGTTAACCGCAATTATACACAATATATGACAATATTCATAAGGTAAAATACCTATCGTTTTTAAGAGAATTTTAAATTTCAAAAATATCACCTCAAATTTATGGCTCAGAAAAATCAGTATCAAGAAGGAAGTTGCTAAGAAATATACGCTATTCACAGGATAGCAACTCATTTGACTATGCAAATAATATAATGACTACATATAATCATGAATATCAAAAATGCCATGCCCAGACAAATTTGTAATCTTACTCTTATCTTTACAGAGTCATTTCATATTATGAATCATATTTTCAGTTCTTACACTGATAATTAACGCCCAGATTCAAATTTTGAAATGGTGAAAGAGAGTGATGTCATTAGAAGTAACAGATAAAAAAGTTCACTGTAACACAACATAAAGGCTTAGGCCTACATTTCAGATAATTATCGCTCACTGCTTCCACAAATTCGTGATACCATGAATCTAATGACATATGAATTACGTGCTCTGTCAAATGGAATTATTTATTCTTTATTCCTTACTATTCATTTTACGTTATCTATAGTAAGATATCCAACAGTGTAAAACACGAATTAGTTTTTGTCTCTCATACAACTAAATCGGACAAGATGCATCTTTGGCTGAAAGAGCCCCCTAATTAATTACTATTTAAAGTGTGATTGATCATTACTTATGTAAGCAAGCAAATATCACATAAACGTTAGGAAAGCAATTTGTCATAAATGGTTGATGGCGAATAGTCGTCCATTCCTTATTTAATAATTCATAGATTTGTTTTTTCATCTTTTATCTGTATATCAACCCCACAAACTGCTCTTCAAACTTATTGGTTATTCAGTTACTCTTTATTGCATCGTGTTGTAGTATATTCTGGAGTTATTTATTGTTCAATGTTGTCTCAATCTGAGCACTTTTATATAACTTGAAACATGCTATCATGATTATGTATTTTTGGCAACAATACACAAGTTTTTCGAACAATGTGCATGGAAATTTTTTGTTGGGTTACAAATAGTACTCTCTGTAATTTTGCTCATTTTCCTACACGTAATAGATGCAAGAAAATAATTATTTAATATGCAAGTTAAATAAGCTTTATTCCTTTTTTATAGTAATTTACCTACGCAGTTGAATTCATAAATTTTCAATAATTTTATCTTGAATAATTTAAACATTTTTAAGTGAAATAAACAATGGAGAATCACTGTAAAATATATTTTAAATAACTATAAAAACGTTACACAGAGTTTCATTCAGAAAGTATATAACATAAAATTTATGAAAACATTTTTGACTGTCTCATTTTATATAAAATGCTATATTAATTAGAAAAGATTAATAATTATAATTTAAAAATTAATAGCAATCATATTCTTGGATCATATTAATATTGTACTTCTATTTAAGAAAATAAAATAAACTTTTAATATCATTAATAGATCATTCGTGTATGTTTTCATGTGCTAATTTTTTCTCTCTAAAGCATTGAAAATATTTATTCGATTTTGTATATATTTATGCTTTTAAAACTATCAAACTCTTTAAAGGCTCTTGAGTGAATTTTGGTCAGAAAATTAAGAAAGCCAGGGAATTTAATTAACCAGAGAACTTCTTTAAGGAAATTTAATTTAGAAATAGTATTATTTTTAGTTAATTGACTGCCCAATTTTGCTTAAGACTGATTTCACGTTTGTATAGAATACGTTTAATATTTTTTCAAACATTTCACAAGAAACTATCTCTTAAAATATCTCTATAAAACACATTAATATTATAGAGTAAATTCCTTTACAACTATTTGCATTTTATCATGGAATTTAACGGCCAATGCATTTACCATTATCATATGTTCTCTGAAATATTTTAAAAAAGAGATTTCATACATGGATTTGTAGGGTTTGCAATGAATGTCTGCGGACGTATTGTATCTGATTATTTCCAAAGAGATAAGTCTTTGATTCTTCAACTTTAATCTCTTGGAAAATTTGTCTCTTTAAAAAAGTTTCTTTTTTTAAATAATTTTCTCATAAAACTTTTTTATTCCTTATCAGGTACAATATATTAATCATACTGATAATTTGATTTAAATTACTTATCAATGAAGCTGGGAACTCTATTTCAAAGGCAAATATGAAAATTTTGGTAACATAAAAACATACATGTAAATGAAGGCAAAAGTTTGGAGGAGCTGGGAAAAGAAGGATTACATAAATTCTTCAAAAACTCGCACACACCAAAGAAAACTGTAAGTTTTTTCTTTCATTGACATATTCAATAACTTTCAGCAATATCACATAATTTATAAAGGTAAGTAAAATGCTTAGATCACAAAAATAGTATATATCTCTTAATAATGTACACTTCTCAAAATAATTATTGTAAGTCTTTTATAAAATATCGATATAAGCAAATGTTTTTTACGCAAAATGGAAGAAGATACTCACAAATACAAATTTTTCTCATTTTCAAGCTTCGCAGTATACAAATTTTGAATTCGAAGTTGAAGACAAAACTATAGTGGTAGCGAATGAGATTTGGCTTTCAGCTTAATGTACGACAAAGCAGAAAAGAATGATCGATATTTAGTAGGCACATAATTTCGATGAATGAAATATCTACACGAAGTCATTTAACTGAATGAGCTTAGAGAGTTGTTGGTCGGTTAGAGGGGGGACAAATACAATCTGAAGTAGTTTTCAAGCTTCCCTAAATCCAGCTCAAAAGAACTATATCAGAATGATGGCAGCCGCTGGAGAGAAAAATGGAATCAATGCTAAGAGATCCCCCTTTTACGATAATCAAGCTCTTAAACAAATTAATTGTTAGTTGTAAGGCTGAGGTTGGCATGGTTCTGAAGGTTTCAATGATGCTGAAGAGGAATTTTCTCTGAATGGATGGCAGTTTCTAAGATTATTTAGGCTTGAGTGATTTTTCCCTACACAAGCAACATGGCAGATCATGCGTTCGATAATTGTCTTATAGAGCATTATCCGGTAATGTTGGTTAATGCTCCTCTCGTTGCCAGCAATTCTGAGTAGTTTTCCTTGCAAAAGAAGAGCCTTATTGCCTTGGGAAATTATATACTTTTTGAAGTTGAATTTCTTTATCCAGGATC
Organism: Latrodectus elegans; assembly: GCA_030067965.1. Lineage (NCBI taxonomy): Eukaryota > Metazoa > Arthropoda > Arachnida > Araneae > Theridiidae > Latrodectus > Latrodectus elegans. The sequence goes on from CM057809.1 coordinate 46,547,810, forward strand.
ACTATTGTCAGCTTGATATCATTAGCATTTTTAGTCTGTGGTTTCCCAAAAGTATCTGCCGACCATGATGGAGCCTCACAAAGAGCATGAATTTCGTTTTATCTTCAGAAATAGATACATGGTTTTCATCATCCCACAACTTCAAGTGCTTAAAAACTAGTCTTAAAACCATTCTTAACGTCCTTTCCCTTTTGACACCAATCACGAAAATAAAATCGTCCACCAAGGCCTGTTGGTGAATTAAGCTGTTTGGATCAACATGTTTGCCCCAGTTAAATTTCAACGATGTACAAAACTCAATCAAGAATCAATCAGACCCTTGTAAGTCTACAAAGATGCATTTGCCAAAGATCTTCGAGGCTCCTGTGGGTATTCCTGTGGGCATCAGGAGCTTTGGCTTCTAAAGACAAGGCTCATATTAATAGGTGGTAGAACCGTTCTGTCATTAACATTATTGATGAGAAGATTTGTAATATTGGAAGAGCTTGGTAGCACAGAGTTACTGCTTACATTTATAATGATTTATATTGTCAAAGAAACTTTCAATGTCTATTGTGATAACTGCTATCCAGAGATTTTGATTACGAAGAGTTAAAATTATTTTTGATGAGTCTCTAGAGGGCATCATCGACAGAACGGCCTTGTCCTAAGCCAAATTAGTTTTGATGGAAGAAGCTGTGATTTTTCAGATGGGAAGATAGTTGCTTTGCTGCATATTTTTCAAAGATTTTTTCGCAAGAGTTGGATGGAGATAAGTCTGTAGAAACTGACACAGGATTTATTTTTGTCTTATTTATGGAATTGAATGATGAGGCTTACCTTAATGCAGTGAAAAAATAGGAAAGCAATAAGCATTTTTTGAGCAAACTATGCTGGATGTTGGGGAAGGAACTGTTGATTGTTTGGATATATTGCTAATCTCGTCAAAGCAGGAGCTTTACCTTTCCTCAGAGTGTTAATAGCACTGAACTTTTGTGCTAACCTCGTCAAAACAGGAGCTTTACCTTTCCTCAGAGTGTTAATAGCACTCGCAGTTTCTTGTTTGCTGAAGGGGACGTCCAAATTAACATTTAAAACAAAGGTAAAATACTTCCCTACTACCCATAGTCATGTAGTAAGGAAGAGTTTTGCTATGGCATTTTCTGTAATTTCCAGTCACTTGGTGGCCAGTGGAGTCGACAAAGATATTTTAAGGTGGAATAAACTCCCAGAAGCCTGCCTTTTAGACCTTGCCATAGGGAGAGCTTGAAGCACTGCAGAATTCTTTCCAATTTCTCTTTTTTGTGCTTCTAAGTGTACAGATTTAAATTGCACGTTTGGCCTTATACTGCTGATAAAACCTTTATCTTGTGATTGGACCCTTTTTTTAAAAAAAATCTAGAACTGGAGCCAGATGTAATAGTTGCTTGAATAATCGAGGTAGCTTTTTCCAGGTCAGCGATATTATATATATCAGCAATTGATTGGGTTAGGCTGGTGATATGACACTGGAGGAGTTTGAAAAATTTATTATATTTATCAAATTTGGTTTTTTATCATTTAAATTCAAAGGAAATAGTTTTGTTGTAGAAAGATACCTTTATTTACTGATAATCACTTAAAGTTTCATTTAGACTTTCCATGTAATATTTTTACCCATTTCAACATTCGTAACTAACGTCAAGTCTAGACGCTCTTGTTGAAATTTATAGGTGAAAGTTGGTAGGGAGTCGCGTGAATTGAGAATAAAAAGGTCATTAGATAGGATGAAATACATGGTTTGTTCCCCTCTGGAATTGTCACTATGGTAACCCCAGATACAGGCAGTGGATATTCCGATCCACGTCAATAATTGTTTTTTATACACAAGTAGTTCTGAGAACATTATCCAATTCGCTTAGCGTCACGGAAAGATGTGAAGTGAAGGCCATAGATGAACGCCTCATTCTGTTTGGTTTCGTGGTGGTTTATCGGTTGAAATAATGTTCAAGTATGCCATTTCCAGAGTTATCCTAATCGTAACTGTTGTCTCTGAGCTGTGAAGAAATGTTGGGTTAAATTTTCGGGAAGTGCATATAATTGTTTCTCTCTCTTTGTGGTTAACTGAAGACTAGCAAGACCAGCACTGCAGAATGCATGCAATTTTGCGCAGAATGAAATAACATGACATCTGGGCACTTACTTGTGAATTTAGCCACTCATAATGGAATTAATTGCTGCCACAAAGTTGAAATAAGAGAAAATTTCCAACGTGGCCGCTATAAGACGTTCAAATTCCAGTTTCTTATTATCCAAATGGAATAAAAATTCACACGGATTACAGAATAATAAGTTTCTCGCTGATCTTGAGTCCAATAGTGATGAGCAAATTAACTGCGATATCTTTATTAACTACATTGTCAATGTCACACAACTCCATTGCTGTGGGTGAAAGATCGATTGCTAGGCAGCCTTTGTAAAAAGCGCAGCAATGTCATATAGCAAATTATGAAATTTTTCATTAGTTATTTTTCTATTTAATTATTTAGGAAATTACTTGAAATTTTTACAGATGATGTAAAATGTGATTCTGCACCGATTTATAAAATAATTATTCACTAGACCAATGTTATTACTCAAAGTTAGAAGCAATGAATGGGGACTTGGAGGAAATACGTTTTTTTATTCCAATAACCTGCCTCTCTTTACAATCCGAAATAGAAGCTATTAGAATTTCGCAAAATGTGATTTCTAAAGCTGAAACTGCTTTTCTTAAACTGAAAATGTAGGCCGAAAATAAGCCAAGGTAGTATACATGAAACAATGCCAAATGAGGGTCGTTATTTAACGCTAACGGCTAGGAAAACCAAAATAGGAATGGCGCTTTTTTTCAAAAACATCTTCACTCGATTACTTATTCCACAGTTTCGACACAAACAGTCCAAAATAGTATTCTGACCTACCAATGATGTGTGCCCTATTAACAGTAACGCACCGTTGCTCCCTCAGGGAATGGAAAACAAAGCATGTAAACTGGAGGTGAAATGAATGGGGCAATATTATTTTCTCTGAAGAGATCCGGCTTTCTCTTCATTTTTATTTTAGACATATTTTTATTTAAGAAGGAACGTAATACTAGAAACAATCCTCCGTTCGTGCAAGAAAGTGTCAGATTTGGAGGTGGGAGAGTAATGATCTTTGCTGATATCTTCATTGAAAGATTTACAGCTCTCCATATCATTCGAAACAGAGTACTGGTGGATCACCGATATAGAGATGAGAATATCACACATATTGTAGCCTCTTATGTTGCAGCAATTGGTGATGATTTCATGTTAATGAGCGACATTTACAGTATACATCGTACTAACTAGGGAAATGATTTTCTTTTGGAGGAAAGGATCATAACAAAGAAATGGTCATCGCATTCTCCGCACATGAACCCAATAAAGCATGTTTGGGATATTCCAGGCAGACTAATTGTTGGATTCCTACCACTTTTCCAAACTCTCCAAAAACTGGAAAAACTTTTCTGGAATTTTTAAATTCTTTTCTGGTAAAATTTGCTCGTCGTTTTCTGTGGTTTCATTCAAAATACTGATAGAATAGTTATTTGTAATAATTTTAAAATATTATTTGAATAAGCGAAATATATATTTATTTTATATTTGTATGATTTTAAAAATAGTTAATTGTTATAAATTGCACATTTTCTACTATTATATCAATTTCACTTTTAAAGGAAACCTTCCGATTCTATTTTCTTGAAACTTCTTTTGAAACATAACTCTTACCTTTTATTTAACAAGTTTTTAAGTAATATTTCAACTAAATGGAAATTCAGAAATTCAAACTGCACCTCTAAATGGATTGTGTTTCCAACATATATGATTCCTCATTCGCACTTCTAAAAGAGTATACATTTACTTTAAATAATATTTTATTAATATTTACTAATCTAAATCTATATTGTTCAATAGTCACTACAGATAGAGTCAAATTAAATAAAAGGTGAATGGAAATGAATTTTAAAATCAAAGAAGCTGTCTCCAATTAGGTGAAGATCATGAAATTGCTTGAGAGAGACATATAAACAATACAAATCCTTTTCCCTTCTTCCTTAAAATTCCATATATAAGTGTAACATATCTTATCACGTTCAAGAAACTGGAGAATGAGTTTTAATATTTTCTACTTCATGAATATTGTAAATACGTACACTTTTACCACATGTCATTAAGACCTTACAATTCAGTTGAAAACTGAACAAGTTGGTAGTTCTATAATTCTGTGTTATTCTAAACATAATTTTAAGGCATGATAAATAACTGTAGTACACAAAGAAAAGTTAATATTGTTATGCAAATGCATATGATCTCAATATGAAGGTGTAAAATATGCATAGTGTGTTTGATACGAAGGTGAGTTCATCTAATATCTGCTTTTTGCTTCGGTAATTTTTGCAGAGAAATTATTTTGAAGAAAATTCTTTTTTAGTGGCATGAAACATTTTTTAATTAATAAAACATAGCAAAATTTAGTTTAAAAAAAACCCAGCATACACCAGCAAATTTAATTGATTAGCGTGCCAAAAAATATTTCGAATAAATAATATAAGCAAAAAGTAATATATTTTTTATTAAATAAAAAAATCAGGAATATATACATAAATCTGCAAATTAAAAACATTAAAAAAAATAATTTTCAGGAAATTAGAACCACTTCAACCAGAGACTTTTTACTTGTGAGTAATTTTTGATTACAAAAAAAATTTTATAATAATTTATATAAAATTCACAAAATTTGATTAATTTTGGAAATTTAAGACACAGTTAAGAAAAATAAAGATTTAGTAAAAAAATCGGATCACATACATTTTTTTTTCTACTTTGATAATTTTTAGCACCCAAGGATTTATTCAGATCTATTACGTTAGAATTTCTGAAACAGACAAAATGTGGTGTAAACAAATAATTATTACCCAAAAGTTATTACTCTCTTAAGTTCCTATTACATTAGAGTTGCAAATATTCCAGTGTGAGCAATTCCCGTATATATAACATTACGTGACTTCACAATTGGAGTTGCGGCAATTCGTACTAATTGCCCAATGAATGATTAAGACTCCTTTCAGGTTTTCTGTAAGATAATATCTGTTTTACTAGATTTAATAACAGACAGCTTTTCTAAGTACAGCTATTTTTAAGGTAGCCATATTTTACTTAGAAGATTCAAGATTTCATGATAAATTCTTATATGAGAATTTCGTTTGTAGCCAAGTTCTTAAAATTCTAATTAATTCAGATAAACATTAAAAATGGATTTCCTTTGTTTGTTTTTTTAATCAATTTCATTCTTAAATTTTGATATTGTTTTTTGTGTCATTTTAAATATATTTTGTCTAATTATATCAATGTATAAAAATTTTCTCTTTCTGTCACCTTCACAATTTATTAAGAAAATAAAACAAGTTCTTTAAGATATTACTGCATTTATTTAACAAATTCATTCTCTTTTTTCATTACAACTTTTTCATAAATATGAACATATCTTTGTGAATTAACATTTTATAATAGACTTTGCTAATTATTTCACATTTAGCCATAGTATGATTTAATCATCTGATAAAATACCATTGTTTGAATGCATTTTTTAAAAAATTAGACTTCTGTCTGCATTCTCTAACTTTGGACAATCCATGGATAAGAAACATTGATGAACACACTTTATGTAAGAATTAAGTAGTGATGTTTTCAAAATATTATGAAAAAAAATGTATAGGCAATTTTTATTGTTAATAAACATTTTTAAAGGTTCAGTAACATATTTATGTCTAGCTATTGAACAGGCAGTACTTTATGAAATTTTTAAATCTATGCATCTTAAACAAAGCAATTTTGTCATTTTAAGTTCTTAAAGAGGGTAAGCAGTTAAGTATTTAATATTAATACCATTTAATGAAAATTCTGGAAGTCTAGTCAGTACAATGTTTAAACTTTATTTTGGTTACTCAGATTTACAGATTAAATATTAGCATGTTTTTGAAGTAATTCTATTTGAAAGTATCTATCAAAACTAAAAATATTAGTAAAATCTGAAAAAAATAGTTCATCTTCTTTTATAACATGGTTATTTTTCACAATTTCAAATTTAAATTTCTAAGTTTTTTAAATTGTATAAAATTTAAATTAAGTTTAAAAAATAATATGAAAAAGTAAAAATAATAGAATGTACGAAGTAATACAAAATTTCCTTCATTACATTCGATAATAAAGTTGTAAATTTTGCAGGACAATTTTGTGGTATAAAAATATATCTTATTAAGAATACCAGAATAAATATTTTGAAATATTTACAAATTATTTAAACAAAGCAATTTGAATTTTAAAAGTAGTCAAATTTTTAAGCAGTTAAATTATTTTATATTGAAATTAATATGCCCATTCTAAATCTAAATTTGAGGTTTTAAAATTGAAAACTTCACGATAATTCTTTTACAGTGAATTTTGACATCAAAAAAGAAAATAACCATTTCTTGTTCTATTTCCACTTGGCGAAAAGAAGGCAAAGCTTGATCAGTTTTTAAAATTATTGGCGATAAGATTTATCCGTGTTGCTGGGCATACGCAAATAAGTTGTTGATTTTCGATAACTTATAACACCAGTAACTTTCATTTGGCATGAAGCTTAGCAAAAACAAAATAATGCATAAATTTCACCTGCGCAGTTGTAAAAATATCTGAAATATCATTGAACCATGAGTACCCAAGTAGCGAAATAGCTTGGCCCTATATTGGCTAATCGTAGGTTTGTCTAGGACCAGTATTGGCGGTCTATATTTGGCCAATCTTGAATGGTCTACATTTCGTTATATAGGACCAACGTGGGTTGCCAAGATAGGCCAAGCTTGACAACCTACTTTGGACCTATCTGGACCGCTAAGATAAGACCAAGTTTGGCTGCCAAAATTGGTCCAATGTAGGCAACCAAGAAAGGACGAAGTTTGGCTACCAAAATTGGTCCAATTTAGACAGTCAAAATAGGTCCTATCTTGGCTTATAGGTTTGTCTACATTATATGTAGCTCACAATGATAACAAAGGATATTATTTCGAATTACTAAATTAGACGGAAGCTATTTTAAATCATTACAATAAATGCGAATTTTTTTTCATTTTAACTTGTATTGTTGCATCTTACATGAGTAAAATGATTGTCATGATAGAAAATTATTATTTTGCATTCCATTTTGAAAAGTAAACACAAGTATCAGAACTGTTATTCTTTTAAGCAATACTTACAATTTTAGCAAATTTTACAAATTATTATTATATGATGAAACTCACATTATTTTGAAATGAATATGCAAAAAAGTAAGAGAAGCGAAGTAAAAAAGTAAATATTTAGTACCTAGCAATTGTGAATACATGGTCTTTTTATCATATAGATATTAAAGTAGATTACACTTCTGTATTGCTGAACACTTATCAACACTAAAACAGCATTTATAAATTCACAATAAAAACTTATGTATTCAAATTTTCGTTTTCTGTGTATAAATGTGTATAATCACATTCTTATGTTTTACAATATTTTTATTTTACTAAATTAATTTTTTCCATAAAGTGAATTCCAATTAAATTAAAAATTGTTTTCTGCAAGAAACTAAGTTGAGAATTACATACTTAAAATCATTTTTCTACTTATGGCTCTCATAAAGAAGAAAAAAACTCTTAAATTTTATTAACATTTCTGACTTATAGCTATATTTCAAACAAAAAAGTATCAAATTTGTACTACACTTAATTAAAAATATTCAGTTTGATATTAACTTGTAATTGTGTCGGATTTTTTAACTTTAGTTAAAATCTCGCTGTCAAATTATAAAATATTACTTTTTTTAAAAAAAACATAAGGAACTACATAACTATGAATACACACACACAAACTTGTGCATTATTTGTTTATTATTTTTTACGATTTATTATAACTCAACATTAGTTTTCAACAAAAGTTGCCCAGGTGCAGAAATATTATAACCTGAAAATACACCTCGTTGCATAATGATAGAACCACCATGTATTTTCAGACTAGCATACAGTAATTGGAATAAATGATAGAAATAAATATTTTTAATGAAAATATACAAAATAAGAATGACAATAACAAAGTAAAAATATTACTCATGTCTCTATTTTCATGTAATAAAATTAAAAAATACAAATTTTAAGTTGCAAAATGATAGAACCACTTTCAGCTAATACTTTATAAAAGTACCCTATTTGGTTATAAGTTCAAAAATTCAATTAGGCATGCTTTCGACTAAGCATTTGAGTATAACTGAATTCAGATTTTTCCATTCTGTAACAATAGTCTTTCAATTCTTGAACCGTTAAATATTGCATGTCATTGGCGTACACGGCCCTACTTAGAATACCCCACACGTTTTCCATGGGTTTCATGTCAGGAGAACAAGCAGGCCATTCGATTACCTGCACTCCGTTGTCCAGGAGCTATTCTCAAGACGAGTTTGCAACATTGTCTTGTTGGAACTTCCAAAATGGACCCCCAATTTTTTTCTCCAAAAGGCGACAAATTTTCTTCCAGCAAGTCTTGATAGTCTATTGCTCTCGTTCAACCAGCAGGGAAGGCAATGTTAGTCCGCCCAGCATTACCAAATCCAGCCCATACCATTAATGATCCTAACCCACACTCTCTCTTAGAAAAAATGTGTGGATCTCATTTCGGAGATCCCTCCAATAGAATGCTCACCCGACAGGACAATCTAGATTGATTTTTTTCGTCTCAGAACACTCCTTGATTCCACTGTTCTTTCCAAGTCATGTGTTCTTTAGCCTACTGCATCTTTTTCGTTTGTGAAGACCTGTAAGTCTCAGTTTCGTTTTCATTTTCGAGTGCTCAAGATGTTCGTTCCGCTGAGATATTCTGAATAAAGTTGACTTGTGAACTTTCATGGTGGGGTCTCGTGATAGCCTGCTCAATGTTTCACCAGCTTTTAACTTCTTTACAACTAACCCTTCTTGCCGCTTTGTTAACTTCGAGGTCTTCCAGTATATCTCTTTATCCCATATTTGGATCCAAGATGGAGAAAATTATTGACCACGTTTGATAAACGCCCAATATGCCTTGCTATATAATGAAAAAATCCTGCTTGGTTAAAAGCCGCAATTTGTCCTTTTTCAAAATCAAATAATGGTTTTTTACTACCCATAGTTAGTGACATCTTTTCAAATCAATAAACTAAGCGTGCTCACTGTAAAATATCTCAGTTTTTAGTCAATTAATACTCACTCAAGGACTGTACAAAACATGCATTTTATTTCTCCGACTCTCAATGACTACTGCCGGTTTCTTTTTTATGACTCAAGGGGGCGCTGCGCTCGCAGGCGCCAACATTCAGCCCGGCGTTGACATAGTACATTCAACAATTTCAAATCTCAAGAAATATATTAACACACTATATAATATATGAGTACAATGATACACATTATTAATAATAAACTACACTAAATACCTAATGATACACAGATAAATTTTATTATTCATTTCTTTTCTTTGATTGGGATATTTTATATAAAAAGGACCAAAAAATCTACCCCTACACAATGGAATGGAAAGTTTAGAGTTACTCTATCTTCAGGTAAATGTCCCATGAGCTGTTGACAAGGTACTGGTTTTGCTTTAAAGCAAACAACACAATCGTGCACTAGTTTTCTACAAAGGTTACGTCCACTTAATGGCCAAAACCATAATGGTCTAATAAGAAACAATAACCCTTGTAGGCCAATATGTAAATAGTTCTAATGAAACATTTCAGCAATCATCACAGTCAATTTATGATTGGTAGGTAAAATTATAGGAAACCTTTTATCAAAATTAAACTTACTGTTGGCTAGTCTTCCACCAACTCTTACAACACCCCTTTCCTCTGAAAAAGGAAATGATTTTTTAACTTACTATCTACAGGTACATTACTATCCTTCTGAAGGCCTGTAATTTCTCTTTTAAAACACTCTTGTTGAACTAATTTTACTAAGTCAAATTCAGTATCTTTTATTTCCTTACATTACAGGGGGCCAGTTACCTTTTGCTGTGATTTGCAATTATTAAGGAACCTATAAAGAAAAGCTAAAACACGTACAAGTTTAGTATAATTATTAGTAATACTAAGTAACTCCTCAGTTAAATAATTAAAAGTCACTAGGAAAACAGGTCTCTTGAACCTTCGTTCACACTTAACCAGTTCTGTATTAAAATGTTCAAAGTCCTCGTTAATTAGCTCTTCACAGTTGTTAAACATCTCTACTTTCTCGATGATAAGTAGTGGTCCGTGCCTCCACAAAGAATTATTTGTGCTGGATTGCAGCCACGAGAAACGATGCCAGCAGGATTTCGCTCCGACAATATATGACTCCATTGTGAGACATCGGTCAGAACTTGTATTATAGCTACTCTGGTAGTGACAAAGGTTTTAAATTCTGCTGAAGACTACTGAATCTAGGACAAAACAATTTTGCTGCCCGAAAAATACCAATTTTGATCTATTTTATGTTCCAGGGAAGTGCTAACCTTTTTCACCAATTTAGATAGCAATACACCTGCACACAGTTCAAGTCGTGGAATCGAAAGTGTTTTGATTGGTGCAACTCTTCCCTTGCTGCACACTAGATGTGAAGTTACTTCCCCACTCGCTGATTCGCATCTTAGATAGACTGCTGTACTGTAATAGCCCTCTGATGCATCTGAGAATCCAAAGAGTTCAATTTTTACAACATTTTCTGGTAGCATACATCGACTTATTTTAATACAGTTAATGTCACACAACCCATCAAAAAACTGTAACCATTCTTGTACGACATCTGATGGCAGTCCTTCATCCCAGTCTATTGATAACCTCCACAGACGTTGCATAAAAACATTAGCCTTCGTAAACACAGGTCCTATCAATCCTAGTGGGTCAAAAAATGCGGGCAATTAAGGACACAATTTCTTTCTTTCTAACCATAAAAGCATCTTTTTTGGGCATATTGTAGGAAAGCTCATCACTCTTGGCCTTCCATAGCAACCTTAATGTTTTTGTTTGATCAAAGCTATGGTAATTTGAATTCAGAAAATTATCTTAACTCTGGACAGTTACTTTGCCATTTATGTAGTTCCATACCACAAGTTTTAAATATTTGAGTTAATTCTTGCTTTAGACACTTTACTCTTTCTAAATTGGACCCTTCACTCATTATGTCATCCATGTACATATATGTCATCCATGTACATCCTGTTCTACTTGAGAAGCCAATGGAAATTTTAGTTGCTCTTCAGTACCTAACTGTTGAAGACATCTCTGAGCCAAATATGGAGCACTAGTGGTTCCATACGTCACTGTGCATAATATATACGTTTAAATATTCGCTTCCCTAATATCTTTCCATACAATTCTTTGCAAGTCTCCTTGTGCAGGATCAATTCAAATCATTCTGTACATTTTTTGAATGTCGGCAATAAAAGCAAAAAGATGTTTTCTAAACCTCAATATTATAGCAAATAAATAATCTAGAATTAAACCACCATTTAGATGTATGGAATTTAATGACTCACCAGGTGAAGTTGTAAAGCATTGAACACAACTCTACATTTCGTACTCGTTTTCTGTGGTCTATAAACTCCATGATGAGGTAAATAGTAGACCACTTCAGGTTCTTGCTTCATAGAAACTTCTTGTATATGATTCAAGCACTCATATTCACTCATAAATTGACGATATGATGCTAGAAGTACTGGATTCTTTTCTAACTTATTCCACAAGGAATTTAATCTTTTGAGTGCAATCTCTCTAGACTCTCCCAGTAATTTCGGATCTTTTTAAATGGCATCTGTACCACAAATTTTCCTGATTTATCCTTTTTATGACTTTTTATAAAATGATTATTCTTCAATTCTCTCAGCAGTTTCAAATTCTGTGTTTCTTCAATTTGTTCTATTTCCCAAAAATTCCGCATTATTTTGTTTAAGTCGGCACCCTCGTTTATAAGCCCACAGTGTACATTAGTCTCAGTTACTATTGGTACACTACCACTCATTACAAATCCGAATACTGTGTTTTGTAAAATTTATATTTAGTATTAGTAGGGTAAATTCTGTCAGATTTTAATTTTCCATAAAAATTCTCTGCTCCCAGAATCAAATCGATTAAACCTGGAACATTAAATCCCGAATCCACTAACTTAATGTTTTTTTAATTCCGGAACGCTAATATCAATATGCCTTAAAGGGGTCAAATTTGTAACACTGGGAACAACCAAAAACTCTAAATCTAATTTGAAATTTCTTATATCATTAACAATCGTTGCATTAACTTTAGATTTAATTGTCAGAGAAATTCCATTTAAACCTGAAACTCCAATATTTATTTTTTCCTTTCTTAAATTAAACTTGTCTACGTAACTCTTACTCAAAAAATTATCACTAGCTCCAAGGTCTAATAAACCACGAATGCGTAAAGCATTCCCCAAGTCATCAGATAAAAAACAAATAAAAGTGCTAAGTAGTACAGACTTCGAATTTGTTGACGAAGTATAACTAGTCTCCGCCAAGAAATTTTGATCCTGACCTCGTGGATCTTGTTTAATGCTAGTAGGAACGAATTCTAAAGCTCTGGGGGAGGGAAAGGAACTCACTTTCGCATTGAGAGTATTTACATTCTCCTTAAGCGCCGATAAACGTTCTTGTTTTTGCTCTGACTAAAAGTGAAGTGTGGCATGATGACGCGGCTTACAGGTATTGTACAAATGTTTTGATTTACAAGTCGTTACCTTATGATTATTCCCTAAACAATTAAAACAGAAGTGATTTGATTTTGCAAACTGAATGCGCTCATTTACTGACATATTTTTATACTTAGGGCATTTATATAAGGGGTGATTCTCATTACATGATAAAACACACTTATTTTTAACTTCCGAAAAGAAAACTCTCGACGTGTATTTTGACTCGGACAATATATTAAACTTTGAGTTTTCCACCAAAGTCTTACCTCGGGAAGTAAAATATAAAAATCAATTTCTTTCCCTAATTCAGAGGGTTTAAGCCATGTGTGTCAGATTGTTTCATATTAATATGACACGTAGTTTCTCTATCAAAGGTCTGGCATATTTTATCCGACACAATTAAATCTTTGAGAGTTTCTAAATCTGTTACCTTCCTCAATTGTAAATAATATTCCCAGCTCGTCGTTACATAGCTCCCGATGCAAATTGTACGTATGTTTCATATGCTTGGTGGTGGGCTTTCCTAAAATGTTCCAAACATGACTGAGGGGTAGGCTCAAATTCTCGAAGTACTATTGTTTTTACTTTAGAATACTCATTTAACTCGTCATCCTTTATGTAAGTTATCACATTAGTCGCCCTTTCCCCTAGCAAATTTAATAAAATCTCCGCTTTGTATTTATTATGGACGCTTTTTGAAATAAAGTCCCTTTCTAAAGATGCAAAAAAACAACCATTAGTCTACAAGGAGTTTTAATAGTTAAAGTACGGACACACTTTTTATGAGAGAGTTAAAGATTCAGTCTGATTATTTTCAACATTTTCACCTTCTAAATTTGACTTAGATTCCGCTTTCACGCGAGCAATTTCTAATTCCATTTTCGTCTTTCAAGTTTAATTTTTTTCTAATTCTAATTGTTGAAGCTCTTCTGATTTTCTCAGTTCCAGCTTAATTTTCTCTAACTGTAGTTGTTGCAACTCATCGGACTTTAGGTCTTCAATTATCGTATTTGCTAATTCTACAACGGAATCTCTCTCTGTCACGTACTTCTGATTTTGTTTTATAATACAGCTTAATTTTGAAACAGTCATTTTCTCATTGACATCTTCTTCTAACTCAATAGCAATTACTATCAAATCCTCTTTTTTTACGCCTTTAAACATTTTGTATAGTTATTAATACTTCAATATATATATAAAGATCTATTATCAGAACATGTAAATTACTCAGTCACTTACCTCAATTACGTTGGCGATACTCAGCAGAGGCGTAAATTATCACTCATAGCCATTATATAGACCCATAGGTTGCTGGTTTTCACCCAGCGAGACAATGACCATTGTAAATTAGCTCAGTTTTTAACTCAATTAATACTCACTCAAGGACTGTATAAGACACACACTTCATTTCTCCGACTCTCAATGGCTACTGCCGGTTTCTTTATGACTCCGGAGGGGGGGCGGGGTGGCGCTGCACGCTGTGGTATATAAAACGAAGTTTTTATATACCTATCTGTTAAAATTCAACTGCGCATGCTTCTGTGGGATCGATTATTCCACTAAAAAGTATGGGGGGTACTATCACTTCGCAACCTAAAATTTGAATTTTTTATTTTATTACAAGAAAATATAAACATGTGTAATGTTTTTACTTTGTTATTGTCATTCTTATTTTGTATATTTTCAATAAAAATATTTATTTTAATCATTTATACCAATTACTGTATGCTAGGCTGAAAATACATGGTGGTTCTATCGTTATGCAACGCAGTGTATTAACCAGACAGTAGAACAGTTTTTTCTAGAATATTTTATTTGATTAAATGTATATATATTTGCAATTTAGATAATACACTTCCGTTTTAACATTCCACTAACTTTGCTCTTCATTGTAATCGCTAATGCTGCCTTATCACTATAATCGGTCAAGACTAAAACACCACCTGTAAATTTAACAATAAAAAGTTATTAGATATATGAAACTTATTAGATAGAAAATTATTAGAAAAGTAATATTTTTACACATCAGTACATTATATTTAAAATGTAATCGAAATTATTTTGTAACTCAAAATAGGTTTTTAATTTTAAAAATTTTAGGATAAAAATTGTTTTTTGGACATGACTTCATTAGTTGACTCTTTCAACTAGAAGCATTTGGTCTTATAATAAAATAATTTAATATTTGTAACTGTAAAATATATTAAAATGAACAGCTGAAAGAAAAACATCCTATGAGGAAAATTAAGCAATTTAGCACTAATCTGGAAATGGTCATAATTAATGAATTACAAACTCCATTATGTGTAGAGCCAATGTTCTTATATTGTGTAACTAAACATAAAAAATAAAAATGCGCAATTTTTCATGTAAGCAACTTTCAATAGAATATAACTTTATATGTTACTACTAGCGAAATACAAAACTACCATTAGTGTTACCTTTAAGCAATAATAATAATATAAATTATATAACTTATCTATTGGTGTATTTTTATGCATAGAAGATATGTCATAAAAATAATGTCATAACAAAAATATTTCATATAGTTTGGAAAGGAATAGTTCACACCAGAGATTCAAATTTCTGTTGAAAATGTAAAACAAGAAATTTCAATATTTGTTTATAATTTTCAACAGAAATAATAATTAAAAAATTAGTGATAAATTAGTTACTTCAGATATTTGATAGTTATTTTGAATATTTTAGTGTAATTTATAGATGTTTCATAGGGATCTATAATAATCCTGAAATTAGTAGCAGTTTGAATACTAAACAAGTCTTACTAATTTATTATTCTTTACTAAATAGAAATATGTGCATTTCAAAGTT
This sequence comes from Latrodectus elegans, assembly GCA_030067965.1. Lineage (NCBI taxonomy): Eukaryota > Metazoa > Arthropoda > Arachnida > Araneae > Theridiidae > Latrodectus > Latrodectus elegans. The sequence goes on from CM057809.1 coordinate 46,563,381, forward strand.
CCATCAATACAAGATGGAAATAAGCTAAAATTTTTGTCACTCACTAAGGAGTTACAAATTTAAGGTACCTAGCACCCTTCTAGAAATAGTTACTGATTAATGCTCAACATAAATAGTGTTAGGTTACTAAGAAAATATTGTACTTTGATTGAGTATTATTAAAGAAGATAGCATTATTAAATAAGACTATTATTAAAGAGATATATTATTAAAGAAATGTAAAATTACCATTAATCAAATATTTCAGAAATAACTAGTTTTTAAATAACATATATTAATGTATTTTTAGACATATTGACCCTGAAGCTGCATCAGAAATATTTTATATAATTTAAAAAAGAAATATTCTACACAGACTACTAATTTCTGCTGAAAATGTAAAACAAATTATTCTTTTCTCCAGAGTTTATCATTTTCAATGTAATTATTTAACTACAAAAATACAACTTTAGATTTTTAATAATTCAGATTAATTTGTAATTTAGAATGAAATTTCTACAGTAATACTAAAACCAGTACCAATTTAAATACAGAGCAAGTTTTATTTATGTATCTATCATTCCTTTTTTAAAAATTTTTTATGTAAATGCAATTCAAAATATGATCCTGTTAATGAAATTTTTAGTTTAGTCAGTCCATATAATTTAAAAAAGACATATCCCCCTTGAAATGTAAATAATAAACTGATCTATTGATGTATGACCCACCTGGAAAAAACTTATGACTTTCTTGGATCATAAGTTTATCGTTATTGTTGTCTTATCCAGCAAAGTAATGGAATCAAATTGATCCAAAAGAGTCCAAGACAGGTCTGGCCACATCTATAACTTTTCAGTAATAGAGGAGTTGTGTGGGGAATGGAGATGGATCCTGAAGAGCTTTGCCAATATGCCAGGGCAATTAAAGATATGGTCGGAGAGAGTTCAATGTCTGTACAGTGAGGACAGCCACTGTAGCTTCAATGGTATCAGGAGATCTTGTCATTCCCTGTAGGTGTTTATTTCTTAATTTGACAATGGTTGTGGTGATAGCACAGTTACAATTTAGAGCAGAGATGGAGTGCTTCCGAGATGAAGCGCGAAGTAATTTTCGGCTGGCCATTGCACCAGCATTAGTAAGGATTAAGTTGTTGGAAACTTGAGGATTATCTCAGGATTCTCTTTGGCAAGGCTTCTCATTGCCATCTATGTGGACATGCACTGGTATCCATTGAAAAATGTGTATGATATCTTGTGTGAGTTGGCTATTTAAATGTCTTGGAAGCCAGGTCTAGAATCCAAGAATTATAAAAGTCAAATGGAATTTTGTATCACTTTGAGGTAGCATAGGTTCAAAGCCTCCTTCATGGCCATTAGCTTACAGGTGTAATTTGAGACAATTTTACCAATATACATTCTGTGGGATTTAGATTTTGAGGTTGCATTTGTAAAAAAGATGCTGACATCATCCAGGTCAAGGCTGGAATCTGAAGAGCCATTGGCACTTAAAATAACTTCTTAGAATTCCTCTTACCATAGAAATACCTAATATATAAAAGGAATCAATAATTATTAAATTGTTATAAAAAATATTGTTTCTGTTTTTAGTGTGGTGTAAGTGCAAACAACGTTTTACTAAATATAACTGATTTTATTTATTTAGAAAATGTAAAATGTGGTTCTTGGAAAATATCATTTTAAAGAGTTACTTTAGTTATGATGCATTAAATACAATATTTTCTATACAATCATAATCACTTTTAAATATAACCGTTAATACTTGCTAATGAGGATATTCAAACCTAGATATTTTTTTAATCCTGATCATTTTAAAAAACATTATATTTTTGATTGAACATGATAAATGCTCATTTCCATGTAAGTAGTTTCCATAGAAGAATCAAGAGATGTAAGTTTGCACTACTTATTTGATAATAATTATGAAAAAGACTGAAAAAAGGTATTGAAATAAGAATTTAAATTTTTATGTTATTTTTTAACATATGAGTGATAATTTAGGGCCAATATTTTAAAAAATTTAAGTATTCAGGTTTTATGAATGAATGAAACATATAATTTCTGGGATACTCAATATTATGCAGTGACTTAATTCATTTAATTAGAAAATACATGAGCAACATGAATATTAATATGAAGAATGTAAAAAAAAAATGACTTTCTGAGCACGTTTTTTCATAGCAAAGTTATAACCTAGATATTTTTTTTTAGTTTTAGATAATTTTCTCTAACGAAATGCTTACTGTGATCTCATTTATACATAAATATTAATAATTTTATTTGCTATTCAATTAAAAATTTGCATTATGTTATTAAAGTAATTTACTTATTTAAAGGACTATTACACTTTTAAAACACTAAAAATTGGCAGGAACTAATTGCATCAGTAAATAATGAATTAAGAATTTATAAAGGCAACAGGACCAGTAAGAGGAAAAGCTACTACTTTATTTCCATGCCACAGGAATAAAAAATGGAGATATGATTGTAACCAAAATATAACAAATTATAAATAGTATGTAGTTTCTATAAATTATAGAACTTGCTTTTAATTTCTCATCAAAAGCACAACATGAATTTTATCTTTGGATTTTCACCACATGTATTCCACAAAGTACAATTCTACATGATGACAAGCCATACTTAGAATATTTTTGTTTACAAATTTTCACATTTCACCCATTCTAAAGTGCAGTGAAACTTGGTAAGTTATAAATAAATAAGCCTACTGTTTGAAAAAAATTGATGGAAATTAACATGCAAAAAATTTAATGATGTATAATATTAAATTTAAGAATAACTTCATAGTTAATGTAAACATGTTGATCTATTGCAATAAATCTATTGCACATAATTCTTAATAAATAAAATACAAAAATTGAAAAAAAGATGGTCAACAATATAAAAAGCTACAATGATGTATAACATACTGATGACACAACTGAGTTAAAAGTTTTTTTTTTTAACATTTTGCTTATTCACTGAGATTTTTTTTTTGTACTTTATATAAATAAAATTAAGTAAGCTAACTCTTAAATATATTTTTTGATACTTGGATATTTGATTTAATTAAATTGAATTTCCCTGCATAATGAAACAAATATATTAATTTAAAGCTGTATTTTAATATATACAAGAAACAGAAAATTGATATCTAAAGATTATAAAATTTATCCATTAAACCAAAATATGTATAAGTAGTTTACCAATAAGTAACTCAGCAATCAAATAATGTTTTGCGAAGGAAATTTTTAACCAAAATTTCAAATGGAAAATATTACTGATAAAGTTAGTCGAATGGAAACTATTTGTATTAAGATGCTCAACACAATATAAAAACATGGAATAGTCCCCGTACATAAATGTAATGAAGGTAATGGAAAAAATAAATTCCATGGAATAGTGCTGTGAAGCTAAATAAATTGTAACACAATAAAACTTATGGTTGTTGAATAAAATTCTTAAAATAAACAAATTTTTAAAAAATGAAAATTTTCATTGTAACCAAACTTTGATACAAATGTTAGAAAAAACAAACTTACCAATATTACAGCTTTTTTAAATCGGCTTTTTACGTCAAATGTAAAATATAAATTTAAATAAGTATATGAATACCACAAATGGAAAATACTAATATTATGATATTATAAAACGCAATACAGTGATATTACATACATGATTACATCACAGAAAATAAAACAATGAATTCCAGGGGCACCTCCAAAGTGCTATGAAGCCAAAAAATGGAAAATATAGTTATTTTGGAATAATTTTCAGTAAATACATATGTGAATAAATAAATCTAGGTAAATAATAATGTTACCATATGTATAATAATAAAATCGTATTTTGGGGTAGTTTCATTGTTAATGATATACAAAAGAATTGCAAGTAAGAAATAAAATATAATGTATCTAAACATAAATATATGAAATATTTTAATTTTGATTACAACTGTAAGTTCAAATAGATTAAAAATTTTCATGCTAACCAAAATTTGTTTTCACAAATGTAAGAAAATACTCAATAAGCAGTCATATTGGAGTTATCTCTTCAAATGATTTATTTTGGCGAAATCTTGACATGCTCAAGATGGTTAGTAACTTGGCTACCTTTCTAAGACCAATAATGGCTTATCATGGAAGACTGGAAGAAGCTTAGCCTCCTGATAGGACCAACCTTGGCTTATTTTGGCTTATTATTGGGGAAAACATAAGGCCCATTATAGGTCCATTTTTGAGTTTATCTTGGCATGCTGTGTATTGAGAAAAACTTGATGCCCATCATTGGTCCCTTATTGGGGTTATCTTGGCATGATTGCCAATATTGGGCTAAGCTATTTTGCTACTTGGGTACGAATTACCGCAATTCGAGTTGTGACGTCACATAATGTTAAGTCTACGGGAGTTGCTCAAACTGAAATATCGGCAACTCTAATGTAATAGGGGTTTTATGCTTTTTATATATTCAAATCTTATTTATTTTTCCAATTTTCAAGAATATTGCAGCATTTTAAAGAACTCAAAAGTTGAGATAAGTTTACTGAAATTATGAATTTAATCTATGACACTTTCTAATATATTCATAGAAGACATTTTTCTGGCTTCAAAAATTACTTTTTATTCATTAAAATTCTTTAAATTCTACTAGCAATTTATTTATCTGGTAGGATCACCTAAATTTCTCATGGAAATAAATTACAGTGTTTAATTTTACAGTTATTTTCAATCACCATCGGTAAACAGTTCGTCATTTCGATTTAATGTTATTAAATATAGCCAACCTCATCTTAATTTTGAGCTATGATAAGTAATGCAATTAGTACCTGAGCTGGCTATTTCTCAATTGTCTGATTGCATTCAATAAATAAATAAATAAACATTGGACAACACCATTGTGAGTATCACAAAGATACATCTTAACACAACGAAGTGTGGAATTCATAGTTTTTATCATCTGATCATTTTGATTCTTCAGTCCTGAAACTACTCAACACAAAGTTTTTCTTACTCCTAGCGGACGAATTGTTAACTATGTCTTAAAGCGAAATATCGAATGTTTTAGTTAGTTCGGACAGTGAAACTGTTGACTTTAGCGGTGCTAGCGAATTGGTATGTCCAGTAATTTATTGGAGTTTTAAGTGTTGATGTTTAAAAGACTATCCCAATGCCGATTGAAATAAAGTCAAACACTGCTCCTTTTCGGCGAGCAGAACAGTTAAAGAGATGGGAAGATTCAGAAACAAATCAAGTGTCTGCTACCATTCCAAAAGACAAGAAAAGTAAAATCAAATTTAGCGATGGTTGTGTTTTTCTTGCGGCCTGTGCCGCAAGTGATGTTGAAGAAGTCGAAAGATTACTAAAGCTTGGTACAGATATTAATACTGCTAATGTTGATGGCTTGACAGCTTTGCACCAGGTAAAGCTTTTTTTTCAAATTGCCCTAAATTACATTTCTTCAAAGTTCCTGTTGAACGTAAAAATTCCAATATTTTTATACTATTTAATAACTCTGATGCTTTATAAGTTATTATTTTGTAAATCTTAGATTGTGTAGTTTCGATTTCAGTGGAGCCTCTCCATTTTTACTGTTAATCAACCGGCGCATACCTGTTCTCATATTTTTTAGTTCATACATAAGATCTTTTCATTAATAATATTTTAGAACTAAGCTTTGCTAGTTTTTATTCCGAGATTAGTTTTTCGCGTATAGATTTATGTTTACCGGATCAAGAATGCAAAGTTTGATAAGTTTTTCAATATATTGATGAAGTGGTAGTTCCCCTAAATGAAAAACTAAAGATGTCTGTTGTAGATTTTAAGTTGAAACATAGGAAAAAATTATATTATAAATTAATTGACTGAAGGTTTGAAATTTGAGCTACATTAATTTTTCATATGTAGATTTTCATTTTTTCTCAAGAATTACTTTAATTACTGGAGTACTTGTTAATATTTCAAGTTATATCTGGAGTTGATGACTATTTTATTCAAAATTAAGTTAATTATATTTTGTAATATTAATTGTTTCTTCTTTACATATGATTTGAAGCTTCTATCATTGAAAATATGTCCAAAAGTATATATATATATATAAAGCTTTCTTTATATTTTAAATTTGTAAGATTAGCTTTGCTATAAAATTTTCATTCTATATAAATATTTTATAGATATCCACAAAATGAATAATTGGAAATCAATAATTTCATTATCCTTATTATTTAAATTTTTTACCCAATTTATATATTCGATAAGAAGTAATGGAATATTTATCTATGTATTTGCATAGATTATTATCAATATTCATCTATATGCCTATTAAAATGTTCAGATTATATAGTAGTGATTATAAAGTTATAAAAATTAAATACTTATGTTTTGTAATGGGAAAATTTATTAGTTTTGTTTTTTGTTGACGAAGTATAGCGTTGTTAATTTTACAGTATATTAGTATTTCATTGAATAAAAGTTTGAAATTTAAAATTTTATATCAGTAACTTTTTGTTCTTTTGCATCAAGTGTATATAGTACAATATAATTTCAAATTATTTCTTCAGTTAAATTTTTTTAATGAATTAGAGCATGTTTTTTTAAAATTTTTGCTGTGATATAAATCCTGAGTTTTACAAGTGCTTTGATTATCAAAATAATATAATTTTTTACTGATGAACAATTTTTATACCTAATCAAGGTCTCTTTCTTTTATGATTTCATTTCTTGATCGTTTAGTCTTATAAGTCACTTTACAAATTTTAGAATATCTAATTTGTATGTCAGATAATGCATTAATATTTTTTTCGAGCAGCATTTGTAGATTGATGATTACTGTTAAAAATAGGCAGTAAGTAATGATTATCATAATTCTACTTTTCTGTATACCTTGTTATATAATCATTAAAAAAGACTGAGTTATAGTAGAGAGCTAAATTGATATATTTGGGCAAATTTTTATATTCTAATAATTATGTACAAAAATACTACTAAATCTGTCCAACATCTCATTATGAAGTTTAATAATTCCATGTAATGTGATGAATTATCTTATTGTCATTCATTTTTTTATGTTAAAGTAAAATCTAAACTTTATGATTTTTTTATTTTGTATTTCATATCTATTATTTTGATAAAAACTTGTAAACTAAAAATTCTCATTGCTGCTATTTTTTTTTCTACATTTACTTATACATTCTGTACTGATGTTAACATGCTTTTCAAAACTTTTTTGTTTAATAACAATCAAAGCTGATATACTTCTGGCCTATACGCTTGTAATGGTTCTGAGTCTTCTTCCTGTTTGAATTAGTCCTTGTATATAAAAAGTTACTGTGTAGTGACAGGCAATCCAAAACTACTACAAAAGTTGATCTTATAACTTAACATACTGCTCCGTAATCAAGATTCTGAAAACAAAAGATGAAATATATTTTATTAGTCAAATTTTGATAGTAAAACCTTTAAATATTTTGAAAGAATTTTTTTTTTTTTTTTTGCTTTCTCCCTTTTTAGTTTCAGTATAGTCAGTGGCAAATTTACTTTGAGATGTCATGAATATTTTTTGTCTGAACATAGGATAGTATTCTATCAACCATCAGGATTATAATAGTTTTTTATTTGGGGAATAATATGGAAATGCTGATCTATTTATTGAAATAACTATTACTAGTAAATTTTAAAAATATTTCAGTTAAATTTTATAGATTTTAAAATAATGGACAAAATACCTAAATCTTTGAACTTGCTTTCAAATTAAAAAAATGTTTTACATTTTAAAATAGTTAAATATAATTAAGTTGTAGCTAGTTTTATATTCTAAAATTAGTGTACTGAAATCTAAATAGTATTTTAGTATAAAATTTAGTATACTAACACACTTTAAATTATAAATTAATGTGCAAATATTTAGGAAAATTCAAGGTATTAATTTTTTTTTTTTGTAATGGAAAAATGCTAAGCGTATAGAAGAGTTTTTGCTACTTTGGTTCTTGGTGAAAGGTTACTACGTAGGGATGATTTTTGGACTAACTACCAACCAAGCACTTGAAACTAAAAACTTAACGAACATTTTTATCAGAATTCCAGAGAATTTCCAGCTCACTTGGCACTCCAAGTAATAGAGCCCTTACAGCCAGACTAGTCTTACATAGTCTTCCAGGTATGCTGAAATATGCCACCCTTGTCTTCGACCTTGTCCTTCCTGTCCAGAAGGGAGTCTCCCCTCAGGCAGAACTCAGGACTGCTGCTCTTGCTACTATTAATGAGAGATACCCACTCGACAATTGGATGCACATTTATACTGACAGATCAGCTGAGAGAAGTACTGGGAGAGAGGAAGATGGTGTCTTCTCCAAATTTTTCCAACTCAAAGAGCCTTTGGGAAAAAACTTAGACAATTTTGATGGAGAAATGTATGTATTTCAAGACACTCTCCACTCCTGGCGATACTTCTTTTTTTATTGGAATGCAAGACTTATTATGCTCGAAAGAGCCAACATAAGGACGTAATTAAAAAAAATTAAGAGCATGTATGATAAGGGTACAGAAAAGAAATTTTTCTAATGTCTTGTCTAAGTATTTTTGCTCTATATCATTAAATGTTTCAACATTTTTGCATTATTTTTCAATTATCAATTGCAATATTTATCAATTATTAATCTCAAATTAAAGAGGATTTAATTTTATTATTTTCAAAACAAATTTGTAATATTTTAGAGATTATGGGTCAGTGTGCAGTACAGAATCAAGGCATCAGTTTTGAAGAAATATATTTATTACACTGTATACTACATCACATAGTTGGTTACTGTGGCACCAAGTGGCTGATTCGTTCGAAGTATTCTGGTCATCTGGTGTATATGTTCTCCCTTGTGCTCCAAGAGGAATAGGGGCTTGGAAGTGCATTTCCTGTCAGTACCTTGGAGTGTGGAAATTTATTTCACCCTTTCCAAATGGGCTGAAAGGAAGATATGCTTATTTTCATTATCAATTAGTATGTGAGAGAAAGAGCACTACAATATAAATTTATCGTTAAGTAATAAAATTCAGGTTTTCTTTGTCTTTTACTTATAAAAATTATTGTGTTGAACTGCAAGTATTTCTTATTCTTAGTTTCTTACTATATGATAATCAAGGAGGCAACTGTAATTTTGGCCTTTTTGAATCAATAGTTTGTGTGTTTGAATCCCATCTTGGACTTTGATGTTTATTATGATTAGAATCCACTTTAATCTGTAGAACCTAATATAATTAGCTCTTGGGGTAAAATAGGAACATTGAGCAAGGTACAAATCAAACCACTATGTATTAATTTTTTTAATACTTATTGATTTTATCATTTTATAATTGTTGTAATCAACTTAATTTTTCATTTTAGAATAAATCACTATCATAGTCATTGAATCACATGTTATTAAAGGACAACGTTTTAAATTCGTGCCAGCATCTTTCCAAACTAATAAATAATTTTATGATTTATTAATTATTATCCTGCCAAGTGTGTGCGACTTAGTTATCTCGCAAACCTAAATTATGTCACTTTTGCAATATATCTGTTTTTTAAAATCCCCACTGCACTCAATGTTGAATTTTGAATATTGCAATCTTATGCTATTTTTGGTTTCAATTAATGAGTATTTTATCTAGCTTTATCTAGCATAGGAGAACAATTGGATAATAAAGCTAAAAAGCATATATCTTTATGGAAACTCTAGTTTCTAATTAACTGGGCAATGATGCGTACCCAAAAAGATATCCATTGCAATGCAATATAGTTTTGGGGAACAACTGAGCAATAAAGATTAATCAATGATATAAATAATAGATTTTCATGAAAATTTGGTTTCTTATTAACAAAAATTGTCTTTCACAATTAATCTAAATATATGTCTGTCAAATATCTTCATACACCCATAATAAATTACCTAGATTTTTACATACAACAGCAATTTTAATTAAATAACACATAAAGTAAAAGTACTCACTTATTCAACACTCATAGAAAAATCATCAATAATAGTCAGATCATACTTGTGCTCCAAATTTTAAAAAATGCAATTTCAATTTATCAAAATTTATACCTTACACTAGCTTCGCACAATTGCATATTATACACTTAAAAATAAAACTTCAATTTTTTTTATCAACTTCAAACACAAACATTTCAAATATAAGTATAAAACAAGTAAAATTCACTGCAAAAGCTGAAAGGTTTAATATAAGTCCAAACAAATTTCATGCATACACACACATCAGGTTAAGTCATAAGATCGCAAGAATCTGCTCTGGTACAGAAATCTATAATTTTGGTGCACTTGGAACTAGTGATGGCTCATACCATTTAGTGTTTTTAATATTAATTTGAGAGTTAGTGTTGATAATACATTTGATAATATTCACTGGGTAATGGGAACAAAATTATTAGTGACTATTCATCAAACAGTTACTTAAAATTTATTTATCATTCACTTTCCTAATTACAGTTGAAATCACTAGATTCAAGAATGAGCTGTGAATATTAAATACATATTACACAACTATAAATGAGGTATATCTAATTTTGCATGATGACATTATACAATATTTTTTTATTTTTTGTAGGTAGTTATAATTGTTTCAGTTTAACCTTTAATATTGAAACTGTGTGTATGCAAACTTTATAATTGATAATAATTTTGCTGATTTAATTCAAAATTTGTATGCCATTTTGGAACTATTATATTTTGCCTATTATAGCTTTTTTATAATATATATCCAGTTATTTCTGGATACCTATTCATTAAAGCTAAAAATGAAATATGAGATTAAATATTAAAAAGTTATGTATCCAAAGTTCTGTTATGAATATCAGTTGTCTATTCATATTGATTTAAAGGAAAACTTTTCCAATAGGACAACAAAACAGATAAACAATATATTTTTGTATCATTTACTTGAGGAATTTTTGCCACATGGAGGTAAATGGAGAAAACCTGTAAGAAGAAAACATATGTAAGCTCAGTCATTATTATCAGGAACTTTTAATTTATAGATTTAAGGGAAAATTCTTCTGTCATCTGTACAAATATTTTTATGGAACAATTTGTGTAAAAATCTCTTGAAGATGAGGGCAGTGAAATTTTATAAATAGGAGTTTTTGATATCTTGGAATTGTTAAGCTTCTTGAATGCTTTACATTTTTATTGTACATTACTGATGCTAATTCTTTTGCTTGATCACATTTTATTTCAGTCATTAAGAATTTTTTAATAGCCAAATAAAAGAATGAAATATTAATACAGAATGTACAAAAAAGTTTTAAAAAGTAAACTAATTTAACAATATTTTATTTTCAAGTGAATTTATTGAGGATTATTAAACTTGATGCATTCAAGATATATTAAAGTAATATATAGAGGCTTTTTGACTCTCTCTCTTTGTCGAAGAATCTCGGAACACTTACAAAAACAATATCACATTCAAATCTGCACTATAAATGCTTCAGGTGTTTCCTTTTCGTAATAATTTGAATTTTTCTCTATTTCATTACTAACTCCCTATTTGTCTGAGAATTTCATTATTTTATGCTCAATCTTTCTCAAATCATTTAATATAACCATAAATTTAAATATCCTTTTGTATTTTATTTTGAATCCATTTTAATTTTTCACAATACTTTTTTTTTCTTTGAAAATATTTTCATTTTTTGTTTCATTGGTTTTGGTTTACTAGTATTATTGAGTGAGTAGGAATGATAGAGGCTTATTTTTTTAAAACTCTCATTTGCTGTTAATGTGTAAAATTACTTTTTCTCTGGCTATATTATCTAAATATTGTTAAATTATATTAACAAGTCATTTAAGATTATCTATCTGCCCAATTTTCTATTAACTTTTAAAATGATTTTCAAAATTCATATTGATGCATCTGCCCAATTTTCTATTAACTTTTAAAATGATTTTCAAAATTCATATTGATGCATTTTGAAACACTTAGTTACTTTTATTTACAACAATGAAAAGTAAGAAGATGCGATTCTCTTCTGTTTTGCTTCTGATATTATTGAAATTTCTAATTATTGAATAAGAGCACAAACGTTGTTTGTTAGTTATGCTTAACTGGTAGTACAATAGTTCTGATCCACTGGTCTTCATATCAATTCCATGTTTCTGGCTTATTAGCTAAAATGATTTTGCTGACATAAAAAAATAGTACAACAAAAGAGAGGCATGATAATTGTATTCTTGCTGTGTATAATGATGGGCATTTCTTCCCATTTTGTTGTCTAATAAATTATTTTATATTTTTGCATATTGGAGAAAATAGATAAATGATATTGTGAAAATTTCTTTGTCAAACACTTTATAAAAAATTTATAATTGAATATTTATAATAGACAATTAATACATAGTCAATTATACATTTTTACAAAATTATTTATGATACAATATATCATATTTATTTTATCATGATGTGCTATTATAGTATGATTATAATATAATAATACAAAGATGAGGTATAGTATAATTGTTATTAACTATCAAATCAAGTTGAAAGAAGCGTAAAACATTTCCTCACCGAATTATTTTAAACTGACTTGTTATATCTGGTATATATTCTAAACATTGATAAACTAATATTTTATCATGTACTATATTTTAAATTTAAACTTAAAATGAACAAAAATGAGGATTTTAAATAACTATAATTCTATTAAAAAGCTCTTTAAGATTTTGTTTAACGAAATCAAAAATTTGATACTCATTAAGTAAAGGAATGACTATTATATCATGGATAATAAAAATAATGTAAACGCTTATTCATTGAGAACATTTTAAAAATATTTATAATATGAGCTTAAGAATCCTTTATTTGTGAAACTTAAAAACAATTTTTATGTTAATTTAAGAACCCTTTATTACTGTCGTCTGTTATTTATAAAAAATCTTAAATCACAATACTAAAAACTAACATTTTAGTTTTTATGCTTAAATATTTTATTTTAAATACTTGTGTTTGGACTAGTTACATTTATGTTTAGTTATTTACTTAGTCAAAAATAAATATGAAACATTATACTAAATTTTTGTCATATGACATAGGCAAAAATTCTATAAATACTATAAATAAGAAAAGATTGGTGATTATTTTGAAAAATATCTTAACTGATTTTAATCTATGATATTTGCTATTACTACTCATTCAATTCTGTGAGTTACTTTCAAATACTGATCTTAAAATGTGTCTAACAAAGGTGTTATATTTCCCAAGTAATTAGTAGCCAAGTGGTTAGGGCTCTTGCATTTTGTTCAACAACTTGTGGGTTCGAATCCCATCTTGGGTTTGGATGTTTGTAGTGGTTCAGAATTCACTTTAAATCATAGGTGCTAGTTTAATTAGCTCTTGTGCGCAAAAAATGACAAGCTAAACATATACCTTCGCATGTTTAGGTCACAAAATAAATAATAATTACTACAGTAAAGTTTTTACAAATTTTTTGTAATGGCTTAAAGTTTCTATATATAGGTTTGAATGGATGTATTAAAGTAATTAATTTTCTTGCTCAATGATCGTTTCTTTTTTCAGTGGTCAATGAGAGTAAATATGACTAATTTCATTCTTTTATTTTTATGCTGAAATTAGAAATTTTTATTGTACTGGTTTGTTTTGTTTGTTGCTCAATGCTCATTTTTTGCACTCAAGAGCTAATTAGAGCGAGTATATAGTTTAAAGTCGATTTTGAGCCACTAAAGCCTGAGGTGGAAATCAAACCCACATATTGTTAAACTGAAGACAAGAACATTAACAATTCAGCTTCCAGCTCAGTGAGCATCTTGCCATACACACTCAAATTTGTCAGATTCTGAGCCAAAGATCAACAAGTATTTTTATTGATTTTAAATCTTTATAAACTATCAAAAACTTTTAAATGTTTTTTTTTTCTTTTGTTACAAAATTTTTAACACATTAGTTGTTAGTACAGTAAAAAACTTGTCATCAAAGCAAACTTGGATTTGATTTTAATTATTTAATTTGATAATTTTTTATAAATCTAAAAGTTGCTTAATTTAAAAAATATTTCAATCTTGGTATATATAATGTTTTTAGATAAAAACATATTTTTTATCATTATATTTAAGTAAACTTTCTATAAATATTTATATTACATATGATTAAAAAAATAGAAAATTTTTATTTGTATTTGATGGAAAAACAAAATTTTAAAATATTTATTAAAATAATGGGACAATATATACTGCTAAATATTTCTTGCTTACATTTTTTTCTTTTAAAAATGTTAATACTAAATAATTTTTTCTTCAAAAAGGATTTTAATGTCTTTAACAAGAATTATTGCATTGAAGTCCATTAGTTGGTTTTTTAAAGATTTTAATTATTGCAGTTTAAATTGTAAAATGTTTAAAATCTGTCAATTTTTGTATAACTCTGTCTTCATCAAGTATTGTCTACAATTTCATGTTAAACTAGTTTAAATATAAGTTAATATCAGTCATTAAGTTACCAGTTTGGCTTGATCTAATCTACACAGCTTGATTAGATTAAGCCTGCCTAAATCAAATGGTAAAATGAGTGAAAAATTCTAATTGTTCAGTTAATGTGGTTGTCTACAAAAGAGAAATATCATTAGTTATGTTTTATTTCAAAGTTTATTTTCTTATTAAAGCTTAATTTTTTTATTCTTATATTTCATTTTCCTAGATTTTTTTCTTTTGATTCTGTTTCCATTTTAAATTATTAAAAACCTGATAATTTTGTTTTAAACATTTGTTATTTTGAATTCAAATCTTAAATGTTTGGTCGTCTTTTTGTTCTGTCATGTTAAAAAATGGCTTCTGATCTGTATTAAAAATGTATTCTGAAATTTCAACTTTAAAACTATATGCAACTTGACTGTAACATATAAAAAGCTGAAAAAATCTTGATGAAAGTAACATTTCTTTTTTAGTGAGTTCTTACTTAAGAGCTGAAAGTATGATCAGTCTTTGATTCATAAAATAGTTAAAACGTAATCATAAGCAATAGAATGAATATATTGGATGAAAATTACACGTGAATTCATGAGCACTAGAACTTGTAGATTGTTTTAATTTATTCCACAATTTGCCATTTTTCTTTCTATAATTGATTTGCTAATAAATGTTACTGACTTTATTGGAAAAGTCGAATTTTTTACTTCTTAATTATTAATGAACAGAAAAAATACTGAGAAATCATTAACAAAAGAATCAGACAGACTGAATTCTTCTCAGTTCAGTTTAAATATTCAGTTGTGGGCATTATTATTATTAATTTTGGTAATTCTAAAAAGTTGACTTTCGTCTAAGAGTAATTGAAAGCATGTTATTAATAGAAAAATCCTTGTACTTGTAGAATACTCGTTACTAAAACTGTTTTAAATTTTTTTTTTGTATGGACTTAATTAAAATAAAAATTTATCATAAAATAGACATTTTTATTATATATATATATATATATATATATATATATATATATATATATATATATATATATATATTTATATATATATATATATATATACATACATACATACATACATACATACATATAACGTTTCCCAAAATGTGCCCGGGACGAATTTAACCGAATGGTTAGTGCTTTGGCTTTTATTTCAGATTCAGGGATTTGAATTCCAACTTCAGTTTGGATATATGTGATTGGTTCAATATTTGCTTTACTTTTTAGATCCCTGTCTTATTAACCCTCATGTGTAAAAAGTTGACCATTAAAAGCCGTAAACAAATCGAAATGTGTCGAACGTTTATAGAGTCAGAGTACCAAAGTGAAGTTTATCGTGTTTCGAATTAAGGAAAATATATATTTTTTAAAATAGAGTTTATAAGTAAAAATTATCAAAGGAAAATATATTGTTGAACATTTCTCTATAAATTTTTTAAAAGCTTTGATTTTTTTCTTAATTCTCTTTTCTGCTCTTCATTTAATTTGTGTGATTTTCTGGAATAGTTTAAAATTTATTGGTACTCAATTAGTGAGTTATATACTCATGCGTTTTGAGAACACTGTTGTGAAAGTATCATCTTTTTTGTCAAGTTGGACATTTTTGAATTGTCTTATTTAAGTAAAAACTTGTGAAAGTTTTAGTTTTGTATTCTCTTCGTCGGTAACATCGCAATGAGTGAACTTACTAGTCATTGTTGCTTGCATTTGTATTTAAAATAAGTTTAATAGGCTCAATAAAAAGTTGCTGGTATTAATACCGAATTTTTATATATGCGAAGTTTTCATGTAAATTTATTTTCTGAAATAAATTTTAATGAATCGATGATCTCAAATAATATTCTATATGAATTCCGGTACAGCTTGAGCTGAACATAGAACGTTGTACCATTTGCCGTTGTTTTTACTTAATACTTTATTTATATGGATTACACATACTGAATTAATGTATTTTTTCTATTGTCCTACAAACAATTCAAAAGTATTGTTTTACTGTTTCGTTTCTACTAGAAACAAAATATCCCTTGGTTTATAACTATTTTCTTTGTCTTAAGTTAAATCTTTGTTACATATGGAAAGAAATTTATTTACTTCCATCTTAGAATTACAATTTATAAAATTTACAAAAATAAAATTGTTTTCGTAATTTTTTTCATTTGCATTATTATTTTTGGGAAGATTTAAACTTGAGTGCTTAGTTATATATTTTTTTTTTTTCATAGGAACTTTATGCTCGCAGTTGTAACTATCGTTTTTGTTGAAATAGGACGAGATTTTCTGAATTTCGGCAGAAATCTTAAAACAGTTTCTATTAACTTTCGAATCCTTTATATAAAAGTATTCAAAACATGGTTATAATTTTGATAAAATTAATATAATTAGAATTATAAACATATTTAAGTGCAAATTGGAAAACAGTACCAAAATATGGAGTAGTATGAGAATACTGCTTGTAAAATTGTTACATAGATTTTTTAAAATGAGACGTTAATATGAAGTTTTTAGTTATAAGTATATATAATTTCATGTTATTTAACTAATTCGCTTTCAACAAAAAAGTGTGTTTAACTATTTTATGGACATCATGTCATTCAGTAATACCAGAATAATTGTTGATGATCATTAGTTTCTTTTGAGAAGTTTTGCGAAAGTTCAGACCAAGATTTATTAGCAAATCTTTGGAAATTAACGCAAATATATAATTATAAGCTTCATTGTGTATGGAAACAGTGTATAAGCAATGTTTTCTATAAAGTACTTTGTAATTGGCATTTGTAAATTAAAAGAGTAATTTTATATTTCGAAAATTGTGTTTTATACATATTCAAGATATGAAAGTAATAATGGTGTCAGTTTCACAAATATTAAGTATGTTATTACTACATCGTAACGCTATTAATTAAATCCTATATTACACTCAATTAAATGTTATATTGTATTGCTACGATTTACCTACATTTTATTATGAATTAGGATGTGGTGAATTTAAATGTTTAATACTTTATAATGAAGAAGTAGCTTACATTATTAAAACATTTCTCTCTATGATAATGAATTTTAAACTGTTTTTAATAAATGATTTTGGGGGATACTTAAAAAGCTGCTAAAATATTTAATAATCAAACAACTGCAAAATTGAATTAAAGAAAAACGCTTTGAGATTTGATTTTACATATCTTATTTATTTTTTAGGTATCGCGCTGTTTCTAATTTTTTTCATCACAATTTTTTACTATAAAAATTAATCCTTTTTTGTATGAAATTTACTAATTATCATTAAAACTCCATCATATAATCATAGTTAATTTTTTATTACCACATTTCATTAAAATATTCATAAAAAGCCCTTTTAAATACCAACTATGTTTTGTTAATTTAATATCTGTATTTCGTAAGAAATATCTCATCGAAATTTTGACCTTAAATCTGTTTGGCTGCAATATATATTTTTGTGATTATATAAAGTTTGATTTTTAACTTTGGCATATATATTCACTGTTTCCATTAAACTATCGTTAGAAAATTTAAATAATTTCAAATTTTTGGTATGAAATTGGTTGATGTTCTTATTTGCATTCTATTTTTAGTTTTTATTATATGCCTTGCATAATGTTTCTATATTTTTAATTAATGTATTAAAATTTTAGTGTATTAAAAATGGGATTGCTTTTTGTTTGCCTGTGTTTTATGTGAAAGACAGAAGTTAATGTAGTATATCTAACTAAATATTTTACGATTTTCGTTTTAAAATTCATGTATTTAGCAGTTTAAACTATATTTAGTAATTAATTAGTTTAACATTTATATATACTGGATTAATAAAACTGGAAATGGAAGACTTATATGTATGTTGAAGTGAAGTGGAGTTAATGTACATGATTATACGAAATATATTTGGCCTTTTATTTTTGCAGTTTATGTTTTCCGTTTTTTCCATGTAAACAACTTGTTTATCGAGGCAAGACGTTTAATACGACTTCCTATAGACTTAGAATATTTGAACTTTGATAATGAAAAATCTTATCAATTGATTAGCTTTTCGCCCTTTGTCACATACTGAAAATAATTGCCTCCTTGTGGGATACAATTTCTTTAAAACTTATTTTTATTTTGTACATTTTATGTTAACTTTTTTCATTTTAATTATGTGTATCGTTAAATGGATTTGAAGAAGCATTCAAAGAAAATAGAATTTGTTAACATTGTTTTTAATATTAAAATTTGTAATTGTAACATATTAATAATCTATCAATGTCGAGACTGTTTGCGAAAGTTGGTTTCGAAGAGAAGCATGCAATGCCTCAGTGGGTTCCTTATCTATATGGAATAAACGGGAACCAAGAGGCATACTTCCTTGCTAAAAGGGGCTCTCGATTGCTGCAATCAAGTTGTTATACAATATCTTATCACTCCATTAAGCTGTGTAATAAACAAATTATAAAAATTTTAAAATGCAGCTACTTAATCGTGTGCAGTCAAAGAGGTGGAAAGTTGACAATCGTGTAGCCATCCCCTTGTGGTCTACGTCGTGAAGTTGTTTCACAGTTACGTCTTTTGAGCTTAGAGAGGATCTCCACCATATTGGGATTTTTGATCTACCAAACTGCCTTCTTTGTAATATAGGTGAAACAATGAATCGAGCCCATCTGTCGTTGCTTTTCACTTCATAGCGACTCTATGACGTCTTTGTTTTTGGACAGCAAGATAATTTTTAAGACAGTGACTTCGGTCAATTTTTGTACTTTAAGTCATATGTAGTTTCTTTTTTGTGCTTTACTTGTTGTATTTTTACCTGTCTTTTGTATTAAACATTAGTAAATCGTCAGCAATTTTTAGTTTAATAATTATCAAACAAGAACATCGAAGTGATTAGTAAATTATTCAAAATTCAGTTAGTATTTAAATTCCATCAATTATGCTATAATGAATGTAAAAATTGATTCAAATTGCACATTACTATAATATATTGGGTATTTTCTTTGAAATGTTAAAACAATTCAAAAATAGGCAATTGATAGGTAGAAAAATGGTCTTTAAGACGATTATTGACGACTTTTATGTTTGATCTCCATATTTTTTTAGGTGAAAAATCTATCCACATGGTCCGAGGATCGCTTGCTAAGCCGTTGTTCCATCATGTTTGGTATCTTAGTTCTGTTTATGATTATTGGTTGAGAGGCTATCTGAAGTCATACTTTTATCTTGATCATTCAACCACAATATGAATGGTGAGATCTGTTCTATGACAAGTTTCACTATTACAGCTGAAGTATTTACTGTTCTGTGTTCTCAATATTGTCTCCTCGACTACTGATGACACTCTGGCCGAGCTGGTTGCCGAATGGTTAGCGCTCTTGCCTTCGGTTCAACAGCTCGCGGGTTCGAATCCCACCTTGGGCATGGATGTTGGTAGCGGTTCGGAATCCACTTTAAGCCGTAGGTCCCGGTCTAATTAGCCTTCGTGTGCAAAAAATGACCGTTGAGCGACAAACATACCGATGACACTCTGGTCTTTGATTCAACAGTTCGTAGGTTCGAATGACACCTTTGATTTAGATGTTTGTAGTGATTCGCAATACACTTTAAACTGTAAGACTCGGTCTTGATTTTTGTGTGCGAAAAATGGCCCTTGAGTCACAAGCCAAACTTTGACATTTGATATCGTTGATTTGTGAGGACTGAAATAGTAAGTTTTGTTAAGAATACTGCCTATATTTTTTTATAGAAATGCTGATAATCTATAAATTTCTTCACTGTAAAATGTAAGGGTATTTTTTCTTAAGATTCAATGTTTCCCAAATATTTATAATGCATTTGTATCAATTTTTACTTTTTTACGTGCTTTATCTGGTGATTTACTTAGTTTTCATTTTCGATTATCGCGTATTTTTTATTTCAATAATTTGTATTGATTCATTTCCCATTTAAATTAAAATAACTTTAGAAACTAGGGTGTAAGATTTTGCTATGTGTTAAAGTGATATCACTACTTTTCAAAACTTAAATTACTCTAATCTTAATGGCATTTTTTGTATACTGTTTTTTCCCTTTAATATTTTTTATTGAAAGACTTAAATTCTTTTCCATTCTATCTAGCGAATACAGTATTCAAAATAAATATTCTCTTTTCTTGAGGAAATTTAAGTTTGGAAAATATTCGAACTGCTTTCGTTATCCTAGCTAGGTAATTTTTTGTGATAAACCTGGAATTTTAATTGTTACTTCGTAGTGTGATTGATATCAAATAATATAATTTCCCAAAATTATTTACTTTTTTAATAGTTGTAAAAAATGTGATATATGAGTAAAAAAGTATGAAAATTGCAGTATGACTGACTTTTGCACATGAGATACAGAAATACTTATTGTTAAAATGTGTAACAATTATTTGTTTGGTGCTTTGTTTTATGTGACATGTTTTTATCTTTCCTTGTTGAGGGTGAAAACTGTTATTTTTTGTGTGTGTTGACTGGAATGTTTGGAAATTCATCCTGGGCAAAGTAAATGAGGCTAGCTTGCCAACAAATGGAGGCTTTATTTCTAAATATAATCAAAAAATAATAGCTCACAGATCTTCTCTTTCCAATGGTTTCATTTCTATATATTTTAAGAGTGCTTCATTTAACAAGTTTTAAAATTTTTTGAAGTTTAATATAATACGTTTATCAATGCTTATCTTTTTACGTTATTTTTTTCATGAAAGAAATTAATTTTACATTGGTTATTATTGATAATTTTAAATAAGTATGCTTGTTTACATAATGAACTATATCCCGCAACGTTGTAAGAATACTTCTTTTCTGGATAAAGCTGCATTAATAATTATTTAAAAAAAATTATTGAAAAAATTTTCTGTTAACTATAGTTGATCTGCACTTTTTAACCACATTGAAAAAAATTTTTACGCGTAACTCTTAATTTTATTTATCAATATAATTAAGATAGATACCACATTTTAACTAAGCACATATACGTAAAATTTAAAGTTCGATGATGGACTAATGCTCATTTATTATTATTATTTTTTTTTTGTTTAAATTTGATAAATGTACATTTTGTGTACTTCCCTTGTACCCGCTTTAACTATTTTCTTGGCTATATTTTTTACTACTTTTTTGATTATATTACATGGCATAATCTATCGCTTTAATTAAACAAGGTGTATCTTTGCTTATCTTTTTAGACTGCTAATAAAATACTTATTCATAAGCTCCTATGATCAGTCTTTAATTTTGTAAATCAGTTTTTAGGTAGCACAAAATTGTTGTCTCTGCTTCTAATTTCGAACAGTTTTGAATCACTTTTTTTTTAATTTTGATATCAAACAAATATTTAATGTTCTGAATGTAATACGTTTTGCTATTTTATTTAGATTAATTTAATGTATCTAATTTTAATTGTGTTCATAATTTTCGTTCATCCTAACTATTTTTTTATGCCACATTTTGAAAAATTTCTGTTAAAAATAATTACCAAGATCTTTAGCGCCGCTTATTTTGTTGTCTAAGTTTTTGGCTTCACCGTGGCCTAGTAGATCACGCTCCGTGAGAATGGAAGGTTGGAGAGTTAAATTCCGTCACTGTTGATAAATTACGCATCCTACTTTTTTCTGGAACAACTGTCGTGTGGGTGCTTGGCAGTATTCCGGGTTTTCTCTTTGCGACATGAATACTTATCCCTATCATTGAAAAGTCTATGTAATGTGTTTCAATTATAGCATAAGCCGGTGAACATACTATTTTTCTATATTATAGTTAGTTAATGTTAATTTCTCTCTCTCTCTCAATGTGTAAATGAAAGCGAAAATATTGTATTCTTGTACACAAACAGTTGCAGATTTTCTTTCGCTTACATTATTTTGAATCTGAAATACATGATAACGTCTATTATGTACGAAAAGAAATTGAAAGTTATCCTGATCTCAAAACATGAATTTTTTTTTCTACTTTTGATAATATTTTAATCTTTTAAAATTGAAAATATTTTGAGCGATTTATAAACTTGCTTAGTTTTTTTTTTTTTTTTTTTTTGAATGCAATTAACTGTCGTTACTGACCAAAACATTTTGAGAATACATTCCCACTTTCTATGTGTTAATAATTAATATTTGTTTAGTTAAAATGTTAGTGATAAGTTTAAAAATGATTAATTTCATATTCTTAGTTTTCTGAATGCTACAAAAATTTTTTGTACAAATTTGATATTGTCAATTTTGTACAAAAATTTTTTGTACAAAATTGACAATATCAAATTTAAAGTTTATATGTTTAAATGATTTATATATTCGTGTCCAACTCATTTCTAATTTGTTAAAATGTATATTTCTGTTAAATTTAACGAATTAAATAAATGCTAATTTGGTTCATTAAACTTTTTTAATTTTCTATATTTATAAAAAGCGTATTTAAATATATCTTAATATTTTAAATAAAAATTTTGTCTGATGTCAATATAACTCTTAAAATTCTAATTAAAAACTTTAAATATTTTAAATTACGGTTTTAAAAAATTCCAATTAGGAAAAGATATTAGGTATTTATTTTTTACTCTTATCGATTATTCAATCTTATTTTTTAGTGTTTATTAACAAATTTTTTATTCCATTAATTTTTTAATGTATTTTACTGCAGATTAAGATTTTTTATTTGGAATTTTTTTTTCTGTACAAATATATCATGAAAAATAAAATAACTATTTTATTAAATGAAATTCTAATAAAAGCAAGTATTACATGTTTTTGAAATATTTGCATCTCATTATTTCTTGTTAAAATCTTCGATTTTAATAATTTTTATATTAAATCATAGTTTCCTTCTGTGTTTTACTCTAAGATTATTTTTATTAATTGTTACAAGTGTTAAAAATACTTGAGACATCATTGAAATTTGTTTTTTTAAATTTATAAGTTAATAAATTTATTATCCCTTACTTTTTCTTAGGTTGATCGTCCCTCTTAAGTTTTTTTTTTTTAATATTTCACAATTCTCATTCCGGTTGCAAATTTACGTTTCTTAGTAAAATAATGTAGTTTCATTTCGATGTGATTGTAGAAATAATATTTGTCTTTTCTGTTTTGTTTGTTTAAATATTTTTAATTAGTAAAAATTCGATTTTAAGTTTGAAATTTGCTTTTCTTTTTGTAGCGTTAAATCTTCATGATCAAAAAAATTATTGAAGAATATTTGTTAAAATTTTTTTTTTTTTTTAATCTCGATTTTCAATTTAATTTTTTTTTAAATATTTTCATCCATGCGACCTTATTTTTTCTTTTTGAAAGTGATTTTTTACTTTAGAAAAGTAATCAGTTTTCAAGACATAAGATTCAATTTTACAAGTGTATATTATTACGAAAGAAAATTTCAAAATATGTAATTGTATAAAAGAACCTTTTTTTATTAAAAATCTGTTTTATAATTTAGAAATATTCCCTCTAATATGTGTTTAAATTGGCGCTATCATTTTTATCAATTAACCAGTTGAGAATGAGTGACTGGAAACGAATGGAAAATAATTTTTTGCCAGCTTTACGCGCTAGATAAATTTTCCTATAGAATTGTTGTAAGGTGGCTCGCTTCCAGGCGTTTGGGGAGGCAAGGTTGAGGCACATGGTTTCGTTGGCTCTCTTTGATTGTGTGCCACCCATAAGCCTACCACAATCTGCGTAGACGCTGTTTGGATAAATTTAACTTCCGCGCTGAGAGCTCACAGGACAATGTGCTCTTTCAGAAAGAAGTACATACACTTTTGCTCTGGCCTGCGTCATCATTCTACCAGTCTAATCACTTAAAAAAGAGAAATAAATAATATATCTAAAAGAAAAGAAAAAAAAAAAAAAGACCTACCGCTTTCGCCCCTTTTGAGTAGTTTTTCTTTGTTGTATATACCTTTCTTAATAGACAAGTACTTCTCATGTATTTCTTTTCCCCCCGCGGAAGTTTATTTTTGAAGACATGTCATCAGTTCCGGAGTAGTGAATTTTTGAACTTTTAAAGTAGCGCATTGCATACGATTCATTTAAAAGATTTCACTTTTTCTTTTTAAAAATATATCCATGGGTGTCGTGCCAAGTTATGCAATATTACTTTAGCGTGAATGATATTTTAAACGTTTTCTTTGTCGCTGCTTAAAAGGTATATATGTTGGTGATATAATAATTGGAAAGAAAATAGTAACAAAATTTGTTTCAGGGAAAATTTCTAATTGCACTTTTTTTCCTTCACATGTGTTGTTTTAACATCTTTAATCCAAGAAATGTGTTCAAGAACTCCTTTAACCTGAAGATAAGGGAAGTTCTTGTGCTTGTAGAGTGTTATAGGCTAGTTTTTAAACACCTAAAAATATTGAAAAGATTTAAATACTATAATATATATATATATATATATATATATAAAGTAAAATAATCATGCGCTAATGGATAACACTTTGAGCCGTGTAGATAGCAATGTAACAAAATTATATGCTTAAGAATGCATATTAATGACTCGTGCTTGTAAACTGTTATTTCAAATATTTTTATTTGGTTTGCTGCTGTTTTTTTTCTATTAAGAGACTCTTCTGTACAAAAAGAAATTTTTTTTTCATGTATTAGGCTTTTTTATAGTTTGTTCTACAATTTTTTCCTCAATAGGGCTATTTCAACCAGAATTTTCAATTGTAAGTGGATTTCGAATCGCAGCATTCACTCATAAGGTGGGAATTGAACCATGAACTGTTGAACTGAAGGTCAGATTATTGACAATTCAACTGCCATCTCGGAGGACTATTACAAGAGCACTATTTTTCTTGTAGCACTAATTTTTCATATAATGTTGGAACAGAAGATTTAAGTACTTGTTATATTATAATTTATGTTTCACTAAAAATGTTTAATTTTTCTGAAAATAGATTTTCAAGTCTACCTTTATTATTCATGTTAGAGTTTTAAGAATGTTGAAACCTATTTCACAGGGATTTCATGAATTTTTTAAGGTCACAACTAAAACGTAATGATTTGAATGTTTTATTCGTAAATTATAATTTTATTGCTTAAAGATAATTGCAAAACATCAATATTAAAATATAATTCTGAAAATTTAATTCCCTTAAGTGGGCACTAAATTTTCAGAACTATATTTTAATAATATATATTGCTTAACTCATAGTTAAATTAACTTATCAAACAATAAATATTAAAAAAAAAAATCAGAAACATTTACACAATAAAGTTAAATCTTTATATGTATCAAAATTAACGCAGAAATTACTATTAATACATATAATAAATAATAATATACAATAATGTTTTACCATAATAATGATGTTCTGTATAGGTTTAATATAAAATAGTTTTCACAAGAAATGATAAAAATAAAATTTTTATATATCAAATATTTTTAATAAAAATTGTTTTTTTTTTTTAAAAGTTCATATAATTTTTTAAAAAGATTTTAAAAGGGTATTGTGATATTAATCTTTATATTGTGATATTAAAGATAATATTAATCTTTTTAATATTATCTATGTACATTTTTTATAAAATATTTTTATAAAAAATTAGTCCTGATTATATGTTGACTCAATGCTTAAATAGCTTCAGTTAAAATAATCTGTATAACTCTTATTATTCTAATGTGCTTTGAGAAAATTCGCAATCAAATGAAATTAATAAATGATAATACGTGCGTTTCTGAAGTCTTATATTTAATTTCATATGAGTACCTCATAACTATCAAAATTTGTTAGTTTGATAAACATTAAATCTTTTCAAAATTAATCATTTCACTACATGAAATGAAAGTTTAAGTTTATATCTCTCATAGATATAAGTACTAAGATTTCCACTATTTGCAATGGTAAAAAGTAAATGAAATCGTTTTTTAAGTAAAAGGCAAGACTTTATTTTAAGGTTATTTTTGTATTTATGATTCTTTCTCGAACATGTATTTCTTTTTTTAGATCTTTTTCATGGAATTTATTGATACTTTACTAAAAACAGTGGATTTAAAATGCGTTTTTTTTTTTTTTTTTTTTTTTAAAAATTGTTTTCTGTAATATACAATAAAGAAGAAAATAATTAGAATTGAAAAATTATGATCATGCAAATTATGTGCTATACGCCTCATATCTGAAAAGACGATGGCGAGCGTAATAAAAAATTGCGAGCCATTGAAAAATATTTAGATTTACTTCTAAGAATTTTTGTATCACCATATTTATAACTAGACAGTGTACCTTATAATAGTGTATGTTATTTATGCGCATTTCTGATTCTGTTTTTCTTTTAAGAATAATTATAATTTCTTGTATATTTTCTTCACGTATGTAAATTTGAAATCAGTGTGTTTCTATCTGAAAGAAAGTAGAAGTTTTCTGATGCGGAAATTCACGCTTTTTGATTAGTGTGTGAATTTTTATGATTTTTGTTTAGTGTGAACTTAAAATAAATTTACATGGAACTTAATTTTCGAAAATTCATCCGTAATAACAAATTTCAACTGCTATCGTAAATCTTATTTCTTAAGAACTCGGGGTGGGGTGTGTGCCAGGTGAATGCTAGTGAACACTGCCAGATCTAGAGTTAAAGAAGATGGAACACAGGTGTGTAATTACTTAGCGTGTATTTACCTTTTACTCTTAATTGCTTTCACTAAAAGCAAACTTTCTACTCTTTATATAAAATTTCCACCAAATTATTTTGAGGTAAGTTTTTTGTGTATATTCTGCATTTAAATAAAGTTAATAGAAAAATATGCACTGCGTATATTCGATCCTGTTAACTGTCAAAAATGATTCACAATTAAAGTTAATTGCACTCAAGTAGAAAAAAAAATTAAATGAAATTTTGATTTTAATGACTTTAAGAAGACAATTGATATTGATGTTTAAGTATTTACACAAAATACCTTTTACTTTTTTAATTATTTGCAGTCTGTAGATGAAACAAAAAATTTGATAATACAATTGAATGTTTGTTGGTATTTTTTTTGTAAACTCGGAAGTTTTCTTCATAAATTTTGTGTTGGGTTGGTATCCGAGGGCCGGTAACGAATTATGTTATCGTTTTCTCTTCAACCAGTTGTACTAATTAAAAAAACTAAAATACTTCAAAATACACAGAATTTTGACATTATTGGAATGGAAAAAATGTGAAAGGAATTATGTGAAATCTAATTAAATTAAATTCAAATCGGAGCATATTGATAAAATCTTTATAAAACAAATAACATGAACTTGAGAATTAAAAAATATTCCATCTTGTAATCTGAAATCTCATCAAATAAAAGATAAGGTGACCAATAATATATTTTAACAATGTAATTCATAAATTGTAACATTAATTTATATTCAAATTTAAATTAAAATATTTCTTGTAATATCCCTCTTACTCTAAAAAAAGTGGAAGGAAGAAATTTTCATTTGATTATTAATTACATAGAGGCAAGAATTCTCAAATACTGAAAATTTTGAATGCTGACACGTCCTATTCAATTTAATTATTATTTTAAAATCAACTTAATTTTAGTAGGAAGCAGCAGAATCGCTTTATTAAAATTCTCTTAAAGGTTATTTTACGAAACACAAGTTACGAATTTTATTACCTAATATTTTAGAAAGAATATATAATTATTATTATACTTTAAAAAACTATATTTTTTTTACAACACTTATAGGAATTTTATGCTTTCATGTATATGGTAGTGAATATAGATATTTTATATTGAGAGAAGGAGAAGGTTCGACCTCCGTTACTGTGATAATACAAAAGCTCTGTAGACGTCCGTTATAGAAAAAAAACATTCCTGTTTTATTTGATTTTATTGTTTGGGACTGTTCTCATTCTAGCATGTCAGTGATATCGCCCCAACAAACCCCTTTAAACTACTGCAAAGTATGACATTTGAATGATAATTATGATTATACCATCGAGATGAAATACGTGCTGTCATTTGCGCTCATGCACTTTTAAATTGAAACATTCTTCAACGTGCGTTTTCCTCACTTTTTTAGTGGTATGCTTGGTATCAGCTTTTCTATAATTATATACTGATATTCATCACTCTTACTAATGTACAGAACGAATGCTTAGCGCTCTGACTTTCGCTTTGGTGTGTTTGATTCCTCATATATGGCTTGGGTGTTTATAGTGTTTTCGAATTTTTCTTGAACTGTTGGTCTCGGTTTGATTATCTTTTGCGTGTAGAAATTGATCGTTGAGTGGCAAAAAAATCAATCTATAAATGTTAAATTTCGATTGGTCCATAAAAATACCTGTATTCTGAAACACTCGTTGATTGATATTATTAATTAGAAACTCTTATCTCTCTGAATTAAGGAGCTATTTTATTTCTTCTTAATTATTAATAATGATGTAAAAAATTTTGATGTTTCTTTATATGCATGTATATTCAAAGACATAAAATATTAATATAATATCATTATCTCACAGAAGCATCAATTGTTATACTATTTCCATTATAAATGAGACAAAATTTGTTTGTAATTGATATCTTCGCTTTAAAGTTTTATTGAAACTAATTTTTAATTGTTCTGATTGTTCTGACGTAGTATATAAGTAAAAGTAATTGTGAAATAAAATTGAAACTTTGTTTATTATATACATACAGTTTATGAAAGAGTCGAATGTTAAAGAATGTCCGGAGCAAGAAAATGTAATTCAAATAAATTCATTTCGGTGTGAGAAGCTTTGAAATATAGTCGCCATATTTCAATTCCCGAATTAAATATTTGTCGAAGAACGTAAACTGACATTGATTATTTAACACTTTTTTATACTTTTATAGGTTTCTTAATCCCATAATATTAAGCATATTTCTAGATTACACTTCTTTGTATCATGATAAATTATCTCTATGATTAATATTTGAGAAATTCTATTGTTTATTCACCAGAGTTATGTGCCTTGTAACCGCTTGAAGTATTTTCTTAGCTTTCTAATTTTTCTATTTTTGAAATGTGAGGAATGGTTAAAAATTCCTTCCGTCAATGTAAATTTAGAATATAACAGATTCACGGTTGTGTTGTAATGTTTCGTCTAACATTACTTGATAACATATACTATATCATAACAGTATATGAACCGGAACGCGACGAAAATAGTACGAATCAAAATAAAATAAAGCTATAACCATTAAAACTGTTTTCCCTACCAATATTTATTGCAATTCCGTCAATGATGTTTATCCGGAGGAAGAGAAAATGTGTATTTTATGTATCTTGATTATTCAGATATATAATGAATGTTTTTATTAATGCTTATGAAAAAAGTTCACATTTTGTTAGCTTTTTAAAAGCAAAATATTTGGATAATTTAACTCCAAGCTTATTACTTTGAACTGGGTTTTTTTAATGTAATATAGCTGATTTTGTTGAATAAGTTTTGAATGTATGATAACAAGGTGAACATTTTTTTTATAGGATGTGTATTTCTTTTAAGAAATTTTTTCCATCATTATAGCTCTTAGAAATAATTTAATCTTTGAGTAAATTCTTGTGTTATTACTTCTGTTATAATATGTAATTGTTATTAGTGATAGACGTTTTTTCTCTCTAAAGTTCAGTTGATAGTAAATTATTTTCTGTATTGAAATATTCTTATTATTAAAATATTATATAATTTAAGTATCAAGCCATTGAATTAAACTGATTGTTTTTACTTTTTTGGAAATAAACCTTTAGAAATATTTGATAAGAATGTAACTAAAAACGTTTCTCTCTATCATCTATTTTATAATTGATAGTTGTTTTAGAGTAGTTATATTAAGTGTACGTCTATCATAAGCTGAACTATTTTGTTATTTTAATTTTTTAACATTGTGTCTATCATCAATATTTATTAGAATATATAACTTTAGTATCTAATTATAGTTTTCATTGAATTCGTTTGTTTGAAAGTGTTAAATTTGGCTAATAGAAAGAGTAGTGATTCATACTTTCGAATATCAACGCCATTGTACGGCTATTGATACTAATTTCTTTTTATAATCCAGTTTTATCAATAAAAATCATAAAAATATTTTAAAGTATGAAGAAACCGATGGTAAAACATAACTGTTTGTAGTTGGTTTAAATCTTTGTATTCCCAAAGCGGATTTAAATTTAAATGTATATAAACTAAAATACAAAAATAGCACCTTTCTTAATAGATTAGTCGTTCTGCAATAATATTTTGAATACGGGTAATCAGAATATCCATTTTTGAGAGAAATTTGAACCACTGCAAATATCCAAGCCCTATGTGCAATATTAAATGGACACCCCGAGCTATAGCTATTTATCTGCAAGTTCAGTTTCATTTTCTTTGGAGTTTGATTGAATATTTTTTAATCACTCTGAAGTTTGACAGTAATTTTAAAAGTGTAAAAATGTACTTTTAAAATATGTCATTCTGTATATCAATGTTATTTTGACCAATTGTGTTGTTTTTCTCTATAATAATTATCTTGATTTCTTATATTATTTCATATTTATTGATTAGGAACAACTTAAATTTTGTTGTTTCAATAATAGAGTTTGTTTTATAAAATTCCTGTCTATTTATTAACAAACATATGTTAATAAATGGCATTTAAGAAGTAATTATATGTAAAATAATTAATAAAAAGTTCTGTTTATCAAAAACAAAATTTTTTATTCTAAGTTTTTTATTAAAAATTGTACATTTGATTTTCAACTTGCTAAAATTTAGTTTCATTTATAGAAAATGAGGAATTCTTTATGTTTAAATATAACATATTTATAAATTTTCGAACTTTTCCCACCCTCAGCTGTACGTGTCACCCATAAGTTTATTGCTTTATGGAACCAAAAATAATTTTCACATTCTAAAAAAATATCACAACCTACGGATTGACTTAAAAAAGTACCAAGTCTAGTGCAGCAATTCACTGATGAGCTCTCTGTTGCACTTGAAAGTTTATTTTTAACGATACGAATGTTTTGGCGCTTTTGTGAGAACAATACAAGAATAGTATTTACCTTTTCTTACTGCTTTGTCACCGGTAGAAAATTTGGATATGTTCTGCATGTTGCTTTGTTCTTGTTCTACTCGTAACTCATTTGTGTCACGTGCCAATTCTCATCTTACGTTCTTAACAGTCTGCGATGTTTATTCGTTCTCGACGGAAGAGTCGCAGGCGGAAGGTCAGCCTTATTTACAAATCAACTGTTCACTCTCCCCCACTGCTGCATTTCTAAGATCTTGGAAGTGTGTCACATTTGCTCTGAAAGTGCCATTTCTTTCATGACTTATTACAGTGAAGACTATAAAAATTGATGTAAAAAATGTAGAGGCTTGTGTGTAATATACTTTGTTATATTAGTTTCTCTGTGTGTAGCGACAAAAATAAATAAAAAAACATTTAAATTCCTCTAGAGAATACTACATATTTCAGGCTCTTAAAATTAATGAAATTGCTTTTTGAGAAAACATTTTCTTTTCCTGTTTTTCATATTAATAAATGTTTAAAAATAATTTTAGTATATTTTTTGGAAGGATAATGCATTATATAATGCATCACGAGTATTAAATGATGTCAAAACCGGTGAATCTTTTACATAGTTTGAATAGAAAAATTTTAAAAGCTCTCTCTCTCTTAAATTTAGCCGAGCTGGCAGCCGAATGGTTAGCGCTCTTGCCTTCGGTTCAATAGTTCGTGGGTTCGAATCCCACCTTGGGTATGGATGTTTGTTGTGGTTTGGAATCTACTTTAAGCCGTAGGTCCCGGTCTAATTAGCCTTCGTGTGTAAAAAATAACCGTTGAGCGACTAACAAACCATCCAAACAAACAAACTCTCTTAAATTTAAGCATTAGAAATTTTCTACTGAAAAATGTGAGAATCGAGAATTAGAATACACTGCTGAACTTCTTTCTTATATTAGAATAATTGAGAGGAATGGATTCGAATAGTTTCAGAGAGTGTCAGGCTCTTATAAAAATTTTGCTAATTCATACTATAACTCAGGCTCATATAACATCTCATTACTATAAAATGTTGAAAGTAATGTATGGAAGCATTCAAAATTAAGCTAAAAACTTGTTAAATAAGTGTAAAAATTGAAAATGCTGAAAATTATTCATATCTAGTTATATTAAATTTTGCTTTCTAAACATTTTGCTGACACATTTTGAGTCTAATATATTAATAAATAAATTTATTAAAAGAAATGCTTAAATTTTCATAGGAAATTTTTCAACTAAGCCATCTAATGACTGAATGAGACAATTATAATTCATTAACGACATTAAAATTCGGGTGTATGAATTTTTTGTTTTTAAAATCCAAACTGTTAGCTAAGTGGTCAGTGTGCTGGTCTTCAGTTCAAAATTTCGCGTTTTTAGCATACATTCAGGATTGTATTTCTTATAATGGTTCAGAATCCACATAGAAATAGTTGGTTTCTGTTAAATATCTTGCAAGAGTATAGTGACTACAGAGTGTAAAACTTAGCCTCTAAATTTTAGTATTTAATTTCGCGTTCTATCGAAGTCAAATATTCCATCTCTACTTAAAATCAAGAATTAAAATTTAGTAATCATGGATATAGTATTTTGACAAAATTTTTACTAAAAACTTTATTATTTATGTTATTAAACATTGTGTGTGTGATCACTCCAAATTCTTAAACCAGGACCGAAAACTTCTTTAGATGTGAAATCATTATTAAATCTAAATACATTATCATTATTTCCTTAGAGCTAGTTACATAACTTTATGATTTCTAGAAGCAAATTAGATGTATATCTTTTTGTATAATTTTAAACTCTCTGTGCATATGTAGTATAGTTAGAAAATTAATAATAGAAAAGAGCTCTAATTGCCTGTAGCATAAAATATCGTGCGAATTTGCTATCAGTCAATAGAAAATTTATGCATTCTTTAATTTAGTCTCTCTTTGATCTCTAAATTCTATTTTGGTCGAAATCTGTATGAAGACTTTTATATTGTTCTCCACAGGCATTAATCATGTTTATACAAGGCTACTTTTAGAAGGAAAATAACTTTTGAGTAAAAAAGGAGCTGTTAAAATTCAAATATTTATATGTATCCATTCATAATTAAATTATTGTGCATATTTAAGTCTTTGTCGAATTACTTGTGTTAAAATATTTATGAAATTTAGTAGAAATCTCTATTGACGGGACTAAATTAGATTTACACTGAAATATGCATTCTTCAGAACAAACTGCGAAATATTTTAATTTTATTAAGAAGTATAATAATACATTCTTTTTTTATTTTTAATAAGCTTGAAGTCTATTAGAGGCGTGCGAAACATTTAAGAATGAAAAATATGTATTAATCCTAATATCTTTTTAGGATTGATTTCTTAATTTTGTTTAATTATTTTATTCCATCTGCTGCATTATTTTTCTTTGCTATAATTTACGAAAATTGTTTCATATTTCTGTCAAAACAGCCGATTTCTATTCTAACATTTAATTTTGTTTTTGTAAATAATTTTAAGATTAATTCGTGTTTGTCTTATTTATTAGTAGATGATCTAATTGGAAAACAAAACGTGTCCTATATATTTGTACTCCGAAAAGAATCTTCACTTTCTTAATAAATTTTTTATCTCCAAGAATGAGGGAGCAAAAACCAATATAAATTTTTTTTTCCACTGACCTGAAAGGAGGATGATAGTGTCAATTGTACTGTTTATCATTAATGAAATATTGATTAATTGGGCAATTCTCTCATAAAATCTTTTTTTCTGTGTGATGATATATTAAAACATGGAATACTGTAAGTTTAGCATTAATTTTAGTATTGTCTCAGTTATAGAGATTATCGATATTTATTGAGAATATTGGTTGTATCACATTCAGTAATACAACTATATAGCCAAAATTCTATTAGACTAGTATATTTTGCTTATTTTATGCTTTATTTTTTCCGCATTTATTCTCAGTATTGCAGGTTGAGAAATATTTTCTATTTTAATAAATAGTTCGCAACGAGACTGTCTTCTATGACAGTTTTGGCAACTACGATTTTCTAAAGCAATTTTTTTCCTGAAGCATTCACATATGTGTGAATCTATTTATAAATTTTATTCCCTTCTTTTCCATCCGATTCCTAACATTCTGTAGTTCTTTCTATATAGTAAAAAGGATAACTTGGTGTAACTTTTTAGTGTATAAAGGGATTTTAAAAGAGTTTATTTTCTCGTTATCATGATTTATTTCTTGTTTTAAATAAGTTTAAATATTAATATAGGACAATAAAATACCGCTCGTGTATATTTCTAAAGTGGCAGAAGTAAATAATTATTCTAAGAATATTGGGAAAAAGAAGTAAACATATGTTTCAATACAAAGAGTGATAAAATAGTCTGAATGTGGAATTCGAAACTAATTTGTAACGCAAATTTTTGAGAGGCTTAAGAAAAAGAAAACTTTATTAACATTGTTGATGACTCTAAGATGTAAAGAGTTGTGTTATTTTATTTAGTCGTAAATAATGTGTTACCCTAAACTATTACTTATTAATTCTA
Source organism: Latrodectus elegans (assembly GCA_030067965.1). NCBI lineage: Eukaryota > Metazoa > Arthropoda > Arachnida > Araneae > Theridiidae > Latrodectus > Latrodectus elegans. Next base: position 46,598,342 of record CM057809.1, read on the forward strand.
ATTAATTTTTAATACTTATTTCTCTTTCTGAAAATAATGCTCATCATTTTATAGGTTTCCCCCCATTTTGCTGCAATTTTCTTAAAACTAGTAATACTTTTGATTAAAAATGGTGATTCAATCGATTTGTTCGATCGATCGAAAAACTCCACGTTAACAGTGTATGTGGGGTCTCTTTATTTGTGTTCGAAATTTATATCCTTTAACCATGGTTTTTGTTAGCTGATTGACCACTATACAGTTAAGTATTCGCCATTCTGCCTGTGGAATAGTTTCCCAAGTCCGAAAATTGTTGGTAATTTAAAACACAGTAGTCGGAAATACTTCAGAATTTCTTTGGTAGGTCAAGTACATTGGCCTTTCTATAAACTTATTCTGTTATATAATCATTGATAGATCGGTGGAGAAGCGCCTTATCAGTCATAAAAATGAAAGCATGAGCAATTCCTGCAGCTTGTTTGTAATGTTTCAGGATTCACTTTAAAGGGTACATTTCGCTGATTGACTCTCGTGCACTAAATATAAGGTAAACAAGAAAGTTCTTGCAGTTTTCGCGTTGCCATTGAATGAAATGAGAATAAGTATGCAAATTAGTGTATGGCGGGGTTGAGACACCGGTTAGTCGAGGCTATGAATATCAGTCGTTACAAAACAGGTCCACCGCGTACATTCATCAATCGTAATTCATACAGTAGCGAAGAGAAATAGATGTGTTGTAGGAGCTCGTTTGGTATTGTTTGCTATGACTTCAAAGTAAGCTTATCAGCTACTGTATCAAGTCGCCGAGTATGTCAAACGTTTGGGGTTAGGGCTGTGAATTAACGTACGGCAAGGCATTGGTTTCACAAATTTAGGTTGGGATATTTGTCCCTTTATAATGAAGCTGGTCTCTGGTGGACTGGTCGTCAAGTGATTCTCTATGAGCTGCTACCAAACGGTCGCTGCGAACATGTTCGTTGTGGAGCGAAATTAGAACGTGTGCTGCAAGCATTGTAGCGGAAGGAGCCAGCACTGGTTAATCTCAAGGGTGTTCAGTTTTTGGCTGATAACGCGAGACAGCATGTCGCGCGAGTGGCCAGGGATATCAGGGAGGTACAGGGAGACATTGTGCCATCCTTCTTACTCATCTGAACTTGCATCATTAGATACCACTTCTTCCATTCTCTGGACTATGATCCTCGTGGAAAATTCTTCACCAATGAAGTAAATTTGCGCTAAGCACTCACGAACTTCTTTGTGTGCAAAACCCCCGAATTTTACCATATGAAGATTGCACAAATGAAAACACTTTGGAGAGGCTGCTGGATGCCACTGATGATTGCTTCGAGAACTAGCAATGGGCTACACTTTCTGTACGTAATTGAAAACGGAAATAACTCTTTCTTGTTTACCTTTTAATTATCATTGAGCGATAAACAATTCTTGCTGTGTATAATCTTACCGTGTGGTTTGAGGACTTCACCGTAATACTTTTTAGCCGTCATGAAACTCAATGCAACAAAACTCCTGTCCTGACCATGATGATTCCATCACTGATTGATAATGTTCTGGAATAGATTGCGCTGACTTATGTTCTCTAGATTGATACAAACTTTGCTTCCGAATTTTAGTTAATCTCGACGTATCTATGAACATAAATTTATGCCAATTAGACATAGTGTATTTCTGATTGGCAACGCCTAATTTATTGTGTTCCGGATTGGACGGATAGAATAAATATTTGTGAAATTTCTTGCGTATAGTCAATTACTGTATAGCTTTCTGCGAGCTGTAGCGACATACACTGGTTATCAAAATTAAGGGGAAAAATAACGATAAAGTAAAAAGTTAAGCGTGAATTTAATGAAATTTATACACATTGTACAACATATAGGAAGATATAAAGTAGTATAAAAAGAGGTCATCAGACAATTATGTTATAAAAACTAGCATGAGTATATAATGAACAAATGGGGGATGTAAATTTAGTATAGGAAAAGTACTATTAATATGAGGTATGACTCCCTCGAGAAGCAATACAGCACATGCAGTGTTTTTTGATGCTTTCAATTATTTGGTTTACTAATTGTGCAGAAAGTGTGAGCCATTGCTGTTCCAAAGCAGTTGAAAGTGTGTCTAGGGTCATAGGAGGGGCATTGAGAGCAACTCCACATCGTCCTAGAGCGTCTCAGACATGCTCGATGGGGTTAAGGTCCGGTGATCAAGCTGGCTACAGCATGTGCTCAACTATTTTTTGCTCAAGATAAACATCCGCTATGCGAGCCCTGGGTGAACTCGCATAATCATCTTGTAGCATGTAAGCATCACCTATTGCCCCAAGAAGTGCATAGGCATAAAGTGCACATAAGCATTCAGGATGTCATCTCTATAGGTTTGAGCATTAATATTTCCATGGGAAATGACCTAGGGATCTGTATATCCACACAAAGAGATACCACCCCAAACACAGATGCTGCCTGATCTGTATGCACCTTATTACTGGTGTTCAATTGATGAAAATGAGTTCCACGTTCTTTCCGAATGAAAATGGACTTGCTATCGCTTTCGAGGCTAAACCTGAAGAACAGCTCTCCATTGAGTACGCATCCATGTTGACGTGCGCATTGTAAATTCTCACCTAAATGTAAATGCCTGGTCGCCTTGCTTAAAGACCACGTTTGATAAAGGATTTTCCGGATTTTGCAGGGAAGGAGTATCTGAGTTCAGTTGGAGTTGCGGTTCTCTCTCTCTCTCTCTCTCGTTTGCATAATGATAAATATATCTCATCGGCTCTCGCGACTGTGAGTGGCCGTCCTTGGCTAAACCTCTTGAATTCTGAATTTGTGGTTAGAAGTTGTTGCCAGAGCCTATGAATTACAGATGGACTCACATTTAGCTATTTCTACTTGGTGCCGCCTCTAGTCTCCTAATAGCTTGGCATCGAAAATGTTTGGTCAAATGATGTCCGGATGCCATTATTATAATTTTACTATCCCACATTCCGACATCAGCTCCACTATTTTCCATAATGTCATATTGTTCAGCCCGTTTTAATTACCAACATATTCAAAATTCATTGAGATTGGCTTATTTTTGGGAGAGTTATCGTTTTTTCTTCTACTTTTTTTTTTTTTTAAATCTTTGATAATCAGCATATATCGTCTTGTCATTCCTCCAAAGAATCATATCTGTCACATGCATGAAAGTCGCCCTTCAATTCGCTTTGGTTAAAACAACAGATACAAAGTTATTTTCACGTGTCATGAAAATATCCACACTTTCAAAAATCTTTCATTAACACTTATAAGCAACTCCTGCAATCTGCACAATGTCTGCTTCTTGTATCACTGCCTTTTCACACTTTACACGGAACCGTGAGTGGCTGTTCATAACATTTTCTTTTAACTATCTACCATTATGATGAATTTGTAGTATATAGAACTCAGATTGGTTTTTGAAAATTAACATTCTTTTGAACTAATGGTAAGAAAACGATCTTTAGTGTTAAATATATTAATTGCGATTTCAATCTTTGGTTCAATAGTACGTAGATTCAATTTCCATCTCGGGTTTGGATGTTTGCAGTACTTCTGAAACCATTTTAAATTATAAATAGTCCAATCAGCACTCGTTTGCATAATGACTAGTTCAACAAACAGTAAACCTCAAGATTTCGATCACAACTGTTTAACAAGAGATGCATGTTTTCTGTGTCTGTCTGATTGAATAGTTTTTCCAGGTTTCCCCCCCCCCCTTGATGTATAGCAGAGCTGGCAGCCAAATGATTAGCGCACTTGCCTTCGGTTCAACAGTTCGTGGGTTCGAATCCCACATTGGGCATGGATGTTTGTAGTGGTTCGGAATCCACTTTAAGCCGTAGGTCCCGGTCTACTTAGTCCTTGTGTACAAAGAATGACCATTGAGCGACAAACAAACCCCTTGATGTATATGAATACATCTTATTATCTGCGAAAGGTTCTCTCAAAAGGCAAAAGGCGTTGCAGTTCTCAAATGTTTTACAATGATCTTTGTTTGCATTTGGTTTTCAGCTACGTGGTGCTAAATGTTCCTCTGCATATTTAGTTATAAAAAGTTTACACATGTGACTGTACAGGCATATGAACTATTTTATAAAACTGTTATTAACAACAAGAATTGCCAATTATTGAGTGTCATTAAGAGCAGCAACTGGGAGTTGATGAACTGCAACTACTATGAAGTGGAGTATTAAGATTATGATTTCTTCTGAATTTAATGTTAATTATTCTGCTTTATTCCTATGTATATCGGTTGTATTGCATTGCCTTCTAATTCATGATATTGAAATTAATAATTTTCAGAGCTAGCCACCGTTTTTATTCTAAAAACGATGTGTATTGACTATACTTTTTCATTTTAATTTAATAGTATTGCTTTTTTGAAATACTATGAACCTAATAAAATGAAATAATTAATTGGGATATTGAATTTCTGTTGAATATGAAGCTAATAAAATAATTAATTGGGTATTGAATTGCACGCGCATACACTCACACTCTTTCTCTCTGTGTGTAAACAATTTTTTTTATATTGCTATTTTACTTTTCTTTTTAGTCTTTAAATAAATTAATGGGATTTTTGTAATGTACGCTTTTTACCCTTCATGATATGAGTGATGCGTTCTATCAGTTCAAGTGGAAGTGAGACAGCTCTTGCAAAGCATCTAAGCGTGTCCTAGAGACTTCGATGGAGGATTTAGAATAGCTTTACTTCTTTCTAAAGCATGTTAAATATGTTCGATAGTATTCAGTTCCGGTGATCGAGTGGAACATTCTATATGCTCTTAATTGTTTGCTACTCAAGGTAAGTATTCACGAGACGAGCTTTGTGCATTATTGCCCTTTTTCATGAAAACTGCTTTCTCCTGCATAAGGTCACATCTAAACATCAAAAATTTCCTTTCAATAGGTATGAGCATTGGAGATACATGAAGATATGTGCGCTACTCAAAGATACTATCCCAAACGAAACACTGAAACTTGGAATTTCTTTTAAGGATTTTTTTATGGATAATAACGGGTTCCAGGTTCTTTCCAAATCAAGGAACGTCTACTATCGCTTTGGTGGCTAAACCGTTGTTCACCCGTAAAGAAAGCAATCCTCCATTTTTCGTATGTTCTATGCATTCGTTGAATTGTCCACCAAACATGCCGAGTTGGCAGCTGAATGATTAGTGTTCTGTCTATCGTTTCAACAGCTAGGTTTGAATACCACCTCGGGTTTGAGTGTAGTGGTTCGGAATCCAAATTAAACTGTTGGTCTTGACCTAATTAACTCTTTATGTGCAAACAAAAGGATGATTTAGTGACAAACAAACCAAACCACCTCAAAAGTTTCCAGCTCATGGTGTGTTGTGAACGGGTCGCAAGCGATTGGTTTTCTTAAATGCAGACTGCCTTTAAGCGTGATTAACGTCAAGTCTACACACGGTAGACGTTGATACTAATCTTCGCCTGCTTCCAGCGAGGGAGAATTTGAATTCAGATGTAACTGTATCGTGCAATTCTGTCTGAACTCAACCTTGACCGGTCATCGGCGTTTGTCGTAGCATATATCTGTCTTTGACTGAACCTCTTAGCTACTAAATATGTGATTAGAAATTTCTGCCAAAGCTTATTAACTACAGAAGGACTCGCATTTAATCATTTGGCCACTTCTGTCTGACTTTTAATCTTCCATCGCTGGTTTTCAGGTATATAATGCATGGATGTCTCTTTCTTATGAATTGGCTATTCAAGATTAATTACTTAATTTTCTCTTATTACAACCACCATTGTAATAACTGCGAATCATTTTTCTTTTGTTCATAATTTGTTTAACTTTTGGTTGATCGGAGTATGGTAGAAAATAATCATTACCTCCCTTGTTTCATTTCACTTTTACATATGTATTGACATCCATCCATACCACAACTTATTTGTATATTACTAGTTTCCTTACTCCTTTATTATGTTTTTGAATTCTATTTTCTCTAAACTTCTTTCTCTTTTATTTATTGGATTTTTTTAACTTTTGGTAATTTTTTTCAAATTGATAGGGTTGCAAACTGAGGTACCATGCCTTATAAAACTTAAAAGGATGTTTCTGCACTTTTTTCTTGAGCATGAGATTTTACATAGTATGTAGGGTTTTTTGTTGCATTTTTTTTGTTATATTTGCTATTGCTGCATCTTAAGATAAACACAGTTTTTATTGTTTTGATATACTATAACTATTTTAACTTGTACCATTCTAAATGTGAAAATCATTTAGCAATTTAAGCATCTAAGTAGGACTATAGTTAATTTTAATTATGAACTTATTTATATGAAAAATTTTCATATTTTGGAATCACATTGTATTTTCTTTTCTTGGTCTTGCATCTGTTTTCCAAAAACGGTTGTAAATTCAAATAATTTTTAAAATTTTTTATCAGTGATTAGATGCCATTAGCATAAAATGTGAGAATTCTCATGTAACCAAAAAAACAATTAAGCTCTCTATTCTATCGACTTAATGAATTGCTATCTCCCTGCCCATTTTATTTCTGGCTTCACTTTTTTGAATATCACTTTTGAATAAATCTCAACTCAGTTTTTTACTGACTGTGATTCTGTGAAATTTTTTCTTAGTTCATTTTAATTCTTTTCATGTTCTTTTATTGTGACTTTATCTACAAACTTTTTATTTCTCAATTATCTTGATCAAATGATCAGTTTATCGATTTTGTAAGTTTGAACATGAAGTAGCTTAGCTAAATAAATTATCATTTGAATATGAAACTTGAATTAATCTCCAAAACCATTTGAATAACATTATGATTTTATATGATATAACTAATTTAATGATTGAACTTTAAATAGTCTTGGTTTTGTGTATATCAAATAACTACTTAATTTACTTTAAAGTGTGCAAACTTAATCTTTGTGTAAGATTCTATTGCTGTGCATTCATTGAATATCTCACTTTATTTAATTCCTTTTATGTAGTACAAAAGTTTGAAAAGACCACTGCCAGAAAATATCGGTTTCTTTTCAAAATAACAAGATATAGTATGCTTCATGTCAAGCAGTAATTAATAAGGTAATAAGAGCTGATATCTCAAGATTGATGTAAATTCTAAACGGTTATAAACTAAATAATGTGTGATTTCCAGTTGGTTTTTCTCATTTCTGGTTAAAGGAAAATTTATTTGTAATAATGATTTTTATTTTATTTAATGAAAGAATAATTTTGAATTTTTTATTTTGTTTGTGTGGGTATGATGAAATTAGTACTTACATTTCTCGTGAATTGTGAAAAATATAAAGTTTTATCACAACAGATAAATATCGCCTTTGTTTTAAATAAATATAGAAAATTAATTTTTCTTTTTTATGAATTTATTTATATTGTATAAAGTTTACATCTGTTAAAAGCTGATAGCAAAAGGTATTAAATTAAAAATCTTGGTTATTAGATGAATCATTAATATTTCCAATTTTGCTTCATATTTCCCATCTGATACAGTGAAAATTTGTGTTTTTTTCCCTGTAAGGTAAAGGTAAACTTGTCATATAAAGTAATTGTCATATAAGTATATTATTTACATTCATGATAGAGAATAATAAACACATCAGCAATTTTTTCATTGTTTGAGTAATAATTTTTGGATTTTATAAGCAAGTTTCATCACCAGAGAAGGCAAAATAATTGTGACCAAATGGCATGGGGATTTTGAAACAAATATATTTTATAATAGTTTTCTTTTTTAGGGATATTTTTGTAACAGTCCATACAATTGACTTGTTGAATTTTCATTTGAAGATCATGCTAAAGAAGTAATATAAATTTTCTTTGGCTTAGGTTGTTATGTTGACCCCCCCCCCGAATGCGATTTGCTTCAGGAAATAATTTGTAGCTAATATCCACTGTAAATTTTGTTGCACATGTATGTGCAACTGTTCCCCATAAAGAATAATCTTTTATGTGTCTCAATGAAGAATAATCATTTATTTCATAAAACACAAGATTTCAAACCTACATTTCCAGACTTAAGAAATCTGAATTTACATTTTTTTTCAATGAAGCGTTTTGTTCTGTAATACTTTTGTTATTTTGATAACCTTCTGCAATTCATATTTTTTTATTTGCAATTAATAATTCAATGTTTATTTTTTGTAATTTGTAAATATTTATTCTAGGCTTGTATAGATAACAACCTCGAAATGGTGCAGTTCTTAGTTGAGCATGGCTGTGATGTTAATCGGGGTGACAATGAAGGGTGGACTCCTTTACATGCAACAGCTTCTTGTGGTTTCCTTAGTATTGCCAAGTAAGAATACGCATTTAGTTTCTTTATATGCCTGTTTTAGACATAATAGTAATTCCTATAATGTAAAAGAAGTGTCTAAAAGTGAAATTTTAATTTAGATTTCTTTTCTTTTAATTTCACTTATATTTTAGATAAGAATTGCTAACAATACAGCAGAATTTTCAATGCACTATTCTCTCAGAAATATTTCCAATTTTTACTCCCTTAATTTTCTAGAATAGTGAAATGATCAAAAAATAATTTGATATTGTTTGGTGAAAAAAATATTTACATTTACTCAGGATTATCTTTGTATTAAATTTGTGTCACAATAAAAATAAAAACAGTACTCGAAGTAATTCTTGTTGTTTTACTGAGAATGAATATATATATATATATATATATATATATATTCAATTAATATAAAGCAAAAAATATATAAATGAATATAAAGTAAAAAATAAATACAAAATAATAGGAAATCTAGTCAGCGCAAAAGCAGCTAAAGAGAAAGATTTGCCAATATAAATAAGATAAAACATGAAAAAATATGAAATTGAAAAAACACTAAAATATACGAAACAAATAAAAAGAAGAAGGCATAGGGACCACATCTTCATCAGGAGGGAGATGGCCAGCTATGCAAAAAGAAAGAACACTCTTTTCAGACAAGCTCAAAGGAAAAATGTCTAAAGATCTTCAAGCAATTCTCCCAAAGAGTGTTCATATTAAAAGAACTTGGGTAAAACATTTGAATAAATGTAGATGCAGAAAATTAGAAATACTAATAATAAATGAAACATAAATGCATAAAATTAGTATTAGTCCTTCGAGGTTGTCAGAAAAAAGTATTCTTTCTTTTTGCATATCTAGCTATCTCCCTCCTGATGAAGACGTGCTCCCTATGCCTTCTTTTTTTCATTTGTTTCGTATATTTTAGTGTTTTTCCAATTTCATATTTTTTCATGTTTTATCTTGTATATATATATATCACTTTCAAAAGTTCAGCACAAAGATGTAAAATGCAAACATATCAACACACTGCTTTGATTGACACAAAATTCAGCAAAAAAGTAGCATATATATTTATGCATTAAAATAAAATTAATAATTATATAGAGAAATGAAAACAAAATTAAATTTTTTGTAAGTTATCAGATAATGACATACTGGAGATATAAAGTGAAAATAAACAGCATAAAATGAAAAAAAAAGGGCATTAATAGGGTATGTTATCCCCCTTCATCTCTATACAAAGTTTACACCTTGTGACCATGCTTTCAATTAAGTGGTCAATCCCCACAGAATTAAGCAATACCCATTTTTCTTGTAGAGCAGTTTCCAGCTCAATAAGAGTAACTGGAGGTTGGAAATGCAAAGATTCAGCACGGCAGAAAGCATCCCAAAGATTTTCAATGGGATTATGGTTGGTCATGTCATATGCACAATCCCTTCACTCTCTAGGTAGTCATCAATGATGTCAGCTTTATGGAGACTGTGTTATCGCCCATTAAAACAAAAGTAAGGTCAATTGCAGCATACAATCTCACAATTTGGGTTCTAGGACTTCATCTCAATACCATACAGCTATCACAGAACCCTATTTAAAGATGTGCAGGTCGGTGTGGTATCCTAATGAAATCACTGCCCACACCATAATGCTTCTTCCTCGGAATGTGTGATGTTTTGGGGCTGATTGCATGTTCCTCGTTCACACCATATCCTTATACGCTGTCATCAAAGCACATCTTGACTCATCAGTAAATATGACATTGCTCCAGTCAGACACAGTCCAATTGACATGTTCCTGGCACCACTTTAATCATGCCCTTCTTCATTGGACAAATTGACAAACACAAACTCAAAGTACCAAGGCATACAGTCCACTCATATGTAATCTTTGGCGTACAGTAGCTGCATATATCACTTTATCAATGGGTGCTGTAACCACAGATGTCACACATGTGAAGGTCGCTCTGCGATTCTGCTTGGCTAAAATTACAATATATCGATCTTCCGCAGGGTTTAACCCTTGGGCGACCAGCTACAGGCCTTCAAACAACTGCCTGTGTGGTTTGGAATTGTTTTCATAAATGTGAAATTACAGAATGATGAACGCCGAGAAAAAGAGCAACATCTGAGATAGACTGTCCTGTTTAATGCGCCCCACAGCATGCCAGCGCTCAGAATCTTCCATTCGTCTTCTGGAAGTCGTAGAAACAAGTATGTAAAGAAAACAAAATGTGTGTGTATGTGAAAGTTTTAAACACCTTCTCTCTATCAGCACTCACAATCAAATCCTCTAACCCTTCATAAAGCTGGTATCTTATAAGACTGCCCTTTTTGCATATTTCTTGACGTAAAAGTGTGATTGGCGGTTACCTAACATATTTGCATACTTCCATCTACCTCTGCAACATTTTGTATCCTCTTCAATTCTGATTGTCTTCCAGAAATTAGTGTTTTTCTCTCTGTGCTTAATGTTTGAAAGTGAGTGTATATATTTAAACAGTGGTTCATTCAAAAGTACAGTGCATGACTTATTTACATATTGATTGATGCTATAACTCATTACTTTTTCTATAGTAGAAGCTACTTTTGTTAAAAAGTTTTTATTTTGCTAATTTTATTAAAATGAATGCATTTGTGAACTTATATTGACTTTATTCATTATTTGTTACACGAATGCTACTTTTGTATAGTAACATTAAATTTATTCTTCAAATTATTTTTTCTTGTTTTGCCTGTTTTGTCACTCATAATTTATTTTGCTTATTTTCTTTGATTTCATGAATATTTTTTTCAGTTTTGTAACAATCCTTTTTAGAATAAATGGAACATTTGTTTTATCACAAATGTTACAACATTTAATTTTAACATTATCAGTATAAAAATTAGTTTTTCCAAGACTCCTGTTTTTTTAATTGAATTTGTTGTAAATAGCAGCGTTTTTTAAAATTTTTATCATCTTTTTATAAATTATTGAACTCCTGTTTATAAATAGGCTGAATTGGCAACTGAATGATTAATGGTCTGGTTTTTAATTCAACAAATTTTGCTTTCAATTATCACTACCACCCGGGCATGCATGCTCTTGTGGTTCAGAGTTCAGTTAAATTGTAGATTTTGGTCTGATGAGAGAGAGTGTCCTTGTGTGGGCCATCAAAAAATGATTATTGATATATAAACGAACAAATCTATTTATGAATAGAAAGAAATGGAAAGTACAAAATGTATTAATTTTTCTTCTTTTAAAATTCTAAAAGATATTTCCACATTATTAGGAAATAAATGGAATTATTTTTACTGTTAGAGTTGAAATATTTTATTCTTTCACTCCGAAATTGTACATAAATTGTAATTTCTTATCTCAAGGTTTAAATTTTCAACTCAACCAAAAAAGATTTTTTATCGAATATCTAGCCATTGAATCTTCTCCTTTTTCAACTCTATGAAGGATTTAACTGATAGCACCTTTATATGGTGGGACACCCAGTGAACATGCTAATATGATCCTTAGTGGGTAGGTTTCATAATTTAAAAGCGGGAACCAAGCAGAAGACTCTTAGACTTGACTTATCACCTCCAGAAGTATCATTTCATATTAGGACATTGTGACCATGACATATTTTACATTCCTCAGCTACCATTAGTCCACATGACTAATCTTTGATTGGGCCAGGATTTGAATTGACAACTGTCTGATAGTGAGAATGTCGCCCTAACCAGCCACTCCATTAGGGTCACAAAGAAAACTTTGTATACTACTTGTAAAATATTATGGAGGAAATTCATTGATTTTCAAAGCAGGTATCATGAATTCATCTGATATGATAATACTGTTTAATTTATTATAAATGTATTTCAAACTAGACTGAGAGAGAGATTAACACATTCATGATGGATTTTGCTACAAAATCTGAAATTGTTTCTAGTTGTTGCTGCTATTTATAGCATTTGGACAAGCCAAGTTCGTTACCCAGCAACTATCCGAAATTAAGTTAGAAGGGTGCATCTTTCACTTTAAACAGAGCACCACAAATGTCAAGGTACAGTTTTGCTTTAAAACTCCTCTGATAGATGCTACCATCAGAGGATCCACTCCCTTATGTTTGACTTTGATCAGGAGAGGGCAAAAATTTCTCCATACCAATATGCCCATGTAACTGCTCAACAACCAACCATAGGACTTTTAATTCCATAGATTTAACAAGCATCTATATTGCATGTTCTCATTGGGTCTTTGGTAGCTTTGGGAATTGAACTCTTCCCTTCTGAACGGAAGGGCAATGCCCTAACTACTAAGTTTTCACCACCCATGTATTGTAAATTGAAATGCAAAGATAATTAAATGGAGATAGAAATATGATAAGATTAGCCTAAAGAAAAACATGTATAAATAACTAAAATATTAATGAAAAATATATTAAAAAATTTAAATTTTGGCATCTCTTACTCTTCAGTATTTGCAACATTTGTGAATTTTGTTTTTCTAAAAATTATGTAGCTACTCCATTTTTAACTGCTCCATTTTTACTATTCCATTTTTAAATTCCACAAATATTCTTCAAATAATCATTTTCATTTTTAGGCTGTTGCTAATTTTATTTAAAATAATATTCATGATTATATTGATAGTGATCTAACAATGTTTATTTCTATGTTGCTTCAAAAATTTATTTTATGCTACTAAACTTTAATTGATAAAAAGTAACTTAATTTTAATATATTGCACATTAAAATAAACTATCATTTTTATGACATTGCCACACTTGGGAAAATTTTGAGATATCAAACTGAAAATTCAATTATTTCACTTGTGAGATTATAAAAATGTTTATAATCTGTACTTCTTTAACTGAAAAATGGTGTAATGTCTTTAAGAAAAAGATTTAATGTCTTTGGTAATGGTATTTAGCCCATTGTGCACAACTATTAGGTATCAGTCATAAATTTTCAAATTAATATAATTTTAATCAAACTCACATCTTATATTCCCTCATTTTCTTGGGATTATTAGTTATGCTTTTATTTCCACAAGTGAATTTTTTTAACAATTTAATAAAATTTCGTTTTTTTTCTATCAAGATATGTTTTAATTGTATCTCTGTATCTTTTATATATGATTTAACATTTTTTTGAAAATAAGTAATCATAGGTTTGTGTGTTTATAGAATATCAGACAGTTTAGAAAGTTCTGGACTTTGATTATATTTTTTCAGGGCTGGGAATTACTGAGATTTTGAATCAGTTCCTGAAATGCTTTCATTTTTTTGTTTATACATTTATTTTTTGTTTGCATATATTGTCAATTTTGAGAATTTTTCACTTCATTTCTTTTAAATTTCCTGTAAAATGGATCAATGCCAATTTAAATATTAACTTTTTGTTGCCATTATCAATATAAGATATCCCATAGTAATGTAAGGAAGACTCTTTGAGTAAAAAAACAAACTATAGAATTTAGTTTATAGTAAATATCTTTTTTAGCAATAAAAACAGTTAAACTGATCATGCAACCTAAAGTGTAAAACATTTATGTTTTAATTCCCAAACTAATAAATAACAAATTAAATAATTTAAATTACTTTCAGAAGTTCCTTTAATTATTGTTCATTACATCCAAAATTTAAATATCAGAATGTGATCCTATTTTCAAAGAATTTTGTAGTTTTATAGAACATTTGATTCATTGGAAACATCTATACAATTGCATTGTTGCTTTGAAAACCATTTTAATTTACTTAAAGATAGAGAAGAATTTTTTAACTATACATTATCAACAGATTTTGAAAACATTTATTTTTAACAAATGCAGTAAGCCTCTGAATGCAAGTTTTCTTGGTATATTTTGATGGTAAAAAATTAAAAGTTCTCATTTGATTATGGTCAAGCAAGCCATTAATATTACATCTGAAATGTAGGAGGTGTCATCAACATATGAATCCTATCAAGTTCTACTGAATTAAATTAAGTTTGCCAAGGAATCTGAAAAAATTAGGCAAATTAATAAATGTAGAGTAATATGAGTGTGGTTGTAGATCTCCAGGAAAGCAAAAATTATTTAGTATTAATAATAAAATAAAAAGAAAAGCTGTGTGATTTTTTTTTTTACTGTTTGTAAAGCTATTATGGTGAAGAAAACTAATATATGTGCATGATGATACATGCAGACAGCAGAAATATGACATTCTACTAAATAACTTAATGAATAGATATTTCTGGAATATAAATACATAATACTTGAATAGTTTAGGAAGAATTTGAATGTAAATTGAAGAAAAGTTTATAATTTTTTTTATAAGATAATAATGATTAAAAAATAAGAAATCATTTAAATTGAAACTTTAGTAAATAATCAAATTACTTTGTCATCTTATTTTTGTTTTATTTCAATACATATTTTAATAGGTAATTACAAGCTAATTTCAGACAAAGTAAATTTGTCTGAAATTAGCTTGTAAATAAATTTAAAAACTTCAAAAATATTCATTATTATAATATATTTAAGTAATTAATGTAAAAATCCTTCAATAATTAAAGGAATTTGTTTGTATTATAGCTGTAGACTATGCTTTTAAAGTAATTTTAAATAAAATGTTAATATAAGTTTTGCAAATATTCATATTAATTTTAAAAATGTTAAAAATGTCTTCATTTAAAAATATAATTTAAAAAGAGGATATGTATACTTCATTAAAATGTTATCTATGTAAAGATAATTAATGGAATATTAAAATTTATTCATCATATGTATGTTTACAACTTTTGAAAATATTTTTTTTAAGATTCTGAGAAAGTAATATAGGTTGATATAACTTAGTAACATAAGTTGAAATGCTAATGCTTATTTTTTATATGTATCAGTGGTAAAGGTTGCAGATAATTTGGTTACAACATTCTTGAGTATGTTATATAATGCTACTTTTTTTTTGCATATTCAAAACAAATTTAATAACTATTTTTGCTATAATTAATAGAAGTCAATTCATTAATCATTTTTTGCTGGATATTATTTACTACGATCTGATAAAAATTGGAGAGTATCAGGTGAAGTAATTTTGCTTGATCATTATCCAATTCTAATTTCTATTTTAATGCTTTATATACACTTGATAAAAGGTAAGAATCCATTAAAAGATGTACTTGAACTTCCATAAGAAAACTGTCAACTTGATCAGGAATCAATAATCCTGATAAGGGGTTATTACAAAAAGGGCTATAATAAGTTCTATAATCTCTGCATTTCCCTGTTTGAAAGAAAGAACAAAATGTATATTCCTATCCATTACCAAGTTATATACGAAGTCTAAATGGGTATAAAGTTAGTGAGAAGATATGAAAGATGGTATTCATAATAAAGATAAAAATGCAAATAATCAAATATTATATATATATATATATATATATATATATATATATATATATATATATATGTGTGTGTGTGTGTGCACATTTTTCAGCAAGAAAGAGGACTGACAAAGATATCTTTAGCTAATCGAAAGCTCTTTATTAATTTGATATATCTGATGACTGATTGCATAGTTTTGGCATAAAACTATATTATTAGATGCTGAATTTTATTTTAGCAAAGAGCAGAAAGTTTGTTTTTAAATGCAATACCATGCATTAAATTTGCATTACACTTCTAAATAATTTCTAGCAGTAAAATATGTATAATTTTTTAAAGTAAAGTGTAATTGGAAAAGTTTAAATTAATAATTGAATTTTTGATTTTTATACATTTATATTATTGGAGTAATAGAATAAGTGTGTATGCTAATATATAAAAATTATTGAAACCAGAAAATGCTTTTTTTCATTTTGTATGCCTTAAATTCTGATTACATTAATTTTTGTATCTAATATTGCATTTCGCTGTAACTAGATGAATGCACATTTTTAATGTAAGAAGATAGCTCCTCTATTCCAAATTTTTTAATCATTACATAGTAGCTTTGCTCATTTATTTAAATAACTTTATGCTTTGATTGCTCATCACATTCTCAAATCACTTACATTAATATTCTTTTTTTATGAAAATTTTAAATCTAAAACTTTGTATAGAAACTTGATTTTACCTTTTATTTTGATATAGAACATATCAAGTCCTTTGTCTACATGGTAGTACTTCTGCATAAAATGTCTAAAAATGAAACCATCAAAGTAGAAAATGTTCATTCAGTTGTAGCAAAATATTTTTTCTTTATTAGTTACTAAAATGCTTGATTTTAAAGTTTCTACTATCTGTTGATGGTTTGTTGCTTATATACCAACCTGAAAGAAAACATATTGAGTTATTAGAGTCGAATAAGAAAATTGTGAACTTTGAATTTATGCCTATATTATTAATTATTATAATATTGAAAATCAAACTTTAAATTATTATAATATTTTAGAATGTGCCTTAATTTTCTTTAGTACTGTTTCCTTGTATTTAAATATAATCTGTATTCAGTCTATGAGCATTTAGAATTAATGAATTAGGTTTCATTAATTGTAATGACAGATCTAGTAGTCAACTCATTAGTCACAATTTTACATCTATGTTGTGTCTAAATCATAGCTTTCTTGTTAATTTATTTTGTTCATTTCTTAGCAATAATGTATAATTCTTGTTCAAATAATTTCCAATATTTTCTAGAGTGATATTCTGATAAAAATTTTTTATATATGAGACATTGTTTCTAATGACAATACTGCACATATGTACATAGCTTTAGAAATATTATCTTAGCTTGCTCTGAAAATTACTGATATTCTTCAAAATTTGGAAAAAATCATCTGAATTTCATAAAATTTGGTGTTTATAAATTAAAGTATCAAATATTAATGATTGATTTGGTATGGAATTTTAAGGTTTAACAAAAGTTTAATAATTGATTATTGAGATAGTTAAAAATTAACATCTAAAATATTTCCCAAATTCGTTAAAAAATAAAAAAAATGTGGAATGTTGAACAACATATACAGTGTGTATCAAAAACTTATGCTCTGAAAATATTTTACATTTTCTTGCATTTAAACTGTTAATGAGATGCATGTTTTTGACTTTGACTTTAACTTTAATTTTTTATACAGTCAGTTTGTATTCTTTTTCTTCATTCATAACTGGAATAATATTTTAAAATGATTTAATTTTTTGTAGTTTGATTCTATTGTTTTCTTCTTAATCAAGATCATTTAAAAGTAAATAATGCAAAATGGAATTGATATCCAATTTTATGCTGTTGATTACCAATTTTATAAAAAATTTTTTTAACTTAGAATTCTAATTATTTCTTTTAAAGTTTTCATAACTTAAAAGTAGTGAACAATTTATCAGATTTAATTATATTGCAGAGGTTTTAGAAGCTATAGGATTCTAGTTTTTAATTTATTTCAAAATTTAAAATGATCTCTTATTTTCTGTTACACTTATAAGTGTAATTAGAAAAATGTGTTGCATAATTTCTTTTCATATTAAGAAATGGGTTTCAAAAGCATTTTTGTTATTGCTTTTTATTCAGTTTTTGGAATTCACAGAATGTTTTCAGCCATTGATTATTTTATGATTCTCTAATTTATTTATATATATATTTTTTTTATCTTACATTTTATTTGTAAACTTACATTCTTAATCCCTTTTATTAAAATATCATAAAAAGTTAAAACAATTTGCAATATAGAGATATTTTTGAAATTATTTCAAAAATCCATCTATTATTGAATTGCTTTTAAAATTGCTACCACTTAAATATTTGATTTCATAATTTACAATTTATATTCTGTTTTTATATTGGATAGTGTTTCTATTATTTCATCAAAACCGATGTATGTTTTTATTCAGGTGTTTCATACCTTTAATAATTTAATACTTTTCCTCTAACCCCAATTTTATTTTAAAGACTTTTTTTAAATGAAATAATTTTATATTTTTAATTATTCATTTTCATATTTTTAATAATTTTTACTCCTTTCACCAAGCTAGATGATTATGTTACTATTAAATATTAAATTTATTTATATTTGGATGAATACTACTTAAAAACAAGAATACGTTTATGTATCACTGGTAAGCTTAAATATTAATTTTATTTAATGATCTCAAAGACTTTAAATTGATGCTTGTTTCACAGTTTTTAAGCTCATTGGCAATCTTAGTTTTCAAGTATTACTTAAAAAATAACAAGCTATATATTGTTTAAATACTTTTCAGCTTTATAGATTTCCATTTTAAAAGTAACAAATTTGTGAGCGTGAACTCAATTGAGGAAAATTATTATTGAAATAACATAATATATATATAGCATTTTCCAACTGACATTTTTCCTTATTAGATGAATACAAGCACTTACCAGCTGTGCCACTCTTAATTTGTTCTCTAAAAATTTTATTATATAATCATTCTGTATCTTGTGCTTCTGTTTAATATGTATTTAGTTTTCAAGTTAATGTCTAAAATTGTGAAATTTGAAGTAGCCTATCCTTATTTTAATATAATTATCTAAAATAAGGATAAATATTTTAATGTTTTTAAATTTTTTAGAAAATGTATTCAGTAAGATGTTTGTATTATATACGTTTTCACTAATTATTTTTAGATACTTAATTGAGCAAGGTGGAGCGAAAGTTGATGCTGTAAATAATGATGGAGATTTACCAATTGACATTACTGAGTCTACTGAAATGGAAGAGTACCTTTCTGATGTTTTAGATGAACAAGGTACATAAATGTTTTGTAAAATATTTTTTTATTTAAAATTAGTCAATGCAATAAAAATTATAAATGTATTTATATTTTCATTGCATTATTAAGCCTAAAACATTAAACATTATTAAGCCTAAAAGCCAAAATTAAATTATGCTCCAAATTATTACCACGTCATTCTCAGGTATGGAGGTTGATTTGTTACGGGTAAGTGTGGATTCAAAAAAATCCTGGTATATACAACACATTTGATGAAATTTTAAAAAAGGTTGCCAACGTCAGAATGATTCATTTACTCTTGGTGCCAAATTGTTGCCAACAAGAAAATGGTATTTTAAAGATTGTTTCTAAGATTTGGCATGAGCAGAAACAAAAATGGTTATCCTAAATTGGAACTATGAAATAAGCATATAAATCATAAATGCTTAAAAGCATTTTAGTTAATACAAAATGGCTAAAAGGTAATAACCTATTGAATCTCACCAAATCAGCAATGACAAATCACAAACTTATCCCTCTCCCAATATTGCCAAACACCCCTTAGTTGGCGAATTTAAATGTATATTAAGATTTAGTTATTGATTCATATCAAATCTATTTCAGTGTGAGTTATCTTGTTAAAAATTGAAATCTTTATTAAATCATAAACACCTTTACATTTATACTGAATTGAAATTAAGTAGCATAATTTCTGCTATACATATTTAATGCTTCACATATATAAATTTGTTGGTGATTCTTAAGTTTATATTAGCTACTTCTAGGTGGAACATGTTAACATTTATTTCCCTTTATCCTATTTGAAGTATAAAATATTATACTATATGTAATGCTGATTTATAAAAAGTACATTACAGAAAATTTTTGATTTGGAAAAAATGTGTTAAAAAATTAATCTAAATATTATAAAAGAAAACCAGCATTTCTTATAGTTATCAACTGCCAGTCATGCTGTTTAATTTAATAGGGTTCATACATCTCCTGGAGTTTGAAAGTTTTTTTGAGAGCTTTTGAAACTCCTGGAATTTTTACTTTACCTTGATGCATTTATTTTTGTTAGAAAATATAATTTTTTAAAAAATTTTGTCTTAATATTTTATGATTTTTAAGATATTTGTCCAAAAATTTAATTGATTATTAGCTTTCAATTTTACCACTAGATAGTTGTATGATTGATAGTAAATTGTTTTATTCATAACTGTTGACTAAAATGAAGATCCAATTCAGCCACAATTTCAAGTTAGTCCAGTTTAGTCAAGGCCATATGTAGTATCTAGATTTATGTGTGTGAAGTGAAGTAATCAACAAGTTCATTATGTTGTACAGTCAGATGGTCAATTTTAATTTATTATTTTTCTATTTCCTTTATTTTGTATAAAATTAACTGAATATTAAGACATAAAATATTTGTGAGTTAAAATATGCTTTCCATATCTTCCTTGATGAAAATTGAGTATGATTTCAGTGAATCAAGATGAATTTGTTCATCAATGAAATAAAGGCTTAAATAAATTATTTAATAATGCCTAGGGGAAAATGTCTTTTCAGTGACCTGTAGACTCTAAAAAAGCTATGTATATAAATGTATATATATTTATATATATATATATATATATATATATATATATATATATATATATTTTATAAATTATTATATATGTATATTATTACCTATATTTGTATATATAAATAACCTAGAAATGTGAAATTCAAATATTTTTAAGAGTTTGAAAGTAAACAGAAGAAAAATTCAGAATCGCTAATATTGAATAATAATTGAGGAAAAAAGTCATCTTGAGTCTATATAATAGTTGTATTTGTCTTGAGAGTAAGTATATTTATATTTAAAAAGTGGCTGTTATACACATCTTGAAATATTCAATAAATTAATGGTTAGAATTTATTGAAGATGTTTGGAAATTCTAAAATTACCCATTATTTTATAGAATGTATAGTCCTGTAAAATATAAGCAATATTCATTATTTTAATAATTTTTTTTCTGTTATTATACCTGTAAATTCGCTGCAGGATTTTGAAGTAATCATTAAATATAATTCTAACTTAACTTAAAAATATTCTAATTAATTTTTGCAATTATTTACTTCTATTATTTACAAATAGAATTGAAAATGTTGCATATACATAATTATTTGCACATTTGGCTAGTAAAATTTTTTAAAATAAAATAAAAAGTATTTAATATGAATGTTGGTGACACCTGGAAAATTTTTGGAGTTTGATTGTTTGAAAATTCTTTGAATCTCTTTGGAGTTTAATTTTTCTTTGAATCTATGTATGAACCCTATTTTAAGAAAATATTTCCAAAAACGTGATATCAATATAAGTGTGCAAAAAGCAAACACAAAGACAGGAGTTACTATACATGCTTAAGTTATGTTTATTTAAAATAACATGAAATTATTGACTTTGCTAACAAGTGATGCTTGTTAAATAGAATTCTAATGATATATATATATATATATATTTAATTACCCTTTTTGTTTGACCTTGGTTCAAGAATATCCTGTTGAAGATATGACTATTGCTTTTGCTTTGCTTGTTACTAAGATTTCATTCTATTTTTCTTTAAGTATGGTTATATCTATTATGATAATAATTATACCTTGCTAGTGATGATTGAATTAAATTATAAATTATCTGAAATAATTCTTTAATGGAAACTAGTCCCTTTCTTGACAAAGAATGTTTTCATGTGTCATTTTAATGCAAATTTTATTCTATATGCTCTAATCATAAATAGGAAATAGGTGAGGAGGAGTTCCAAAGTTTTAACTATAGGATGATTTGTTAATTAGGAGGGAAGTATATTGTTACTTTCTTTGTTTTATGCTGCTGAACATAAGCATACTGACTTAAATTAGTTCACAGGGCTGTTGATTTTAACACTAGAGATGAGAAGCATGGCCAATATTATGTAGAATTATATGTCAATTTATTATATAATCATTTCACTCTTGAAAGCAACTTATAAAATGTCTTTGAAGGAATTATTTCATCTGAAAAGCATTGTATTTTTTGGATAGCCTTTTAGATCCAGGCAGCTAAATCTAAATTCTCAAAAAATAGATTTGTTGCATTGATGTTGATCATAGTTACACTGCTTTCAAAGTATGTTTTTAGGATAGTATTAGTGTTTAAATTGATTTTGTCAGTTTTATAAAAGTAAATTACAATATTTGTTCTCTGTGCATTTTACACATTCTTTTACAATGTTTCAGTTTCTCTTTAAAATAAAATTGTTCTGATACAAATGAATACTTCTTTAAATCAATTATTTGTTCCTAAAATGAAAATTCAAATTATCTCACAAATGAATACTTCTATTATTATAAGGGGTAATTTTACATGTTTGCTCTTTGTAGGGAAAATGAATGGATGCAATTTTTGGATGCAGTCTCATTTTTCTGTTCATGTTTTAATTGCTTAGTATTTTAATCCATATAGCAATTATGGATATTTTTGGTTTGTATTGCTTGACATACATTCTTAAATTAAAGAAAAGAAGTTACTGTTGATTTTTAATGTTTTTCTCACTTGTTAAAGTTCTTCCTCTCACTGACGAATTTTAACTTTTATCCGTTAAGCTTAATAAAAATCTATGAAAAGAAGTTTCAGAGAATTAATCAATAATTCATGATAAATATATTTTGTGGACTTTTTGTTGTTTAAAATTACAATAATTAAATGTATATTTTTAGGTATTGACTGTGATTTAGCACGATCTGTTGAACAGCGGCTTATGTTAGAAGATGCTAAAGCTTTGTTAAACTCTGGTGCAGATCTCAATGACAGAATTCATCCACGTACTGGTGCTACTCCTCTTCATGTTGCTGCTGCAAAAGGATACATTGATGTTATGAAGTAAAATTAAAATAAATGTGTTAGTTATTTTAATTTGCTTATGAATAAGTTTTTAGATAGTGTAATGTTTATATAGTTGTTTAAACATTTTAGACTTCTTATTCAAGGCGGTGCAGATTTAAATGCACAAGATAATGATGGCTGGACTCCACTTCATGCAGCTGCTCATTGGGGGCAGAAAGAAGCATGTGCAGTCTTAGCTGATAATTTGGTTAATATGGACATTCAAAATCTTGCTGTAAGTATATAATTCTGGAGATGTAACTAATTTATTTTCATCACTGATAATATTATATTACAAAATTAATTATTTAGTAATTTTATCAGAGGTTGATCAATGCAACAATAATTTAGGAAATACATCTAATGTAAATGTCTTTAAATGATGTATAAGTGTGCAAATCATAAATTATAAGAATGGAGTTTCATGCATACTTTTAAAATTTAACTTCTGTTGTGGTTAGTTGTTATTTAAATAAATTTATTTTGAACCACTATTTAAAGGTATTTTAGCAAATATTTTTAAGAATTTTAATAAGAAAATTTTCTGTACATAATTTTTTGTTTAAAATATTCTCTTGATATATAATTGTTTACCATATTGTGAGTTACTTTGTTATTGTCTGATCCATGATCTTGAATTCTGCAGAAAAACTATTCTTCAAGTTTGTGATATGTTAGGTTACTACCAAAGGAGTGTTTTTTTTATTTTTCGTTTGTTTATCAACAAGATTTTCAAAATCATTCATGAGACATTTCTTATGAGTAAGTTTGACATATCTTTGCAGTATATTGTAAAACATGCTAATAAAGTCATTAACTTTTAACTTTACTGTTAAATCAGGTAATATTATTAAGACAAGATATTGTTAATGTAACTCATCACATGTAATCTTAGTTGTACTAAAGCATTTCATCCATCAGAAAAATTTTTACACCTTGTCTTTAATTATTAAATTTGAACTTTCTCTCAAATAATAAGAATTGGAAAAGGATCTATGAAAAAATGATATTTAAATAACAAAGGAATGAATTTATTTAGATGTATTGAGTTATTTTTAAATTACTTATGGTTAAAATTATGTTAAATTTATATTTGTGTTGTTTTCATCTAATGTGTAAATGTTTTCTATTTTGTAACTTTTGAATCTTGTTGTAAATGTTTACATTAAATCTTTTAACCAGAGTTTTGTATTTTCTATCCTTCTAAATCATGGCCTCAGAAATATTCTTCTTTTGCACTGGAATTTATATCAGTAATAAATACATATATAATTACATCTTGTAAATTCCTTGAAAGTTTGTATTCCTTGAAAGAATGTTTTAAATTGCTTGTTATATGCAATGCTTGTTTTTTATATTATTGTTGGCTGTTTGAATCTTTAGTTTAACAATTATATAGTTATTCATGCAAATCTCTTAATTTGTTCTCTCTCTGTATGTGTATATATATATATATATATATATATATCATTAGTGTTCAAACCTTAAATAGCAATATAAAGTTTAAATAGGAATCCATGAAATTGCAGATAAGGATTTCTTATGATTGCTCAAATTTATTCAATGTAGTATACTCCCCTGATTTGAATCTCGTAGAACATGTTTGGGGGTGCTTTCAGAAGATGCCTTGTTCATGATTACATCCCTCAGAATATTCAACAATTAAAACTGCTGCTTATTAAGGAATGGGCATTGTTACAGTGCCACAGTAACTGTATAACAATTTAGTACTGAGTATGGAGAGTTGATTCAAAAGAACCAATTCACAATGGGCATATCCCACACTGAAAAGCATCTGCTAATTGATTTTCCTCTTGGTCAGTCGTGTGTAACAATATTATGAGTTCAAAATAGCCTATTTTGTTTAATTCCCTACTGTATACATTGTATTCATTTTTGTGCAACTATTCTGTCATCACTAATTACAAATTACTGTCTCTAATTTCTGATATTTGTTTCCTAGATTTCTCATGGAGTTAAGGCAAAAGAATACCTGTTTCTAAAGTTTTGTACCCTAGTGTTTGTATATAATATTTAATTATTATTTCAGGGTCAAACTTGTTTTGATGTTGCTGAGCCAGATTTGGTGAAACTCTTAGAAGAGCTTAAGAAAAAACAAACAAATGTAAGTTTCATTATAATCCATTTTACTATCAACTTTATTATGTATTGTTAGCTTGCATACCAAAATATTCTTATGGTTGTAAAGCTATTGTGAAACAAAAATATTATTGCAAATATTCAAACTTTAGTGACATTTTAGTAATGTATAACACCTTATTAAATTTTTTTAATATCAAAAAAAAATTTTAAAAATTAGAAATTGATTCCTATTTAATGATACTATTTTACAACCTATTTTATCTTGTTTAATGTTTTTTCAATTTTATTTTATTTATGAAATTATTTTCTTTCATTCATTTTTTATCTAATATCTCTGATTAAATTTTATAGTCATAAATTTCTAGAAACTCATATTTACACTAATGTTGAATAAAGATTGCTAAGAAAATTAAATTTTAATTAAAAATTAATCAAGGTAGGATTTATCTTAAAAATATGGTATAGTATAAAATGCTACCCTGTAAGACTTCTTTCAATCATATTTAGCAAATGTGAAGTATCTTCATTTAATATAACATTTTACTATTTCTTGCAAAAAAACCTGTTTAGTGCATTATCAGTTAAAAATTTATAAATTCTTAGGATGCATGCCTATTGTCATACATAAAATATTTCAATATATGTTTCATTGATTTTCTCTATATATCTACTCTAAAGTATTTGTTTTTCATTGTGTTCTTTAATTGAGGCAGAAAATTGAGTTATTAGTAGATAATTATTTGTCTTAGTTATATTTATGTACCATTAAAAAAAAAGATTTCTTGAACTTATTTGTATTTGCATTTTTTAGATATTTCAAATTAGCATTGCTATTATTAGAAAGAATATAAGGATGTTTTGATGTAATGAATCAATATTTTCTATTTATATGAACTCCATTACATTAGATAAACTAATATGTATTGTGAAAAATTAAAATATATTAGGTAGAGTATATAATTATACTTTTTTCATTCAAAATGTTGCTTAAAGTTTATCATTCAAAATCTGTGATTAGGTAATTAAGTTTTCACTAACAGGTTTTTTTTTATTTATTTTTATTTATTTTTTCAATTGGATTATGTGGGGCTTGAACTATATCATAATATTTTTGGTGTAAATTAAAACTTGTAAATATAGGTTTATTTGAGATAAAGAATTGTGAAATTGAATTTTTTTTTTAAATTTAAGACCTCCTCAGCAAGAAACTTGTATACTTTTTTAATTTACAAATTATGTTGCTTGTCTAGAGTCTTCAGTTTTATTTCACACCAATTCACTGAAATGTAAATGAAGGAATAGAATCAACCTTTTCACATTGTACAAAATTTCATATAAAGGCAGTCTCTGCTTTTATTTTCATATCATGAATATTTATGGAGAGGCAGTCATGAAGGATTTTTTAAATGTGACAGAAAAATTTTACTTATGATTTTACTTTATTGTTTAATTTTTAAAAGATTTTGTACAACTATAAATTTCTGAAATGTGCAGAAAAATAACTAGTTAGATTCTTCTCTATTTTCTTTATTATACTATATCTAAGTTCTGGCACAGTTTTTCTTTTTGAACCGCAAAACCCAACAAACCTACCAACCATTCCCTATTTTCTAATTGATATCTTTAATATTGCCATTGACTTACGCCATAATTAAGGAACATATACATTAATGTTCATGTTGTTTTAACCAAGAAATCTGAAATATTACTTTCAAAATTGGAGTTCTATAGGAATTAAATAATTTGAAAGTTAAAATATAAATTATTATTCAAAGTCATTCATTATATTTATTGTGTTGTATTAAAAATTGTAAATTAGAAAATTGCAGAGTTTAATACAATAAAAGTTTTGAATTCTTATTATGTGAGAAATTTTATTCTTTACAATGAATATATCTAATATCTAAACAAGCTGTATAATTCTACATAAAAGTTTGCAATATTTGATTGTTTGATTCTGTAATATAAATATGTCTCAGATATTTCACATTTTTCTTTCGTTGGTTTCTCTTGTTTAATAAAACCATAAATCTACTTTTAAAGCATTTATAACAGTAAGGTTTTCGTCCTCAGTATTAATTCAAGTTTATGATTTATTTCTTAAACTTTTTCAGTTTTTTCAGTTCTTGAACAATTGCAAATTTTCCATCTCAATTCAACAATGTCATATAAAGAATTAATAAATTTCAAAGTGAGAACATTTTAAAAGGAATTACTTTATAACTTCTTTAAATTGTTTAGTGTTTGCATTTCAGAAATAAATAATGTCAGTAATAATTATTTATAATTTGATCAATTTTACACAAGGTTTATTTAACATTCCAGGATGCTACTAATTTTATTTGTTTAGTGTGCAATAAATCTTTGGGTAGAAATTGTATACGATACTTGATGTTTAAATTTCGAAGATTTCCTTAATCTGCCGTCTTAAATAAAGTTTTTCGTTAGATACTCAAATTTAATGTTTTGTAATGAATAAATTTTAGAGTTTGGTGGGTGTCTGTCAGTCAATTGCAGCAATTTCAAAGCTTTTTTTTCACAATGCTCTATCCCAGATTACATTTCCATTGTCTGAATATTTCCAAATTTGATGTGAACTCAACCTTTTAATTTGTCAGGTAATAGATCAGGAAGATTTTTAATACTTTGAAAATATCTTAGTTTATGTTAAGTTTTGATTTTCAAAGCATTCAATGTTTGCATATACAGCAACTTTTATGCTGTCTTTAAAAACCTTTCCACTTATATAATTTTGCTTTTAAATTTAAAATTATGTTACAAAATAAGTGAAAATGAAGAGCAATTTTGTTGCATTTTTTATCTGGGTGTCCTTTTATAGTTTTAGTATAAGCATTCAATAGTAATCTCTTTGTTTAATATTATAACCTCTCCAAATACTTCTGGAAACACATTATTATGGGTTCTTTTTAAAATTATTTATGTGGCAACTACAATATGAAAATTATTAGTATTTTAGGAGTGTATTATTTTACTTATGCCATTACTGATGCTCATTTATGGGAACTAGGTTATTTTAAAGTATAAGTAATTTTTTGATGACATTTCGATATGAAGCAAATTGTTGACTTTGCTTAATCTAACTCTTATCAGACATAAACTTCTTTCACACTATTTTAATTTTACAATCACTTTCAGTTTAATATTTAAAATTGAATTTTTTATCTTACAGTGGTTACTTATCTAAAAGTAAAATTGTTGTTTTTACTGTTCCTCATAGATCACACTGAAATATTGACGATATACTTAATTTTAAATTATTTCTGTGAAAACAAATGTAAACAAGGCAGTTTTTTATTTATATCTTGGAATGTGCTATCAATTTTTCCCTTTCTTTCTTACCTGCTGCAATGCTATAATATGCAGTTAGAATTTAAAATGTAAAGACATTGTAAGATATACATAATGCATGGAGCAAAGTAGTGAAGAACTATGTTCGATTTTGCTGGGAATTGAATTTTGCTATTGTGAAATTGATTATGGAACATGTGAAAGGTATTTTCTCTTATTCTAAAATTTTACTAGAGAACTTGTGAATTTAAAAAAAAAGACATTTAAACCCAGGTTACCATTAGGATGTTAAAAAGAAGGTAGCTTACATCATTTTCTGTTTAAAATTGAAAGTACTAATTGTTTATATTGATACTCACAGAATATCATTACAGCTGGGATTATGGCAGTATACAAGTTATTCTACAGTCATATCTTTTGTTAAGCAAATTAGAATAAAAATCATTATCAGTTACAATTTGGAAGTTTTTGTAACCATATACAATTCTGTAATAAGATTATACATATTAGAAAATATTTCTGAGTAATCTAAGGAACAGAAATTTTTAAATGATATTAAATTTCTGAAAGATAAAAAATGCTTTAGTGTTAGCTGTATATGCAAATTAGAAAATTTTTTATTTATACGAACTCATTGAACTTGAAAGATATTGGACCATGCACTGTGCATATTACAAGCATTGCAATAGAGAAAGTTTATCTAAATTTTTTTGATAATAGTAGAGTTTTTTTGAATATGGCTTGTAGTATTCAAAATAGGCGATTTTCAGTCATGAGGCTTTCACATTAACCCATTTTGTTACCATCCATCTATTTAAAATTTACTGAGTGTAGGTAAAGTGACTTTGGTTATGTTTATAAAATTGATAGTTGAAAAAGATCTAATTTACACCCATTTCTTTGTATTTAAACTATTCTGGGTCCAATATAATGAAAATAAAAGTTTAACATTCTTATATCTCTAGATGCAGAAAAATAGACCTGATATCCAGGCTATTCTTCAAAGGACTAGTAATAGGCCACCTCTGAAACGAAGAACATCTGTTACACGTATGAGTGGCCAAGAAAAAAGCAAGTCTGTGATGAAAGATACCAAATCAGAAAGAGTACAGATAGAAAATCTAAGTCTTCCTGAGGAAGAGAATGAAGAAGAACGAGGTTTATATATGCATTATATTCTGTTTTAATTTATCTTTTATATTGATTAAATTGCTTAAATTTTATCTTACCCTCAAAAATCATTAAATTTTTTCTAAAATTTAGAAAAGACACAAAACGAACTTTTAAGACAGTTACAAGTTAAGATGGATGAACAAAGAAAGATTACTAAAGAAGGTGCTTGTTGATTATTTTTATGTTACTTTCAACCAATTTGTTCTTAATTTATAAATTTAGAATGTGAGTTTTCAAAATGTAAATTTTTTTTACAGAATATCATCCAACACGTTCATCAAAAGCACAAGTAACTGATTCAGAGTCCACTTTACCTGAAGTAAATATTTTTAATTTTTAATTGTTTTTGTCAGTAGTTTCGTTTTTTGATTAAAGCATAAATTTGTTCACTGTTAAATTAAATTCACTGAGATAAATATAGTCTAATACATATGTATTTTTTCAAATACTGAATGACAAGTATTTTTATGCTTTTATAAATTGGGGAAAACATATGAGAAATGCGTTTTACCATTTGATTGTTAATTATCATGTAGCAGCATTAGAAACAATTTAAAATCAGATCTAGCAGATAAGTTTGCTTACAGCATGAAATTTTTGAGAAGAGGTGGGGGGCGGGAAGAGAAGAAAGAAAAATTTCATTTACATGTGATTTTACATTTCAGATGTGATTTATTACTGGAACTACTTCAAAATATGAGAGATTTATTTAAGCTGTTCCCCAGTTTCAAGAATTGTAAAATACTTGAATGATTTATAGAAAAAAAACTACAAGAAACTGAAACATTTTATAAACAAATTGTCAAAGAAAAGAATGATTTCTAACTCAGTAATAGCTAATGAATTAAAAAATTTCAATGGTAATTATTAAAAATAGTCTGTTTTTTTAACTTCAGGTGTTAACTTCATTTGTTATTTCCTTTAAATTACTTGTTATTTATGAAGTTAAATTTAATTTCTTGTAATTTATATAATATTTATTTTCTTTCTTCTTGTGAATAATAAACAAATTTACTTATGTTTTTCTTAATTAACTTGAAAAAAATTTCTATTAAATTAGACATCTATTACCAAAGAACCTGAATTGCAGAGAGTTCCATCCTGGAAGAAAGTTTTAAGGCGTTTGGCTCCAGAAAATGATGAAGTTAAATCTGATTTTGATATTACTGAAGTTACAATCAAAAGACCAAAGAAATCTCAAGAAGATGTAAATATTTTATTTTAATTATAATTTATGATTTTATTTGTATATTATCCATAACTTATACTAGTTAAGTAATATAAAGTGTCAGTTTTGATTTATACAATTCTCTTATATAATTTAGTCTTAAACATTAGTAAAAAATAATATACAGTATAGTGAATTATAAAATTTAATCCTGAAGACTATTACAAATAGTAGTGTTATATTTGAAGTTTATTTTGTTATCTCTAAAATTTTATCTTGTTATCCAGGAATTAAAATCTCTCAAATAATAGTCATCATATAAATTTGCTAAAAATATATAAAAATTACAAGTATAAATTTTTTCTTGCAAAGACATAACATAATTTTGAAATATTAAGGTTGACTAATATATAGTTTTACACACAAATGTTTTATTCTATTGCAAGTCCCCCAAAATTATTTTGGTAGTGTGAACAGAACAGGGTGAGTTCATACCCACTCATGTGTCAAAGACTTGGTTTATTTCATGGATTACTTTATATTCTTGAGTTAAGAGAAATACCCTAATTTTAGTATCACTTTTTTCTTCTTTTTTTGTACTTCAACAAGCAACTTTAACCCAGCATTTTGTCCTTCAGTATAATTGTATTTTGTGTTAGTCTTCAGTTCATTGAAATTATTTATTATATCCTAAGAAGTTCAAAAATTTGATATTCAAATAAGAGCTCATTTTTTAAATTCAATTGGTAAGTTTCCAGTATAATTTGTTCTGATAGTAATTTTTTACTATTAAAAAAGCAATGTTTGAATCTTGGTTTACTGAGGGCCATTAATTAAACGACTTTATATTAACAAAAAACTATACGCATAACCTTTCTTGGGCTTGTCAAATTCATTTATGAACTTTTAATTCCTAGATAATATAAAACAGCTGTTTCATCTTTGTTTTTCCTTTATTTCAATCCACACATTAACTCTATAATAGCAATTTTTATTCAGTTTATAATAAACATGTTTGTTATAAACTAGTGATGAACAGTTTTTTAAAAGTAGTTTTATTCCTAATTTCAGTCTCATTTTTATATGTGTGGTGATACTTATAGACTGAATTTTAACTGTATGCTAATTTTCATTTTTTTATATTGTTGTTTTTACGATTTTTTTTAACACTAATTAAATTTTTTTAATCTTGTACTGTTTTTTATAATTATTGAACATTCCCTAATTTACTATAGGTCGTATGCATTTTTAAATCAAAGGTTTTTGCAGTTTTCTAAGCAACTTATCTACTATGTAAAAAAAAATGTTGGGTACATATAGATGTTATTTGGTACTGTCATAAAATATGAGAATCGGCTCTGTATATTTTGTGATTCTTTTTTTTTTATCTCCTATAAGACTATGAGTATTTTATTTTTAAATGCTTTATTTTTATTTATTAATCAAATTATTATTTTTTTTGTTATAATTTCACATGCTTATATAGAATTTTGATATATTTTATAATATATGAATATAAATTGAACTTGTTTGATGTCATTGTAAAGAAAATTTATTGAAAATTCAAAATAAATTTTTGTAACATATTAAGCTGACAAATTTATTTTCTCATAATATTTTTTGTTTAATTTGCAAACTATGTTTACTATATAGAGTGTTTAAACTTCTTAAAATTTCACGAATTTCTTTAGATATATTTCAAATTGATTGCAAGAATTATGGGCTTTACTTTGATTTTTTAAATAGAAAACTAGCAATCAAACAGATGCAAAAAAAAGTTGTATTTTTCTTGATGACAATCTAATTATTTTATAATTGACTTGTTTAATTTAAATATTGAAAAATTAATTATATGTTATTAGCAATTTTTTTAGTGATGAATAAGCATTAGCTTTTTTTATTTGCGAAATTCTTTATTTAGTGTATAAGGGAGATACACATATGCTAACTTCAATAGTTTATTACCATTTTTGTTGTATAAATATGACTCTGAATTTTTTCTCTTAGATTGATGATAAAATCTCTTCCCGTTCTAATGAAAGTGTGGTTAATAAGGATGGGTAAGATGTTTATTAATTACATAAGCTGAACCTACTAATTTTTGTAAAAATCATATGTTTGAATATTTTCTAAATGCTGGTCTTATGGTTTTCTTATTTGTATATTCAGATTATTTTCTAACCTAAAAAATTTGCTTATTTCTCAAATGATGTTGAAATTCTCAATAATAAGTTTAATTTGAAGTTGGTGTAAATTAATTTTTCAAATCTTAAGGAAATTTTAATTTTGCTGCTAATTTAGTGAAATGTTCTTAGGTACCAACATTTTACCTTTGATTGCTGTTATTATTTTAACTTAAACCAAAAAGCTTCTTATAAATAATGGTAACAACACTTATTTTCATATTTAAATTTTTTTTTTGCTCTGTAAAATAAATTTCATTTATATTTTATTTTTTTATTATGTTGAAAAAGTATACTTTAAAACAAACAAGGTCTCCAGTGATTTGTGAAATGCAATCCTTTGTACATCTTGATAAAAGAATAATTAGTTATGGCCCCAAATTTTTGTCAAATTTCAATTTTATAAAATTATTTCAATTTTGTGAAATAAAAAATAAAATTAAAAAATTATTTGCTCATAATATAAATTGAAAATTTATTTATTATTTCACATTTCCTGTTCTTGATTCATATAAGTCATAGTTATCTTCACACAAATGATTTCTTTGCATTTTTAACATCTTATCCAAAAATAATTGATGTTGAAAAATCACTTGAAATTTTTTCTGCTTTTATCTTGTCATATTAATTAAATCTATGATGCTTCAGTGTCTCTAAAAATAATTATGTTCTTTATTTTTTATACAATAAATTATTATAAATAATGAATGTGAATGAATTTTATTAAATTGAAGGATTTTCAAATGTATTTTAGATGTAAGATAATAATGTGTGGTCAATGTTTTAAGAAGTTATTGATCATCATCAATCAAATTAAGAGTAAATAGGCTTTAAAGTAGGGCTCACAAATTCAAATAGCAAGTTAATGCTTTCAAATTTAAATTTATCTAATTTCCAATCCAAAAGTTAGAGCATGGATTTGTTTAAAAATGGAATAACTTAATTATATTTATTGAATTCATATGCATGTTTAAATTGCTCATTGCGGTGTTATTGTTTTCAGTTGCAAGGTTAAGAAAACTGAACATTCTAAAAATTTATATAAAATGTAGTATGTCATCTATTCATTATCTTATCGCACTGGAATTATTTATTGTATGACAGGTGATTCTGATTTCCTACAGATGAGATATTCACCGTAAAACACTTCAAGCCTTTTTAAATTATTGTTTTCCTTTTCCACGGTATTGCAAACCACTTCTCTTGATTTCATTCTGGTACCAGTTAGTTACGAGCTGCCATCTGAGAAATCAATCTGATAGACAGATAGAGATTCTGGGAAACTTCTGGAGTTAATAAGGCAATAACAGGGACGCTATAAAGTTCAAGATATTTCATCTCTTCCTAGTGAATAACTTAACAGTCAAAATGAATGAATTCCTACCCAAAAGCTGTTCTATGGTATTTTTAATACTGGAACTTTTGATTGATGACGCTGTGTTTTGACTTCTAAAAGATAATAGCTAATAGATTATTAACATTTTATTACAATTGGAATATAGCGCCTCATCCTGTAATTCCTACCCAAAATACTGCGAAAAATATCTGTCATCCACGCAACTTACAGATAGATAAAAAGCAGAAGAGACTAGATAATTGCTTTAATCTGCATTTGTTCAAGAACATTTGAGGTGAAATACGTGTTCTTCTATGCTAAAAAACCAAGTCTTCATACGTACAATCATAGACATTAAATAACTGATTCTCTGTTACATGTCTAGAAAAATATTTAGAGCATTTATAATTAAAATATTTTCCAAATTTACTCTACTTTTTAATTTAAACAAATAAGAAAATTTTAGAGTTCGTTTAAACCCTTCATGCAAGATTATTATTTAAAATTTTAATTCACGTCGAATGTTTAGTCAAGTATTAATTTTTTTTTAAGAAAAAGGAATTCAAAGATTTTGGTTTAAAAAGATTTAATCATACTAATTGAATCAATTTAAATTTGCTTTTTCCTATTTGTGGTATCGAAATTTTGACGGAAAAAGAAATATGAAATAAATTATCATTTAGCTTATATAGTCTTATCTACACAAAACATTCTTCTTTTGCGTAAGAGATGTGAAAAAAATATTTTATCTGATAATGTATACTCAAAATAAGGAAACGTTTACTCACTGGTTTTTAGTCTCACGGAATCACTCAATAATTAATTTATCAGAATATACATAACATTCTATTACAATTGAAAGCATATATATATACGCCAACGTCAGTATTAAACGTTGATTATATAATTACTTTATGTGCATAAGATTATAAAAATCAATTATTAATAATGGAAAATAGCTGAAATAAAAAAAATAATTATTGAAAGGGGTTTACTACAAAGACTTCAGCAAGTTTTCTATACGCTATACTTTGTCTATAGTGTGGAATTATTGTAATCTATTTGTGTCAAATTATAAGAATAATTGATTATCTAATTACTTTTCTGATAATATACCAATTGTTGCTAAGTATACTCCTAAATTAAAAGAAATCTTTTAATGGAAATATAACATGAAAAAAAAATTGATATTTTGATTAATTAGAAAGAGAAACTCAGAAGTTTTATGCAATAATTCAAAAGATAATTTTTATATTTGAAACTTTATGTAAACAGAATAACCATGGAATTTTGTTTAATTTGTAGAACTAATGTGCAATGAAATTGCTTGAATTGTAGGCATTGTTTTCATATAATTATTGCATTATTGTTCTGATAATGCTTGTTTAATATTTAAAGTATCATATTGATTAATTAGGGTTGCTCTAACAGATTGAATAATTATTGTATTTATATAGGATTGTGAAAATAATATGAATTGTTAAAAAATTGTGTCCTAAGTATGTTAGAGTAGAAAATTAAGTAATTTTTATCTTTTATTATGATAAAGTGGGCTCTTGATTTTTTTTATTAAAATTTTTTGGGGAAATTTCTTAAATTTTGTATAATTTATTTTAGTAACATCTAGTATATGTATATAGGGGATGTATATAAAGCTAAAGAAAAGGACAGAATTTTTTTAAATGTAATGTTTTATATAAGGTTTTTTAGTATTTCTACATGCTCTAAATTTACTTTAATGTTATAAAATTTGGTTTGAAAAGAATTTGCTCATTAACTATATGAATTTTGATATTAGGAGACCTACCATTCCACCTGTCCGTGATGATGAATCTGAACTACAGCGAAAAGCACATGCAAAGCGAGTTCGAGAAACAAGACGATCTACACAGGTATTAAAAGGCTAACTTTTTCTATTTTCTTAAAATTTTCCTATATCAAATTTAAGTATTGTTAATATATCTACTATATTATAAAATCATGAATAATAATCAGTAAATTATAAATAAAATTTTAATTTGTATACCATTAGTAAATAATTCTTACAATATTAACTCATGCACTTTAAAATTATGTTAAAATCAAATGAAAATACAGTAAGGTAAAATATAATTTTCATTTAAATTTTATTTTGTTGCAATTTTTCTAAATTTTTTCTTTTGATGAGAGTATGAGAATTCTTTATTTTCTTTCCTGTAAGCAATTTGATTTGATTTACTAACATTGGCTATCATTTACTAAATTAAAGACAATGCATTTATGTGTATCATTTTGTATGTATTATAAATTATGATTGGGTATTTAAGTATATTTAAGATCCTTATGAAATAACTCATTATGGAATAATTCTTGGTTCGTTGGTTTTATTATATAAAAGGTTAGATATTCTTTTTGCAAATTGTTATTCCTAAATATTTTTTAGGGTGTTCTATTAGAAGATATTAAATCTGCTGAGCTTCAGTATTTAATAAATACCCAACAAGAAGCTGCTAAAAGACAAGCAGAAGAATCCCAAGAGGAAAGTACCATGGATGATGGTAAAATTGATGAAAATATACCAGCTGAGGACAAAGACAAAGACTTAAAAGACAGTTCACTAAAAAATATGAGATCTAATATTACTGATACTTCCACACACAAAGTAAGTTATATTAGAAGATTAATTCTGAATAATTATTTGTTTTGTTTATATATTAATAATTTAAAAACATTTCAAATTGTAATTAATAGTACATCAGAACATTACTTTTTAAATTTAACATAACAAGTAACTTTGCCATGTTAGATTTAAAAAGTATTGATTTTTCTTACTGTCTAATATTTTCCACTTTATTTGTTTTGAAAGAATTCTGAATTTCTGTACTGCTTTCTTTTTTCTTGAAGTAACCATGGTACAGTAATGACAGTTCTGTTAGGATTTGCAATGTTTTTACAGCAGAATATTTATTTCTATTTTCTATATAATTAGGCAAAATGCATACAGCAGTTATAGTATTTATAAAATTTATCATTCTACTGTATTCGCATTTTAATTTACTGTTTTTATTAATAAATATTTAGATATTTATTTTTTTATGGGACAATAGTTGCTACAGTCGGAAATTGTTTTTAACCTAAAAGGAGTTGTTTTCTTGATTTGTTTTCTATTGTATTCTTCCCCTCATTTGGCCCCCATTTGGCTTCTTCAGGTGAGCACAAGTGTTCCACTCACAAGGTACTGAGGGATCTATATTCTTTCAATTTTTCCTCTCTTCTACTATTCTTTTCCTTATTCTTTCCTTCCCTTGATAGCTAACAATTAAGCTTTACGTGTGCAACCATTTGGACTGGTACGGCACTTTGGTCCTCACTGTATCAATCAGCTAGTACATAGCTACACTCGTGGCCATCCTGCTCAGTATCAAGCAAAGGGGTCATATCCTTGGACTTGGCATTAAGGATGGTCACTTTATCAGAGGGTATAGGTGATGATCATCATGGTAGATTTCATAAATGTTGCTGAAGCAGAATTTTTGGAATAACTTCATATTCAAGAAATTTGTTTTGCACGTCTTATAAACATTTGACATGACAGTAGACTTATTCTCACCCGACCTATTTTAACTTTTCAAGTACCAGTACTACCAACATCCATAAAAGCAGGTTATATAAGTTGCAAGCTTCATCCATATATTTCTAATCCTCTTTGATGTTTGAAATGTGAAAGATATTTTCATTTTCAACAGGCATGTAAAAATATTTATCCTATATGTAGAGAATGCGCACAACCTGGTCTACTAATGCTTGTACAAAATTAATACTTCAGAAATTTTCAAATTTTGTAACTGTTCTTTTTCACATCCTGCATAAACCAAATCTTGTATGATTTCTGTAAAAAGAAGCAATTGCATCCGAGATAAAAACAAAGTATTTCTTCCTCGGAAGCTAGACAAATAGTTATCAACTTTTGGTGTTTAGTTTTTATCTACTCTGATTTGCAATCTGAACTTAATATAAATAACCTTCCAGCAGACAAAAATAGTTTATTAGTATCCTTACTACTTTCAATTTTGCCATCTGAATCCTTTACTATAACTTCCACCAATATCATTTGAAACCCGTATCAACTTTTAATAAATCTAAAAGGCAGAAGCCAAAATCCTCATGAAAAAAGCTACAAAGAACAATTGATATATCCTCTTCTAAAATAGATATGGAAAAGGACTAATCTTCTACTTTTCAGATCATTAATCAAAAAAAAAAAAAAAAAAAAAAAAAAAAAAAGAGAGAGAGAGAGAGAAAAGCAATTAAATAGAAGCTGCTCTGAATGGCATAATTTATTTCATTGAACTATTGTGGGTTTCTCAGCAAAATTTGCCTCGTAGAAGACTTGATGCAAGAAGTGCATTTGATTTGAATTCCACTGCAAGAGACTTATTTTAAAGCTTGTAATACATTAAAATTTAAACGCTTTAGTCTTCATTGAAAAGATAAATGAAAATGGATCTCTGACAGATTATCTGCAGGTGTTGCTCTCTTGGTTTCCCATAATTTTCCCTCATCTGTAATCTCTCTACGTACTAATTTGCAAGCAGTGGCAGTTAGAATCATGGCATCCAATTTAATTATTTTATACACTATACTTTACATCAAATACCAGTATAAATGGCATAGACCTTGGCAAACTTGTACAAGAACTACCCGTTCCTTTTTCATTATTTTAGACTTTAATAATCATAGTAAATTGTGGGGCAATAAGAATGTAAATCCTCAAGGCCCACAAATTGAGAAATTCATTCGTACTAACAATTTTTTTCTGCTTAATAACAAAAGTACCTGCTTTCATCAACGAAGTAGAACTTTAAACTCATTTGACCTTGGCCTGTTTTTTCGCCTCTTGCTCCTTACTTTAATTTTGGAGTTGGAGTTGACTTACGTAAAAGCAGCCATTTTCCAATTTTTTTCTGGTCCATATGAATGCCTATTATAATGATATTCAACATCAATATCACTACTTATTTTACAAAATTAACTGGATAGATTTTACATTACCAGCAATAATTATTACTGGTATGGCAGAGAAGGAAAATCTTAATGAAGTAGTGAACTTGGATACTAAAACAATCATTACAACTGCAGATACCAGTATTCCTAAATCAGATTTAAGTATTACGAAAAATAGTAAACCATGGTGGAAATAACATTGCATTGATGCTCATTGTAAGAAAAGAAAAGCCTGGAATGCTTTCCGCAATCAGTCGCTTTGGTCACTCAAATAGCTTTTACTATTGCATATTGGGCAAGACAAAAAAGAAGAATGAGAGCATTGGGTTAAATTTGCATCCATTATAAATTCATCTGTTTCAGTGAAAGACATGTGGGAAAATGTTAGAAGATCATTTAGGGCATATCCTGAAAAACTAATCTCTGGTTTGTGGAAAAATGACCTGGAACTCCATAATACTTGGAAAGTGGTAAAGGTTCTTGCTGAAGTATTCGCTTCTATTTGCCCAGCAAATAATTGCACTGAATCTTCTCTTACTTGTAAGAATATTACTGAACTCTAGAATTTTAAGATTTCAGGTGAAAAATCATCTTATTACAACACTGATCTAACAATTCTTGAATTACTCGAAGCATTATCAATTGTCAAACATGTCATTCCTGGTCCGTATCGAATAACTTACTCTATTCTTCAACATCTCTGAAAAATATTCTCTACTTGTTTCATCATAATAGGAAAGAACATATCTTCCCAGATAATTGGAAACATGATTTTATAATCCCAATGCCAAAACCAAGTAAAAATCCACGAGATCCTCGAAGTTATAGACCAATAGCCTTGACTAGTGTCTATGCAAACCTTTCAAAGAATTGATAACACACGATTAGTATATATCCTGAAAAATACTGACTATATCTTTCCTTTTCAAAGTGACTTTAGAAAGTCACAATCCACAATATATAATTTAATGTCACTAGAAACATATATTCATTTTGCTCTTCTAAAGCAAAATCATTTAATGTCAATTTTTTTATAGCTATAAAGCCTATGACTGTTTCTGAAGATTTCATTTTAAAAGATACTTATGATCTTGGTTTTAGAGAAAGTTTTCCAACTTTTATGCAACAATTTTTTAAGCAAAAATTTTTTAGAATATGGCTGGAAAACTTTTATTGCAATATTTATTGTCAGGAAGAAGGAATTCCTCATGGATCTGTTTTAAACGTAATGCTTTTTGTTTTAGCTATCAATTTCATTTTAGCAGTAATCCTACGATCTGCGTAAAAGAATCTTTATGTTGACGATTTACAAATTTCATGCTATCCTAGAAATAAGAATCTCATTGAAAGATAACTCCTGACAGCTATTAATATTGTTGAGTGCTCAAACACAAGTGGTTTACAATTTTGTCCAAAAGAACAATAGTTATACGCTTTTGCCAACGAGCCTTTCATTGTGACCCAGAATTGGTTCTGAATGGTACTTTCATTCACTTTCAATATCAACATAAATTTCTCGGTTTAATATTTG
Source organism: Latrodectus elegans (assembly GCA_030067965.1). Lineage (NCBI taxonomy): Eukaryota > Metazoa > Arthropoda > Arachnida > Araneae > Theridiidae > Latrodectus > Latrodectus elegans. Next base: position 46,638,994 of record CM057809.1, read on the forward strand.
ATAAACGTTTTATATACTTTATTTTTGAACATTGTCAGCTTACGGGAAAGTTGTCTTCGATCATTAAATATTTTAAGAACTTTATCCAATACAACTTGGGGAGTAGACCATTCATCTTTCCTTTACATGTACCGAAGCATTACCTAATCTGTAAGTATAGTATATGTTTCTACTCAACCCTCTTATTTGAAACGCCTCAATTATTTTCCAGTTTTTACAGATAGTTCGGAATCTAATTCATGTGGGATATGCATTTCTTATTAAAGACCACATATTCAACTCTAAACTCCATTCTTTTATCTCTGTGTTCTCTTCTGAAGATACAGTTGCTTATTTAGAACTCAAATGCATTGATATTAATGAAATTCAAAAATCCATTTTATTCACTGATCCTATAAATCATTTAGGATCTTTACAAAATCCATCTACTGGTAATCCAATTATTAAAGAAATCAAAAATATATTCTTAGACAGTTATCTTCAAAAGGAACTTGGATTCTAATTTCATGAGTTCTATCACATCTTGGCATTAATGGAAATGAATTGGTTGACATAGCTTGAAAATTAGTTTCAGAATTCTTAATTCGACCAATTATTCATGCTGATATAGAATCTGGCAATCATTTGTGTTTTTGTCACTGTTAGGAAAATTGGAATCAAGATAACATAAATAAGCTTCTAAACAGATGTTGTGATGTTTTATTAATGAGAATTTGGATTGGATATGTACAAATCAGATACATAAATACTTGCTTTTTACTGAGTCACCAACAGAATGTAGCCATTGTGGTGAGAGACTGTGAAACACATTTTGATTAACTATACTTTTCTTAATTAATGTTGGAGGAAGTGTTTTAGTTCAAGAAACATTAATTTGAAATTTTTACTGGGTGAAATTACTGATTCGGATTTCTTGATATATTTGAAAGATATTGTGGTTTCTAACAGTTAGCTATTTCATCCATCTGACATTCATAAGAGTCTAGTTTTAGTACCTTCGCTCTTCTGCATCATACATTTAACATTTTAAATTAGATGGTATCCTGAAATGGATATGATCTAATTTAAAATGTTAAATGTATCATGTAGGATCAGGATATGGAATTAGATCATATTTACTGAAACACTTAATTTTATCAACAATTAAATTTTTCATCACAACTTATCACATCTGAGATTCTTGGTGAAACAAAAATCAAGTCAAATCAAAATCTATAGTATTCATCATCTTCATATCATTTTATTTTAAATTTGTTTAATGCTGAAATCAATAACTATATTTCATTGTTTTAATATTTAAATTACATTAACATGTGTTTTATAGATGTATAAATTTTTTCATAAAAAGTTGGTATGTACTCACTTGCCAATAAATGAAAATTGCGCTTATTTAAAGATATAAAAAAACTGCAATATTAACATTTTCAGATCATTTGAAATATATATATATATATATTAATTAAAGTTTATTAAATTTATTTTGAGCATTTCACACATAATTTTCAATTAAATGTTTCTTTCTATTAAAAGTATTCTTATAATTGGATGCTTTAAATTAAAAAAAATTTAAACTAATATACCAACTAATATTTTCTATTAAAAGTATTCTTATAATTGGATGCTTTAAATTTAAAAAAATTTAAACTAAAATACCAACTAATATTTTCTCTTTTGATTTTATTTTTAAGGATTCAAATAGCATACAAAACCAAAAAACCGAAAAATCTAATAAAGATTTTGGGGGGCTTGAAGAAAGAAAGAAGTTGCTTGACAGAGAGAGTGGAGAAAGTGCTGAAACATCACCCCCATCTGTTACTCTTGTACTTAGATCAAAATCTTCAAGTTCACCTGATGATAAAAGTATGTATTTTAAAGGAAAATTGCATTATTATTTGCTTTTTTCATTATTTGGACAATTTTCCTTTGTGACAATCACTTCTTTGTGCTTCTAAAGAATAACTATTTCTTGTCATTGTTAGTTCATAGCAAACTACTCGAATTTATTTTACTCAATAAGTATTATTATGAATATTTGAAATTAATCATTTAATTTCTATAACAATGATTTTGCTACCATTAAATTTTTACTCATTATTTTAAATTAGAGACATTGATTTCTCATAATGTAATATTTAAAATTTTCTATAGTAAGAGCGTTTGTGATTTAAAATTAAATTATTTTATTATCACAAACAACTGAAATTCAGTGTTACTACTTTTAATTTAATATTTTCAAAGAACTTCCATGTAGTTTTCCACTTGCAGTGTTTCTTTATTTGAAATATTAAGGCATAAAGAATATCCTATTATAAATTTTCAACAGGGTTCGCACAACTCCTGGAAACTCCTTAAAACTCTGAATTCCAAAAAAAAAAAAAAAAAATTTAAGAGCCCTTGAAACTCCTGGAATTTTGACCTGAATTCTTTAAAATCGTGAATTACTCCTGGAATTTTTTGTTACCTTCATGCATTTATTTTTTTCTTCAAAATGTTATAATTTTTGGAATTTTTTTTCTTTTAATATTTTAAAATTTTCAATAAAATTGTCGAAAAACCTAATTTAGTATTAATTTTAAATATTCCCACTAGATGGCGGCATGATCGATATTAATTTTTTTTGTATTTTTAACTCTTGACTTGTATAAACGTTGTCAGGATCTAATTCAACTACAATAATTTCATGATACTCGGTTTAGTAATGTTAACATTTATGTGAAGTGAAGTAAAATTAAACATTATGTAAAGGGAAGTGAAGTAATTACCAAACAAAAATTAATTTGTTGTGTAATCAAGACCGGCGAGTTCCAAAATGGTGTTCTAAATTTTTGACGAGTTTTGTGAAAAAACTTAGTCCTACTCAATACGATCTATAAGCCTACGAGCATAAAGCCCCAAAACTGTTTCTGTCTAATATTAAGGCTATTACTACAATTAAGGCGATTACTACTGTTAAGTCCGACGATTTTAATTGATTCTTTTTCTATGTGCTGCTGTTTTCCTTTTATTGTATAAAATTCTTTGAATATTAATATTTAAATATGAAATCTTTAAATTAAAACATTTTACATGTTTCCCTTGAGGAAAATTATGTATAATTTAATTGAATTGGGATAATTTTGTTTATTAATGAAATAAAACTGAAATAAAAATTATCGGATAAAATTTACTGTATGGTCACCCTTGGTTCGTTTTTTTGGCCCTAAAGTTGGCGAACATTTTTACTGGAAACACCGTAAAACTAGTATTTTGGCGACCCTGTCATTAATTTCTTATAAATATTTACTGATTTAAATTCATTAATATAAAATTTAATCAAAAAATTTTATGGATAATTTAACATATTAACTTTATTATTTTACCATTGATGTTTAAAATCTGTTAATCTCCGTTTTTTGTTAATTTTGTGAAATTAGTTGAGCATATTGTTAAATACTAACAATGTATAAAATATTTGTCACTATTTCAGCCATTTTCCTCCCTTCGTTTTTCCCGATCTGTAATTCGTCTTGCTGTCACCCTTGGCAACTTTTTGAAAATTTTGTCAAGGGTGACTGTGTAGTAAATTTTTACCAAATTATTTAATATGAATGGTGGAAAGTGTCTTTTTAATGACCAATCGACTCTTGAAACTGTATCTAATAGTTGTATTTGATTTGAGTTAGTTTATTTATATTGGAAAAGAAATTGTCATACACATCTTGAAACACTCAATAAAAATTAATAGACGGGAGTCTATTAAAAATGTCTAAAAACTCTAAAATAACAAATTATTTTATACAATTTATAATCCAGTATTATACAGAATGTGAATTATTTAAACAAAATTTTGCTGTGTTGTAGCTGTAAGTTCATTGAAGGTTTTTGAAATAATCAAAGAATTTTAACTTAAATAAAAAATAGTCTCATTAGTGTTCACAATTATTTATGTTCATTACTTACAGAAATGAATAAAAAATATTGCATGTACATAATTATATGCATATTTTTTGTGATCAATTTTTAAAATAAAATAAAAATATTATTTAACGTGAATGTCGATACCTCCTGGAAATTTTTTGATTTGACTCCTGGAAAACTCCTGGAATTTGATGCTTAGAAATCTGTACGAACCCTGCTTCAATAATATTGACTTTTGCATGCTGTTGTTTTTTGTGCTAATTTCAGTTTACTCCTAAATCATGCTGTAAAAACCTTAGGAACAAAACATTAATGTATAAAACTTTTTGTAATTTATCAAACTGTGGATTTTATTATGGATAATTTGGATTAACACAAATTTTTAAAAGTTCTACAACTTATATGTATATATTCTTTAATTTTCTATAGAAATATTAAAATTATTTATTCTGTTTTTAATGAAAACTGATGTATTTCATGCATAAATATTCTGTATAATAAACAAAAGGAATTTTGTTATAATAGGAATGCTATTTATTAAAAACATTGTTAAAATTTCCTAATATTTTAGGTCCTTCTGATGATAGGTCATCTTTGGGTACACAAGCAGCAATTCAGCGCCGCCGTAGACCAAAAAGACGATCTACTGGTGTTGTATATATAGATAGCGATGTAAGTGTTATGGTTGGATAATTAATTTCATAGGTTTCTATATATATGTATATATATATATATATATATATAAGCTTTAATTTGTGAGGAAGACTGTTGCTGATATTAGTATGGATTGTATCTGTTTCAAGCTTCAACTTAATTTTATTTTCTTCAAGTTGTTTGCTTAATACATGTGCAACAAATACTTTCTAGCTACATTATTTCAGAATTTTTTATTATTCCAACTAACAAATATCTCATATTTACAAATGTCAAAAACTGACAAATTTATGAATTAATGAATTGTAAAACCTTGCAAGAAAATATTTATGTATGAAAATTAAATTTATATGATCTAAAATTAACCAAAGTAAAATAAGCTCCTGTTAATGTGGATATCTTCTTTCTCCTTTATTTACTTTAATGATATTCCTAAAGAATATTATTACAGAGGTGTTAAATGGTCGATCTAACTTTCAACTCATTTTAAGTTTCAATTTAAAATACTAGTCATGTTGGCTCTTTTCCTCAAAGCTGTAAGTCCTGTTCTAATTACCCCTCGTGTGCAAAAACTGACTATTGAGTGACAAACAAACTTTTTCTCAAAGAGTATTTAAATAGCATACTGATCCAAAATAATTTGAAAAATTATATTAAGTTATTACTGCCTTTGTTATGTATCATTTCAAGTTATTTAGGTACATTTATAAAATACTTTTACTGATTTCATATGAAAACTTAATAGAATATTGATTTATTTTTCTTGAAGAAAAATTAAAATTAATTAAACTAGAGAAATATACTAGTATTTGAAGTAAAAGTATTAATTATTAAAAAAATAACATAATATTGTCGTATCTACTTGCATGTTTTTACTGTTTTACATCACATAAATAATTTGATTTTACAAATATTTTTTGTGAAGGTAGTTATAAGCTCAGTTATATTAAGACCACACAATTTATGGAACTTCTCTTATCTTTTAATTTTTAAACATTATGTGTATTGGAGACAAGTGATGTAATGAAACATACAATTGTGACCTTAGAATTTTTAAGCATTGCATCTTTACAGTTCTTAACACTTTAAACTTATATATAAAAGTAGCTGTATATACTCTGTAATAGTTTTTTGCCACTGTAATTTTGGAACTAAAATTTTTAAATGATTTAAGAGTCATGCAAATATTTGAGTGGTAATGCAGTACTTTGTTGCATTTAGAAAAATAATTCGTTTTCTTGATTTTAGATGTGAAATGCAAGCAAAATTTTCTTATGTTTATTTTCACTGAAACATTATTGAGTTTTGAATGTTCCTGGAATTTTATATTCCATTCTTCACATAAATGTTTAAATACTTCTTGTAATTATTGTTTGAGTTTATGTAGTTAAGCTGAATAAATTGCTTTCATGCAAATATCTTGTTCACAATGAAAAGTTTTCCATATATATATATATTATATATATATAATATACTTTTTTATAGTAATTTTAATTATTAGCATTAAAACCTTTACAAAAATTTTACATCATATGAATAATTACATTGTAAATTTTGAAAAAAATCAAATATTTCTTTTTTATATGTATGAAATTGTGTTTTAGGATGCTCAAGAAGAAAAGGAAAACGTTGACAAAGATACTAATTCTCTACCAGAAACTGTAAGTTTTTGTTCTGTTTTACTAAATACAGATATTTATGTAAGCATTGAAATGTGGAATTTAATGACACAATATTGTATAATTTATACTGTTATAGATTAAATTTGCAGCTTGCAACATAAGATCATTTCAGTTGCTGAATGATTAAACTATATATTTTAATTTGTATAAAAATATTGGAACCTAAACATCAGTACAACTGTCTTCAATACTTAAGAATAAATTCAATTGTAATACATATTTCACATTCCTCTTGTAGATTATTTTGGATTTATAAAGCTGATGAACTATGATTTTTCTTTTGAAACAATTATACTTAATTTCTTGAATTCATAATTTTCTTTGTCTTACTATGTCAGAATAAAGATTCTTACTAAATATTTTTGTAAGAATATTCTGATTATTGGTAATTATGAAAATTGTTTAATGTACTTAATATTCAGTACAGATTGGAAGAATTTATCTGTATTGTTATAGCCATTTTCTCTTTGAATCTTTGTCTAAACCATTTTAAAAATTTCCATTACCTATAATTTAATAAGTGACTTATAAAACAAATCTAAAAACTATTAATATCTTTTGCCTTACTGGATTCATGATGTACCAGTTTAATTTTCACCCCCATTTACAATCCCTTATCCTTGTTATGTTGAAAATTTTAGTATTGGTATTTTAGTTTGAAGATTATATCATTACCTAAATATTTTCTATGTATATGAAAATAAATGTAATATAGCAAATTGGACTATTGTGCTGAATGTCTTTGTATAGTTGTTCAACTTCAAATTTGTACAATATCCTTAAAAATATTTTTTATGTAACTCAAGAATTCTTTCTCTCAGAATTGTTAAATAGTACAATTATAATCAATTTATTCTGTAACATTGCTTTCATTTGGATGTTATTAGAGTGGATCTTTATCGATTTTTCTTGATAAAATAGCATTTGTTTTAGAAGATGTTTTTGATTTTTTTGCCCATTTTGTTTTCTGATTTTTAATGTGGCCATTTATCGAAACTTTATTCTTTAAGATTTTGTCTCATTTATAATGAAATTTTCATAATCAATTTCTTTTCCTCTTTTTAATATAAATATCCATGTATTTGATCTGCCTAATTTAAGTGTTAATAAACATTAGTTACACCACAACCATACCTATTCATGAGTTTTGAACATAATACCTATATTTGCATTTTTTGTTAAAATCTGTATATCAGTAAAAAAATTACCATGTTTTCTTGTATGTAATCAACATCAGCATGTTATCCACAAAACCATTTTTCAGAGTAAAAGAAAAAATAATCTACAGAGTTTTTCCAGCAAATATTTGAAAATATGTATTGCTGATAATGGGGTGTCACATAAAATAAAAAATACATATTATGATTAAAAATATAATAAATTGAACAAAAAAAAACTTTTATCATGAAAAACCTCTGATTAAATCTTAATAGTATCCACCTGATTACTAAGTGTGATAAACAAAGATGAAAAATTATCTGTGTTGTCTTCAAACATATCATGAAGATAAAACATCTTTATTTTTAGCTTCTAAAAACTTTCAAAAACAAGTTTAGACATACTTTAAAAATAAATAATTTTGTTAATAATTAAATGTAAGGAATAGATTATTTTTACATTTTTCTTTTGTATTGTGCATGATTTATACCTTTCATTAACATTTATTGTCATTTTTTATTTGCCTTCTCTGCTGTCTTTAGTTTAAAATATACTATTTAAGTTATATATTTTTGCTTCCACATGACGATATATGAACTCAAATATTTCTAAAACAAAACAACTGGTTGACACGAAATGTGAAATGATCATGTCAATAGCAAGTGTAATATCTTTCTTGAAACCAAATTCGTTCTTAAACATAATCGGACAAGATTAATATAGCTGAAATAAGTCAGCTAAGTTATAGCATCATGTGTTATTTATTTTATAAAAGAGAAATGGCATTTCTTTTGGAACTCTATTGTAAGCTTTTCTAGTGGAAAATGTTTTTATCAAATTATATGCGGCAGAATGTCTGCACAACGAAATTAGAAATTGTTTTAACTCATAATTCTCTGATTATATACAGAAAATATGTTAGTTTTATTTATTAACAGGATGGAGTTTCCAATATTTTTTACTCAGTGTGAGGTTGAGCAAGAAACATTGGTGAGGATACAATCTTTATTTGCAAAGAATTCAGTACCTATCGTGTAGCCAAATTCTTTTGTTCATTTTACGTTATGCATTCTTAATTTACTTGAATTATTGAACTATATCTTTTCTAGATTTTGTAATAGACTTAATACAAAAAATTATGAGCTTTATGTCACATTCCTAAGTCTTGCATCATCTGTCTTACAGTTATGACAAGCACAATTATTCATTTTTCAGATCAAATATCATAGTGATAGTTTGTTCTACAAAATGTGTTTATTTTAAAAATTACTGTCTGTTCATCGTTTTGAATGTTTGCATAGTCTTTATTAGTACTGTTTGATACTTCAAGCAGACAACTGAGTAAATAGCAACTCAGGAGTTAGACTTTCAACCTTGAATTTGTTGTTCGGAATTTATTTTAAATTAAGTCTTGATTCAGTTAGTCCTTTTGCACTGAAAGTAACCAAAGAGTGGTAAATAAAAAGAAAATTGCTTTTTTTTAATATACAAATAAATCTTTTTAAAATTAATTGTATATTTAAAAATTTATTTGTATATTAAAAAAAGCAATTTTCTTTCTTTTTAAATTTATTTGTATATTGTAAGCATTTAGAATTGTTTCATTTTTCAATATATTTTATGAAAATTTTTTCCTGTGATTCCCTATCTCCAGCTTTTTGTAATAATTTCTGTTGGATATTTCTTACACATAATTTTATTTTCAAATTATCTTAAGTTTTATTCGTCCTGTTATACATTTTACACAATGCTACTGTAGATTAATATAATTACAATATGGAGTGTATTTGCAAAATATCTCCTTGTATTCCATCCTTTCTTGTTGCTTTTTGTTCTGAAAAGCTTTAATTTCTTGAGTCTGATAATTACATTAATGCTATTACAATTATAATAGCAACTTCTATAGTTGATTTTATATTGTTTGTATTTCGAATTGCATATTGCTATTTAATGTATTTTACATATGTTCTTTCCTGTTTATTCTCTTCAGTATGTTTACAATAATTTCTCCATTGATGGCAAATAAAATTTATGTTGATAGGTGTACATGCAGGAACATAAACATGTTAATATCTTTATTAAAATTCCTTGAATTATTAAGTTTACAAATTTTCTTTTTTTGCTGCTTTACCTTTTTTGCTTTGTTTTTTTATGTAAATATATATCGGACCATCTAAGTGGACTTAGTATTCAATCCTATTATTATTATATTAAGTTTTTTGGTGACCAGCAGTCTTCTGTAGCTCATCTGACATATTTTGAATATTTAGAAGATGAACAACAAAATGTAAATATCTGTATTACATGTATTTTTATTTGGTATTTTCTAGTTTCCAAGTTGCATTAGTAAATAATTCAACTAGATGTGTGTCTATATTCAATATCATTTCGTAATTTGTGCTTTTTTTCATTTTTGCTACTTTAATCTTTATTTACTGTAAAATTCTGAAGTCAATAATGCCACATGTTTTGATTATAAAGTGTCTTATTTGAACAATATCAATATTGATGGACTAAAATTATAGTATTTTTAGTTTGCTTTGTTTCCAAATTGCATGATATCAGTATTTATGGACAGAGCTTTTGTCAAAAAGAAATCTTTCATTTTTATTTTCACTGTCATGTTTAAAGAAATATTCATTAAGTTAAGAATTTTATTTTCCTATACAAGTTATAGATAAATCTTGATAAACAACACTGATAAAATAAAGCAAACTTTGATTTAGTCTTTGTGTAGTGTGTTTCTGAAAATTTATTTAGCTGATTAATTATTTGCAAACTTCAATGTCAGTAAACATATAGATATTTGAGATTTTGTGCATTATTTTACACCCAAAATATTACCAGTTTGAATTTACACTTTTATGATACTTTTACTGTTGAATAACATTTCAGAATTGACTAGATTGTTAATTAAACTATGTATTCTTTATACTAGTTCCTATTAAAGGATAAAACAGGAAAACTTCATTCTATTTGCAAATAATTCTTTTATCATTTTTAAACAATAAAACACACTAATTCATATATGAAACTTAAATTATCCTGAACCTGAAAACTTGTAGGTAAACTCATCATTTTCTATGACCCTTTCTTAATTTTGTTTTCCTTTGCTATTATCTTTCTTGTTATCCACTCTTTGGGAAATAATTGAGAAATATTGAAATAAATGCTTTCAACTTTTATTTTTAGAAGAATTTTTTGTTTTAACACAAATCCTCAAGAAATTTCATTCTGATCTTGACAGTGTAAACTGAAGGTGATCAGTTTATGCCCATACATCTGTGAATGCTTTGGTTTGCTTCCTGACATGTTTAATTTGAATTCTGGATTTGAGGGAATACCTAGATTTTATAATCATATTTTTCCTTATTTTGTTCTTCATACTAATTGAATTGTGTTCTTCAGTATGATTGTATTATAATAAGATATGAGTACTGTTTCTTTTTTGCTATTTGATTTTTTAGAATCCTGTGCATGCATTTACATATAAAATCCTATATGTACGATAATATTGAAATTTGTGGCTGCATCTAATAAAGAACTTTTTGAATTAATAATTTGATTACTAATTTCTGGATCAAATCTCAATAGTGTCACATCTTCTAACAGTCGAAAATGAAAAAACACATGGTGTTTCATAGCTGTCAACTCTACTGATTGTTTTTTTTTTTTTGGGAAACTCCTGATTTTCTGTTAATGTGTGAAAATCTATTGATTTTTGCAACTACAGTGAAAAGCTTAAAAACTGCCAAAATTTTGCCAGAAAAAATTCTATTGAGTTGTTTTAGTAGCTTAAGCAGTCAACAGATGGTGTGCATTTGCAGCATTTCCTCTTTTTTTTTTTTTTTAAGGATTTTAACTAGTTTCGTCCAGAACAAAGGTGGAGCAACCTGACTTCCTTGTGCATGCACAAGCTGAAAATCACGAGGGCTAGCCGCTTTTGAACATGGATGTAATAATGTCTCATTCATTCACTGTGGATAAGAGTTATGATGGATTCAGTATTTTCCACCAGAAAAGACATTGAATTTTGTTTCTTATAAAAGGACGAATACAAAATTGATGGGATGTCAAGAAAAAGTCAAAAGTATATGCAAGTATTTAAAACTTCATATACTGAAGAATTTCCGTGTATATTACAATAAAAAAAATCTGTATGATGTGTTGTCATTAATATCTCTTATGGAGGAAAAGGCGATACTTATCGCATTTTGGAACAAAAAATCCCAAAGAAAATTTTTAAATACGAACAAGAACAAAAATAAGTTACTTTTTTGAGAATCCTGATTGCAGTTTGCTAAAAGCTAAACGTTTATTTACTTTTTTATAGTAGAGCATAATCTGTCTTTGAGTTGCTTTGACCACATGGGTCCCCTTAGGAAAATATTTCCATCAAACGAAATTGCAAAAAATTAGTTATTCCATAACAAAAACAATGGCAATTATCAATACATTTTCTAGATTACCAGAATTATTTATTGAACAATTTAAGAAAGATGGCATTTTGTGTTACTACAGATAGTAACAGCAGTGACAAATTGTACCCAATTGTTGTGACATTTTTCTGAAAAATTAAAACAGGTTACTAGTGCATTATTATCTGTTCCTGTTCTGAGTGGAGACTACTGGGAGCAGTATTGTGAATCTTATTTTGGATTCCTTTAAAAAATGTAAAAACCCAGTGTCCATTTGTATTGCATATGCTGCAGATAATACACATGTGATGATGGGAAGAAAAACTGTTGTTGCTTCTATTTGAAAGAGCAGCAAAAGAATCTAATTGTGGTTGCATGACCATGTCATCTTTTAAATTTAGCAGCAGAAAAATGTTCAGCTACATTACCACTGAATATTGACGAGTTGTTGGTGAATATATATTTTATTTGGAAAAGAGTGCAAAAAAGAAGAAAAACTAAAGACTTTCCAAACACTTCTTAGTAAAGAAGCAAAACAACAAAAAAATATTGAAACATGCATGCTTTCCATGACTATCAGTGGGAAAGTGTTTACAGAGACTGGTTGATCAATGGGATCCTTTTGTAAGATTTTTAAAGGAGAGATTGGTGCTAAAGAAGTTATTAATATTGATCATTGTGCAATTCTAAGTCAGAGTAAAAATGGTGCTCCTAAAAAAGATTCAAAAGCTAAAACTGATAAGGGTTTTTCCCCAAATAGCAAAAAACGGTCGTCAAAATTTTCAGAAAGTATGACCAAAAAATTGATTTCTGCTGATAACAAAACATGTTGCTATAAAAGTAAGTAATTCAAATTTATCTTGTCTTTCTCAGGAAAAAAAATTATGTATCTTGACTTCAGATATGAATAAAATATACTGCTCATTTCTAATCAATTTAATGCAAGGTTATGATAAAGAAAGTTCCATTATTCAGCCCCTGGAATCAACCTTTATCACATATTCAGTCTAGTAGAATTAACCTTTATTCACAAATTAAGGTTAATTCTACTAGATTTTCTGAAAGAAATCTCGAAATTTGTTAAACCTGCAGCAATAAAATGTAGTGATATTGTAGCTATTGATTATTCCAGGAAAGATAATCAAAATTCTGATTCTGACTTAGTAATTGGCACATTAACAATGAACATTGTGGAAAATTTACATCCTGAAGATAAGATTTACATCCTGAAAATTTTATGAGGATGTCAGAAAATTTTATGAGACTGTTTATAATTACATGCTTAAAAGTTTCCCTTTCATGATAAGATTCTAAAACATGCAGAATTATACTGTTTGCAGGCTATTGAACATGCCTCATTTTCAAGTGTAAAATTCTTTGTTGACTGATTTCCCATTTTGCTGTTTAATACAGAATTGCATAAAAGGTTGGATATTCTCCAAACTTCGTTCTGCAAATTACTAAGTACTGTTCTCTAGATAGAAATACTGGATAAACCAAGAGCAGATGTACTATGGAATCTTGTTGGAAATCTGAAAAATGAGTTTAAGCAAAAGTCTTTCCAATATTTCCCAGTTTATGTGTGCAATTTTAGCTAGCCGAGCTGGCAGCCGAATGGTTAGCGCTCTTGCCTTCGGTTCAACAGTTCGTGGGTTCGAATCCCACCTTGGGCATGGATGTTTGTAGTGGTTCGGAATCCACTTTAAGCCGTAGGTCCCGGTCTAATTAGCCCTCGTGTGCAAAAAATGACCGTTGAGCGACAAACAAACAAAAAACAAGCAATTTTAGCTATTCCACATACTAATGCAGAATGTGAACGAGTCTATTGTCATTTAAAGGAAATAATGAATTCATATCTTCTCTTTCTGCTGAAAATTTAGAAAGCCTAATTATTGCTAAATATTCTCAAAATGAGAAAAAATGTTTTGAACAGCAGTTCACCAATTTATTTTTAAAAAATGTTAAGGCAGTAACATATGGAAAAAATAAATTGTCATGAGTTATTCGAATTTGAAATGAGTTATGTTTTTTATGGACAAAGTATTTGTTTCTCACTGAATTAAATTTACTTAGTCATGTATTTTATGACCTTTTATAAATTTAATATTTATAAATTGCACTAGTGTGACAAAAGTTGCGATATAAAATAAATATTGAGACATGAATGTTGACGTTTATTATTTTTTTTCCTGTAGTATATTTTTTTATTCTTCATAGTTTTTATGAGGTTGATGAATATTTTATTAAAATATTAAGTTGATTTATGTTAAACATATTGTGTCATTCTCAGAATGTATAATTTGAATAGTAAGAATGTTTTTTTTTGTGGTACTACCATTTTAAACATTCTGTTCCAAGCAAAAATGCTGCTCGCATTTTCTCCTGTTTTTTTCCCCCCTCAGTATCAGTAGAAACTACTGATTTTCGCTTCTATGAGGTTGGCAGGTATGGTATATTGAATAGAAGGTTTGCTGAAAAAATACTTATTGATGAGAAAATTATAAAGGGAAAAGCACTTATAATATACAATCAACAAGTCCGGACAAAAATTAACTGGAATTTAATGCATGTGAAGGATTGCTGACAGGTTTTGTAAAAGACACATTTAACTATGGAATTCATGAAAGAAATTCAGTCTCATCAAATAAAAGTGCTGCAAAAAGCTTTCTGGATAAACTAGATAAAGAAAATAAACAGCGATTATGCTCTCTTGAACTATTCTATGCCAGTGAATATGATTTTTCTGATGTTTTCTAATATCATATCTGGTGATAGATTGTTAAAGCTTCTATTTATCAACATATCCTATGCCACAAGTTTTAAGAGGTAAAAACACTTAGCGATTTCTGATTCATTTGATGGTGAATAAAAAGACATGATTAACAGGTGATCTATATTTATAAAAGTTGAACGATTGTTTTGTTCCAGAGGTTCAGAATTATGTGAAACAATAAGGCTTGGAATTCAAAATAGCTTTGTTGGTTTATGATTTGCTAAAGCACCTATTGCTGGATTATCCAAATATTCAAATGCTGCTTTTACTGCTTAATACCATCTCATTGATTCATCCACTTGATCTTTATCAGGATGCTGTTGTTATTGCACCAGTGTGTTTCCCTGTACCTAGCCCTGAATTGGGCTCTAACAGTTAGATAAGGGCGGCTGACTGGAGTTTTTGTGATTTTGAAGCAAAGACCAAGCAGAAGACTCCCAATACTTGGCCTATCACCCTCCCAGAGGTATCATTTCATTTGAAGGATATTGTAACCATGACATATTTTAACGTACACCAGCCAACTTTAGTGAAGATGACATATCTTTGCTTTAGTTTGGATTCACACTCACTACCTTCCCATAATGAGAATGATGTCCTAACCAACTAGGCTACCCTTGCCTTCGATCAGGATGTTATATCAGCATTGAAACTACTGCATAAAGCAAATGTTTATGTATGTTTTGGATTTACTTGACTGAAATTAAAGCATAGAAAGAGTTTACAATTGTGCATTGTATTTCAATTGCATTTGTTATCAAATAGTTGCATTAGTCGACCTTAAATGCTTGTTGGAAAAAATGTTGCCAACATGCTTCAGAAGTGGAATATTTGTAGTTCAAAAACTGTCTGTTCTAAATTTATGACTAACAAATACAATTGGTGGGAAAGATTTTAACAGCATGCAAACAGTAGACAGTAAGGAATGGACGCTGGAACTGTCTTTGGATAAAGATGCTTTCATCGAATTTTATTAATTTACAAAATTATCATTAATTGTACAAATGTGAAACATTTTCTTGCTCATGATCCTGACATAGAGGATACATTAAAATTATAATCTTAAGTTTTATACAGTAGGATATCAAGAAATATTGAAGATGCTTAAGAAATCTCCCTAGAAAAAAACTGCTACTAATTAGACTTAGTAACAAAAACAAATAGAGGCCAGTAATAATGAACAAAATTCTTCTGCTGAATCAAAGCTGACAGTTGTGTTAGAAATATCACACACATCTACTGTTCATAGAATTTTTGATCCAGATTGTAATAGACAAGCATACTTACTATTAAAGAATAATTAGCTTAATTTCATTTCTACACTACTGGCCATTAAAATTGCTACACCAAGAAGGCGACATGCTACAGACGTGAAATTTATACGAAAGGAAGAAGGTGCTGTGATATGCAAATGAGTAGCTTTTCAGCTCATTCAGACAAAGCAGGCGCCAGTAGCGACACCTACATTGTGTTTAAATGAGGAAATTGTTCAGCCGCTTCCTCGTACACAAATTGCATTTGAACATTGTTGCCTGGTGAAAAGTTGTTGTGATGCCTCGTATAAGAAGGAGAAATGCGTACCAGCACGTTTCTGACTTTGGTAAAGGTCGAATTGTAGCGTACCGGGATTGCGGTTTATCTTATCGCAGTATTGTTGCTCGCGTCGGTCGAGATCCAATGACTGTTAGCAGAATATGGAATCGATGGGTTCAGGACGGTAATACGGAACGCCATGCGGGATCTCAACGGCCACCTATCACTAGCAGCCGAGAAGACAGGCATATTATCCTCATGGCCGTAATGGATCACGAGCCGTGAGTCAAGAAACGGGGTCGTTTGGAAGAAAACAAGTGTCTGCACGAACAGTTCGACGACGTTTGCAGCAGCATGGATTCTCAGCTCGGAGACCATGGCTGCGGCTTCCCTTGACGCTGCGTCATAGACAAGAGCGCCTTCAATGGTGTGATCAACGACGAACCTGGGCGCACGAATGGCGAGACGTCATCTTTTCAGATGAATCCAGGTTCTGTATACAGCATCATGATGGTCGCATCCGTGTTTGGCGGCATCGTGGTGAACGCATACTAGCAGCGTGCATTCGTCATCGTCATACTGGCCCATCACCTGGCGTGATGGTATGGGGTGGCATTGGATACATGTCTCGGTCACCTCTTGTTCGCATTGACGGTGCTTTGAACATTGCACGTTACATTTCTGGTGTGTTACGACCCGTGGTTCTACCCTTTAATCGAGCCCTGCGAAACCCTACGTTTCAGCAGGATAATGCCCGACCGCATATTGCCGGTATTGTACGGACCTTCCTTGATACGGAACATGTTCGGCTGTTTCCCTGGCTAGCACGTTCTCCTGATCTTTCACCAATAGAAAACGTCTGGTCAATGGTTGCCGAGCGACTGGCTCGTCAGCAAACGCCAGTCACTACGGGTGATGAACTGTGGCATCGTGTTGTAGCTGCATGGGCATCTGTACCTGTACATGCAATCCAAACTCTGTTTGACTCAATGCCCAGGCGTATAACTGATGTTACTACTGCCAGAGGTGGTTGTTCTGGATACTGATTTCTCAGGATCTATCCAGCCAATTTTTTTGAAAATTTAATCATTTGTTATTTCTAGTATAATATATTTGTCCAATAAATAATTTGTTATCTGCATTTCTTCCTGGTGTAGCAATTTTAATGGTCAGTAGTGTAATTTCAACTTGAATTTTTATGTTGAATGTTCTTATAAGCTGGATTTTCTCTATATGCTAATTTAAAATTATTTCATTGTAATTGAAATTGTTTTTCTTTTACAAATATATAATATGGCTTTCATCATTACTTCTTTTTGCTAGTTTTTTTTTTTTTTTTTAAATATTTAGTATTTTTACACAGTTTTTTAATGTGAAACAAATCCCCAAATTTACCATACATCACATGTAATTTTTATGCTAATTTCTAAAGAATGTAACATTTGAAAAAAGTTGAGTGTATGTTTTTTGCAAATTTAGTGAAGCTTAAGTTTGATTGCAATAAATGCACATGTTCTAAGTGTGAAACACATCTCTCTCTGTATCTTGTTTTAAATAATTGGTTTAACATTGGTGTGATTTTAGATGCCGATATCCTGATATCAAAATAAAGATTTTAGAGCTTCTACTACTATCTATAAAGCATAATTTTGTAAAAAGGATAAATATATGAAACATATTTGCAAATTTTGAAATAGGCAGTAAAATGTAAAACTTTAATTGAATTAATCTCAAATATTTGAAAAATAATTCTCACATTTTCTTAAATAAGTTTATTTATTTGTATTATTTACTTCAAGTTTAGAATTTTTCTGGAAAACTGAAAAGAGTGAGTAATTAATATTATGCTGTTATTGAAAACAAATTTTGGAAGCATATTTTATTTCGAAATTTAAAATATAGAATTGATATGTTAAAAAGTTAACAATTCTTGTATTTTCTATTGAAAAAAAAGTAAAACAATTGTTGTTTTCTAGTATAATATTTAAATATAATTTATTATCATTATATGATATTTCAAAAGTTAAAATTTTGTTTTTAAAAATATTTGATGATTCTTTGGTGGAAGATAATGAAATGGTACCCAGTTTCATTATCTTATACCAAAGGCAGTTTTGCTGATAAAGAATTTTTTTTTTTTTTTTTTTTGAATTATGGATAACAGTAGTATAATAATTAGCACTTGAAACTCTTAAAAAATTTATAAATTCTTACGTTTGAGAAAATCGGAGATAAACTTTCATTGCATATTACTGAAAAATGAAGTTAGCACCAATTGTAGGACACATTTTGTAAGTAGAGGTTGCATTGTAGTATTGTAATCGTTCCTAATATGGAACGTTGCAATGGAAAAGATTTTAAAAGTTTATAGCTTTATTGTCAAGAAAATTATTTTTAATTTAATATATTATATATAAAAAAAATAATTATCAAAAAGGATATAATTGACAACCAATTACAGTCTCCTTTATATCAAGGATTTGTGTCTAAAGTTCATTAAAAACTTTACCTTTAAGCAACCACAATATCCTTCTTTCTTGGTTGAGAGTGGTATCGCTCTTGCAGTTGGAATTCGATTTCAATCTGTATCTGGAGCTGTATTATTAAGATGTTTGAACATTTATTAATTCAGCTGAGTATCAATTAAATTATTTAGGTTCAGTATAATTGATATGAAAATTAGTATATGCAGATATATATAATATACTGATTTGGCTCTCTTGACCACATCACTTAAATTTGTCGATAAAACTACTAGGCACGCCTTTGAATTGATTGTATTTCAGGGACAGATATTGTAGCGTTTTAAGTGCATTGAAAGTAAAAAAATAATAACTACATATTTGGTTATATTTATGTATGTTTATGTATTAAGTTAAAATCTGGTTTAATTAGCTAAACGATATTTTATGTGAGCTGAAACTTTTTACAAGGTTAAAACATTAAGACTTATCAAATATAAATAAAATCGGAAATAGAAAGCTCTGCTTTTGTTGATCCTGTGGAAAAATTTTTTAATCAAGGTGGATATAGTGATAATCACTTTTGAAAAATTCTCTCTTTAAGATTGATCTCAGATCGCAAAATGTATTAAAATTTTGACTTTTCTTTTATACGTTTTCAGAAAAACAGGTCTAATATAAATTGTTCATATTTTCATTCAAATAAATTTTGAAACCAGAAAATAAATTAACCGGAAAATAAATTATTTTAAACCAGAAAATAAATTGAGAGCTGTAAGTTTAAAATTTCTTTAAGACAGGCATTTGCAAACTACTCAATCTTTCTTAAAGCGCTAATATTGTTAAGGTTATTGTTAATGAAAAACTTTACTTCAATTTATAAAAATTATGGTCTTGAATAGCAAGTTAATGATAGTTAAATTCAGACTGCTTTTGAAAAAGCCGAGCTGGCAGCCGCGTGGTTAGCCCTCCTGCTAAGTTCAACAGTTCGTGGGTTCGAATCCCACCTTGGGCTTGGGTGTTTGTAGTAGTTTGGAATCCATTTTATACCGTAGGCTCTGGCCTAATTAGCTCTCGTGTGTAAAAAATTACTGTTGATAGGCAAAATCTAACCAAACTTGTAGAAAAAAAAAAAAAAGAAAAAAAATTATGAACCATCAAAAGAGTTGCTTTTTCACATCGAAATTTGTTTCTAAAGGTTCTTTGATGAATTTAATCTTCTAGTGGAAATAAATTATCTTTCGAGTAGTTAATTACGACAGTTTTTTTAGTAAATGGATTAATTTTAAAAATAACATTGTTCAGAAAAAAAATAGCCGGTTCCAAATTTGAGTGGTATTTAAGTTTTAAATCCTTAAA
Source organism: Latrodectus elegans (assembly GCA_030067965.1). NCBI lineage: Eukaryota > Metazoa > Arthropoda > Arachnida > Araneae > Theridiidae > Latrodectus > Latrodectus elegans. Next base: position 46,658,930 of record CM057809.1, read on the forward strand.
ACAATGTTTTAATTAAACGATTGCATTTGCTACAAATATTGTTAAAATTGTTTAAAACAATTAATTATAAATTACGTTGTTTAATTTTGAAAAGATAATTATAAGTTTTAGAAAAGTACAATTTATATTTATTTTTAACATGTCCGTATTTTCACTCCTAAATATCATAAAATAATTTATTTTAGTATTTTTAAAAATAAAGTACATAGCGTTTTAGTTTAGTGAATTAGATTATCCAGTGATAATTAATTTTATTAGCCAGCTTTAAATTATCCTGTGATATTTATTATATTAGTTCACACTGCTCACACACACACAATAGTTATTGTTCTGTTGCACGATTTCATCGTTTGAATTTGGAGCAATTATGATTTGCCCAAAAGACAAATTTTCAGTGAAAATACATTTTGGGAATTATTATATGTATTAATGTTTGATTCGTTAAAAAAAAAAATAATAATATATAAGTAGGATGAATAGTGTTCATTTTTATACGATAGATAACCCCGTTTAAACACTTTTCCCATCTAGAATTGCACGCTCTTCGTTGAACGAAGATTATTCTAAATTTAGAATCAAGCACATGGTCTGTATGCCTTTCGCGTGTTCCTTCTCTCTCTCCCTTTTTTTTTTTTTTTTTACATTCACTAGAAGTGCAAAAGAAAGTTTGCCAAATCTGGCTGTTCATGCCTCCTGAATTCTAGTATTATATCGTGATTTCATAAAAGTAGATTTATGAAAATTGGTTGTTTTTTCAATTACTCTTGCTGGTCTGTTTAAATAATAATTAAAATTTACTTAAACGTAAGTATATTTAATAGTTTATGTGTGGAGAGATATATTCAGTTTGCTAACGTTTGACAAAAGCAAAAAGTTGCATTTTAAATATAATTTGCTTCATTGCAACATTTTCTGTTGGGGGAAGTAATTATTTCTTTTGTCAAAGTAAGCCTCAAATATTTATTTAGGTACACACATATATATATACGTATGTGTGTGTAGTATAGATAAAGTATAATATACATGAATTATAAATATAAAAGACAAGTTCTCAATTTTACTTTCTTAATTTCGAACTGAAAAGAAGAACAAAAATTTATTAGTCAATAATGTGTATTTAATTGAATACAGATATTTTTTCTGCCAAATGTAAGGAATTCTTTTTAATTTTTTTCTTAACCGCACCGCAGTAATTGCTGATCTTTTAATAACAACATTTCAACTATGGTAAATAATTAAGTTGAGCAGGATTGTGCCTCACGATAGATACAGATGTTGAGAATTAGTGTCATTTGTGTTGAAAATTTTTATTTTACTGTATTGATTTATTGTATTGAAAATTTACGATTTCTTATTCCTCTCCCTCCCACCAAAAATAATCAAGTAAAAAAGTTTCGCTAGTACAAAATGTTTTCCTTATTATAAAGAAATTTTTGCTGGAATGTTATTATAGACATAGAGAAATCTATATACGTATTAATTCTGCGTAGACGATAATAAGAAAAATATGTATTTATATTTATATATATTGGGACGAATTATCTATCTGAATGACTTGTTTAAAATTTTCTTTATTTCCTCAATTTAAATCTTGTGGAAATAAGTGATTTTACGTTGTGGAAGAAATAAATTTCAAGTATTCAACTATTTAATATTTGTCGCCCATTGTTCAACAGTGAACAATTTTCTCCTAAAATTGCTTATTTCTTTTCGACATTAAACAGATCAGAATTGATAAATGTCAAAATAAATTTAAAATATTCTAGGCTGCTGGAATAATATTTCAAATTAAGTTTCACTTGTAATACAAATAAAATAAATTGACACTTTTTATTCCTCTCCGCCTTATGTAACACTTTCAACTGTTATTGTCTAACTATAGTATGGCACAAATAGTTCATAAATTTTCTTTAAACTTGCGTAATATAAATATATTTACTTAAAAATATATTTAAAGTAACATTTTGGAAATTTAAGTGTAATTGAATGATTTAATTCAAGTTTTCTTATCTTGTAAACTTCTCATTGTGTCTCCAATGGGAGCTATTTCTTCTTGGCAATCTTCTCTGTGAGTAACTATTTCCCATCATTCCAAATATAACTTTTTCAGTAAACAAATAATCAAAGATAGTGTATAGTGCGTTGTTAGAATGGCTTACTCTTTCTTAATTTGTATTCTACATCAAATAAACACAGCTTATGTTATTAAAAATTTTTATTCATTCAGAATTGTTATTAAAAATCAATATGCGCTGTAAAAAAATGTTGATTTCTTAATTAAATTTTTTAACTTGTCAATGTTTTTTCATTAAATAAAAACCTCTTAATAAATCCCCAGGTGAAATAAAGTTAACTGAGTAAATTTTTTTTTACTCTGTGATTTGCACTCATTGTTCTTAGAGTCCTTCATTATCGAGTTAACATATTTAGTTTCATGTTACTGCGGCTGTAATGAATTAGTCCTAAAAATAGGATAGATAGGCATCACTGTTTAAGGGTAAATTACTTCCTTGAGTTATACTTTTGTTCTTTGTCATTATACAGAGTTATCTAAATAGATCTTGAATATTGTTCAACCGAATTACGTTTTAAGAATGAAATGTGACGCTGTTCTGAATTTTAGGCTAGGATTTATTTTGAATCAAGAAGAAAAATGTTATGCAATTGAACATAAACAAGTCAATTCTTTGTTCTGAGTGAAATTGAAAGGAAATTTTTTAGAACATTTTTGAGAACCATCAACTGTAAATGTATTATTTTAAAATGAATACTTTAAATAACTAAAATAATTAAATACAAACTTTTATTTTTCATAATAAACCACATAAAATTTATTTTACAATTTAGTAAGGGGTAATTAAAAGGGTTTCTAGCTGTGTGATCTAAACTTTTTTTTCCTTATAGACTTAAGATATATGTTGTTTCAAGATGTTATTGGATCATAATTTTAGTTTTTTATCGTTGTAAAATGGTTTCTGTGCTCATGATTTGATTACATATTTTATAGGACAGACTATCTGATTATATTTAATAGTATATTTGAGTATATCGCATCTTAAACGATTACAATTCTTAATGATTTAATTGTAAATAGATTTCGGTATCATTATGTATCTAAATTTGTTTGATGTGGGTCGAGGTTAGATAAGGAATTATTTTAAAATCACTCCCCCTTACTGATATCTAGAAATATTCTAAAGCAGTTTTTAAGGAAACTAAATTCTATGTGTCGAAACCAAATTATTAAGAAAAGTGTTTACTTGTGAGTATATATAATTCATATTTTTCGCTTTCTATATGTAGTTCCATAATATTACTTAAGGTCCATAAATTAATGCACTATTTGCAGTCATTGTTGTTTCAATTGTGCACAAATATTATGATGTTTTTTATAGCAGTTTCAAATTTTATTATTTAAATAAAATTCAGTAGTCATTCATATTTTTAAATGTTTCCATCGTAATTTCATTACACTGACTCGAATTTTATTAATTGTTTTGGAGCGCTCAGATTTTCATATACCCTTATAAAATGAAATTAAGATTTTATAATTGAGTATATTGTGATTTTCATATTATGTACCTCGTGGTACATGTTGCAGAAGTAATATTTAATATGATATTGTATAACATAGCAGAAAAGAAAACTTTCAGAGTGTGTTTTTCTCCATGTAGTAAAATAAATTGTACTTGATTTAAAACTTTTTAGTTTAATATTATTTTTCATTAAATTAGCTAATTACAATACAGAACGTAAATACGCTTGCATTGGAGACTGCTAACCTAGCTGACTGCCAAATGTTTAGTGTTCTGGCCTTCGGTTCAACAGTTCGTGTATTCGAATCTTACCTTGGACTTGGATGTTTGTAATAGTTCGGAATTCTCTTTAAACAGTAGGCCCTGGTTAATTAGTCATCGTGTGAAGAAAAGACCACTAATCGACAAACAAACCGAATCATTTGCAGAATACGTTCGAAAGTTCAAGACAGCATAGAATATCTTGTATAGAAAAACTTGGATCTCAATATTTCATTAATCTGTTGATTACAATGCCTTTCAATCACCTATTTTACTAAATTAATGAGTCATTTGGAAACTTTTATGTCTTATTGCACGTTTACAGTAAATAGAACAAATATTACATTTTAACAAGTGAACAGAAATTCTTGAAATTATTATCTTATTATATTCAGAGTTATTTAAATTTGAGCGAAGAACTATTAACATTTTTTAAAGTTTTGATGTTAATATTTCTGATAAGTTTACTGTCAATTTTCTGAGTTTCCGAGCAATCTTAACTTAGATCGTTTAACTCATAACTAGTGTAATACTGACTTGCAAACGTTAATTTATGCTCTACGAATAAAAGTGGAAGATGGTTTGAAATGATTGTAAATTTAAAGTTTGAATGCCATTCTTTGTACAAGTCTTGTAAAATATATTGCTTATAAATTAAAAAAAAATCAAAATATATCACCCATTAACTTTTGTAACAAAGACTTTTAAATTTTGTATATTGGAACACAAAACTAAAGTAAAATCATATATTCAATATTTTCCAACATTTTTTTCTTTATTTCATATTTTTATTTCGAGATCAAGAATAATAGTATGCATATTTTGATTAGATTTTACTCTTAATACTGTAATGATGCATATATTTATCGTAACTTTGAATTTTTAAAAGCTTAATGTTGCGATGATAGACATTCTTCAATATTTGTTTTCAAATATATTTTTAATTAAAGATTTTTTGAAGGGGGTACTGTTACATCTGATATTTGTAAGCAAATTAACATTCAATTTTTAATATTTAAATTCAGAGATGTGTAAAAACCTTGGATTACACTCTAAACAAATACTTTCATCTCATTGAACTCTCACTTTCTGAAAAGAAATAATTAAATTAAAACTTTATTTTTCTGGTCCATCATGTAACTTGCTTAATCTCTAAATTCTTTATGAATTTGAATGAAAAACTTTTTTAATTGCCTAGAAATCTCCCATTTGTGGTGTTTAGTCGTAACACAGGTTTTATGTTAAAAACTCTGAAAGAACTAACATTATTTGAAAAGGAAATTAATCAATCTACTCCATTATTCTTGTCGCGAAGAGTCTCTTGACATATCTCCTTAATATACTTAAATTAGGTGGCACTAAAGGCACTTAATAAACCATAAAAAAATGGAAACTTATTCTCTATCTCAATATTCAAAAATTGTCATTCATCCAAAAATATTTAGTCAAATTTAGTTTTGTTTTAAGGATATGTCTGCCACTTTACAGTTGTTTAGAGTAAAGAATAAAGACATCTGGATAGCTTCAGTTATTTCTTAAATTTATTGCTTGATGTTTGGGCAAGTGTCCGAGAAACTCTCAATTGTTTTTCGTGTGACTTGAAATGCTGCCAGACATTTTTTTTTTTCAAACTAACTGGAATATCAGTGTACTACCTTTAATTGAAATAGATTTCAAGTTGGATATACGTTTTAAATAGTATGCAAATGGCTTTATACATATGTACAAATTTGATTAATCTTGATAGTTTTACTCCTTTAATGTATATCAATAATCCAGGCACCTAATTTCAGTCAATGTTTTAATATCAAATCAGTCAATATCAAAATTTTCAGTTTATTTTGTTTCACTAATCATTCATTACTACTTTATAACTTATAGCATAAATTACAGTTGTTCATTTTGAACAAACTATTAAAATTAGTAACGTTAAATTAATTTGTTTGAATTTCCACTTGCTACTTTGCTTTCACGATACGCTTTTGGTTAAAACATAAACATACATTTTCTGTTTTTTAAATTTACGACCATGACATTTGAAATATAATGGTAAGAAAGAATAATATGTTTGTGAATAATAAAGTAATAAATAGAAGGATTGACACTTGTTTACTTTGGATTCAAGTGTAATGGGATACCTCATAATAGCGAGTGATACTTGTAATCATTTACGAATGATTTTGGTCCCAGAATGTGGCACGTTATGATCTTGGAAAATTTCATTGCTTTGGCGCAGGGAATCTATTAATGGCTTCAAATGATCTCCAAGAAACTGAACATAACATTTTAAATGATTAATTCATTATGAACAGGATATTCAATTTATGCTATGTAAAATTAGCTCCCGTCATAATTAAATCATCAGTTTCTTGTTGGCGATCTCTACATTACTTGCTGTGAGACTATAATCACATTTCTTACACAATATTAGCTGAGTTGGTTACTAAGTTGGCCTTTAATTCTGCAATTCGTAAGTTCGATTCCCTCAACCAGCATGGATGATTGTATTGGTTCAGAATCCACTTAAAATTATATATATGGTTAATTGTCCCAAATGAGAGAGACAATTAACAATTTACTCAATATTATTAGCTTCTAAATATTTGGAATTTTTCTGTTAATTTTGGTTAGATTTTGAATTAACTTCTTTGTGTGGGGAGTAATTTCTTTAGTTATCTAGAGCAATCTAGCGATTATTTCAATCACAATCTTGAGCTTACCAATTTTCTCTAAAAAAAAGTGTAGACCTTTTAGAGCAACTAACTATTTATTTATCAAAACACTTTTCAATTCTTTATACTCAATTTTTTTAAACTATTAAGTTAGAAAATATATATAACGTCATTAATAATTTAGATAATCTTTAATTAATTGAGGACTTTTAAACTATAGAACTAAACTGTGCTTATTTTATTCTCAATACTGAGATAAAATGTGATTATCTTAGTTTAGAAAATATAACTCTTAAAGTACATCATGACAATCTAGTATCATTTACTGATAGTTTTAATTTTTACATATAATTTACTTCACACACAGAATATAAAAGCTTATTTTTATACTTTATCTCTTTCCAAGAAACTTTATCTGCAAAATTTTAATAAGAAATGAAAACTTGATTTCTCTACTTCGTGTGCCATAATTTTTAATAGGAAAAAAATGCATTTTAAAGTCTATTTTATTGTCTATTTGAAAGTCTATTTTATTGTCTATTTGAAAGTCTATTTTTAAATTCTATTTGATGAGAGGAAATATAATTCCGATCAATGGTTCTTGCAGTTTGCAATATCATAATCTTATCAAGAGTTTTATCGTTTGCTAAATGTGATTAACATTTGATGGTAGTTTTAACACTGACCAGTTTACTGGAATTATAAATGAAATTTCCTTTTACAGTTTATGGAAATTCCCGAAACTCTTTATCATTAATATTTAACTATGATTTTTATCCTATTATATATACTGTTACATATATTATAAATAACATTAATTCAACAAATTTACATAAAAATTAATTTTTAAAATTTTTGAATTAATAATTAAAAATTAATTTTTAAAATTTTTAAATTAATAATTAAAAAGTAATTTTTAAAATTTTTAAATTAATAATTAAAAATTAATCTTTATAATTTTTAAATTAATAATTAAAAATTAATTTTTAAAATCAAAAAATGTAAAAATAATTTTTTTAATCAAAGACGAATTTGTCACTGAAGCACTGAAATAAAATTTTTAAAACTTATTATAAAATTTGTGTAGAAAAAATTTCATACTAAATATTTAATTCATATCCCAGACTTCTTATCGATCTATATTTATCCTTATAACCTCAACCGTCGTGGGAAAAATGGGAAGTATTCATAGAAACTTGGATGAATAATTCTCTTCTAAACATTGGCGAATATTATTCTAACATTGGCGGAAGATCTTCGTCGAAAATAACTACAACCCTTAGAGTTAGCCGTCTGTACCTCAGTTTGGTGAACTGTTTTATCTTTCCTCCGTCTTAGCGTCTCTCTCTCTCTTCTTTACCCTTTCTTAATTTATTCACTCTCGTCTGAGGGATTTTTTTCCCCTTGAAAAATAATCGGGTAGTTAAAATAAAATATGAAGCCATTCTATGATTGATGCTTTTCTTTTCTTAGATTAGTTTTCACTTTCAATATATTTAGCTCTCCATAAAAAGAATATTATGAAACGAATTTTCTGATTTATCTGTATTTCTTTTGCAAGTACAGTTTTTTTAGTCTTTTGGAAATTTTAAACATAGGATCTCTTTGTAATGTCGTATGGTAATTATGGCCGGTACGGCTCGAGCGGTTATTCATCTTATAGTGGCAGTAATCGAAGATCAGGTCTGTCATCGAGCTATGTGCCATCGTCGTCATCGTCTTATACTCGGAGATCGAGTGGCGGACCTTATAGCTTAATGCCTTCTTATTCTTCCTCGTATTTATCTCCGCATTCCAGTCCACGAAATTCAATCTCTTTAGGGAGGGAAGTTAGACCGTCATTTAGTACATTAAAAACTTTATCGTGCGATTCCCGCCGATCTGACTATTCACCAGACAGGTCAGGATATAAATTAACACCAAGTAAATCTGCGAGTTCTCTTCGCTCGGATGATGACACAGATAGTTCCTTCTATGAAGTAAGTTAAAAATATTTCTGAGCTCTGAAAAAAAAAAAAAAAGAAATAATAAATTATTTTATAATGCATAACATAATTCCAACTTTTTTTTTTTTTTTTTTTTTTTTTTTTTTAAAGCTTGCAAAAGTTTTCTAAAATTAACATTTTTGCATTTTAATGTGGATATTTTCCAAAAGTGCTCTATTACATTAAATAACAATCTATCATGAGTTTCATTTTTGCTTTCGTAGTATTTTAACTATAATAGGTTAAATCACATTTTTGTTGTAGAAATTCTTGCTAAATATTAATTTTTAATCATTATAATAAAGTTAAGATTTGCTTTATTTCCATTTCTTGAGTAAAATAAGTCAAGTCGGGTTGTTAGTCTGTAGATTAGGAATAATTAAGATTGCATTACTTTTCAGTTTTGTGCAGTTTTAATTTCAAAAGTTACCTCTGTTCTTTTTTTTTTTTTTTTTTTTTTTTTTTAAAGAATAGCATTTATTAAATATGAATAAGAAATAAAAAATTGTAAAAAGTACTGCGCGTGTTTTTACGGTTTTTTTTTTTTTAATCATATATATATTGCTTTTTCTCTCATTTTTAATTTGGGAATGGTGTGTTGTCACTTCTGTGTTTCATTTACCCTTTCAGTTTGGTGTGGCAAAAAATTTTCTCGAAATACTCAACTTTCTCTAATGAAAGTTTTGGTAATTAGTTGTGGTAATTTGATTGTAACTGAAGAATTTTTCGAATATTTTTTAATTTTCAAGTGTTTCGAAATATTCATGCAAACAACTTTTTATTTCCATTAAGACAAAGTATTAAGACCTATGTTGATAATTGAATATTTGATGGTAAGCAAAAGAATTTAAGGCTTGAAGTTAATAAATAAAAGTTATGTTTTATTGAGGAAAATCGTGTAACAATTTGTTTATAATTTTTTGTGACTTTAATTAAAAGATACGTTTTTGTTGATAATTTTTATATTGTAATATTTTTATTTTGCCGGAAGTACTATTTTCATTTTTCAGTTAGCGTATGTCGCATAATTTTGTTTTTATGGTAAAACAGATATCATAGTGTAAAAATGTGTTTCATAGCAATATTAAATTATCAAAGGTGTTGATTCTTATCTACAAGCTTCTACTAAGAGTATATAAATAAATAAGTAAAACATTGTCATTCAAGAAAATTTAAAGTAAATGGCACCTTAAAATATTAAACATTTTGTATGCAATAATTCGAAATAAACTGGAATAAATATAATATTATTTTCTTTCATCAGTATTAGCTCAACAAGATATCTTAAATAACTAGATAGTTAATGTGTTTCCCCTTTCAACATCCCTCTATCTTTTGTTCTATAGTGATAAAATTGAACTCTTAATTGTCCAGATTTTAACTAAAAACTATGAATGAATCAAACTCTTATGATGATTAGGAATAGTTTATCTCTTACTGAAGCTATAAGGCGCCACTTGTTCTTAAGGTTTCTTCAGTTTTAGGGTTTCATTCATGATTATGCCCATTTTACATGCAATCCATGAGGTATTTTGCAAATAAGGAGAATTCATCATGTCAGTTATCCCTCATGCAAAATAACTGATTTGCTTAGAAGTAAAGATACAGAGGGAATTAACACATTTTTAGAACGAATTTAAAAAATGTAAATGTTTTAGAATAAAAAGTTTTGGCAACAACTTATTATTTGAAATGAGAAATATCGTTTGCTACTTTTAAATTTATTCTTCTTTCAAAATGTCATTTATAAACATGCTGTGAACTGAAGGATATGTTTTTGCGCTTTCCGAAGATAAACGTTCTTATTCCAGAATTCAAAAACGTTGTGAAATGCATGGTATTAAAATTTCTAAGTGCAAAATAAGCAATATTATTAATCGGACAGGTTAAAACTGTTAATCATTATTTCTACATAGAAAGAAGATTCTAAGCAAATATCCTTAAAAGGTACGTACTGTTCCAAATGTTTCTAAAGTGAAATCGCTGATAACAAGAGAAAATCTGCCAACACAGAAATCAATAGCAAAGCCTTTAGATACATCTGTAGCAACAATAAATAAAATAATAAACTAGTATTTACAATTGAAAATGCTAAAAAACATAGTGTTCACCAGCTTTTGCCGAGACATGTGGCTCAACGCAAAACATTTTGTAGAATCCTGTATGAAAACCACTTAGCAAGAGATAAATGGAAAAACATTGTGACCTTTCATGAAGCATGGATTCACCTAAATGACTGTAACAAAAGAAAGTCTTTTTACTATAGAAAATGAGGAGAAAAAATGTAAAAACCCGTTTCCGTCAATGTGAAGAAAGTTTCACTAAGGGGTTTATGATTGTCGCAGATTTCTCCTACAATGGAAAATTAAAAATAAAAAGAGGGGAAAGAAATGTTAAAATTAACTCATCGTACTATCAGGAGAAGGTTTCACGCCCAATATTTACAAAAGAAATTCCACTTCTTTATTCCAATGACATTCAAAGAGAGAAACTTCATCAAGACAAAGCTATAAGTCATACTTCGAGAACTACCACTGCATTCGTTGAAAAAATGATGACTACAGGTATATTGCACGTATACATTTTCAACATATCCTTGCGAAGTCTCCTGACGTTTCACCTATGGACTCTTGTGCCTTTGGTCTGTTAGAAAATGCTCTTTCTAAACGCAAACCCACCACGATAGATGGACTCTGAAAAGTAGTGGAAGAGGAATGGAAAGCTAAACCCCTGGAAATATTGCGAAAAGCTCTTCTATCATGGAAATCACGATGCAGACTTATAGTCCAGAAAAAAAGGCTATCAGATCGAACATTTAAAAAAAAATAATCTTTACATTTTAAGCATTAATTAAACGGCCGCGAAATCGTTCTAAAAATGTGTTAATACCCTCTGTATTTTGATCTTTGTTGCTTCTATTGAATATGACGTGATGGATTTGCCAAACTCAAAAATAAAACCCTCCCTTTTTTAAAATATAAATCTCTTAGTTATAAAATTAAAAGCAAGAAAATTATTAGACTAACAAATTACCCCTTTGCAGGTTAACTTTTGACTCACACTAGAGCACTGGCGACTGCCGTTCTTGTTTTTATGGTGAACGTGCTTGCTGGTGTCCATCGATGGCTACTTGTGGAGGTTATTCATTATCGGTGTACCTTTTGAAAGCATCAGCTGGAAAAGATTGATTTCTTCCCATTTTATCTTGGAACTACCTTTTTCTTAGTTCGTGAATCTTGTAAATTAAAAGCAAACAGTGACCAAGGGTTAGGCGGCGCTCTTTCTCCGAAGAAGTGTCACGAAGTGGGAAGTCCAAAGCTCAGTCAAAGTTACTTTTAAACAAAGGAAATGGACGTTGTGTTTATATTTTTCATGAACCTCTGTTGCACTATTTCTTCGGTTTTACGAAATATGATTGCCACTTCTTGTGAAAGGTCTGATCGGTAGGCCACGGATGTTCGAATGCCTTACTGAAGTCTTATGTTAGGCTCTCCACCTTCGCGATTTAAAACTAAGGCCCGTATAATGGTTTCTGTTTTTTAATACTGATTTATATGTATAATAACATGTAAGATTCTACCTCTTTATTAAATCAAACTTCTATATTTTCTCAGTGTTTGAATTTTTTATATATTAATTTTCCTCCTTAGAAATAACATAATAATACCTTTCATATTTTTTTATTCTGTGGCAGTTTTTCTTTACAGAATAATTTATAAGAATAGTTAGAAATTTAAATTTTTAATGAAAACTGCATAGTTAGCAGTTTTGTGACAAATATCGGCTAGGCAGACTAACCGTAAATACAGAACCTTTTCTGACTACGAAATTTCGAAGTATTTAATTTTATTACCTAATTGTGTTTATCACGTATAATAAATATTTTTCTTCGGTTGATTTGAAAGCTTTTGTTCAATAGCATATAATACATTTTGGAAATAAATACTTACCTTTTTCTCAGAATTTTAGTCATTCATACTATTCGCTAATTATCAAAATATTTCGTAATGTGGAAAGTATCATCTAATATATTTTGTAAGTTCAACATAAGGAAATTTATTTCATGACACATGGACATATCTTCTAGAATTAAAGTATATTTTAGGTCTAATAAAACTCACAGATATTAATTATGGAAACACACTTAATGATAAGAAGATAAGAACACTCAACTAGCTGCTGTGATGCGACATTATTGTTGCGTAATTAATTCTTTGCGATGAAACTATAGTTTAAAAGATGAAGTTAATGAATTTAAGAATAAATAAATTTTTATAACTATAAAAAATAAATAAATTTTTGAAGACTGTGATTTATTTTTTATGTATAATATGTGACTAATTATTTTTCGGTTGGATCTATATTTCTAAAGGCACTGTGAAAAATAAAGATTATTGATCTTGAGGACCTTCTGGAATTTTTTTGTTGATTGATATGTGATTAATGGCGGAGTCAGCTTTATGGATAAAAAAGTAAAATAACGTTTTTCGCAGAAGAATAAAAAAAGCATTTTACTGAGAATTCGGTTACAAAAACGGGAAAATAGATATTTTCAAATAAAGAAAAACCAATACAAAAAATTTCTTAAAAAAATGGTTTTTAGTAGTGGTTATAGTTTTTTCTGATACGGCTGTCAATGTTGAATGAGTTTGATGTATTGAGTTGATGAGGCTATTATATAATAAGCAACTGGAATATTCTATCTTCTCCGGCAGACTTCTTCCCAGTTTTTGTAAAACTGAGCTGGCTCGGTTGAGCACTTAATGCTCTTACATTCGGTTCAACAATTTGAATGCCACCTTGGGGTTTAGATATTTGTAATGGTTCGGAATACACTTTAAACTGTAAATCCTTGCCTAATTAGCCTTCGTGTACAAGAAGTGACTAATGAGCTACAAACAAACAGAATTGAAAATACTTCGCGGATAATTTGCAATGGTTGTAGGCGGCCAGCAATTCATCGGCCTAGAATGTTCCTAATATGATATAATGGGTTTTTGTCAGGAGAATGCATTGTCCTTTCTCTTCGTATGATTCCTTCTTCAAAAACGGAAATTCTCTAAGTGAGTACAATGTGCTCTGTAATTGTTGCTCATTAATGTGAGATAATCTGCAATTAATATAAGACTACTGTAGTTATATATTTCTTTAGGTCAAGACTCCATTTTGAATGATGTGAGGGATGGTGCGCCCATGAAAAATATATTTCTCCTTATACCGTCATTCCAACACCACCAAATCTCCACGCATGCGCAGCCTTTTTTTTTTTTTAAAGTGTATTATTTCCTCCTGATGGAAATACGTCTGTCCCCAGGATGAACAGAAAAACCAATCTGGAGATAAAAAGAACATTGTGCCTTTCATTTTCCCCTCTACTTCACATGCTTTGTAGTCCACTCTCTGCGGTCGCTATGATTCGTGGGTTCTAATCCCATCTTGGGCTTAATTGCTTGTAGTACATTGGTATAATAAACTGTAAATCTCAGTCTAATTAACTCTTGTGTGCTAATTGAACGTTGAGTGACAAACTGGTCGTTACGGTGCCTTAGCGTTAAAGTAACACATATCATTGGTAAGCATACAGACCTAAAACCTGAAACCGATTTCAGATGGTTTGAGTCGAAACTGGTACCTGTAACAAAGCAGAAGTGTTGTTGAAGAGTTTCATGTTAGTTTGGCATCGCCGAACCGTTAGCGTTAAATAGTGATCTTCATTGAGGGTTATACAACTATGCCATTGTCATGCCTCTACAACTATACCATTGTCATGGACCTCATATACATTTCTTGTCTCAAAAATCCTTTTCAGATATTTGGAAAAACTAATAACTTCTGCTACGTCAACTTGTGTTTAGCCCTCCTCTAATCCACAAACAGCTCTCCAAGCTTCTGATTTGATTAAATCAAATCGTTGAAACATCACATTTTAATATAGCTTTGTGGATTATTTAAACAGCCAACATTTGCAAGTCATTTTAATGTAGTTACTATATGTAAGGGAAGAAACGCAACATCTGTATCCTGTTTAACCATGACTGGAATTGATCCCCGGATCTTTCACTCTGGAAAATGGCGTTTTACTACTATGCCACTGTAAGTCCAAAAAACAGGAAGGTGCCAAGTAACGATTCTTAAGACATCAAAATTATTCAAATAAAGCACCAAATTGCGATCAAGGTTTTTTACTTTTTCTTTGAGTAAGTCGAAAATCGAATTTCACTCGCTGCTGCTAAAGTATCATTTCAGTCTGCTGCTAAAGTCAAACTCAGAATTAACATACTCCGGAATTTGAAAATGAGGAAAATTCACAATTGTGACTCTCTTCCATTTTCTGGGGGAGGGGGAAAGTCATTTATTGTTATTTTTATAGGTGACTTAAAATATTTCATTCTTTTGAACGTGTATGTTTGCATTAATCTAAATTAAAAAGCAAACATACTCTATAATTAAGTAATAGGTCTTTGTCTTGAATGAACTTCATTGCTTTAATTTTTTTTTTCTAAAACTAAATTTTCTAAATTCTTTTCAAAATAACATTATGGCAATATATGTTAATGTATTTTACTGAAAAGTTTACTCATTGCTGTTTTAAGTTCTCAAAATAGCTCTTAAATAGTCACCTTCAAATTCCACCAAAATAATGGATTTTAATGTTCTATAACGATGAGTTTCTGCTTTACCGACAGCTTCAAAATTCTTTCTTGTGAAGAATAAAATATGTCATTTGTGCATCGTATTAGGTAAAAGAATTAAGTTTTCCTGATGCATTAACAAAATCTCATTAATATAACTTATTTTTACGTTTAACTATTAAGATTATTTCATCGTAAATGTTAGTATATAACTTAATTGCCATGCTTATGCCATTATAATTATTTTTGCATTGATGCAAAACTTGCATTTTTTTAGGCTTGTTATTCCTGATGTAATAAATAACTTTTCCCCCAACCTTAAGCACAATAAAAATTATTTTCTGCAGTTTGCTTGTGCATTTTGTTTATTATTCAGTTCTAATTTGAACTTATTTTCTTACATTTTTTATAACAGCTTCCCTATGTTTCTTGGCATCTATATTTTGATCCATGATACATTTTTATATGCAAGCTAAAATCCTCTTTCCATATAAAGTAGTTGCTTCAAAGAATATGTTAATCGGAATCTTTACACATTTAGCTGTTTTAATCACTACATTAAAGGTTAGCTGAATTATCCTAGTGCATCCGTATTCCTAAATAGTAGTACAGTACAATATCGTATTTTGGAATTAAAAAAAAAATTGTTCAAGAAAATCTTCTTATTTTCTATACTGTTTCATCTTGCATTTACAAAATAAATAAAGAGAAACTGTTGTGCTTCATTTTAAATGTACGAGTAACAAAAATGTAAGTGAAAATGTAATTCTCTTAATTTATCAGCTGTTGCATTAATTTTTATATAATGACTTAAATAAATTATTGACATATTCATATTTATATAATTGAATTTATTATCAGACTAATAAGATGTTTAATTGATGAGATTGAGAATAAATTGTGGTGATTTAAAATCGTTGTTCACACGTATCGTCTTGCTTTGTTTGTGGATATTGCGGGAATAACTATGAAATGTTGGGGATAGGATTTAAGGTAAAATCGATAAGAAACATGCTAGTGGCGAATGTTAGAATCAGTTAAATGCATTGCTTGTCACATTAAGTGCAAGTAATAAAAATTGTCCTTATGATAGATTCCTCTTAACTGGAATTTTATCCCAATTAGCATATTGGAAACCAATTATTTCACTATATCGAATAATATTGACGGTTACTTTAATTTTAACATGGAAGTCATAGTTTCTTTTTATTTGTTTACTTATGATTACATTTCTCTAAGCTTAAATTTCTGTAAATATAAAAGTATTATTTTTCAAATATACGCTTCGAGTTTAATTTATTAAAATTTTAGATATTTGCTGTTTGTTACTATTTGATTTTGTTGCATACGTTCCCTAGGTTCCATTTCACTTGATTTTGAATCATTAATTTTTTTTTTTTTTTTTTTTTAATATTTTGTCTGCATTCATATTTAGGAGAGTCATTGATCTGTTAACTGATCTATACCTAAGATTTCATTTTGTGATGCATTAGTAAATGACATTAAACTTTATTGGTTATTTTCCCAAGCCACAAATTTTTCCCAAAGACTTGGAATAAGTGGAAGTCAGATCCTATGCACGTTGCCAGTATTAAAATAGAATATTAAAATCTGATATTTGATGGTCTATTCAATCTTTAGATTTAATTATAGATTCTAATCTAGATTTCATTGAATCTACTAATGTTTTACTATAAACACTTATTTTATGCCATTATTCTTCCTGGACTCTTTTTTAAAACAATTTTATTGGAAACATATACCTTTTAATGGTGTATTTTTTATTAATTATTGATGTTAGTTTTGAAGTACTTAAAGTTTTTATTATTACTATTTGCATCTCTACTGATCTCTTTATCTACGCCGCTTGATTTTGATATTCAACTTTTGTTTATTTTCTGACTATTGTGTTTCTAAATGTCTTAAATATATTTTTTTTATTTTTGAGATTGATCTCTAAACAATATTTGAGTTTTTTTGAAATTTTTTACCATAATTGCATATATTTAATAAATTTTCTATTCTATCTTTTGATTAAAAACATTTATTTCTTTAAATGAGATATCTTTATTTAAACATGCAGAATGAATTAAAATATAAATTTTTGAAAACTGTTTTTTTTTTCAATGCAGCTAAGAAATGCTTATTTTAAATTGGAATTTTAAAATAGAATTCTAACTTGAAATCAAGCTAGGAAGAAATAACAAAATAAAAAAAGTATTCTTTTTAGAATACTTGTTTAGCATATATTCTTTTTGGTGTTTTTCATTGGTATATTAAGTAACATTTGATTTATTTTTGTTTTTCATCTGTAAAAATATTTAATAACTTAGAAGTTTCTTTACCTGATAAAATATACAAGCTAAGAAAGATTTTTATATGTAATATAATGCTATGAAGGAATAATTTTTTGAATGTAACAAATTTGTTTCACTTCTATAAAACTTCAAATTCATGCAAAACTACTGAAAATAATGATCATGTGTATAATTGTTTTTAAATAATTGTAATTTACCTCTTCTTTTGCAAAAAGTGGTAGGAAATATTGTATTTTTCAAAAAATTAAGAGTTTTTTTTTTTTTTTTTTAAATCAAAATATTGTTTTCTATTATTTAATAACTCCCCAAAATTCTCAAAGTAATAAATATTAAAGAGTTATTTAAAGTAAGGTTTTGAATCTTTTTTTGTTATTTAAATCGAACTTTTTTATTAGCAATGATCAGAAAATATTTTTCGTGAATGGTAAATGTTCTTTGACTTTAATAACAAAGAAATTACATTTCAACATGTACAAACAAAAAATTTTGTATACGTTCTATCCTATGTTAAATTAGTTGTGTAGAAAAAAATTATTATTTCTAACATGATTTAATTGCGTCACGTAATTGTGACTTTCTCTGGAAAAAGTAATAACTTCTGAGTTTTAAGAATATTAACAGCCTTGATTATTTGATATGATTTTATGTATTCAAAATTTAAAAACATTAAAAGCAATAATAAAAATAAAGGAATTAGTATGTTATGTAATTAATTTCATTTAAGAGATGCATTCGTTCATCTAAGAATTTAAAGGTCAGCATTTGTTCTACAATTTATGTGTACAGTTTATGTATTCCACCTAGAAATAGTTGTTTGTATTAGTTTGATATCCTTTTTAAACTCCTTTTGATTGATTTAGCCGTCTAATATAAAATTACCTTAAAGTGTTAAACCTAAGCAAATTTTGAACTGGAATTTGAATATAACTGTTTCAATGTCTTTGAATCATTGAAACAAAACTTTACTTTAAATATAAAAATAAATGTGGTTGTGTGTTATGAAGAGTTATTATTAGAACCAATTAAGAAACATGATAGCTTTAAAAAATAGACTGTTGGAAATAGTGCAGTGCATTTTGTATTGTTCAAAAGAGATTAATCTTTTTAAAAAATAATTAAAATGTGGGATTCAGCCATATATTTTGAATAAAATGTTTAAATATATTAAATCTTGTAAAGTGTACAAAATCTGAAAATTTATGGAATTCCCTGCTCTACTGATTTATAGGGAAAACTCTCACTCTTTTTTATAATTTTTCTGCTTTTGCTTTGCAATAATTTTATTTTTATTTTCTACTTCAGAAAGAATTTCTCTTAATTTTAAAATTTATTGTAAATCATTTCAGCTCTTTCAAAGAATTGATTTTTGTAATATGTATGTATCTATCTTTCTTTATTTATTTTATTTATTTATTTATTTATTTATTTTTTTTAGTGTGTATACATGAACTTGATTCTTTTGTATCACATTTGGACAAAATGATTTTTGTGCTTGTTTTCAGAATGAAATTAAATCGATTATTTTTTAATTCTAAATATTTAATTTATCCCAAATTTACTAAAAAAAAATTTACCCTATTTAAGAGAAGAAATTATGTAGTTCGCACTCTTATTTGAAAAAAAAAAATAGTTTTAGCATTAACTTTATTTAAGTAAAACATTTTTACTGAAAACATTAATTTGTATTTTTAAATTTAATCATAATTCTTAGTATTATAGATTAAATATGTGCAATGCGTCTGAAAATGAGCACATTTATGCTTAGTAATTTATATGTAGTTGAAGTAATAATTACTTTTCTTTTCTTTTACTTTTTTAATATGAAACTGCATTCAGAAATGCTTAAAGTTTAAAGTATCTTAAACATTTTGACTTGAAAGAATTGTAAATTAAATTAAAATTTTTTACTTAAATTTTAGTTCAAGATTTACATCTGAAATTATGGATTTAATGCGGTAAAAGTGATATTGCTCTTCGTTGCATTTGCACTATAATTTTGCAAAATTAAATTCAATGTTTATATTTTTACTATTAAAATAATTTGTGACTAAGACTCCTTAAAATTTTTTTTGTGTTAAGTATTCATGTCTGTTATGTTCATGTGTTTCATATTTATAATTGTTACTTTTATGCAAATTTAAATTCTGATTTTAAAAAAGTATTAAAGATTTCAAAACTTCTTACTATATTAAATCTCTTATAAAACTCAATATTGGTTAATTTTGCTATGCAAGTAGATGTCATTCATTTTTTTTTCTTTACTGTAAATTATTTAGGATAAATGCTAATGACATAGATAAAAGATTAAACTTATGACATATAATATATCAGTTTATTTCTAATTTGACAGTAAGCATTGACTAAAATTTTCCACATAAATATTTTTAACTATAGCAAGATTCTACAAAAAGGAAATCTGGAATATTGCTTTATCACTCAATAGTTATTTTTATTTTATTTATTTATTTTTTTTTTTTTTGTATTAGGACTAATTTTATCAGGACTTAGTTTAATGTTCAATACTAATCATTATAAATAGTTAATGGCTTAGGTTAAAATTCAAATCCACAAAATATTTAATTAAAGGATAACCATTTCTTACTTACTTGTGGCTTTATTTCATACAATAAATATCGATTTCTTAAAATGGTTTCATTTTTTGTAACTCATATTTTTTTGTAAAATCTTAGATAACAAAATATTATTGAGAAATATAAGATAAATTGTTTATTAGTTACTATATCATACTCTAAATATTTAACATACATGTTTACTTTTGAATGCTAACTTTTCTATGGAATGATGGTTATGGGAGAGGACATTATATTTCTGTCTAGAATTGCTGCATCTGCAGTTTGAATAGTTGTTTCAACTTAGTTCTTTTTTCAAAACTTAATAATTTCTTATAATTTTAGAATTGTTGAAAAATTCTTCAATTTTATATGAATTTTCATGAAATGTTATTTTTTAATGGAGAATTAACTTATGTAATAGGTATATAATATGTAAAATATTTATAAGACTGGTATGAATGAAACTGGTCTTCATTTAGACTCAATTGGTGGTAATTTATTTCAGATATAATTTTCATGGCAAATTTTGTTCTCTTCCTTTTACTCTAAGGACATATTAAACAAGTATTTTATCGGATATGAGATGGCCCAACTTTTCCATTCTTGGACCTTGCTCAAAGAACCAACCAGAGATACAAGATAGTCAATAAAGTTACATTTCTTTAAATTTATTATTATTTATCTCCTTTTTTTTCTAGCTGTTATTTTATTTGAAAATTCTCTTCCATATCTAATTTAACCTGCAGTCATGATTTTATCAAAACCCAGGAACCAATTATTAAGAACTGCATGTTGCTAATCTATTCTAGTTAAATTCACTGTTATTACAACCTCTCTTTATATAATACACTTAATTCAATATTATATATCACATAAAAATCAACCTCAGTTTTGTACTAGAAAACAAGTTTTGTATTTTCCTTATAAAAATGTATTTCATATTTATTAATCCAGATTAAATATAGATATGTTCCGCACAGAACAAAAGTAACTGATTTAAGAGAAATCTGCATAAGACTTGAATCTTCAGGAAGACAATGAAATTAATTGTACAATTATTACAAGAACAAATAATTAAATATAATTTATATTTTTCTGCAAGTAAAATATGTGTATTTAATGAAAGTAAAATTACTTTATATCTAAAATATATAATTGCATCAATATACTAATCTAAAATGTTTTATATCTGAGATATATAATTGCATATAAGAAGCACATACAAACACAAGAAAATTAAAAACTTTTAATCTTAACTTATGATCAAAGTACCTAAAATATTTAATGTTTAAAAACAATTATGTTTAATTTTTAAATTAAGATTTTAAGTCACATAAGTAAATAATTGTTCATTAGTAGTATTAAAAAGATATGAACAAATGTTTATTTTTAAATAATTTTTCACTAACAATAATAAAAAAAAAAGTTTATTAAATTTCATCAACCATGTAATTGTCTTAAATCTTAAATTTTACAAATGATTCAAAATATATATTTTACTTTCATGCTTTTTTAAAGTTAAAAGATTTTAAAGGAGGAATATGTTTCATAATGTTTATAATTGCTTTTCGTATGATTAGCTATTGTTTCTTCTAAAAAGTATTTTTTAATAAAAATTTCAAAACTAATAGCTACATTAATAAAATTAGTCTCAAATTATTACTGCATTCTATTTTGATGCAATTTATATGTACTTATTGAAACAGTTGAGATGATTGTAACTTGGCTACAAAAGTCATAAAATTTTAGATCTTGATCACTAATTTCAATTATGAAAAAAAATTTTGTAACACCTCAAGACAGTTCATTCTAAAATAGTCTTTTGATATCCTCGATATTGACTGTTTTCATTGGATTTTATTAAGAATATTATAAACTTGTCTAAGTGGGAAAAATTATCAAAAAAATTTAAGAATTGCAAAAAAAAAGAATAAATAAAAAATAAAAATGGTAATGAAAAATATTAATTCCTTTTTTTATATTATCATTTGCTGTTATTACAGCTAAAAATATTAAAAAAAAAGAAACAATCTTTAAAAATTACTCGTAAACTATTTTAAGAGTTGTATCATAAAATTCAGTTTTGGTTGTGTTTTTTTAATTTTTAGTACTGCCCCTTTCCACTCAAATATTGTGTATGTAGATAGTTTTTCACTCATTTTAATAAATGTATTTTTAACAACTGTTTTATTTAAATTGGATACCATTGAAGCTGTTTAAAAATGATTATAGAAATTTTTATCATAATGAGTATATTTTTTGCTTTCTTGATTTACAAAAATTACTTATAAAATTGTATATTTTTATACTTATCATTTCATTCAGCCTGAGGTTTATATCTGTTGAAATTTATATAAAATCTCATATGAATTACTAACATCCAATGAAAAGTATATATATTGGGAAACATTTTTTTAACAAATTTATCTTGCAATGCTTGTAGTAACTTTTCTGAAAACACTTACTATGTTTCTATCTTTTGAATATTTATAAGTTAATAAAAAGTACTTGTTTTGAAGTAAAAAGCCTAAAATTTGAAAACTATGCATAAGCTTTATTTCAATGAAGTTGTCTACGAGTTGAATATTTTGTCTCAAATGTATTTAAAAGACTAAAAGTATTTCACATATAAATTTTAAATAATTTCTGATAGTTTAGTATCTATTAGTGAATATTGAATATAAATATTATGAAACGATGAAAGTTCATTTTTGGTAAATAAAGAGTGTATATTTTTAATGGTTCGTCAAAAAAATTTAAATTAAATAGTTTTTCTTTTATTTTTTCAAATTGATAAGTATCTAATCTTAGATATAGTAATTCTTCTAAGAAGAAATTAAATTAATTTCATGTTATTTTTGTCATATAGGGTTATTCTGAAAGATCTCGTCATAGATATGGGTCTTCTTCTTCAATTCCAGACACAGCTTCTGAAGCTTCTTCTAAGAGTGAAGCATCCCCATCTCGCTATAGTTCTAGAATTAACATGGATGAAGAAAACAAAGATTATAAAAAAGTATTAAATAATTGTTAATTTTTATGGTAGTTATATTTTACTTTAACAAACATTTCATACCAGACTGGTTTGTGAAAAACATTTCTTTTAATTAGTCAAAAACATTTCTTCCTAAGTAATTCTAGGAATAATACTATTTTTGTTTCATGATCATAAAAATTTATAAAGTTCTTTATCTTCTTCAAAATAAAATTAAATATTGTATGTTATTATTAAAGTTTCTTTTTTTGTTTAATAAGAATATTTTTTTTATATAGGAATATCAAATTTGTCTTACAAAAAATATTTTAAGAAATATCATTTGCTGCTAAAAAGTTCATGAAAGAATGAATATTCCTAGTTACAGGCATACCTTTTTTAAAGCATCCATTTAACATTAAGAAACAATCTTTAAATAACATTGAAACAGTTCAATTTCTTGCAAAAAAGAGTAAATAGGCTTTTCAAAAATAAAAAAAACCACATTTTCCAAAAGAATTTCAACCAACAAATAAGTTTTTTTTAAATTTAGGTGTAAAAAAGCTAATTGCAAAAAGCAGTTGGCATATTAAATTAATGTTTTCTATCATTTATTATTCATTTTAGCTTCTGCTCATTCAATGCAAGGAACCGATTGGACCTTTGTTGTCTGAATTATCATTTCCTTCTTATTTTGAAGTCTTTGGAATAGGGTTTGTCAATATATTGTCATACTTCTACATCTCTCTTGTTCGATAAGATATTGCATTTCATTTGAACGTCTCAATTTTTGAAGTTTTGTTTGTCGAAAAAGATGGAGCTGATTCTGTTAATGATTTGTCACGTTTGCAAAAATAAGCTTGTTTATCAATTGAAGTAAAAAATAAAATTCTGAAAGTTGATGAAAAAAAATACTAAATAGGACAAAATTAGCAAACAATATAGAATTCCAAAGAAAAGCTTCTTAACAATTTCAAAAGCCTGAATAAATCTGTAATAAGAAACAGTATTGCAAAAGAAAATAATAAACTCCCTCAAAAATATTATAGAGCAGTAAAACATCCTAAACTGGGAAAATTTTTGCTTGCTTGTCTGAGAAAAATGAGAGAAATGAGCATTCGTGTTGCTGGTTATGTCATTAAAAAGAAATCCAAATGCTTTGCTATGAAATTGAACATAAAAGACTTTAAAGAATTGTTAGTTGGCTCCAAAAAATTTAAAGCCAGATACTGTTTGAGCTTTAGAAAATTATGTGGTGAAGTGCAATTAATAAAATGAAAGCAGGTGTTGTTTTTAAGTATAAATCTTATTTTGTGTGTGTTTCTTATATATTATTCTAAATATTATTCTAAATAATTCTTTCTAATAGTATTTTATTCATAAAGAAAAGTAGTTTGGTTTTAAAAAATTCGGATCTTAATAATCTAATGCAAGGGTGGCCCAACTGCTGCTCGAGAGCCACATGAAGCTCTGAAGGATTATTTGTGGCTCTTGATAAATGTACCTGAGTTTTCCCTTTTGGCTCTCAATAAATGTACTCAAGAGAAGAACAAGCTCTACAATTAAAATATAAGTCAACACCGATTACTGAATTTTGGAAATTTAAACCGGAATCAAAGTTTCCTGAATTAAAAAAAAAAAGGCTGCTTTTCAAAATATTTCAATATTCAAAACAACATATTTATATGAATCATTTTATTCTTCTTTAAAATTTGTGAAATCCTAACACCAGATAGTAGTAACTAACCAACATTTTAAAGAATTACTGAGAAGTACTGCCACCAATTAGTCACCAAATTTTAAAGAATTATCAAGAGAAGTAAAATAAATGTGTTTTATTAAAATTTAAATTCAATACACACATTTTGTGATTTTATTTATGATTTCAATAAATATAAGTTCTGTAAAAAAGTTTTATAATACCTTTTTGCATACATTTTAGATATATATTTAATTGTGGCTCCCAAAAAGTTTCAAATTTTAAAAAATCGTTCTGACTATCAAGGAGCTTGGCCACTCCAGATCTAATGTAATTTTATAGTTTACAAACTATATTTTTATATTGCCATTCCCTACAAGTTAGTAAAAATGGGCATCTATTGTAACATGTATTTAATATGCACCCTAATTTAAAATAAAAAATTTTCTTACACACACTGCTTATTGCTTTGAATTAATATTTTAAGCAGTTTTTGTGTAAATTTGGAGATTGACATTAATCAATTCATAATTTCATATACAATTCATAGCCAATTCATAATTTAATATACAATTTTAAAATATAAAATTATAGGTGAAGTTTAAAAAAAATTTTGCCTTCATTATATTTTACTTTATTTAATTAGTTTATTAATTAATGTTTCTACTTTTATTCACCAGTTTAACATAATAAACTGTGTATTGAAATATATTAATAAAGTTTATAAGAAAATTCTATTAAACTTATAACTACTGTTTATGTTCAATTGTTTTCTTATACATTTTAATTGTAAACTAATTCTTAAATTTAAATTATGTTTAAACTGTGCAGTGTAAAACTTTAAAATATCTTTATTGTTGAGATCAGAAAACTTACTTGAATATTATTTGTTATTAATTAAAAAAACTGTCAGTCTATTATTACATTTAATAAATTATTTATATTTCTTTTCCTCTTTAGTTTGTGGATTTATATTTTCTGAGATCATTCTTATTCAAGCATTACATATAATTTTTTATCTTTCAAATTAAAATTTTTTTATGCATTTGTGTGTATTTACATATTATATAAAAATGTTGAGGTTGCATACATGCAATCTACTTTGAACCGCAATGAGGTTTAAAAACAAATAACAAAATTTTTTTAAAAAGAATTTATCCTCTTATAACTCAGAAAATTAGAGGAAATCTTCATATAACTGAGGAAATAAAATTCCACATACGCTGATCCTTGGTTTATTGTGGTTAATGGGGACCAGAACCTCCTGCTGAACATGAAAGTCGGATTTGCCCCTAGGAATTTTTGTATGTGCAGGTACACAAATGTTTTAAATATGTAGACTGTATTTGTACTGTACACACTTAAGACAAAAATTACAACAGTATATGTGTTTAATTAAATGTATCAATGCTAATCAATAAAGTTAATTACAATATCCACTCTTACTGTCATTCATGTCTCACTGGAAGCCAATCGCGTGCCTTTATGAGAACCTGTCTAAGGTATTTGTTTGTTATAACATGCAGGGATCCTTCTCCCTTGCACATCAATATGAAACAGTGCTTCTTTCTGCAATATGGCTGACAACATGGTTGCATTTTTTCATTTATATTTTTTGAGGAATATTTTTGAAAAACTCACAAAAGATGGAATGCAAAGTGGCGAGGTAACACTGTATCTATATTCATAAGATTCTATGTATGTGCACATGTATTAATCTCATTATTCCTACTACGTGTATTATGTCATTCAAATTTTGTAAATTAGATTTTTTTTCATCAAGAAATATAATTCACTAATATATGAAATTGTTATTTGTTTTCTATTTTTTCTTTAATTTTAATTAAGCTTGTGCTTATTTATTAGCTTTATGAGGAAACTAAAAAGGAAAATGAAAAATTGAAAGAAGCTTTGAAGAAAGCTGAAGAAGAGCTTGAAAGAACAAAGAAACAGTTGCAAAAATTAGAAGTAAATTTTGTTTTTTTTTTATTTATTTAATTTTGACTTTCTTTGAAAACTTTGATTTGTGTTCACTTTCAACCAATCTTAATTTCACTTTGCATTATAATTATCCATTTAATTCATTTTAATTGCCTCTACCAGGTAGAATTTTATAAGTAATAAAATTGAAAGTTGTCACACATCATGCTAATTAATAATATAAAACTTCCCTGTAACTTTTGCTTTATTGTTATAAAGTTGATACAGAATTTTCATACATTAAAAGTTCCACTTGCAGTCAGAGTTGGCTATTTTTTAATATTCTCTAAAACTAGTCTTATGTTGATTTGTGAGAACAACTGGAAATTTCTTTTATGTATCTTCCAAGAAAAGACATGCTTTTATGATATATCCTTTATATCAGAATCTTTCTATTTACACATTTCTTGAAAATTTTGAATTTCCTCCAAATTAGAAAACACCAAAACATGTAACTCATGTACCTGCTGTAGTATTTCTAAGATTTTTTCTTAAACAGTATCATATCATGTTTTTACTATTTGGACTTCAGTCTTTTTTCATCTGAAACAATATTTCTTTATTTTACATTCATCCATATTAAATATTTTACCTAAATAGATCTTATAGTGCATAATTTTTGGATATTTTTCTTTTCAATTCGATTAACACTTGATCTGATTGATCAGACATCTTATCTACAATTCATACATTTATCTTTTATACATAGATTTTACATCTTTTATTTACTGCAGTGTTGGACATACTTACCTGTTGTATGTCTGTATTTTTATGTATGTCTAATATTTCAATTGCTACAATTTAATCTTTAGTTATTTGTTAAATAATCTTTTGTTATTTTCTTCCCCATTTTCTAATTTATTTAAATAGTAATCTACAAGCCCCTAGCACACATGAAATTTAATTTTTCTTGCTTAAACTTGAGACAGTTGTTTTTTTTTTTGTTAACTTGATTCCCACTGCTAATATCAAAAATAGTTTCTCTTCATTGTATTGTAGAAGTAGTTACTCTTTGTTATTCAGTCTCTTACATTATATACTCTAAAATATGAATTTTTTTTCCATCATATTCTCTGAAAACTTGGCCTACAGCAGATTAAAAATTTCATCTAATTTAGTAATCAATTTCTATTTCAACTATATGTTTAATGTAAGCAGTTAATTATATTACTTTTGTTTTGTCTACACACACACACATTTTTTATGATAGGTTTTTTTAATCAGTATAGTACATGTTTTAATTGTTTTAGAAAACATGATTACAAATTGATATTTTGTATAAGATGACAGATTTTTAATACTCAAAATAGCAATTTTTAAAATCCAACTTTGAAATGATTACTTTATAAAACTTGAGGGCTTTGAATGTAAAATGCATTACATAGTCATATTATAATTTTCATAAACTGTATTAAGTACTTGCTTTAAAAACTTCAATGAATAGATGTGTATCTCATAAACAGTGAGAGTCGATCTTACTTACCTGTGCCTGGAGAGAGGTAATACAAAGGTCACTCTGAAATTTTTGAGATACAACTAGGTTTTTAAAGTTATACTTGCAACATTTTAGGTATGTTCAAAGTAGTCTCCTCCAGCATCAATGCACTTTTGTAGACAAATTTTCCACAGATTAAATGCCTCAAGCCATTCATTTTTCGGAATAGATGAAAAAAATGCATTTATAGCCACATCAATCTCTTCTTCTGAATGAAAACGACGTCCACGTAAGTTCTTTTTTTGATTAAAGAATAACCAAAAGTCGCACATAGCTAGATCAGGTGAATACGGTGGATGTTCGATCACTTTAATTTGTTTTTGTTTAAGAAACTCAACTGTTACGGCTGTATGTGAAGATGCATTGTCATTGTGAAGCATTAGCTCCCTAACATTCAGCTCTTGTAGAATTTCTGGAAGACATTTAGTGGTATACCAGTTTGCTGTTACTGACTTCTGTGCTTCCAACTTGATGGCTTTGACCAATCCCGTATTTCTGAAGAAAACGGCATACATCACTTTTTTCAGTGCGCTTTATTTTTTCACCATTGTCGGCATGGGATCATCTTCAAACACCCATACTTTACTTTCTTGACGTGTTTTAACGTGAAAAAACGGTATGTACGTTTCATCACCTGTTACAATTTTAGAAATGATGCGATGGCCACCATCATTTATCAATTTAAGAGTTTTTTTACTGATTATGACATGCTCCTCTTTTTGGTGCTCAGTTAGGTTTTGGGGAACCCAATGGCAAACTACTTTTTTCATATGTAATTCTTCATGAATGATTTTGTGTATGTATGGATGCGGATCCAATGTTAAGTTCTGCATCATTTGATAGGTACAGCGATTATCATCCATTAACATTTTTCGTATCGCAGACACATCCGGGTTTGCTGCCGACGGCGGCCTTCCTTGTGTTCTTCATCCTGAAGAAAATTGCGATCTCTTCTTAATTCTCTAAACCATCTGAATACAGTAGCACAAGTTGGAGATTCATCACCAAATGCTAATTGCAACTGTTGAATGCATTCTTCTTGATTTAATCTTGCTTTAAAATCGTAGAAGATCATAGTGCGAAAATTTTCCCGCATCAACTCCATTTTCACTTCTGTTTAAAGTTTATTCTACGCTAAACAAGTTGAAGTAAGTCTTAAAAAATCGTCTTAATAAGTGTGTTAAAATACTTTGTATTTTAAAATTAAACTGCTATTTTTATTTTGTAAATTCTCGTCTGCACATACCTCAAAAATTTCAAAGTAACCCTCGTATAGTAAGAAGTTTAAGAAACTGAGCCAAAATGATAATCTGGGTAGATGAATGGTTTGAAAACTTATGTCATGTAGTCAACAAAACTGTCTGTGCCAAATTCTGCAAACATATTTTTAAGCATTTATTGTTGTCTGTGTAACATGTTTTCTTACTGATTTACAAAAGTGTAAAAGAAAATCTGCTGATTTATAGTGTGTGCCCATATACTGAAATCAGTATATACAACTTCTGGTCTTATCATCAAGTATAAGTGTTATTACATAGCCACTGTATTCCCTTGATCTGGCGCCTGTAGAATTTTTTCTGTTCCCTTAGCTTACGAAAATCATAAAGAGTGCATTTTTGCAAACATACCAGTCATCCAGTAATGTGTAGCATCTGTGCTTCGGTTGATCCGAAAAAAAGTTTTCACGGATTCTTTCTAGCTGCTTTATCAACAATATCAAAAGTGTATATTATTTTAAGGATGCATAAAATCATTTTTCCATATTTTCTTTATTTTATATAACTATTTACCAACATTTTAGATGAACCTTGTATAACATTTGTTAATTTATACTTTGCTACTTAGAATTTTATTATCTTACTTTCAAGTTTTTGTGTATATTTGGAATTAATTATAATCAACTCTGGTTAACCTTAAAACAGACTTTCATTTGCAGAATTATTTTGCACTATTTGCAATTTATATATATATATATGTTACTGTTATATATATATATATATTATATATATATATATATTAATTTTGTGATCATTTTCTTTTAATTATAGAGCAATTCAATGACAGGGTCTTTAAGTGAAACAGAAAAAAAGGTATGTTTATTTTTATTTGTTTTACCTCTTGAAACTCCCAATGGTTATTCATTTTTCTGATGCATCTTGTGTTTGACAATTGCTGTGAGTCTCCTGATTTTTATAAACGCCATTGCAATCACAAATGAAGATAATTGATATAAAAGATAACTTTGCCTGCTGAAATTATTAATGAATCATCTTCTATTAAACTTAGACAAATTGGATGTGCTTATAATAGTTTAATATATTTTTTGAGCATACAATTTATTAATTTTCAATTTTCATCAGAAATAACAATGGTAATTTTCCAGGCATGTCTGTATGAGTGTATAAATATTTAAATGGTTTCACACTATGGAATTTATGGAATGGGCTCTATATAATTGTATTCACACTATCGAATTGTTCTATCTTTGTATTTTTCTTCACTAAATTCACTTCAATTTATTTCAAGAGAAAAAAAAATTGAAGTAAACAGGAGTAAATAATTAAAGTTTTAGTTGCAGTAAGAATTAAAAAATTTAATGTATCGTTTAAACAAATTACCCAATAAATGTTTAATATTTTATCTTTTTTTCTGTCATTAAACTCTTTTTACACCTTAAAAACTTTATTCCTGAAAAATTGGACATGCATTTACTGATTCCTTTGATAATTTATTTGACGACATTTAAAAATTGGAAATTATAAGCTTTTATCTTTTAAAAGTTTTTTTTGTATGTATTACATGTGGGAAAATATTTGACAGAAAAATACTTTAAAAATATTAAAGAAAATAAAAGTTTGCTTGCATTAAAAAAATTTCAAATTCTTATGTAACAATATAATTTGTTTTATAAAGTTTAATTGCAAGTGAGTTTTATATATTCAAAGTTTTGTTTTTTTTAATGTATTTCTGTCAACAAAACAATACCTCAGTATTTGCCTGTGGGGTGTATTTAAATGTAAAACTAGAATGCAAAAAGGGGAAGAATCTGACCCCCTTTTTATTTTTGAGATACATTATTTTTGTTAAATTTACACTGAAATGCTTTTTAATTTAATTTATTTTAGGAAAGAAGAACTTTGGAAAGAAGAATCTCTGAATTGGAAGAAGAAAGCAAGGTAATTAAATTGTTAAATATTTTAGCATGAATTCAGGAACCTATATATTTCAAAGGTTTATTTTGCTTGGTTTGATATAAATATTCTTTAAAATGTACTATGTGTGTATCTATGTTATAATCTAATCATGTCTGTTGAAAATTGGTTATAATTCTTGTTTATTATTTCTGTCTTTATTCTTTTAAACTATTTTCCCCTTTGTTGCATGACTCTGTTTACTTTTTCTCATACTATATATTTATAATTATACATAATAAATATTTAAACAATGAAAATTATTCCTTTATTTTGTTTCTTCCTTAAATTACTGACTTTATATTTTAAAACCTTTATTTGGAATCTCCAATTCATATATATTTCATTAAAAAAAGATTTAAATTTCTAGTTGGTTTTGAAATTAATCATTTAACTGTACATGTAAGCACATGTTACAAAATTTTTTCTAGTCACTTTAAAAAATCTGATATGTTACCACATGCTGAAAACTGAAACTTTCAGAACCATCAGTAAAGTTGAACATACTTGAACATAAAATGCTTGCATGTTAAAGGATCTAAAATGCATTTAGTTTTTACTGAAAACGCAAACAACCGTAAAAAGTGAGGGTATTTTTTTTTAGGAAAAATAGCAGGTTAACAACTTTATAAGAGTTTTAATGTCAATATTACTAATAAAGTTCTTAAAGATTTCAATAAGGCAAATTAAAATAGGTCACGGTAATTGTGATCAAGTAATGTGTCCTATAGCTTCATGTACATATCAAAAAGAAATTTAATTTGAATAGTGTATTGATTTTCTCAGTTAGAAACAAATGTAAATTATGTAAAATTAATGGCATGCTTACTTTCAAATGCAGGAAACATATGAAATAACAATAGAAGTTTAAAGCAGGAAATTGTTGTTTGAAAATAGCTGTTTTAACTTATATCTAAAATAGGATTTTTTTTTTTTTTACATTGTTTATCCATTGTGAAAAACACGTTTTTTAATTTATTAGTATTTGTGGTGTAATTAATAGAACAAAATGTGTGAAAGAGCATTAATTGAAGAATACCATGTTTTTTGAGACTATCAATGTAACTATCTTTTTCAGAAAACTACCCTCATTAAATATCACGTTTTTTAAGACATGGTAAAATTCCATTTTTCAATTTACCACTTGTTTTTTGCTCTAACTATTCATAAATCAAATAATCTATAGTTATCAACTTATTATCTTATGCTTCCTAATCTTATTTTATAGGATTCAGAAAATTTCCATCTAACACAAATATATAATTAATATAAAAACATTCTATTCTGTGATTAAGGTTCTTCATATGGTTTTACAAACTCAGCTAAAGAAAACTTATTGCAATGAAACTTCTCATTTCCACATCCAATGTTTTTATGTAATATTAAAAACTGCATAAATAAGCAAAAGAACTGAAGCATACCATTGATTTTTATGAAAATACTTAATATAGCTGTATATGTTTATTAAAAATAGCTATGGATAACCTGTATTTCATTGGCAAGATTGTTCTTTTTTAAAAATTGATTTATTATATATATATAATATAAAATTATTATCTAATCTTTTAATAAAAAGAAAATAAAGTTATAAATATTTATTATAATTTATAACACATTTTAGAGAGATATAAATATATATGTTTTTGATGTTATTCATTCTCATTTTCCTTGTATTTCCCACTTTGAGCATCGTTGCAATAAATTTTTCATGTTTATTTGAAAACAAATTAAAGTAATAGCTTACAAAATTTGATGCTTTTTTGTAAGCTTTTACTTTAATTTAAAGTTGCCAAGAGTGATTAATCTTTCTTTGTTTCTTTGAAAATGAATGAAATTTCTGGTCTATTGCTTTTTAATTATTTAAAAAAGAAAAAATGAAATGTTTAAAAATTGTTTTGCTGCTCTTTGCAAAGAATACATTAAAATACCAGGAATAAATATCTTGGCTTATATGAATTTGTTTAGTTAACATGAAATTATGGCTCAGTGTAATCGAAATTGTTTAACTTCTGAATTAAGACCTCAATATACCATAATCATAATATGTTCTGGCTGAGTATTGAAGTTGTTGCTTATAATTAAAATTTTGATTCCATTTCAACAGTTAATTCTTTTCTACTTTAAGCTTGTCGTGTTTATTTATTGCATTCTATATTGCTCATAGAATTAAAGGATGTAGCAATACTCTATAAAATAATGATATAAGTTAATATTTTTTTTTTTCAGAAATTGAAAGATAAGAATCCGAAATGAGAATTTTTCTCATTTTTAATTTGCAGAATATGAAAATTTTAAGTTTGAATTCAAAAACAGTTTTGTCGTATTAGAGCAGGGAGTACAATTTGACTTCAGCTACTGATGACTGCAATGTGTAAACAACATTGTTTAACCAAATCAGAAGATATTGGAATTATTCATTGGTTGTATTAAATAGCTAAACACAATTAGCAGATGCTATTCTTTCGCAAAATATAACTTTGGATCTATAACCATTTTGTAGATTTAAACACAGATTATTATGCAAGATGTAGTAAATGCAGACAAGGTATTAGGCATGGAACAAGACCCTTTAGAAATTTGATATTTAATATTAGACTTAGAAAACACAGCAGTTTGAATGCTATACTTCTACTAAATCTTTGCTCCATTACTTGTCATTACAGTTTTACACTTTCAGTTGAAACTATACAAAATTTGCACTATGCTTTTGTTTTGTAAAAGAGCCGACTATGTTAAAAGGCAACTCACATTGACACTTGCAATCAGTGGGAATTTAAAATTTTTGACTGATATTTCTGTTCATATTGATAATGGACATATTTTTATCTGGAGGGAATATGGCATTAGAAAAAATCCTCCACTCGTGAAACGATTACAATTTGGTATGAGAAAGTGATATTGTATGTTAGCATGCTCATTATTTAATCTGTAAGTTTTCACATAATTTGAAATAATGGTGTGACTAGTTAACAATTTAGTAATGAGTTTCTCAGGCTTAGTGTAGTGCTTTACGCTGCAGCAATGGAGTTGATTTCATGTTAATGAATACCCTCATAGTGGTGACTTCTGTTTTGAAGAACAAATCATGAATGAAATGGCATATTTGTTTTTTGGGTATGAATCCACTGAGCTGATAGTTAAACTGTTAATGTTCTAGCATTTAATTCAGCATTTCTTGACTTTAAATCCTGCTCTGGGCATTTGTGTTTATAGTGTTTTGGAATCCATTTTAACTTGCAGACCCCAGTTTAACTAGCTCTTATGTGTACAAAAAAGGTCATTGAGCAATAAACAAACCCTGACGTGAATCCAATAGAACATTTTTGAGATATTTCAGGCAGACGAATTGCTAGACACCACACTCTCCAAGAATTGGCAAGAGCCTTTTGGTAGAGTACATGGCAGCTCCTCATTGACTCCATGCCTGAAAGGTGTTGAACATTGCTTATAGTCTAGAAAAACCATATCTTCCACTAAAAACTATTTATTTACAAAAAAATACTTTTTATTCATTTTTTTCTTATTTCTGTTTTTTCCCTCATATCACCTACCATGTTAATTGATCATGTATCAGTCATCCAAACAATTTCCTAGATGCAAGATCCATTCTCATCTTCGGTAGCCTTAAATGTTTTGAGCAATGTAAATTTCACTGCATTCTTATAAAAATCTGTAGTTTTTCAAATTATATAGCATCATAAGTCTTTTTCAAAATTTTGTCTATTTACTTATATTGGCCTACAAAGCTGCCAGTTAAATTGGTCATTTGGATAAATAAAGGAAACTTAATTTATCACCGTTCCTAATAATTTAAATGTGTGATAATTTTTATTTTCTTAAACCTCCTTAAATCAGTTTTTTCTACTTTTGTCATGTTTAATATCTTTATGGCATTATTGTGTATATAGGTTTGCAATTTTTAAAAAAAATTAATGCTATTTTTGATGTCATATTTAATTGCACCTAAGCAATTAGAATTTTATTTATTTCTGATAAAATAACTATATTTTATCAGTGTATGAAAACAAAATATTACTTCAAGTTAGTGTAGTATATATTAGATATTAAATATTATTATTATTACTTGACTTTATGTTGACTATACATTATTAAATATTGCTTGCATAAAAGGAGGCATGACAATTGATCTAAAAAAGACAGCTACTGGATATTACTCTAAATAAAAATTCTGCAAGTTTTAGAATTTTCTGTCAAATTATTTAAATATGATGTAATATATTTATTTCTATGTTATTCAGTTAATAGATATGTACTTTGCTTATTAACAAATAGCTTTATAGTTTTCTGTGGAGTGTATTTTTTAAATGATGGTGTTGTGTGGAAGCATCATTTGAGCACATTCATCTGCTTTTATTAGTTTTTCTTAACATTTTAAACGTTTACAAGTATAGTATGAAGTTTAATGAATTTAAGTAGAATGCTCCAATAATTTGTGCCATATTTAATACATGTACCAGTATTTTCCAATATCGAATTTTCAAGTAGTTATATGCTTGTGGGATATATGTATTTGCTTTAAAAATAAACAATTAACATTAGCCTTCTTAATTAATATTGTTCAAGCCTTTATTTCATTTGTTCATTTTTTTCATTTGTTCTTTGACCCCCCTGTTCATGTTCTTCTGTTTCATTTTATTTCCCATTATTTTATTCTAATTATTTTTGACAATTTACTCTATACGGCATGTGTAATATTTCAGAACTTAAAATCACAGCATTCTGTAAATGTTCAAATGTTTACATTCAGAGAAATCCATTTTTTTCCAGGCAACTTGGCTTGTTATAATTTTTTCCACCAAATTATTTCTCATATTTTACAATTACATTAATAGCTAATTTACTTTGAAGTGCTTTTCATATCATTAATTTTTCTCAAACTTAATCTATAAAGAAAATAAGTAAATCTCTTCCTTCTACACTTGTCTAGTTTCAACTATTTTATTCACTCACATTTTAAACATTACTTCTACTTCTGGATTTCTTCATTTCTTATTAATATCAAATTGTTAGTTCATCAGTCCTGAATTTCCGAATATTTTACTTTTGAGTTTTAACTTTTTATTGCTGTTGCCTTCTTTAAAGCATACAATTTCCTGTAAGTTTTGAAAAGAGCTGCATAAACTTCTATCTGCTTAACTGCTTCTGCAGTGCTTTAGCTTTGTTATGTCATCTTTGTTGCAAGCATTGCTTAAATTCGGTCTTAATTTCACTTTTGGTGTGTAGACCTAGTAGAAATTGTTGAATTAAAACGAAGGATTGTGATAACTTGCTATTTTCCAATATGGTAATATGTCAAATATAGCATCAAACACTGCACAATAATTCTCTTGCAGAATGTTTCAAAATTAAAGACTGAAAATGAAAAGCTTAAAGCTGAAAATCGAGCATTGTCACGAATGGTGTGCAAATTGTCCAAATAGGTAAATTACTTTTATTAGGAATGTGCATGACTGAT
The DNA here is from genome assembly GCA_030067965.1 of Latrodectus elegans. Taxonomy (NCBI): domain Eukaryota; kingdom Metazoa; phylum Arthropoda; class Arachnida; order Araneae; family Theridiidae; genus Latrodectus; species Latrodectus elegans. Next base: position 46,695,722 of record CM057809.1, read on the forward strand.
TAAAAAAAACCTGCTCATGTATTACGGAAAATCATGTTCTTCAAATGTTTGTACTTTTTCAACGTTTTCATAATGCTGTAGTTTTTATATGTAGTTAACAATTTAATCGCTTGATAATGTGTATCTATTTATAATGTTGCATTCAATTATTTATTGAAATTTTGTATTTAACCCTGCAAGTTTTATTTTAATACTACTGACGTTGTGCAAGTAATTTCTCTTTTTCCTTTAGGAATATGTTTCACTTTGTTTTGATGTATAATATTTTTGTTATTTTTATTTTTGCCAGTTTTGCTAAATTGTTATATTTAACAGCTTATTCAAATACTGTGTATTAACACAATATACAGAATCTTGTAATTTGCTTCTTGGAGTCTATGAACATATATTGCTGTAAATTTTAATACATTTCTAGCTTCACATAATGTTGAAGTGTATGACATCTGAAATTAATAATTAAAATGGAAACCGTTTTTTTTTTTTTTTTAGCAAATAGAGAAACTTAAAGAAGAGAATGAGCAACTGAGCAATGAAAATAAAGCACTCATTCGAGTCATTAGCAAATTGTCAAAGTGAAACTCATTAAACTAAGTCCCAGTACCTAAGGGGAAACGTCCCATATTTTTTTTACTGTGGGTTTGTTTCCTTTCTACCATACCATTGTGAAGTAAGGCTTGTTTTTTTTATAATTTTTGATACATTTATGAAAACTGAAGGAAAAAGCTTGTCAAATTCAGTCCAGCTTTCAAGTAACTGATGCTCAAGTTTGTTACCTTTTGTTTATTAATGTATTAAGTGTATGATTGTCAATGCAGATTATCAAGTTTATTGTATTGTAATTTGCAATTTGATCTTGTTACTTAAACTTCAGTTAAATGTTTATCTAGTCCTTCTGTAGTAACATCTGCCTGGGGTAGTACTGACAAATAGGTACTTAACAGGTAGCAATGTTTTTATACTTACATCTGCCAACTTCTGTGTTTACATGTTTAAATTTGAATTTCTTTTTATTCATAATTAGACCTGGCAGATATTCCTTTGTCACATGTCTGATTTTTACATTGAACTTTTTATATTTTATTCCTCATGTAACTTTTTCATGCATGAAATTCTTATACATATTCTTACTGCATATTTGTAATATCAAGTTTAATTTGTTTATATGAAATGCATTTTTGATATTAGTGATACAAACAGAAACACATTGATATTTAAAACTCATGTGGAATTCTGATATTTTAAAGAACTATAAACACAATTGAACTATTTTTTGTAGCAATGTACTGAGTACTGTTTCATTTGAGTGGTAATGTTTCCACTAAATCATTTTTGTGCAATACTTATCGTATTACCATACTATTTTTAAGACTGTTCTGCATCAAGAAAACAAGAAATATAAATATGCCTTCTGTTAACCAATTTATTTTTTGCATGTGAATGCTGTGTTTTAAATATATTTTAATATTTTATATACAGTCTAATTTATATACGCTAAATATGCCTTATATTCAAATATCATAAACATGATTTGATAAAATAAAAATGTTAATATAGGTTTATTTAGTTCAAAAGAACGTAAACGTTCTGTTAAAACATCATGTAGCAATAATATTTTTAATACGCCATTTCTCGCGCATTTGTAAATATTTTTAATATACATCATCACAATACCTGCATTTTATATTAAATGTGCCTTTGAGTTGGCGCTTGGAGCTTTCATGAAACACATGATTGATCAAGACCTTCCATTGCACTGCCAATGCTCTTCGATCTGATGTACCTATATAAATTTTATATATACATCATATATAGATGCAGAATCTGAACGAAAAGGTCTTAAAGGTGTCTTGAGAAATTTATTTTTATTATCTCATGTTACATTTTATAATAAAGAAATATTAATGTAATTAAACCAGTTTCATATAAGAACTTATTTTAGTCAAAAATGTTATGATCTCCTTCTCTAAAGTTTTTACATTTCAAGTTTTATTTAAACTGTTAGAGATTTTATGCAAAACATGAATAGTTATAAGCTCTTGGAATGATTTATATGTACACTTACTGCTATGAATGTGTAATGTTAAAAAATGCATTAAAAATACTATGATAAATTATACTATTTCTATATTTGTTATTTCAGAGTAAATATTGAGTTTTCTATTTAGTTACAGTTTTAGATGTATTGATATGTGCAATTTGAAAATAATAGATGTATATCATGTTGCTTACTGTGATTCTTGTCATAAAAATATGATCTGGTGTTGAATATTTGCAGAAAGATAGTTTCAGCTAATTATAAATAATATAAAGCTGTGTTTATTTCAAAGTTTTATAGCATTGTTTTATTCTGTAAAAAAATTCATTGAAGTTAGCAGCATACAATATTTAACAGAAGAGAAAATTGCTTATTTTATATTCCAAGCTAAATATCATTCTGTAAAAAAAAAGAAAGAGATTATTTAATTTAAATTTGTACTGTCTGCATGTGTGCTGTTTATGTCATTGCTTTTATTTATTTATTTGTATTTGTAGCTTTTTTGGCTAAATAAAAATGTTAAAATATTATCAGTTGGATAATGTTCTCAGTTCCACTTCAAAAAGTGTAGTAGTATTTATAAAATTTTTGTTAACTTATGAAAGTATTATAAATATGTACAGATCTAGGTCAACCATTAAAACAATAAAGTTTCTGCAGAAATATGTCTTAATTTTTTTTAAGTTGTAATAATTTAAATACATATAATAACCAACATAGCAACAAAACGCTTTATTTACAGTAATTTTTTACCAATACAATTAAATATGTTGCACTGAAAATTTCCTTTGTAATATACTTAAGAAGCTACACATTTAAAATAAATAACAAGCATTAAACAGTAAAATAAAATAATGAAAACAATTTTTTTAATGTTTAAAAAGATGATTTGTGTATCATAATTTAACATCAATATCAAAAGTAGAAATTTCAGTTGCAATACTTAGTATTGTTACAATATCAAATATTCATTACATAAAATCAGTTACGTATTTACCAAAATATATACCCAAAACTTACTATGAAATATTTTCAAATAAATTCAATTTTTCTGGCATTTTAAATGTATTTTTGTTATACATAAATCCTAAAGAAAAATAGTTTTTTTTTTTGTTTTATTTATGTTTGAAAAATTTTCTTGTTTTAAAAATCTTTTATAAAATAATTTTTTTTATTTTTAAGTACGTATAATATAATTCATTTTTTATACATTGCTGGTTTACAATTATTTCCAATGCTCGTTAATGAATATTTATGAAATGAACATCTTTGATATACAAATTATACTGTTTCAAAACTTTAATAAAAATATAAAAAACTTATTATTAGATTATATAAGATCTATATTTTTATGTTAAAGCATAATTTCTTTTTTACAATGTAAAAAAAAATTATCCTTTGATATTAATGGGATTTTATCTAAAATTCTTTTGAATTTATGAATGAAATTTGCGGTTTAAATTTAGAGAAAATATGTGAAATATAATTATAGATTAGTTTTTAGTGTTTCAAATATAACAAATAAAGCAACAAAAGTTACTTAAAAGTTTAATTATATTTTGTTTTTCCACTCCTTTTAAAATGATACTTTAATAAAACCATATTATGTATTATAAATTATCTACATGCTTTATCTATTTTTAAACATAAATGTTTGTCATTTATTACTTGGGTGTTTTACTCATGCCCTTGACATTGTCATAAAGTAATGATATTGTTTAGTTAAAAATAGTTTAATATAGTCCTAAATATTTCCAAAAACATTTATTCATCATTTTAGGAATTTGTTTGGCAATGAAATAATTTTAACATAATTGTTATTTTTAAGGGGAAAAATGCCTATTGGAATAAAATTATTACACTTACATGTTATCTTATTTGTTGTTTTCTCTGTTATATATTGATTTTAAAAATGTTCAGTTAAAATTTCGTATATTTTCAATTGTTTATCATGATTTAGTGATGAATTTGCTATGTATTGTTTAATTGTTCAGTTCAGTTTTCTTTTCCCCATTCTTCTGGAATTAAATTTCTCTTTCAAGGATAAATTTAGACCATAGTGGCACTATTATAATATTATTAATATGTCACATTAAACTTATGCATATGAGATAGATTACATTTTGCTTTTAAATAGTTACATGTAAAATGAGGTTTTCCCTAACTTCTTTTTTTTTAAACTTCTAACGCGATTTTACTGAAAAGTATATTTCAAAATGTAGTAAATTGCAGTTTTTTCTTTTATTTGTTTATTTCATCGTGCAAACCTTAACAAATGAACATAAAAAATATCCATATTAGGGCATATTAATTGGAAGCTTAATTTTATTGTAATATTTCATTTACTCTAAAAAAATTTCCTCACATTATCCTCATCACAGTCTTATACTTATTTATAAATGAGATCTTATAATCAATATTTATTCATTTCCTTCATTTTCTTTTAATTTATAGAAACTAATTTAAAATTATTTTACTTATTTTTTATCATATCTAAAAATCTCAACATTATGCACAATATTACAAGCATAAAATATGTTATTAAAAGTATTAATTATTCACACATTCATGTTAAAAAATTAATAATTTAAATACTTAACAGCTTATATATAAATTTAAAAGCAACTATTACTATTACATATTCTTATTGTTTTCAATTTTTGATTTCTATATTAAACAAATTTTCATTTTGCTTACCATATATTAACTCTATTTGTGTAACATTTAATTTAAAAACTGCAATTCATTTTTTCATATTCCACATTAACATTTTTGAAACAAACAAGTAATTTAAAATTAACACACTTAAGTTTGAAGTCTGTTGTAAATCAAGTTATTTATTTTATTTGTGATTAAAAATTTTATTTATAAAATAATAATTACAATAACTTTATTAAGCACTAAAATGTTCTATCTATGCATAGCTATTAATTAGACCAGTATGTGTTTATTGAAAACTTACTACATTATTAACATGGATAACATTCAATAAGCTAATTTTTACTTATGTAGAGTTTTAAAGCTCATATTTCCATAGGCAATTAATTTTTTGTATAGCTACAGATACTTTAGCCTCTTAGAAAATTAGTGTTCTCACTTAATCTAAATCTGGGAATATCTTTCCTGGAAACTTTCATATTGAGACGCATTTTATACTTAGTTATATGTAAAGTGAATTATGATACAAAAGTAATTTTCTAGGTATCAAATTGAGGAGAAAACATTTTTAAGTACTCTAAATGGTCCACGTCCCAGTCTTAATCTTTAAAAAATTAGCTTTTTTCAAACAGCTAAATTTACTTAGATATATATAAATCTTTAATAAATGTATCATTTTCCGTATAAGACTTTTTAAAATATACAATGATTTGTATAAACTTGCTTATAGGAAAAATTATTGTGGAAAAGAGTTGTAGAAAATAAATCGTTCTGAATTTCACATAAATATGACACAAAATTCATGTTTTATTCTGTATTGCATAAAAATAAGCATTAGAATAAAAAAAAGTCCTATTTTTGTATAGAAATTGAAATGTATATAAAAATTTATGATATTTTCTGATGAAACGTTTCTTAGTTCTGGTATTTTTAGCATCATTTATAGTTTAGTACATTGAAGCACATGTAAATGTGTGAAATATTTAACTATAAGATACTAAAATTGTGCAGTTATACATAAATATGGCACACACGAAGAAATAGCATAATTAACTGCTACTTACACTAAAATTAGTGAATTCCAAGTTACAACTTACCAAGTACTTAATTACATACCTTAACATGTTATGAAATTAAGATTCCCAGACATACTTGTAGAAATCCTTTTGTCTTAGATACATATTTATAGATTAAATTGAAAATTTTAAAATAATAAGTTTCAAAATTAAATTTATATTAATAAACTCATTTATTATTTGACGTCTAATAAAAAGATTTTTATTTGTATATATTTTTACCATCTCAATTTGTTGCTAAGGCTTGCTCATGAATCTTTAATTATAATTTTATTTTCAAAGTGCAGCTAAAGGAAATAGTTTTTGTTTTTTTTTTATCTTTTTATAAATACTGTAATTGAAAATATTTAGAGTAATAATTAGATTTAAAATCTTTAATTAATATAAAAAACTAATTGTGTAATTGCTGAATTATAAATTTTAATATAAAAAATACCAAACTAATTTCTTATTCGTGTTTTTTAACTTAGTATTATTTGAGGCTCCTGACAAGTATTAAAAACATTTTAGACATAATGTGTGTGTCAGAAATGTTTCAGTAGTTGAATATGATATGTTACTTAGATCTTACATTCTATTATTCTTGTATCTTGAATTTTTCTCGTACATTATTTCATAGTTAAGAAGGAAGCACAGTTCAATTTGGAGACCTTCAATGGATATCTGTGCAAGCTCACATTAATGAATGTGTTAAAACATTTTTATACAGGCATTTTAAAATAATTTAAAATTCATCTCGTGTTCTGTATAAGATTTTGTACCTATATTTAAAAATATGATGCTTTTATAAGGAAATTAATTTTTTCTAATTGGCATTTGTCTAATTGTCCTCATTTTTAGCAAATATACCTTAAAAATATTATTAGTGAATTTGTAATGCATTCACTTTTTAAAATAAATTATAAAATACATATTTAATAGTTTCATATAGAGCCATGTCCTTTTTTACTGTTTCTTTACATGCACTGCTTTCCTGTTTCTTGTTATCCTAAAGGAAAAAGAAAAAATGATAGAACATTAAAATTTCATTAAATGCTTGTCTTCATTTTGCAACTACAGCAATTCTAGTTTATTTCCACTTTTAATGTAATCTCAGTCATTTCTTGTCCTCATATTAAATTATTTTGTTTTAAAATAGTTGTACACAACATTACAAAATCAAATATTCCATGGTTCTGTTGAAGAATAAACTTCATTAAAATGTAATAGAAGGGTTTCAAAAAATTAAAATAATAAAAATGATTACTTTCAATGTTAGCTTTTTATTATTTTTTTAAAGTTTTCATCGGAAATCCATGTACTAAATGCTATAAGATAAATTTAAGTATGTCAAGGATTTAAAAAATTATGTTGAATGAATAACATACAGTGAGAAAATTAGGCACAAAAAATGTATCCTTGAATTCTTGATCACAAAAATAATTTAATTTAGAAAAGGATGAATATTATTGAATGTCAACTTTAATTTTATTTATATATAAATTAAAATTTGATTCAGTATATTCTCACCTCCAAAAGTTAAGCACGAAGAGGAAAATGTTAATTTCTGTAAGCCAATCAGAATTGAGGCTGTAAATCACTGCAGAGGTAGGTAGAAGTATACAAATATGTTAGGTAACAGCCAATCACGCGTTCATGTCAAGAACTATGCAAAAAGGGCAGTCTTATAAGATACCAGCTTTATGAAGAGCTACAAAAGTTGATTGTAAGTGCTGACAGAGAGAAGGTGCTTAAAACTTTCGTACACACACACAATTAGTTTTCAAGACATACGTGTTTCTATGACTTCCAGAAGACGAATGGAAGATTCTGAGCGCTGGTGTGCTGTGCGGCGCATTGAAGCAGGACAGTTGATCGCAGATGTTGCTTTTTTCTTCAGCTGTAATTTCTCGTTTATAAAAACAATCCCAAACCACACAGATAGTTGTTCGAAGGCCGATCACCCAAGGGTTACAAACCTAGCAAAAGATTGATATATTGGGATTTTAGCTAAGCAGAATCTCAGAGCGACCTCCACACATTTAATGTCTATGGTTACAGGGTCCATTGATAAGGTTATATATGCAGATACTGTACGCTGAAGATTACATATGAGTGAACTGTATGCCTGGGTACCTCGAGTTTATGTTTGTCTATCCGTCCAATCAAGAAGGGCACGATTAAAGTGGTGCCGGGAACATGTCAATTGAACTGTGTTTGACTGGGGCAATATCATGTTTACTGATGAGTCAAGATTTGCTCTTGAGCCAGATGACAAGCGTATAAGGATATGGTGTGAACAAGGAACACACAATCAGCCCCAAAATATCACGCATTCTGAGGATGAAGCATTATGATATGGGCAGGGTTTCATTAGGATACCGCACCGACCTGCACATCTTTAAACGGGGTTCTGTGACTTCTGTCTGGTATCGAGATGAAGTCCTAGAACAATTTGTGAGATAGTACGCTGCAATTAGCATTACTTTTGTTTTAATGGGTGATAATGCATGTCCCCATAGAGCTGACATCATTGATGACTACCTGGAGAGTGAAGGGATTGCGCATATGATATGGCCTGCATATTCGCCCGACCATAATCCCATTGAAAATATTTTTGATGCTCTCGGCCATGATGTATCTTCATGTTTCCCACCTTCAGCCACTCTTATTGAGCTGGAAACTGCACTACAAAAAGAATGGCTATCGCTTATTTCTGCGGTGGTTGACGTTTGTCCTGATCTAATTAGACCTCGTGTTCAAAAAATGACCGTTGAGCGACAAACCAAACCAAACGTGTGGTGGTTGACCACCTAATTAAAAGCATGGTCACAAAGTGAACTTTGTATACAAATGTGAGGGATCAAATACACTATTAATATCCTTTCTTTCATTTTATGCTGTTTATTTTCTTTTTACACATAATTCTGTTCAAATCTCCAGTATCTCTTTATCTAATAACTTACAAAAATTTTTATATTTTCATTTTTGTATATAATTGATTTGATTTTATTAATAAATATCTATGCTACTTTCCTGCCGAATTTTGTGTCAATCAAAGAGTTGATTTATTTGCATTTTACATCTTGCTTACCTTTTGGAAGCGAGTGTATTTAACTATGTATTAATTTTTATAACGTTTCCTTTTAATTTATTATCTTACATTATTAAAAACTAGACAGCCGTATTTCATTTATCTTCATTGAGTTATTTATTTGAAGGAAATTAGAAATAAAGAATTTTTTATTATAATATGAGAATGTTCATGAATAAATTTCCCCAAAACTTTTCTCTTCTTTAAGCAATATTTAACTCTTTCAATTTAGTTTTCCTTTTATTTATGAAAAGTTTCATACATTTCAAAAATTCCTACATCTTGATCAAAATTATCAAATAGGTTGATGAATCACTTCCCTCTTCGAATAAGAACAATTTTAATAACTTATTAGATTTTATAAATTACTGTGTATGTGTGTATTAATTGTAGATCTGCGTAATCCAGCCTTGCTAAAGAAATTTAAAACGTTTTAACACTCGTACACATACAATTCTAAGTTAAAACTTGACTATATAAAACAGTGTAATACATATATATATATATATATATATATATATATATATATATGTATATATATATATATATATTACACAGTTAAATATACAGCACACACATATTTATGATTACGTCTTATGTGTGCCTTTTTTAGTCTTATGTGTGCCTTTTTTTTGCTATTTTAGTGACTTCTTTTTTTCCAGTTTATAATCTTTAAATAATTAGTCTAACTTTTTTTTTTTTTTTTTTTTTTTTTGGTATATTGTACTTACTATGTGTGAATCTAGTTATGCTTGCTCAGAGATGAAGATTTTATTCCATTCACATCAATTTTTAAGAGTTTCATGTAAACTATAAATTAATTTATAACTGAATTAACTTTCATTTAAGAAAATTTATCCGATTATTTTCGTATAAATTTGACTTTTTAAACAATACTCATAAATTATCGGCATTATTTCACACATGTATAAATTATAGGTATCACAAATGGGTATTGCGCTTATTTGGCAGTTATCTATTTTCAAACTTTTATAATATTTAACAATATATGTTTCTCTAATTTATTCCATCATGGCCAATCGTAGTTCTAATCCTATATATTCCCTTTCACCTTAAGTTTCTTACGTCATATGCCTGCTGCCTTGCAGAGTAAATATTACCAGTTAAATAAACCACTATTGGTGTGCAAAATTATTTTGAGAAATTATTTTCATTTAAAATTAAACTGTGCCCAAGAAGATTAAAATGTATTATGAAGCAATATTTATTATATTTCTGCGGAATCATCTTCTAGGTGTAACTTCCTTATGCTTATTAACGTAAAAGTCGATAAAAACTCAAAACAAGCCCTAAGAGCCGTAAAATACTATACGTTTTTATTTTTTAAATTGCTATCAAAATATATAGCATATATTACTGTTGCCTGTTGATATATTTAGGTTCCGTTAATTGTACTAATGTTTATTTTTAAGGTCTTAAGTTTTTTTTGTGTATTTTACTTACTTTATGCTTAATTTTCGTTGGCGTCATTGGGATCTTTCAAGGAATGCCACTGAGCGATAGGTCTCCTTGGAGAAGCTAGCATATCCATCCAGTGACGAAGCTCTGTTCCAGATACATTGCAGCCCATTACCACTTTACCAATGGGTTCTGATGTTCCAATTCGATCATAATCTACCACAGTGACGACTAATTGAACTTTCTGCAATAAGTAAAAGTAATTTTGTTATAAGAAGAAAATCACTTTTTGAAAAATAATTATTAAAAATGTCAGTGATCCTAGTCGTTTTTCAATTTTTATATTTGAAATACTGAAAAGTGTTCTATATACAATAATGCACATATATTATAAACAATTCAGGAAATACAAAATTAAATTCACAATATTCTCTCTAATAATAGTTGAGTTCTAATAATAGTTTAATCATCTCACGGTTTGTTGATGCATATTGTAATTGCAAAATGAATCAAAGTATTTAAAAAAAATACTCTGTAAAAATCAATCTATAATTTATGAATAAATTGCATTTTACGATTAAGTACAAAATTTAAAAAAAAAAAAAAGTTGGATGAAGTGGACTGATAAGAAACAAAAGTTTTGTGGTAAAGCTGAACAATCAATATTTCAGCTATTTTTGTGATTGCGTATCAAATTTATATTACTTCTCAAGAAATAGTATGAAGCGATCAGTAGATAAACTCATTTCTGCAGAAGTTTGTACTAAAATTTTAATATGAATTTAAATCTTTGCTTTGTATTTTTATTTCTAAATTTTGACTGCACAAACTGAAGCTAATATTGCTTAAGTTATATATTTTATCATTTGTATAAAAAGAATCAAAATTTAATTGCTTATGTAAATAGTTTATTTTAATATTTTATTTTTTTATTTGCATATCGTGAATGAATGTCTTTATAAATTCGTGCATTATCTTCGTTATTTTTATAAAAATATAATTGTGAGCATTTTTCAAAATAAAATTCTTTGTTGCAACATGTTTTCTTTCTTTTTTTTCTTTTTATTATAAAAATATATTTCGCTCCTGATTGTTAATTGTTAGTCTAAGGAACATTTATTATTTATTTAATCGTAAGGGTTGGATATAATGGTTAGTAAAAAGTTGCATCACTTGGGAGACTAAAGCTATATACCAAGCATTTGAAATCAGCTGCATTTTGTTGTTCTAGTGGTATTTTTCATGATACTGTAATCACCCCCCGGAAAGTATACAATTTGCAAATTTTCGACCTGTAAGAATAGATTAGATGAGATGAGGTTAATGATTGAATTTTTAGAGCTAAACCTCACAGTTCTTTGTTGTGCTTGTGTAATCTGAAGGCTGATGATTTCAGTGGTTTAGTTTTTCTTTTATAACGTGTGCACTTAAAATTATATTTTGAAGTTTCTCCGTATATTTCTTGCTAGATACTAATGTGTGTCTGCTTAAAAGTGCTTATTCCAAACTCGCGAACTTCATAGAACGCAGCTGGTAACAGAAGTTAACTTTGAGTATGCCAGTTATATGGTAAGACGAAGCTCTGAAGAGAATAAATAATTAAAGCAGTTTTGAAATGAATGAAACCTGGATATTAGACATACGGACCAGTTAAACAAGAATAAAAATGAAATCATGCAGAAAACTGAGAAATTGAGAGAAAACCAAAGAGTTAAATTTGGATATACCGATAAAAACTGAAGAAGTTTTAGAAAGTACTGGAAGCAAATGGATGTTTTACTAGAAAACGGTATCGTAGTCAAAGATGATAGTGTAGATGTTAATGTGATCTAGGCATTTCTCACGTAACTATCAAACCAAGCGTCTACAACTAAAACATCTTAAATCGTCTAAAAAAAAAAAAAAAAAAAACAGCAATGCTTTAAGCTATTAATTATCGAATATTTTGAAAATTGTTCAAAGATCTATTGGTGGTCTCAATATTGAAAAAATCTTTTATGGAAATGTTAACCACAAATACTGAATAATCCAGAAGGGTGAAGAGTTTGCTATATGCGCTCCTGTCACACCTGCATTAATAAGTCCTCATGTATGGTCTCGGGTGAAGTTACAAAAAAATTAATGAACTTTTCAAAAACAGAGAGAATACTTAAAAAATTTAAAATTTTTCTTACATCTCACAAGGGGATAAATCTCTCAGATATTGGTGACATTCCTTCGTCTATCTGATCTACGTATTTGGCATCATTATTTTGAACAGTATTTTCTGAAAACTATTAGATAATATCAGGATGGTCTTGCAGAAATTTAAATATGTCGAACTCCAGTCCCTTCAAAATATAAGTTACTCCATAAGTAAAGTAAGCTATCTTCTCCTAAGCTGTCTGCTCCAGTTTACAAAACTTTGCTAATTAAATATTGAAAGCGACCTGTCAATATTCATGACTTACTGTGCTTCTGGGACTCTTTCTTATTTCAGAATATTTATGAAATAATTTTTTATAACATGGGAAGCGCATTACATATAAGTTGATGGAGAACAAAAACAAAAAATTCATACGAACTTAGAAAGACGAAAATTTCTGTAATCCAACTAAAAACCAACTTAACACATCAGCGTCTGTATTTGATTAGATATCCACACGAATAAATAGTTTATATCGAAAACATGAGAAATTAAAGTATCAAATTATGATTTTCCCAGTGAAAGATGATCAAAACTAAGTAAAGTGCTTATAAAAATCTAAAATTATTGTGTTATCGTTAAGATTTATTATTGTGAGATCCTCAGACAATTTACATCATTATCTCTTGTAGAAAATTCTTATTAATGATGGATCATGCTTCGTTGACCTCACTATTAAATGTCAAACAACCTGAAAGACAAGTAGCCTTGAATATTTTTGAAATTTGCAATAGTCCAATAAATATATAAAATTATTATAAAAAGAATTCAAAGACTAAACATACTTGAGATAGGATTGACATAAACATTGTAAAAAAACCTCCCACAGAAATATACATGAGATAGAATTCAAAAGTTCTCGGAATGAGCTATAGCACAAAAAATATTATGAATTAAATTGAAAACACATCCTCCTTAGAAATGAGATCCTTGTACAACAACATACTTCATCCAATGCCTGTAAATTTCCTCGAAGCATGTCTGGAATCCATTTTTGAACCATTTCCTTTAATTCCGACTACCTATTAAAAACGCTGTCGACGCGAGCTTTTGACCACGTGATTTGGGATAAACCACTTTTAAGAAATGAAGAGAACGAAGTAACCAAAAACGTTCTTTCAGTTACACCACTGCAAAAAATGTTTGCGTTATAGACTCAGTCTGGAAACTTTTGAATGTTGCCTCGTATATTCACCCTAGGATGCCTTGTATAACATGTTCAAATCATTTGAAAGAGAAAGTTACTCGGATTAGTGAATTTCAACCTCTATCAAATAAAAGATTCAATATCAGAGGAACCAGTTCTATGGAATATTAACAAAATTTGGGAAAAAAAGGTGGCTGAAAAAGCAAGCCAATATTAGAAGGGAAGGAGTCATCTAATATGAATCCCAAACCGCAACACATTTCTGATTTGTTTTACTTTAAAAGGCATTGGGTTCTCTGAGACTTAATTCCATTTTAGATATGGAGTATCGGTTGCTACATTTCGATAATTAGAACCTGATGACGACATTAGTATCGTTTATCATGAGATGACAACTGTTGCATCCTCTAAATGGAATACCTGACGTTTTGAAGAAAATATGCAACTCAGCATGAGGTTTCTTCATCTTCATGAAACGTTTAGTTAAGATTCAAGAGAGCTTCTTTTGGAGTTGGGTGAATATGGCTGTAGAGAAATAATGATCTTGTGGTGCATGTGCAAAAAGGAAAGCTGAGAAGATAACTAACCAAAAAAGCCTTACGGTACAGTGTTAAGAGCTCTTTTTATGCCAATTGACCTATACATTTTTGAATTTTTGTCGCAGTCCTTAAATTGCAATAAATATATCATTAACGTGAACTATTTTACAAAGTGTTCAAATACATCTAATTTCAAATGAAGGGTATCACGAAAGCGGAAACATTGAGTAGATAGGTTTGAAGCTTTATTGAAGATGTATTCTTATCAAATCAGGAAGTTTCGTTCAGTTGTATTCGTGGTTTTCGGTTTCTTTCAAGGAATAAAGAAAACACTGACGATACCTTTACATCTGGAATTTCATTAGATAATGGAGAGTTTTAATTATACATTCCTCAATCAACTTTCGTTAATTTTTTCGAAGAATCAAAGAAACTGGAAGCGTATAAGATGCCTCTGTTCTTTCTTTTGCTTACCGTAATTCCATCTTTTCTTCATTTCAGGTGCTCTTCGATCATTCATTGAGTGACCTGACTTTTGGGAAGCCTACAGATGTTCATTTCTTGCCTGAGGAGTATATACAATATCAGTAGCTCTCATTGAATTTGATAAAAAAGATTAACCGAAAGAGCATTTAACTTTTGATAAAGTGAATAAATATTAGATCCGAGACCAGTTTGAGGAAAATGAAAAGTTGTGGCTTTGGAATCTGGAGAATTTCTTCCAAATAACAGTCGCGTTAAGATTCCTCCACAATCCTGAACAATCTAAATGACATCGGTGTACGGATGCTTAAATAGCTTAATTATAGTCCTAAGGTCATCCATTTTGGTAGTTTAATACCATATTAAAGCTAATTTAATTATGGAATATTACAGATTTCGGTAAATTTAAGATGATGCCTTGTAAAAGTTAATTTTCCCATTTATATTTTGTAATTATTTGGGTAAATAATATAAATAGTTGTTCCTACTTTCTTATTTTTGTTCAAGTAAATAAAAAAGTTGTTTCATCATCATACTTTTATTTATTAGTATTGAATGCGGCTACAGAAAAAATTGATTGTTTTGCCTGAGACTTACAAATTTTGGAACGGGCAGTGTTAAGAAAAGCCCAAAATAACTCCCATATTACGTTTGCTTTATTGGTAGTCTCAAAATAATAATTGGAATTAAATATGAAAGCTTTTTGCTTACGGCAATCAGAAAGAAAGATCAAATTGAAAAAATTGCCAGATGTGATGCGAAATCAACTGTTCGGGGATATTTGGTGGCGTACTGAAGACATTCTAAAAATCTTCTCCAGTACATTCTTCAGAACTTTTCTGGAATCCCGCGGAAGATAAGGAAAATCTGAAAATTCCTCCGGCTTTCCATAAAAGGTATTATATATGAATTTTCATGCCGAACTGTTGTCTGTAACTTCCACTGTTTTCTGTAACTGTTTCATAATTAAAGTTTTTTTTTCCTTCGAATTCATAAATATTTCTTTCATATCACATTAAAATTTTCTTAAGTGTCTCATTGTAAAATTTCTGGTTTAAAAAATAGGAGAAAGAAGTAAAGGCAAAGTCACATAAGAAACCGCTTAAATTTAAGGAATATTTATAAAGTATTTAAGTTTCTAAGCTCTTTAAAAACATCCATTTAAGAAAAGGATTCATCTCTGGTGCAGCACTGGTAAATGTTTTAGTAGAGGATTCTACGTATTTATGAAAGTGAGAAAATTGGGTTGTACATTTGTTTGCATTATTTGTTGTTTGTAAAAACAGAACACCTGAATTATTGCCTTGGTATTTAGATACAATTGATATCAACAATTATTTTTGTTTTTACATTACTCACAGTTAAAAACTAACTATCTTATGTGATCCTGTATTTTTCTTCATTCAAGTTTTTATTTGTAGTGACCCAAAATAATGAATTTACTTCTACTTAAAGGCAGTTTTTCTCAAAAATTATTTAATTTTAATTTTAGGCATAGTTTTTTTGCCACAAAAAAAAAGAAGGTAGGAATTATTTTATTTTATATCATCTATATGCACACACATAATAGCTCATTTAAAAGTAAAATAAATGCATATTAGTTAAACTGTAAGGAAAATAATGGTAGCAAATTACTCAAATTATAGGAATAATTTTCTCATTAATTTTTATATTATAAGGGAATATTTTAAGTACATTCCTTATAGACTTGATAAATCGATAGTCATATTTGAAATATGAAATTCCTTAACTATTTCGTTTTGGATATTATTTTGCATATGTGGGAACATAAATCCCTACATCCTCAAATCTTGAAAAAGATTCCAAAATTCGATGTTTCCAATTTATACCTTATTTCAATTTGACGCTCTTAATAAAAAATAATAAAAAAAATAAAAAAAAAAAATGTCACTCTAATATTTTATAAAATAGTCTCTGATATTTCAAAAAATTATTGCCTGAAAATATTAAACATTTCTAACTAAATTACTCATTAAGTTATTTCTAAATTCTTCCTTTAATTTACAATGTATGCTATCTCTTACATATTAACGTAATCTCTTAATATTGTTTAGTGTATTTAATTGCAATAAGTGACTGAAAAAAATGTCAGTCAAGAATAGATACTCATACCGAAAGAAATTTCATTTTGAATTTTTTTCTCAAAATATTTTGACAAATTATTTGATCAATAAACTGGTCAGTAATATTAAATAAAATTATTTTTATAACTTTTTCGCCTTTAGTATCATTCAAATGGAATTATGATTATCCAGTGTAATTTGTGCTAAAGTACTCTATATATTAAAATTACATTTCATTCACAGTTATTTTCTGTAATTCAATTTCTTAAAAATATTTCTATATTTCTCTTTTTAGATTTCAGTCTTCAAAGTTACTTTCTTATATAACTCGACAAGTTCACAATTTACATGCATAAAATATTTTAGTATTTACTTTTATTTTGTTATACTATTTTAAAATTAAAACGGGAAATCTGCACCAGAGACACAATTCTTCATCAAACTCTTATAACTTACTTGAATTTGTTCGAAGGGAACCTCAAAAGTGAAGGATTCATTGTAGTATGGGTTCAGAGTGCATTTTTTAATGCTGGTTTTCTTTTTCTTAATTCGTTTACCGTTCATCATCAACGCAATTTTGACATATGGATCTATAAAAGAGATCTTAACTTTAGAAAGTACCTGATAAATATCAAAATAAAAAGATAATTATGTGAAGGAAAAAGTTTAAACTGTTTGTATCCATAAATACATAAGTTCATTACTGTTATTGTTTTAAGAATGAGATCAAAACATTTATCAGGAAATTTCTCAAAAAGTATTAATGAACACAAATTTGAAGAAGTATTAAGAGGTATTTAGATTCTTATGTAATGTTAATATAATGAATTTACATAACCTTCCTTTACTAAGAAAGAAATTTTTCTTTTTTATTTGCATTAGTTGCTTATAAAATATTTATGTTTGTATTAATTATAAAAATTTACATTGAATTGATTTTTTATTTAAATATAATACCTGTTCACTTAAAATACATTATTTAGCTGTAAAATGCATATATATCTAGATGATAAACGCACACACACAGTAAGAGTTTCAACACTAGTTGAAAAATTAGTAACAATAACTCGTCAACGCGCTCGATTAATGGGAATTGGAGTCCTAATACCTGATATTTATCTGTTGTAAGTAAAGTAGCATGACCAAAATTAACTAATTTCTTAGATAAAAACCATGCCTGTCTTCATGAATTTCATCAGTATGACAAGAATTAGTCACAAATCAAAATTCTAATTCGTTGAGTTATTTCACATTGTCTCTCATTGTTTTTTTAAATTATTATTGTCATTTCACTGAACTTTTCTTTTGAAATAAATACTTCAACATAATTTTGTTTGGCCTTATTAGTTTCTCTGAGGAATCATAACTAAAGATAGTCACAAAAACAATTAGGTGAGTTGAAGCATTGTTCGTTGCACTGTAAAAAGAGCAATCAATGTCCGTAAATTGTCATTTATATATCCACATGTCTTGCATCCCGAACTAGGATTAGATATTTTCTATACGAGGCATACCAGAATGAACAAAAATCTAGGAAATATTTATTTTTTTAAAAAAAAAAAAAAAAAAAAAAACTAATTTAAATTGAAGTTTGTACTTTAATTTGAAAACATGAAGTTCTAAATTTAACACATAAACTGTACATATAACAAAATAATTTAGTCAACAATATTTTAAAAATCATTTAACATCACGAAATGTAGTCCCACTTATCATCAATCAAATGAAAAGTGGAATGTTTAAATTTCTCTTTAGTTACGAAATTATTAAATATTGAAGCGGGGATTCTTTTTCAGTGTTCTAATGTATTTCCAATCAGTGGTGTATCGGGAAAATCGAAAA
Organism: Latrodectus elegans; assembly: GCA_030067965.1. Classification (NCBI taxonomy): domain Eukaryota; kingdom Metazoa; phylum Arthropoda; class Arachnida; order Araneae; family Theridiidae; genus Latrodectus; species Latrodectus elegans. Next base: position 46,714,263 of record CM057809.1, read on the forward strand.
CATGTTTACTCTCGTGAAAATTGAAACAAGTCAACAAAAAGTAATATTTTTTCAGTGTTTGAAAATATAAGCAAATATCGTAAAGTTTCTTTAAAAAATTACTCTCAGACACTAAAAATAACAGGTATCCGATACTGTACGTGTTTTTTCCTTATCCCTGTGGATACGCGAAGAGGAGTATTTTAAAATGGGGGCAGAAGAAACATACGCCTCCATTCTTAAAAGCAGACTTTCGGAACGATGTACATCTCGGTATAAGCAATCTTAACTAAAGTAACCGTTAAGTGTGGTTTAAAATAATCAGAAAAACTGCATTCAAAATTTAAAAATGAAACATAGACTGTTTCCAATTTATCAGAGACCAACATCCTGGTGAGTTTGATTCCATTCCATGCATTCTTGAACCAATCCCAGAGAAATATTTGGTGGACAAACAAAAAAAGGACTTTATTGCATGTTTCGTATGCATATAAAAATTTATTTAGTATTGCGAAAATTTTAACTTTATCCTAAAAATTGTCTATTGTTTCACTTATTGTCAATCATAATAAAAATGAAGGAAACATGAAAATTTTACTAAAATACTCATATACTTATTCTTGTCTTATAGAAATGAATCACAAATACTTTAGATAATTTGTACAAGATTTAATTATTCATCTAAATTATATATTAAATCTTGTATTTATTTTATTTAATTATATATTTTATTATAATTATTTATTTTTATTATATTAATTATTTATTTTTGAATTATATTGATACAACTGAAAATAAATCAGTAAAATAATAAAAATTATGTGTGTGATATTAATTCCAATTTCTTATGAAATAAAATTCATTTGGTATATGCAGTATGATAGCTATTAATTTTTTACTAAAATATTTTAGAGGTAATAGCATAATAATATAAATTTCCTCTTAGATTCTGCAACAAAATTATTTTATTCTCTAGTTAATAAAATAATAGTTCTAGTAAATAATGAAAGGAGAGAAAATGTGTGTGTGTGTTGTTTTATAAAATTATACGCTTCTTGGTCATAAGGTAGGGAAATTGAAAAAAATGTGGAAACATTTAGGCACTTTGTAAGGTGTAAAAATGCTTTTTGGAAAAAAATACATTTTATTTGAAAGTACATAAACCTGTGTAAAAAATGCTGAAGTTTATCAAATCAGCTTTTAAGTAACTGACAATTTTATTGTAAGTACTCTAATTTATTATTATTATTACTAATATTTGTTCCTTACAAACGTGGTCTATAATTACAAGTCTCAAATTCCCTTTAATGATTTTGAAAATGGCATGGTCGAAAACGCAATCAAAAGTCAGTATGGAAAAACAAATTCCCCTTTTCAATTGATGATATAATTTAATTTAATATATCGTAAGAATAAGGTATTTTTCATGAAAGCAAAATATTGTATAAACATTCATTAATGAGAGCCTTGTTCTTCTCTGATCCTATTATAAGATTCCTTTAGAAGAAACAAAACAATATTATTTTATACACTATTGGCCATTAAAATTGCTACACCAAGAAGGCGACATGCTACAGACGTGAAATTTATACGAAAGGAAGAAGGTGCTGTGATATGCAAATGATTAGCTTTTGAGCGCATTCAGACAAAGCAGGCGCCAGTAGCGACACCTACATTGTGTTTAAATGAGGAAATTGTTCAGCCGGTTCCTCATACATAAATTGCATTTGAACGTTGTTGCCTGGTGAAAAGTTGTTGTGATGCCTCGTGTAAGAAGGAGAAATGCATACCAGCACGTTTCTGACTTTGATAAAGGTCGAATTGTAGCGTACTGGGATTGCGGTTTATCTTATTGCAGTATTGCTGCTCGCGTCGGTCGAGATTAAATGACTGTTAGCAGAATATGGAATCGATGGATTCAGGACGGTATTACGGAACGCCATGCGAGATCTCAACGGCCACCTATCACTTGCAGCCGAGAAGACAGGCATATTATCCGCATGGCCATAATGGATCGTGCAACCCCTTTACGAGCCGTGAGTCAAGAAACGGGATCGTTTGGAAGACAACAAGTGTCTCCAAGAAGAGTTCGACGACGTTTGCAGCAGCATGGACTCTCAGCTCGGAGACCATGGCTGCGGCTTCCCTTGACGCTGCGTCATAGACAAGAGCGCTTTCAATGGTGTGATCAACGATGAACTTGGGCGCACGAATGGCGAGACGTCATCTTTTCAGATGAATCCAACACAGCATCATGTACAGCATCATGATGGTCGCATCCGTGTTTGGCGGCATAGTAGTGAACGCACACTGGCAGCGTGCATTAGTCATCATCATACTGGCCCATCACCTGGCGTGATGGTATGGGGTGCCATTGGATACACGTCTCGGTCACCTCTTGTTCGCATTGACGGTGCTTTGAACAGTGCACGTTACATTTCTGGTGTGTTACGACCCGTGGCTCTATCCTTTATTCGAGCTCTGCGAAACCCTACGTTTCAGCAGGAGAATGCCCGACCGCATGTTGCCGGTATTGTAAGAACCTTCCTTGATACGGAGCATGTTCGGTTGTTGACCTGGCCAGCATGTTCTCCAGATCTTTCACCAATAGAAAACGTCTTGTCAATGGTTGCCGAGCGACTGGCTCGTCACCAAACGATGCTACCGTCAATGCTGTCTTACCATTTCGTATAGCTTCTAGAGCTGATTTAGAATCTGAGAAAATTACAATTTCTTCAATTGGGTCATCAAAGGGAGAAAACTATAGACAATGAGCTAGAGCCTCTTTAATAGCAATTAGTTCACTAGTAAAGTTCGATGAGGTTTGGCCAGCCTGTATTTTAAGCTTGTCGTTCTCAGAGGGATAGACGATGTAGATGCTTGCCCCTCCTCTATTACAGTCAATATCAGAGGAACCATCAGTGTAAGCAAGTGCGCTGTTATCGTTTGTAAGTGAACGAACTGTGTCTTTGAAGTGAGAGTAAAAATCTTGAAAACATTGCAATTAATATGAAATTTTAGTTATAAATTAAATGGTTCGCTACAACGTTTTTATAAAATGAAATTTAGTATTTTCTTCAACATACCAGAGAGACCACCGACATCCATCTTTTTCAAATTTTTCGCTTCCAGAATAACAACTGTAAGTTTTCCAGCTGTTGGCACGTACCGTAATGAAAAGCAGATGTCACCCAATCTATTTTCCTGATAAATAAATAAATTATAACTTTTTAAAGAAACTAAAAGTCTTCAAATTTAACTATAAAATCATAATAATAGAGATTTTTTTTCCTGTTAAAAATTCGAAACGAAACAAAGGTAGGAAAATTTACCTGTCCCGGTTCTCCCTCAACACTGGTCAGATCTTTCCATTCCTCGATTGTTTGAGCTAGGTCCAGTGTGTTCAGTGGTAATTTCACTTCACCTATTTGATCGTGCTTCGAAAATCTGTCGAAGTCAAAAACAGCAAAAACCAGAGTTTTCGAAGCTGTTTCAGAATAAGGAATCTGAAAGTAAAGTATATTACCCAGATGCACAGTAGCGGTATTAGAATAAACATATCATTAATGACGTAGGTTTTTCATATAAATCTATCAAAAAATACAATAGACGCTTGTTTTAATGAGCTTCTAATTTATGAACTAATGGCTAATCCCTACCCTTACATCATATATAGTCACAATGATAATTTTAACCCTCCCATTAACAAACTTAAAAATTTTGATAAATCTTTTTTTTTTCCAAACTTTTGTATCTGACAGGTAGTTTTCCTTAATTTAATTTTCATTTCTATTGCTCTGATATTTTTTATTTTTTTATTTGATTTATTTTTTGTTAACCCTAAGAACTTTATTCATTCTTGAATAATGAAGCGACAAGTGCAGACATTCCTTGCAGACTATGCAGTGACAAGTGCAGACATTCCTTGCAGACTATGCAGTGACAAGTGCAGACATTCCTTGCAGACTATGCAGTGATAAGTGCAGACTATTGTTACTACAATAGTTGAAGACACGTAGATATTAGACATTTGATGCGATAGAACTGTGGTTCCGCATTCAACTTCTGTATTTCTCGTACTTAAGAACACATAAAGGAGGAAAGTCCTTCTCTAGAAACACTAGAAAATAAAAGGGGGGAAATTTCGTTATTAAGCATTTGTCTTTTGTTCTGTAATTGGTTTCGTTTCCTTTGAATAAATCAATTTATGAGGTTTCGTTTGTCCAGGGAGATTGAACCAATTCTGTTTAAGAACAAACGTTTTTATCAGTTGATGTAAAAAAAAAAAAAAAAAAAAAAAAAAAAATCTGAAAGTTGAGGAAAAATATTAAATTATACACAAAAATTACCACAAAAATATGGAATTACAAATAGCCCCCTCTCGACAACTTTGAAACCTCGAAAAAAAAATCTGAAAAAAAAAAAAACTGTACCGACGAAAGTGCTCCCTCTCGAAAATATTGTAAAGAAACCTACACTAGTAAAAGCATTACATGCCTGACTGTGAAAAATGAGAGGAATGTACATTCTTCTTAATAGTATGTCATTAAAGAGGAATCCAACTGCTTTTATGAAGCTGAACATAAAAGATCTCAAGGCATTAGACGTTTGACTCCAAAAATTTAAAGCTAGACACGGTGGTTTGAGTTTTAGAAAATTGTGTGAGGTGCAATCAAAAAATAAAATGAGAGTAAATGTTGGTTTCAAATAAGAATCCTATTTCGTATGCGTTTCTTATAGTGCACTTTAAACTATTCTTTTTGCTAGTATTTTATTTATAAAGAAAAATGAAGTTTGATTTAAAAAAAAAGTCTGACTTTAATAATTTAATAGATTATTTTTCTATGTAAGAACTGTTTTATTGGTCTTTACGAGTTCGTAAAAACGAGACCTAGTTCATTTGTATGTCAATTATAATTATTTAATATGCAAATATATACATATCCCATGTGCTTAAATATATTAATTTGTAATATATAAACATGTAGAAATATTTACCAAGAAATGATATCAATTCAAAAATAATTGACGAACTATACGTAGCATATTTCCCGGTACATAACATAATTAACAAAATCAAAAGTAAAAATTTCACATTTGCAAACAACATATCACTTTTCAACAACTAGACTATACTTCTAAAAAAAATAAATACATAAATAATGAATAAGTAAGAAAAGTTTGAATCGGAATAAAATTTTGCGTATCTGACATATAGATAAGTGTGGATGATAAGAATATCAAACCGAAAAGATAATCTATAAAACTTATATATTGCGTCATGTCCAGCAATATATATAGGAATTGAAATGGTGTAACATATTTTGTGTGTGAACTTAAATATGAATACTTTTTTGAGACTGAAAATTGTGTTTAAAGATAATGATAAACATTAAATTTGAAACACTGGGATTCAACCTCGAACTAAAATTAAAAATTTATTTTAATTTAAAAGCGTATGATATCTAACTGAGTTGACATCTTGTTTTTTATTTAAAATAAAATGATAGTTGTCAAATAAATTCATATAACATGCCACAAGGACAAAATAGTGCAGTGTAAGTAGAGTTTAGTTAAACAACAGAAACTAGTCGCAATATTTTTGTTAATAAAGACTAACTATTGACAACCGCCATCTTTCGTTCATATTTATATATTTCGGTATTCATAAAAAAAATGCGATGTTGTATTGCATGTTGTTTTTATCGTTAAAAATAGAAAAATGTTTTCTAAGTTATATTAGAGAGATTTCATATCTGTTATAACAGTTTCAGCATAACAATATTATAATGTCCAGGAATCTTATAATATTATAAAAAATATGGAATATCCTGAAAAATCAAGAATCACATATTTTAACCCTAAATTGTTGATTAAGGTTTACAACTGGAAAAAATTTGAAATAAGATTTATCTTTGTGTGAGTAAACATTCCATATTGAATCCTATAAACTATAAAACAAATTTGCTTGCGTTATAATGTGAAAATAGATGTCATAGATTTCTGCAGACATTGTCACCATCAAACAAGGATGAATAACAGAGATGTCATCGTAATAGATGGTGCCGGCTCCACATTAATTTTTATTTTTATTCTTTGAAATATTGATTTTTACCTTAAAGTTGAATGTTTCATTGAAAACAGGGTTCAGAGTCTTGCGATGAACTTTTGTTTCATATTTTTTCTTCTTATCCGGTAATAGATAAACTTTCACATAAGGGTCTGATGTTCCTGACATATCCATCCCTGGTAAATCTTCTGCTTGGATAACAGTCACTGCCAGCTATAAGAACAAACAGCAAAATTTTTACTAATTAGAATGATGTATTTTGGTTTATCATTTACTTACTTAAAAAAAGAATTAAACTGCAATGCAAGTAAAGTATTTTAAAATATAGGTATGAAAATAAACAGGGATTTTTCTTCTTGGATATTATGGTCCAACTGTTCACAACAAAGGATACAAGTCCCAACTGCTCACAACAAAGGATACAAGTCCCAACTGCTGATAACAAAGGATTTATAAATTTATAAGGGGCTGTTCAACCAATGCTAAACTTTTTTCTGATATCAAGATCAACATTTACAGGTCTCAGTCTAGCTAACCTTCGTATGTAAAAATTGACAATTGATAGATAAATATGCACAATAAACATAAGAAACATAGTTGTGTTGTGTTCATATCGGGGATCTTGATTTGATAGAACTTGCAAAAAATTGCGAAACAATTTGAACTTAAAGTTTGGCTTTAATTATCTTAGAATGCATGTTGTAAGAATAAAATTTATAATACGAGGTATATTAATGAAACAATATGAAAAATATCTTGAAATAATTTCAGGTAAATATTCTGAAATGTATATTTAAAAATATTTCCCGCCTTAGCAATTAAATAATAAAATTTATGATGTACTGAAAAACTATTAATTAATGAAAAAAAAACGCATTTATTATATTACTAAAATTGAATTACTGACAGTAAGGAAATATGTAAACAAAGTGAGAAAAACAAGATTTTAAATGGACTGATTTTGAAACTAAAAGAATTAAAACCACTCTTTTTTTAAAAAAAATTATTAAAAATAATATTTTACAGAAGATAGAGGGAAAAAGTATAATCTTTTTAACGCTTACCCCACTTCAATGCAATCTAATAAACATGGTGAAAAATTTGTCACTTTATGAGATTTAGTCACTCAATAATTATGACCCAAGATAGAAAATATGAGTTCTGTCCATTAGAATTATAGTATTTAATATGATGAGTGACAAATAAAGCAAAAGTACATCTAAACAAGAACAACCTCACTACATAGACATTCCCCTCTAAAATAAACTTCCACATATTGAACTGTTTTCTTATCTGATAACTAAATTAATAATCTAATAAACATGTTATTTATACCAATCTTACATGTTTCAGTATTGCTAACAGTTATTCCATTTGCAACTGTATAGGCATCTCTGTATCAAAATTTGCAGCGAAATAAATATTTTTTCAATTAAATTTATTTGAGTACTGTATTAAAAATATTTATAACGTTAGATTAGATTAAAACTACATTAATAAATCGAATTTATGAAAGATTATAATTATATTGTGTCGTGTAATCTTTTTAAATATATTATAAACTTCATTTACTAAATTCTCAGAACAATGACTAGCGAGAGAGCAGTTGGGCCTTAGAATATAATTTCCTGTATTTCGATTACTGTTTCTTCCGGCCAATGAAAAGCAAGTTCAAACTGCAATTGAATTTTAGATTTTATAATCATTATCATCACCATAATAAAAAATCATTGGATCTGACGCATAAACATAATAAACAATAAAACTTAAATGCAGATTTTATTTAAATACCGAATGAGAATGGTTTTTGTGTTTTACCTGAGAGTTACAGAAATAGATAATATCTACTATACCAAAAATCACTCATGAAAAAAAAAATGCATACATACAATTGTTTCTTTATATTTTCAAAAAGAAAACAATTTACTACTTCACATTGTGAAAGACTGAGAGAGAAAATATTTTAATAAGAGAACGGAGAAGACTGTATGATAGGTGTTCGACCTGCTATTTTTTACATTAAAATAAATCCGATCTGCTTTTCTAAATGTAAGTAAGGAAATACTACATCTTTGTTATCTAAAGAAATCTTCATATAGTTTTCCTCTTGTTATTATCTTATTTTTCCTTTATTGAGGTACTTGTAAAAAACGATGAATTTCAAAATATATTTAAATGACATAAATATTTATATATTATTTACATACATATAATTATACATACATATATACACACCCATTTATATATAATGATTGTGCTCACACACATAAATTATTACTCATTAAGCACTTTCTGAGAACAATATAATAAGGCAAGTGTCATATTATTAAAACAGAATATCCCCCCCCCATGAAATATTTTATACTTCTTAAAATACATTCCTTGGCTAATAGCACTGTGAATGGTATTATCTGAAAACACACACACAATTGATTAAATTTCTCTCTCTGTACCCATATTTTATAATGATGCTCTTGCATTATATTTATATCTTCTCCACTATCAAAAAATGTCTTTTCCATAAAATTTTAATTTTGGGAACATAAAGTAACCACAAAGAGTTTGAATGTAATGTGATTGATTTGGTTTGTCGCTCAACGGTCATTTTTTGCACACGAGGGCTAATTGGACCGGGACCTACGGCTTAAAGTGGATTCCGAACCACTACAAACATCCATGCGCAAAGTGGGATTCGAACCCACGAACTGTTGAACCGAAGGCAAGAGCGCTAACCATTCGGCTGCCAGCTGCTTGGATGTAATGTGAGGTGGAAAGCAAATAATAATTTTTTAGAAAAATTCATGGAAAGTTTCCGTGCAATTAAAGTGTGTATTACTCAAACTATGACAATCGCTTTCTGTACATGAAGACAAGATAATGGTTGTTTGCAGTTTAAAATTATCTTCAAATCACTTCAAATATTTAATCATTCAGCTGCTAATTTGTTGTGAAAAAGAAGGAATCAGCTGCTTGATTCTGAATATTCGCTTTTTATTTTCTGCTCATGTTCGTTTTTTTTATAAAAAAATTAATTTTCATAATTAGATTCTAGAAGACACTACACCATAGCGTTATCTATTTGGATAATTTGAAAATGTTTATTGCAAAAGATTTCCTGCTTAATGAGAATAGGTATCATCCGCATAGTTTGTTTGTGTCTTAAGCTGTTCAATGCAACGACACTTATTGACAATAACTGTCCTGATATTTTTCATGATAAATGCATCTACTGAAAGCTCAGATTATTATAATTATTTTTTTTTCAAAATAGAAACTGTTATTAATAAGACGCTTTGACTTTGCAGAAATGTGAAATCCTAAAAAAGACTCACACGTTTTCATTAAGATATATCAAACGAAAGTATATAAAAATCTTCTGAAACATCTTTAGACTGAAATTCGCAAGTTGAAAGTAAAAAAATGTATATATATATTAATAAAATGGAAAAAAAAATCGGATATATATTCATTGTGATGCAATTATTATTATTATTTTCATTTTTTGATGATATCGCTATTGATTATTATATAGCTGTTCAATTATGCACGTTTAAATTTTTTTTCCTTTTCTAACCAGATTTAAAAATGATTACTTTTTAAAAAATATTATTTTGCTTGTAAATTGTCTTTACAACTTTAAAAATGTTTCAAATATTTATCAATATATTTCTCATTAATATATCAAAGTAAATAACAGAAATTGTTTTCTAAGACTGAGAATTCATCTTTCGAAAACCTTTTGTAATGTCCAAATTCAAGGAATAATATTTCTTAAGAATCCTTTGAAACCATTTCTGAAAGATAAATATTTAAAAGCTGAAAAAATAATATAATAAATGGAAAATACTTCTAGGCAATTATTTTTTTCATTTTAAACATATTAAAAGGGTTATTGGCACAAGCACTTTCAAAAAGAGAATAATGGAATTTTGATAGAAAGATAGTTTTTTAAGGCCCGAAAAATGAAAAATAGAAATTTATGGAAATTTTTAGTGGTAAGGAAAAAAGACAAACAATCACAAGAATAAATAGTAAATTTACATTTGTAGTATTAAAAAAGCAAATTTAATTTCACTTTTTAAAAAATTTTCTCAGGGATTTTGAACTTTTCGTTAAAGATGACAATTTTAATGCCAAATTTAAGGAAAGCAATGAAAAATGTTGAAACTTTGGGCTTTAGTTCCTTAAGTACATTTTCAAATGTGAAATTATATCCAACACAGAGAAAATACTATTCTTATTTTAAGAGATGGTGTCACGTGCACATAATGGTTGGTAGTAAAAAGCAAATCTAAGTTTTCAAGATAAAATTTTAAAACTCATAAAAACACTATGAATTACATGCTGTTTTAAAATAATTAATCATTTACCTATACACACACACTCCATATCATAATATCTGCTTTTGAAATACAAATTAGTAATGATTATTTTAAACAACATTTACATGCAAAATATTTTTCAGATAAAATATCGAAACATAGATCCTACATGATTTTTTTAAAGTACTCCTACTATAAGACCTACTCCTAAATAAGCCCAACAAGAAATTAATTTACAGATACATTTATTAATAAATAGAATAATTAATTTCTCAGACGAAGATATAGTTAATTAGCCATACGAGATTTCATGGTGAATGGGGTTAAAAAAAAACCCCATTCACCATGTTGTTCTTTTCTTCTATGAGGTGAATGGGGTTCTTTTCTTCTGTTAAAAAAATGGCCTACTACAGAACACTTGGAATTTTACATAATCCCACAGCTAAAAATTAACTGATGTCAAATCTGGCGATCGAAGGAGCCATTCTTTAGTATCAGGTGACTGGTCGTTCCTCATTATAACGGGGCTTGTCAGAAACTGCTTCGCTGTAGATTCAATGCGAATTAGCGCAGCTTGTTCTTTTGTTTAACTTTGCGCCATTAAATCCAACCAACCAGTCGTCCTGGTTGAATGCTATGTGGGAAGAAGATTACATTCCCATAAGTCCGATATAGCTTTCGTTTGCATAATTTTTAAGTATATTTTTCATGAACTGAGAATCTCCTAGCTCATTTTTAGACAAGGATCTTCAAAGGAAAAAAATAGAAATCACAATTATTGCCATTGTAAAGTTACATCAAGCGGTGACATGTAAGGAATTTGGTGGCTTTTCAGGGAAGTCATGCGGGCTCTCCTTTTCTCAGATGCGAAAGTTATAAGTACCGAGTGACCCAAGCAATGAAAAATGAGCCGCATCAGTCTAGAAGATGCTGTTTAGCCAGTGAATCTACTGCGATTTTTGTGCAAGCCTACTTCCCGAATTACTTTCGCTTAGCTGTGTCATTAGGTAATAGTTAGTGCAATGGTTGCAATTTGCCGGAGAACAAGTGTAAAATCATGAAGGAAACGAATAACGGAGTATCGATATCTTCGACATGCCAATTATTCATGTCATTTCTCGTGTCCTACTTTCCTCCCTCGTAAATTGTTCACTGAAAATACCTGTTGGGAAACAGCTGAAATTCGGTCTCTGGTAAACGTACTGCGCCGCTGCAAAGGTGATCACACAAACGTCCTGTTTCTTCGAAACGTCATACTAGTCATAGCAATCCGTTAGGAGTTATTGAACCTTTACCTTTCTTTACACTTTTTTATGAGAAAAATCTTCATAAAGTTTCACTCTGTGATTCGGGGCTGAGGTAGAAACCCTTTATAAGTCGTGCTTTATCCGCCAACATCAACAACACAGTACGAAACTAATGTATGTGATAGTAATATAATTCATCAGATACGAGTTGTCCGTCGTATAACCTGGATTTTATAGAACTCTGATTTACATATATAATCAGAGTTCTATAAAATCCAGGCATGATGATTAAAGCCTGAAGTGTCCTTTAGCGACAAAATTTTAACTAAACGTTTTATATTACTGTATACTGTACCAAAAAGAATCTCCCTATATGGATCAATTTGTTGACAACCACATTCGCGTATTCCAATTCCTTTTACTTTGACGAGTTTTTAAAAATATTTACTAATTTACGTAGGATTTACTGTATATATATATATATATATATATATATATATATATATATATATATATATACAAAATAAATCCTATATAATATACATAATATATACATAATATACATATGTATATTATGTGTATATATGTATATATAATATATACATAATATATATATACATATATATATACATACATATACATACACACACACACATATATATATATATACAGTAAATCCTACGTAAATTAGTAAATATTGATGATTTAGTAAATATAGTACATGAAGGCTAATTTCTTGACTGCAAAAGCATATATTAAAGTTTGTTAATTTCATTAGAAAGAAACGAAGGTAATTAATATATTTTTTGTGTAAAATGTAGTTTTTTTATTCAATATTTAACTTTTAAAAAAATTTCTTTTTTGTAATAAAATATACGAGCAGAAGAATAAAAACATTTTCAAGTAAGCAAGAATCAATTTTGATGTATAAAGTTTGCTTAGGTAAAGTTGAGGTGCTGCTTGTAAAGGAAAGAGGCAAATGATAAAAAATTTTTGTAGAATATCAATACGATAGTTCATATATGAAATATGATGAGTAAAAAAACTTAATTTATTTTAATCAAAACAGAATATTAAAAAAAATGTTTTAATGTCATTTCGCTTGAGAGAGAATTACACAGTTTATATATAAACAATGTAATAAATTTGACTTATATACAAACATAGTATTTTCCTTTTTAAAATTATTAAATTTGTAATAAAAATAGAGATAAAAAATCTCTCTTACTACATTTATATATAACATTATTAACATATTCACCTTAAAATGCGTATAAAATTACACAATTTTTTAATTAATAAAAGCATATGAGATAAGTAAATTTGTAAAATATAATTTAATATAATTTTTTCAAATCCTCTGAATTTAAATGCATAATTCATAGTATCACATAGATCAAGGTTGCAATAAAACAACTTAACAACTTTTAATTGAAAGTTTTATTCTTATTCAGTTAACAAATATTTTATATAAGAGCATTGCATAAGAAATATACATCTTCAGGGTACAAAATGCATGTTATTTTTAAATGGAATTAAGAAAAAAATTTTATCTCGTTATATTGTATAAATTATATATTATTTTATATATTATATAAATATATAATATTTTATATTATATATTTATATAATATAAAATAATATATAGATATCAAATATGTTATTTTGCATAAATGTTTTTAAGAAAAATATTTTATCAAGGTAAATAAATAAATCTCATTAAATTGTTTCTCGAAAGTATAAGAATTTATTACATAATGTATTATTGAATTAAATAATATAAACTTTAATACAGAGACATAACATTTAAAAAGTTGTAATCTATATTTTAATTTAATAAAAAGCTGCCACTTAACGAAACATTAGTTATTATTATAATCATGACATTTAATACTCAGTAACATATTTAGGGAATTATTTAAGTGACACTTTCAACCTAAAGTTTGATGATAGAAAATTAAAAACAAACATTAAAAAGCATTACACTTCGTTGAATATGGAAAAAAAAAATGATATACCTAATGAAAAATAAGCAACATAAAAAAATGCACTATTTTTTAGTTTCCCTCTGGTAACTCAATTATTCTGATTAGATTTTTTCTTAATCCGTAAATGAATTTATTTAAATAAGTTAAATTTAATTTGAAAAATATTAATACACACTTATACAATGGTAATAACAAATTCTATATTTGAATTTATATTTTAACAAAAATCATATTTCTGTATCCTGTTAAAGGTATAATTAACAAATTAAGAATTAATACATTGATTAGTGATAAAATAAAGCAGTTAATTTAGTCGCTAATAAAATAAAAAATCAAATATTTTAATTTTGCAATTTCACATTATTTAATAAAATAGGAATTTCATTATGCATATTCTTTATAAAGAAATTTTGCATAGTGAAATTACTTACTTGAAATTATCATTTATTTAAATACTTTTTAAATTTTTAAATATAAAAATTTAAGAAATTTATGAATAAATAATAATTTAATATATATATATATATATATATATATATATATATATATATATATATATATACACTACTGGCCATTAAAATTGCTACACCAAGAAGGCGACATGCTACAGACGTGAAATTTATACGAAAGGAAGAAAGTGCTGTGATATGCAAATGATTAGCTTTTCAGCGCATTCAGACAAAGCAGGCGCCAGTAGCGACACCTACATTGTATTTAAATGAGGAAATTGTTCAGCCGATTCCTCATACACAAATTGCATTTGAACGTTGTTGCTTGGTGAAAAGTTGTTGTGATGCCTCGTGTAAGAAGGAGAAATGCGTACCAGCACATTTCTGACTTTGATAAAGGTCGCATTGTAGCGTACCGGAATTGCGGTTTATCTTATCGCAGTATTGCTGCTCGCGTCAGTCGAGATCCAATGACTGTTAGCAGAATATGGAATCGATGGGTTCAGGATGATAATACGGAACGCCATGCTGGATCTCAACGGCCACCTATAACTAGCAGCTGAGAAGACAGGCATATTATCCGCATGGCCGTAATGGATCGCCGTAACGAACAGTTCGACGATGTTTGCAGCAGCATGGACTCTCAGCTCGGAGACCATGGTTGCGGTTTCCCTTGATGCCGCGTCATAGACAAGAGTGTGATCTATGAATTTCAATGGTTCACACACCTTCAATGGTGTGATCAACGACGAACCTGGGTGCACGAATGGCGAGACGTCATCTTTTCAGATGAATCCAGGTTCTGTGTACAGCATCATGATGGTCGCATTCGTGATTGGCGGCATCGTGGTGAACACACACTGGCAGCGTTCATTCGTCATCGTCATACTGGCCCATCACCTGGCGTGATGGTATATGATGCCATTGGATACTCTTCTCGGTCACCTCTTGTTCGCATTGACGGTGCTTTGAACAGTGCACGTTACATTTCTGTTGTGATACGACCCGTGGCTCTACCCTTTATTCGAGCCCCGCGAAAAATTGCGTTTCAGCATGATAATGCCCGACCGCATGTTGCCGGTATTGGACGGACCT
Organism: Latrodectus elegans; assembly: GCA_030067965.1. Taxonomy (NCBI): domain Eukaryota; kingdom Metazoa; phylum Arthropoda; class Arachnida; order Araneae; family Theridiidae; genus Latrodectus; species Latrodectus elegans. The sequence goes on from CM057809.1 coordinate 46,729,413, forward strand.
TCCTTGATACGAAACATGCTCGGCTGTTGCCCTGGCCAGCACGTTCTCCAGATCTTTCACCAATAGAAAACGTCTGGCCAATGGTTGCTGAGCGACTGACTCGTCACCAAACGCCAGTCACTACGGTTGATGAACTGTGGCATCGTGTTGAAGCTGCATGGGCATCTGTACCTGTACATGCAATCCAATCTCTGTTTGACTCAATGCCCAGGCGTATAACTGCTGTTATTAATGACAGAGATGGTTGTTCTGGGTACTGATTTCTCAAGATCTATCCAGCCAAATTTTTTGAAAATTTAATCACTTGTTATTTTTAGTATAATATATTTGTACAATAAATATCATTTTGTTATCTGTATTTCTTCCTGGTGTAGCAATTTTAATGGCCAGTAGTATATGTATGTATATATATATATTATATATTTATATATATATATATATATATATATATATATATATATATATATATATATATATATATATATATATATATATATATATATATATATATATATACCGGGTGATTATAATTAAAGTCCCGATTTTAAAAATCGATAATTTTAAAACTACTGGTCAGAATGACTTGATATTTTAGCAGAACAATCGTCGTAAAGCAATGGAATTTTGTTTGGCGAAAGAAAAAATAGTTCCAAAATGTGCCGATAGATGGCGCTAACCGGGTAATATTAGGAGGAAAGTCCAAAAATGTATTCGTTAAACACAGAAATGTTGTTAGCCAAAAGAAAAAAAATTAGAGTTCAGTTATTTACTAAAGATTTATTAGCGAAAAGACAAGAATACAGCGATTATGACAAAAAAAAGCTTCATGGAATCAACACCTTGCTGATGATTAAAGCATAAGTTGTTCGATTTGCCTTCCGCCTTGTTCCGCTACTAATTGGAAGCGCAAAACGGCATGCTCCACAACAGATAGGAGGATATCTGTGCTGATGCAATGGATGTGGTGTGTGATGCTTGACTTCAAGTCGGCTAGATTCTGAAAACTCCCGCTGTAAACAACATTCTTCAAGTACCCCCAAAGCCAGAAATCACACGAGTTTAAGTCGAGGGAACGTGGCGGCCACGTTGTTGGAAAATGACGGCTTATGATCCTATCATCTCCGAAATTAGCACTCAGTAGCTGCTTCACAGGAGTAGCAATGTGCGGAGGAGCGCCATCTTGCATGAATATTGTGCGATCCACGTTTTGCGTAACCATGTCCTTCAGGCACAGCGTCAGTGTGCCGGAAGGACATGGTTACGCAAAAGTGTTTCATACCGCTTGCCAGTAACGGTGCAGGTAACGGGAACCGCAGGTGTGATCTCCTCGAAGAAAAACGGACAAACGATAAATGCCGTTATTCCGCACCACACAGTAACCTTTTCAGACTGAAGAGGTAATGGCTGTAGCTGGGACGGATTCTCGGTCGCACATATCCTGCAATTTTGCGTATTTACAGAACCTTGCAAATGAAAGTGGGATTCGTCAGACCACAGAATGTTCCATGACCATCCGTTGTCCACTTCCACCCGGGCAAGAAATTGCAGTGCAAAAAATTGATGTGCTTCCAGGTCAGCCGGTAGCAACTCCTGCACATGAGTTATCTTATACGGATAACAGGGCAAGATCTTCCGTAAAATTTTACGCACCGTGCTGTTCGGCATATCCAGCATTCGGCCAATTCCCCGTGCTCTGCTGATTCCAACATCACTGTTAGTATGTTCTTGTAATGCTGTAGCCACATCTTCCACTGCCGAACCCGAAACTGGTTTTCTTCCTCTACCCCGTTTAACGTCAAATGAACCAGTTTCTTCGAATTTAGCAATCATTTTTCGCAGACCTTTTGCGGTTATTGGACCCCATTTAATGGATTTTAATGTCCGAAACTTCCTAATAGCTGTAAGTGCACAGTCATCGTTCTTATAAAAAAACTTCAAGAGCAGAGCGCGATCCTCATAGTCAGAGTCATGATGAAGCATTTAGGCAAAGAGCTGGTGCTCTGCATTTTTATGGCAGCTAAGTCTCATGTGCGCATGTCACGTATTATTAATTTGCATATATCTAGACAATGTGAATGCTGACAGCGCCATCTATCGGCGCATTTTAGAACTATTTTTTCTTTCGCCAAATAAAATTCCATTGCTTTACGATTGTTCTGCTAAAATATCAAGTCATTCTGACCAGTAGTTTTAAAATTATCGATTTTTAAAATCGGGACTTTAATTATAATCACCCGGTATATATATATCTATCTATCTATATATATATATATGTATATATATATATATATATATATATATATATATATATATATATATATATATATATATATATATATATATATATATATATATATATATACCTTTTATTTGATGGGTGCCTCGTTTGGACAAGAGTTTTCAAACCTGTTTCTTATACACTGCAATTACAAGTAGGAATTTTTGTAAAAAATTTTAATATTTAGTCAAAAAGCAATGATATCAAATTAAAGAGTATATTGGACACCTAGAAAGAGATGTAATATTATGTTACGAGAAAGTAGTCTTTCCTATGCTTAATTGCAAGACAGGTGTGTAGTTCAGTGACTACATCTGGAGTCCGAAATTTTTGTTTAGGATATCAGGAGACAAATTCAATAAAAAACAAAGAAGGAAAAGGCCGAAAAAGGTGCACCACATCTATTGATGACAGAAGAAAAAAAGACTATGTCTCCAAGAGAGAAAAATTTCATCAGCGGCCATCAGAAGTAATTGGAATGATGCTGGTCTTCCTGTCAGTTCAAGAACAATCAGGAGAAGATTAACAGATGTTGGACTGAGAGGTAGAATTCCACGAAAAAAGCCTTATCTTAATTTTCAGCAACGAGAAAAAGACTACAGTGGACAAAGGAACACGTTAATTGGACAGATGATCAGTGGTCACAAGTTATATGGAGTGATGAAACTAAGCTATCGTTATTCGGTAGTGATGGGCGAAAATATGTAAGACGTAGAATAGGAGAACAGCTACATCTGACTGCATTCAAGCAGCTGTGAAGAATCCAGTTAGTTTAATGATTTAGTCATTCATGTCAGCAGATGGTATTGGTCACCTTCAAGTCATTGATGGGACAATGAATGCTAGAAAATGCATTGATACCATTCTAGAACCAAAACTTCTACGTTCCATCAGAGATCTCTTTCCCAACAATGCTTCATTTATTTTTCAGCAGGATTCTGCTCCTTGCCACACGGCCAAAATATCGAAAGAGTAGTTTCATACAAAGAGCATTAAATTGTTGTCATGGCTGGAAACAGTCCTGGCCTCAATCCTATCGAAAATTTGTGGCACCGTTTGAAAACTGTAGTCCGAATGAGGCGCCCATCAAATAAAAGGGAACTAATTGAGGCTATAATTGTTTCCAGGCATCATGTAATAACGAAAGAAGAGCTTAAAATTCTTTGTCAGCTCAATGAAACGTCCATGTGAAGCTGTAATCAAAAATAAATGGTACTCTACTAAGTATTGATAACTCACTGGAATCATCACTATCTAATATATATCGATAACTATTATCGTTTAACTTTTTTTTGTATTGCAAATAATTGAATTTTGTGTTTTATATTGAATTCAGTAATAAATTCTCTTTTCTCTTTAAAATGATATATACAAGTTTGCATTTTGTGAAACGTAACGCTTTCTATAAGTATACAAAGTTCAAAAACATAAAAAAGTTTCCAAAGTGTTCACAATTTTGACCACCACTGTATATATATATATATATATATATATATATATATATATATATAACTACTTATTTTTATCAGAAAGAAACATTAATTAACATGTAGATGGGAAAAAATTACAAAGGTAAATAAAATTTTTAAATGAAAATATTTAAATATTAATTCTCGTGTAATAAAATGAATTGCTTATTTTTATCAAAAAAATTACATTTTTGTTTTAAATTATTATGATGTGCACAAATTAATCAATATTTTAAAATCAAATGTAAAAAAAATTTCAATTTCTCGTGAAGTATTTTTATTAATATATGTTTCATACAAGATTTATTAGTTTCAGGAAAGAAAATTGTAGAATGGAAAGTAAATATATTTAATGTACCGGATTAATATAGTATAAGAGCAGCCATTTAAAATAGTGTTTATTTCCTAAAAAATCGTAGTTTTTTATACGTATTGCAATCAATTTTTTAAACCATTGAATATTTGAATATTTTGAATTTTCAAATTATATGAGCAAATTAAATTCATCAAACGATAGGATATTTGAATGTAATTGAAAAAAATGTTTGTTTTGTAATGGTAATGGATATAGATTTTTTACTCCAACAGGGTAATAAAACATTTTTTATATTCCAAGTGGTTCTACGAGTAAAATTATGCAATGTTTCTCTCACTTTTTCTTCAGTTTTTTAAACATACTAGATAATTTACGACTTTTACACGTAATAAATTGTAACATAAACATATAAATAAATATTTTTATTTACATGATGCTTCATAAATCCCGGCTTTATTGGTACATATTAATGGCATTGATTGTATTCAACGTCCCAGAAAGTCACGTTTTTTGGCATACAAAGAAATATAACAATAAGTACTTTTCTGCGAATTTTCAGGGAAGCGCTTTTTAACTATAAATTTTATAGAGTTTAATAACAAAATCAACAAGTACTCTTTTACAGATTTATTACATATATATATATATACATAGCATTGCAAATAAAGGCATTAATAACAATAAAATACTCACATTGTTGGTGTTAAAGTCATAATCTAGTTTATATTGCATTCTTCCAAGTTTCAAGTCTGATTTAGCACTTTCCTGGTCCGCATCATTGACTTCCATATTAGTTTGCAAATCTTCCATATCGGGTTGTATCTATTATTCGTGTGCAATAATTAACAGTTTAATGCAAAAATAATATTTATATAAAATCAGAATCATTTTAATTAACATGCCAAGTAAACAGCTTTAACAATGTTATGAAACCTTTGAAACATCTAATTTCATCTGAAATTGAAAGCTAAATGTGATGTACTTTTTTATTACTTGAAACATTACCATTCCATTGAATGTATAAGCTGAACCTCGACATGCAAATTTTTAATGTTTGAAATTAACTATTTTTAGAATAGTTATTTTCCCTTTTTGAAATTAATTCAAATATTTTTGAACTGGTTAGTCTTGCATACGTTCGTGAGATTAAGTGACGTTGATTTTCGGGATGAAAAAAAGAATATTTATTCAACAGAACACGGGAAATAATATAAAAAGCAAAGTAGATGTTATTTAAAGAGTAAAACAAAGCGAATGTATATGCGTCATGGGAACAATCAAACTAAAGAATATGCAAGAACTATGCGTGGAAGGTAAATAAAATTACATCAATCACCAGACAAATCTGCAATTCAATGAAATCATGAAACCCCAAGCAGCTTATTATCTAATTGTATTGTGGAATGGATTGGAAATAATATCGACGGTGTGTGTAATACAATGAAGGGATACTGAACAATGTATTAAAAACTCGTATTTTAAGACGATGTAATAAAAAATTTTAATTCATCTTAGAATGTCATCTCTTGCTCTCATGATTATAGTGTTGCAATTATGACTCCAATCGAATATAATGGTTTCTATGAAAGTTAAGAGGATCTCTTTCTTAATTTTTACGTTTTCTTATGACACACATACTATGCCCTTGATCTATGGTAAGAAATCATCATATATAATCTACATACATTAATATTGCTGGGATTAAGAACAATGTAGTGATTCGAAATCTACTTTTGATTAAATCTAATTTTGATAATTTAGCATTTTGAGCAAAAAATGATAGCTGAGTAGTAGATAAATGGAAATAAGCCAGACAGAATTTTAGATTGAAACACAATTCATGAGAATTGCATTATATAAAAAATATGATATATGATCAACTTTTTGCTTATTAATCATCATATTTATTATTCTTTTGCACATTTTTGATTATTTCTAAGAATATATTCTACGGTTATATGTTACAAAAATTTTGTTTCAACAAATATTTTCATTAGTTCTTTTTTTTTTTTCAAAACTTTAAATAATGTTCATAAGTTTTGTAATATTGTTTAAGTAATCAATCACGTAATTTTTTTTAAATAAAAATGTTTACATTTCATAAATTTACAATAATAAAAATTGCCTAACATTTAAAATTTCAGCATGTTGCACCAAGTTATCATTCTCCATTAAGTAAAATTATTTCAGTTACAGTGAACAAGTTTTCCTGCGAATTATGAATATTCTCTGAGCAGTCAATTATGTTGAAGTAATTTATATAAGAGTACGACTTTTCTATAATTACATGTCTTTCAAAAAGGTTTCCGTTAGTTTATTATAGAAGAAAATTTATTGTATTCAAAACACAGCTGCAAACTTGCAAAAGTGAACAATGTTTTGATAATTCAATCAAATAAACGGGTAAATATTTACCTTCTCTTTATAAGATCCTCCAAGTATTTGTACGCTTTTCAAATCTACAGCGCCTTTCATACTTTTCTTTACATCCTTTTTCTTTTTCTTACACCATCGCTTAAAGCAGCAGTAACAGATGCATAGAGCAAATCCACTGACTAGCAGAAAAATGGCCACTACACCCCATGAGGGAACTGGAATAATTAGATAGTCAACTGTAATCTTTCCCGAGGAAAATAAAATTTCATAAATTTCACAATTCACTTATTCTTTTTAAAGAGAAAATTAAAATGTAAAACTCGAGAATTTTTTACTCACTATTTAAATGCGTTTGTGTGCATTGTATTGATATACATATAAGCCCACATAATTTACTAAGCAAAAGGGTATGATAAAATAAATATTTAAAGCATAAAACATCAGATAAACCCTGTCTCATCTCTAATATTTTCTAATTTATGGTGGATGGAAAGAAAATTAAACACTATTTTGGTCTTTTGGATTCAGAAGAGAGTTAAACGTAAAGCAAGTTTCTATTTAAAAATAAAAGAAATATTCCTACAAAAGGAGAATTTTTCCATTTGACTACCTAGATTTTATGTCAAACTGTAAGAACTAAATATTAGTGAATTTCCATATTAAAATGTCACTAAATTCTAAACCAACAATTGTGTCTAGAAAAATGACTTTCATAAATACTCTTCTAACTAAAACTTTTGAAAGTTAAGAAAAAGCCAACATTCCATAAGTTTCCTAATGTCTTTTTAATGGAATATGTAGGTGATCTAATTCACAAGAAAAGTGTAACTTTTTGTGCATTATTATTGAGTTGGTACTGATCGGAAAAACGGATTTTTGAGATGTAATTGGTCAAGATTGATTTGTGTTTTCTGCCTGTTTTGAACCTTTGTTTTGTGAGATGCGAGGAAGAAAGTTTTAAAGCAAATAAAGGAAAATAAATTTTTTCTTTAATTTCTCTGTGATAGTAAAATTCAAAATAGTATAAAATATAAAAATATTAGTAAAAAAATCTGACTTATATTATATTAAGGCACTCATGAGATAGAAATGAAATGCTAAGATTCTGTTGTTGCTGAATTATGTCTATCCATTTGTTGCAAGAGCTTTCTCATCTGCAAATTAAAATTAATGAAAGGACATTTTCAATTTCAATGATAGGAGAATTTCAATTTCAATGAAAGATTATTCTTCAGCTTCAGAGCTGCAGCTTGTAGCTGAATGCTCAAATCTTTCCAACTAGAAACATCTGCACAATAAACCTGTTTCTCCAAACTAAGAAACTACAATGGATTTAGATAGGTGGTCTAGATGACCGAAGAATTATCCTATAGAATTAATCTCTCCTAGAAGAAGCCTCAAACAGTATTTAAAATATGTGCCCCAGAGCGTTGCAAGAGAGTTTTAATCACTGGAGAGTGCAATTTTGGCTGATGATACTTTCTAACATTTAAATGTTGCTTATCATATGATACTGAAATTTATAGGAGTCTATCAATCGATTTCCGACTGATTATATATGAAAAGATCTATCTTACAATGGATTTTGTTGATAGTGATAATGCTAATTACATAAATTTAATCTACCATCTCGTATGAATTCATTTGCTTAGAAGATCTATCTCGGGAAATTAATTTTACATTAATTTACTCTAATAATCAGTCGAATAATATAATGGCTTTTTAACCGTAGTTGTTATTGTACTATTACAGTGCAAAACGGTGTGAATAGTTTTAATTTTGCTCAAAACATTCATCAATTCATTTTTATGAAATTACAATTTGTCTGTTAAATATGAGGGAACAAAAAGTTAAATTTTAAACCCACGGTTTTTGATTGAGTGCATTCTCAACAGTAGTCAGGCAGTGATCGGTTCCTTTGATATGTTACTAAAAAGTTAGTATATTTAACTCTTCGGTGATATTGAAAATACAATACTTTGAAATTGTAAGTTAAGCAGTTATATGAAATGACAATACAAGTATTTCAGCCGATTCGCTTCCAAAGTTCTTACATAGTTACTATTACAAATTATATAGCCTCGTAATTCTAGCCAGTAAAAGGAAACATAAGTGGTGGAAACTCAGTGGTTATAAGACGATTTAACACTAATAAGATCTCTCAGCACAAGTCTTTAGTTAATCCAGTTATCCAATCCACAAATTTCCATACATGAGAGGAACGCTTTTCCAGTCAGATTTCTTAGTCTCTTTATAAGTCTAACTATCGTATTTTTTAATGTATGAGATGCATTTTATCTTTGAAAACAAATCTGAAAATCAAGAGGTGTTTTTAATGCCAATATTCACTTTTTGATAACATTCCATTCTGGAAACTTCGTCTATTCGGAGTGAAGGAATATTGTTTACGTAGAGTTCAGTGAATGTTCATGCACAGTCATTGACAGCTATAGATGGATTAGTTTAAACTTTGCAAATTCTGCGAACCATTTTTAAGTGTAATATTTTTACAATTATATTTTCTTAAATTTGTTGGCAGTTACAGCTTAAAAATACACTACTGGCCATTAAAATTGCTACACCAGGAAGAAATGCAGATAACAGAATGATATTTATTGGACATATATATTATACTAGAAATAACAAGTGATTAAATTTTCAAAAAATTTGGCTGGATAGATCCTGAGAAATCATTACCCAGAACAACTACCTCTGACAGTAATAACAGCAGTTATACGCCTGGGCATTGAGTCAAACAGAAATTGGATTGCATGTACAGGTACAGATGCCCATGCAGCTTCAACACGATGCCACAATTCATCAACCGTAGTGACTGACGTTTGGTGACGAGCCAGTCGCTCGGCAACCATTGATCAGACGTTTCCTATTGGTGAAAGATCTGGAGAACGTGCTGGCCAGAGCAACAATCGAACATGTTCCGTATCAAGGAAGGTCCGTACAATACCGGCAACATGCGGTTGGACCTTATCCTGCTGAAACGTAGGGTTTCGCAGGGCTCGAATAAAGGGTAGAGCCACGGGTCGTAACACACCAGAAATGTAACGTGCACTGTTCAAAGCACCGTCAATGCGAACAAGAGGTGACCGAGACGTATATCCAATAGCACCCCATACCATCATGCCAGGTGATGGGCCAGTATGACGATGACGAATGCACGCTGCCAGTGTGCGTTCACCATGATGCCGCTAAATACGGATGCGACCGTCATGATGCTGTACACAGAAACTGGATTCATCTGAAAAGATGACGTCTCGCCATTCGTGCGCCCAGGTTCGTCGTTGATCACACCATTGAAGGAGCTCTTGTCTATGACGCGGCGTCAAGGGAAGCCGCAGCCATGGTCTCCGAGCTGAGAGTCCATGCTGCTGCAAACGTCGTCGAACTGTTCGTGTAGACACTTGTTATCTTCCAAACGACCTCGTTTCTTGACTCACGGCTCGTGACGTGGTTACATGATCCATTACGGCCATGCGGATAATATGCCTGTCTTCTCGGCTGCTAGTGATAGGTGGCCGTTGAGATCCCGCATGGTGTTAAGTATTTCCGTCCTGAACCCATCGATTCCATATTCTGCTAACAGTCATTGGATCTCGACCGACGCGAACAGCAATACTGCGATAAGATAAACCGCAATCCCGGTACGCCACAATTCGACCTTTACCAAAGTCAGAAACTTTCTGGTACGCATTTCTCCTTCTTACACGAGGCATCACAACAACTTTTCACCAGGCAACAACGTTCAAATGCAATTTGTGTGTGAGGAACCGGCTGAACAATTTCCTCATTTAAACACAATGTAGGTGTCGCTACTGGCGCCTGCTTTGTCTGAATGCGCTGAAAAGCTAATCATTTGCATATCACAGCACCTTCTTCCTTTCGTATAAATTTTACGTCTGTAGCATGTCGCCTTCTTGGTGTAGGAATTTTAATGGCCAGTAGTGTAACATCGCCATTGCTGTAACATAGTATACAATCTACGCCAGATTGCATATAAACTAACCTTCAAAATTATGCAACAGCATGCCGCTTTTCGAAGCTCACCATAAAAACAAATGACACTGATTGTAAAATTTATAATTCATATAAATGATAAAAAGAAACTTAAATAAATTTATGCAAAAACGTTAGCTACCACATTTTTCAAAATAAAATTATATATGAAAGAATAATATGCAAACACCAGGATTTCGTAAATACGCATGTAACTTTCGTTGATATTCAATTTTTGTAAGCAAATTTCTTGAGAATAGTCAGTGAGTTCCCGCAATGTCTGAGAGGAGCCGTTTGAGCTATTTAAAGTGGAAGGAGGTCAGATGTATGGAAATGGGTATATCACAAACTAATGTTACTAGGCGTCTTAACGTGTCGCGTAGTGTAGTCCACTGTCTTTGGGATTGATATCAAATTTCAGCTTCTATATTCAGGAGACATGCGATAGAACAACTAAGAACTATAACACCTATAGAAGATCGTTCAATAGCTCTTTTGGCAGGAAGGAGAATTTATGAGCTGCAACTTATTGCAGACCACTCTGCAGTATCAGGGAGAAGAATATTCGCTGGTATAGTGCTAAAGGCGTCTTCACTATGCTGGTTTCTATGCAAAACGACTAGTTGTGTGTTTGGCTCTCACCAAATAACACAGAATGACCTGTTTTTCTTGGGAAAGAAAATGCATTTCCTGGACAATACAGAGATGGGCTTCATTATGTTTTACAAACGAGTCCAGACTCACACAAGAGAGTAATTCATGACGTGTACTGATCTGGAGGAAACAAAACAGAAGATACCATTAATTCAACCTGTAGAAAGACACATTTGCTGCGGTGGTAGAACATTGGCTAAGGATCTCATTCAGTGGTCACATTGGCCTGCATGTGTTCCAAGGAGGAACTGTGATTGGTGTGAGATATCGAGACGAGATCTTTGATTCATATGTCCGGCCATATGCTGGTGTTATTAGCAATGATTTCATTCTAATGGATAACGCGATATCATAGAGCTGTAAATAATTTGTTTTAGGCATATCTTGAGTGTCTTGGTTGAAAGAAAATGGAATGGCCAGCTTGAACTCCAGACCTAAATCCCATAAAGTATCTGTGAAACTACCTTGGTGGAAAGGTTTCTTTAAGGTCTTTAGGAGACCAGGAAAACAGCTTACTCTGTGTTTGATTTTTTATTTCGAATTTAGTTACCAACAATTTAACTGACAATTTGGAAAGCCTAAGCCACCAATGTATTTAATTTGGAAGTGGGCATATTCCTGATTAAAATTCTTTTTTTTGTTATGTGTCTATGGCATTTTACCACGTAAAATTGTGATTCTTTTTTTTTTTCTTTTTTTTTTTTAAATACAAGAATGGACTTTTCTAGAGGGATTGTTTTTGTTTCTCATAAATCATTTACGCATTTCTCTAATGTAAATTTATTTCAAGCAATACATACCTATTTAGTGCACATATCATCCAAATTTGGTGTTTCTACATTTATTCATTTTCAAATTAGGTGCAAAAAAACGGTCGTTCCTTAACTTTTGGAGGCAACTGTACTAAAATGCATGGAAACAAGGAAAAAAGTCTATTGAATTTCACAGATTCGTTATTGATGCACGATAGTGAGAAAAACACGAGTTTGCACAAATAAAAACCATGGGATCGTTCTTCTAACTTTTGTTGTACCCTTAAACAAAATGAGTTTCCAAAGGTGCAAAAAGTGTTACTGTTAAAACTTCAGGGAACGAAAACACTCTGTTACTGATGTTGTAAATAAAATCTTGCCAAGTAGCATATTAATTTATGTTTAAAATACTTTAAATTCATACGTAATAAAGCTTTATCTTTCAAGAATTTTTGAAGAAAGGGGAATATGTACGTTTCATTAAGCCTTGCTTCTTTTATACTCATGCAAATATATGAATATTATATACTCCGGTAAGTGCATTTTAATGATGTAATGCATACTTTGTGCATTTCATTATTTTGGCACTTATTAAGTACTAAAATTTAAAAAATGAATGGTATGTTATCTCAAATAATGCATATTTATTCCCATTTATAATTTTTTACATTGAGAGTTTTCATTTAATTTCAATTAAGTAGTGTAGAAGAAAAAATTATATATATATATACATAAAATTTTAAAAAGCAGTAAATAATTAAGTTTAAGCCTTTGATGACAACAATAAAAATATGCATGTTATTACTATACTCTATTATTGTATTTTGAGAATTTTTATGAAACTTTATAAGAAAAATAAATTACACACACATAGAAAAAGTAAATGATGAACGCATAAGCATGACGTTTATATATTTGAGGACATCAATGAAAGCTTCCACGCTATTACCATATGCTCTACATGCTATCAGCTCTTAAAGTGTCCGCCATAATCCACCTACCTACCAACATACTATCAAAATATTTCCATGGAAATTTATTTTAAGATCGAATATGAAGCTTTAAATTATATTGTGCCTATTAAGTTTATAGATATTTAAGGCAAGAATACATTTACTGACTTACTATGTGTCTTCTGAGATATTTCATGAATGAATTTTTCTTCTACATTTTTTTCAGTGATTGGAACATCTTGAGGAGCAGAGCTTGATGTTATTACACTTGCTATTGTCGATGTGGCCACTTGGGTAGCAGCAGGTGCCATGCTTGATATGAAATGTTTTTGATGTTGATTCGTCCTTTTAAGGATTGCAATGCGTCGACGCCTTAAGTAAGCCATTCTGGGCATGGATTGCTAAAGTAGAAAAGAGGAATTATTAGCAGTTAAAAACATACTATGCAAGTAGGGTTTTATTACTGGAATTCTAATAATACTTTAAAATGAAGTGTAAACGAATCAAATCAAGTGGGATCCCATATCAAAATGCTACTCATTTAAACTATTAAATAAAATATATTAATGCTTTTCTAAAATCTTCCTCTTTTTTTATTTAGTTTTTATTTTATACAATGAAAAGTAATTGTTTCAACAACATTATAAATGGAAGTTTTCTCAAACGTCACGATTACTATTATTTTTGTAATCTCTAATAACGGATATGATTGCTAGCTCGACAAGGATTAATTTTATAACACTGAGAAATAAAACTGAGTCTAATGATTGTAAAATTAACCCAATTATATAACTCGAATAACTCTAGTTTCTCAAAGTTTATACTGCATGCAAGTTTACGTAATATATCTTGATATAGGTATAGTAATATATGAAGGTAACATTGATCCCGAGATATCTTTTACTAAAAATCTAAGTCAGCAATATAGGTTTTTTCTTTGATATTTTATCATTATAGTTTACTTCGAATTTGAAAGAACATCTAGAAATTATCAGTAAACAGCTCCTTTCTGTTCCACTTATATGCAAGTTTCTTTGTATTCGGAAAATATATATCAATGTATTTCATAAGAAATAATAGTTTCATTTATATCAATGCTTACATTTTAAGCATTGAAGTAATATTTAAATTGGCATTTTTTTTATTTTGCGTTCATGAGGATTTTCGCTTTTAAACAAGATAATGATTCAATAACAGTTTAAAGTGATACTAACTTCATCAAAGTTAAACTATTACTTTTTTTTTTGGAAAATAATTAGCAACAAAATAATTATTAATTTCTGAAGATTTCCAAATATTCACAATATCTGGATTTACAGCCACGTTTTCAATCAAACGTTATTTAATTGGAAAACCTTTACGATTCTTTAACTTTGTGATCCAATCATTTGAAGTTTAAAATGAATTGCTAATATTAATTTTTTAAGAAAATATTTGTGCTTTCAACTTTGAAAATGTAACATCAATTGTTAATTTATGTGAAAGTATTGACTAGTGATAAAGTAAAACTTCTTTCTTATGTTCTCATTCTATTTTGAGAAACACTGGATAATTAACTTTACGAATTACATCTTCACCCTCTATATGTAGTTATTATAAATTAAATGTGGACAGAATTTTAAATTGAGGAAAGTTTTTTTTTTTTTTTTTTTTTTAAATCAACTACTTCTAAAATTTGCATTTTCCCCATTATATAACTAAGAGAGTTTATTTCTTATTGCAATTATACCAAACAGAAAGAATGAATAAAAAGAAAAGCAGGATAAGGTTATTGAAGATCAATCACATCTACTGCCCCAGTTCCTCACTACCAAATTTACCTCTCCATTTCTGATTGTGAAAAAGGTATTGTCTATATTAAAACTTAGAGTTCCCCATTCTTTCATGCCAGATATCCCATTTTCTTTTCTCCTCGTTAGATCATCGCCTTACTTGCTCGGAAAAAACTTGCTTAATGAGATTGTCAATTTCCTTCCATGAAATCCAAAAGTTCTACATAATTTGTGAACTTGAATAAAATGTCATGGGGTCATTATAATGGGAAAAAAAGTAATTTCGAAGTCGCTATACCGATTTTAAAGTTGCGTAATGTTGTTGGAAAGAAATTGGGAGTTTGACATGTGGTCGTTATATTGTGTATTTCGCTACTCTAGAAATTCGATATAGGATGACTATACTGTATTAAATACTCACAAGTAATGTACGTGATACATTGTAAAAACATGTACATTTGTTAATTGAAATAAACATTTATTTGAATTTATTTTAATATTTTTATATACATGTGTACTCGATGAATATCTTTTTTTTTTCATCTTTAACTAGTTAAATGTTTTTCTCGTATAAAAGTACCTCAGTATAAGTTCCTCAGTATATTGTTCTAAATGGTTAACAAACTATCAATTTTTTTGTCATTCATTTTATAAATACGCGGTCGATTTAAACAAATTCTTGTGTGATATTTCAACTTATTGAAAATATGTAATTCTTACTTATCCGTATAATACATAATTATCCGAATCAATTGTGACTAGCCCTCATTTGGATAATTGGATTCTTTTCCAAAAGAGTCTATTTTAATCAATTATTGTAAGTTGAAAATGGGAGGAAAAAATATAAATTCTTAAAGAAAAATAGTTTTAATTATTTAAATGAAAAGGACATACACTTTTACGTATTTAGGTACTCACAAGTGCTGTGCATTAATATTTTTTCTAACACCGAGCACTGGGGGATTAACCCTTCATCATAACATGGCTGGAAACTGCCACTCATTTACCGTTACCTTTTGAGCACCTGTGAACAAAGTCAAGGCAGCGAGTAGCTAAGGCTAAAGCGGAACTGACCCATGGACTTCTCGACCTGTCACAAACACTATGGTTGCCATAAAACTTTGTATGACGCAATATTCTTACATACGTTAATTTACATTTGATACGTTTATTTTTTTGTTTGATACATTTCTAAAGTAATATTTTCTCCCGTAATAAATTTTAAAAAGAATTGTAATGTGCAAAAACTGTTCTTAATATTTTTTTAAGTTTTTAAATTGTGTTTCACTAATAAACTAGAAAAAAAACATCAGAATTAAAAAAAAAACAAACTTTTTTTTTTGCACATAGTAAGCAACTTACAATATATAAACCTGTGTTATATAACTAACATAAATACTATATATACCTGCATATAGTGCTATAAAAAAAAGGAAAGTAGAGAAACTATTTTTTAAGTTATATTATACTGTAAGTAATATATAACAACAGTTTTCGCATACATAATAACTAAGAAAATAAAAAATAACATTTCTTACATATTATAAATATAAATTATTACTAACTAGTCATATTTTGTTACAACATAATTTGTGAGTAATACATATATTTAACACATATAATATAATCTAAAATAAATTTATAGTTCTGCATTTTATGGCTGTAACAATAAGAATAGCAATATAAAACTATTTTTATATTGTTTTTCAGATTATAAAGAATAATAAAATTATGGATTACATTCTTAATAATATTTCTTACTAAAACTAATGTTTTCTCTTGTTATAATTTTAAAAAAGATTGTAATGTTCAGAAACTATTCTCAATAATTTTTTAAGAATTGAATAAAATTGTGTTGTACAAAAGCATAAAAAAAATTGTACATTGTAAATAATTTACTATGTTAGTATAATATTACTGAAAAGCAATATAATAATAGTTACAAAATATAAGTTTATGTTAAAACTAACATGTAGTGTTATAAAAAAGTCTAGTTGAGAAACTATTTTTTATTAAATTATGTTAAACTGTAAGTAATACATAACAACACTTTTCATACAAATAATAATTAACAAAGATAAAAAAAAACCTTTTTACATATTGTTATTAACAAGTAAGCAATATGTATTTACACAATATATAATTTTTTTAAGAGTAATACATACTTAACACATATAATATAATCTAAAATAAATTTTTAAGTTTTTCATTTTACTGAGCCATTTATTTCATTTTATTTTTTATTAAATGTGTTTGGTGGCGGAAAAATACAAAATTTAGAAACATAACAAAATTAGTGTACAAACTCTGTAATTCAGATACAAATAAAATGATAAACACTTCGAACAAGATAACAGGTAATAAAATGTTAATTTTAAATTTAATTACATTTTAAATAAGCCTTTTGAGTAATTAAATAAAATATATTATTTCTATTTATCTTAAGAATAGTGATACTACTTTTTAACACGTAAGTCTCTTTATCAATATAAGTAAATCCAGACTGTGCCAAAAGGACGATTTTAAAGTGAAAATAGCAAACCTTAAGCATCATAAAATAGTTTCGAATATTAATGGTTTAAACTTTGCCGTTTTTTCATTATTTAATGACTCACAAAATAATATTATAGTCTATGTTCAATGTTTGGTAGCAGAAAATTCAGAAAAATTTATTTTAAATTCCTTTATTTCTCAAGGCAATTTGTAAAAAAACTCCATAGAAATACATTACGGTCGCCAAGATTTGGACAGAGGAAATCTCATTCGTCGGCCTGGGTAATTAAGGAGCTCTACGAGTAGCATTATCCACGTCACTCTACCACAAACTCATTTATAGGGTAGACCACATTTATTCATCATCTCAGAGGTATGGACAAGGAAGTACAGAGTGGGAGAGAAGGGAACATCCATATCCGAGCCGGAATTCAAACCCGGCACTATCAGCCTAGTAGTCAGGAACGCTAATCCCTCACCTAACGACCAAATGCATTATACAATATGTACTTAGAGTACTGTAAGTGAAAATTGCTCTCTGATCATCTCTGTCAGGGTAATCTGTTTGACTGCCTCCATCCGTTTCGGGCAAGCATATCAAGAATCAGCTTCACAATGAGAAGTTGAATGCGATCATATTCGGGCCAAAGCTCTATCCATTTCAGCGCAGTTTCAAGGCCGGCAAATACTTCACCATCTGGTGTATCCATGTCTGTTTTAACTTCGACATTAAGGTTGTCTTTTTCCTCGACACTTACTTCTCTTACTGTTTCAATAAATTCATCATTTTACAATTTAAATTCCAGGTTTTGGAAAATCGCACATCAGGCATCCACTTTCTTATATCTTCAGTAAAATCCTCTGAACATCTAGAAATTTTCAAAACAATGTTTCTGAATTTTTTCAAGTGATACGTTATTCTCATCTTCTTCCTTCTCTTTCCCTTCCTTTTCTTGAGCTTTCTTCCTTCTCTTCTTTAGTTGATATGCATTTAAAGTGGTTCCACACACTTCGTAATGTGACTGTCTTAAACAAGTTTCCAATTTCGTCACTATATAAGAGCAATATTTCAAATTTATTCATTTTTTCGGTGATTAGCCACCAACCTTTCGTTTTTGCTTTCCACCAAAAGTTTTCTTAAAAGTTAACTTCTGTAATGGTTTCAGAAACTGTCTGATACATTGATTACAACAAACTTGTGACGTTTGGTGAAAATCACTTATAAATGAAACGATGCTCTGATGAAAAGATTACGCACAATAGCAGGCCAATGACACGATGACTGATTAATCAAAGTGAACTTGATAAGTGATCTGGGACAGCCACTTGGCAGCGGACATCTGCTAGTAATAAAGCTGCACATAGAGAGGTGACTTGTCAACCTTGTAACATTCGCGATACGCCTGCACTAGTTATGCAGAGTGTAGAACAAAAATCATCATTTTGCGAATTACAGTACGTTCCAGTCAAATTTATTTTTCTGAAAGTGATTCAGATAATCAGCCATTCGGATAGTTGAAATTCTTCCCTATAAGATTTTAAAGTATCTCATCAGTAGTTGTGTAATTACATCTAGTCACATTACATTATCCAATCACAGTAAGTCAAATTATATCCAGTCGGATAAATATAGACTCACGTTAAGACATTTTTCTGTGAACAAGAAGCCTCTGGATTTTTCCCTATTGCTGCAGCATTAGAAAAAATTCGATTCATACTGTGTTGACCTAGTAAGTAAATATTTAAACTATATTTCTTGCAATAATGTGTCAATAATTCTTGTCAATAATAGACAATAATCGACACTGAAAACAAGTTATTCTTGTCGCTAAAATATTACTGTAATTTATTTATTGAATAAATCATTCATATAATAGCCTAAATTATGAATCATCATGAAATAGCCTAAATAGCTGCCATATATGGAAATTTTTATTCCTAGCAGATTACAAATATGTGTGAGGTAATGAAACAAGCTATATAAAATTGATTTGTGTGTGTGATATAAAAATACGGAAGAAATTGACACTGATAAAATATTTTATTTAACAAATAAAAATGAGTTATGTTATTGAGCAATAGTTTAAAAAAATATTTATAAAGTATCTGTGTGTTTAAGAAATGCCGATATTAAATGTTGTTTCGTTTCTGTCAAATCTGGTGTAATCCATTGATTGAAATTTACATATTGTTTTATGTGCGTAAGCCTTAATTCAAATTTACATTATTTAACTATAATTTTAAAATTATTAGTGACTTTGTGTACTTATGAATCGCATTGAATGCACTTTAAAAATAAAATTATTTAAATAATGTAAAGACAATAACAGTTGAAAATAACTATATATATATATATATATATATATATATATATATATATATATATATATATATATATATATATATATATATATATATATATATATATATATATATATATATATATGTTCCGTGAGGAAAACTCTAAATGAAGCTACGATATCCAAGATTGCTCTATAATAGATTGTTGGGCGACGTGACGGGAGTATAATAAAGGCATTCGAGGCAATTTTTAGGTTGGAATGATTGCCGAAGTACTTCTGAAAAGAAAAATTCCTACCAATCGATTCGACATCTTAACTAAGAAAGGAGATCTCTAACGTAGTAGGTTCCTCAAGAAAAAAAAAAACAAAAAAAAAAGAAAGAAACTTCATCTATACTTTATTTTTTCCCATCACCTTGAATGATAAGAAAATAAACCACTATATATCTATGACATGATTTTCTTTTTTTAGTCTTACGACGAATGTTCGGCAGTTTATAGCATATTGCGTGTTGTCAATGAGAGAAGTAGAAAATATCTCGTTGGAACTTCATTTACTATATATTTAGTTTGCAAGGCATTACATAGTTGTCCTTTCATTTATATGCGAGTACATAAAAAAAGCAATAAGAGATATACTGAGGAATATTTTACATATAAACTGTATAAAATATTCTCCATGCTTGAAGCATTACCTTAACTTCTTTTTAAAAAAATTTAAATATTTTATTAGGTTTATTGCAATTTTTTAAGCACTATACATTTTTAAGGAAATAATGTTACAGTTAGTGCTAATTTTAAATTATTTATATTATATATATATATATATATATATATATATATATATATATATATATATATATATATATATATATATATATATATATATATATATATATATATATATATATATATATATATATATATATATATATATATATATATATATATATATATATATATATATATATATATATATATATATATATATATATATATATATATATATATATATATATATATATATATTATATATATATATATATATATATATATATATATATACATATATATATATTAGAAATAAAAAGAGTTTTAAGTCTCTTGAAAGTTATTTTAAATAAAAAATTAGTATTTTTTTTCCATAACGAAAAAAATTCTTCTATTTTTAACTTTTATCTATAGATAGGTTTGATATTGTTTTAAAAGCACACAATGTCTACAATAATTTGTCTTTAAATCCTATCCCAATTCTTAGCCAGTAGTCTTAAAAAACAAATTAATTTGAAATTTCGGCATAAGGATATCTAAAACGGTTTCAGATATAAATACTTATAAGATTTATACTGTATTAAATATAGTAAAGAAATTAATAATCTTTTTGATTTAGGGCATAACAGTTTTTATAAGGAATTTTTATAAATTAATACTAATGAAAATATTAAGTACTTTCAATTTTACTTATTTTTGCGACTTCAATTATAAAATTTTACTTGGTAAATCGGTAAATGATATTTCCTTTATTACAGTATTTATAAGATAATGTGAATAATTTTGTTTTAAATCCTTAAGGCGTTAAGAAATATAGAGCATACTATATACACTCGTGCTCATAAATTAAGGATAATGCAAGTTCAGGCAAAGAAAGAGACTGAAGCAAAACAAAAATGTGACTTATTTGTGAAGACTATTTATTAAACAAAAGGTAATGAGCAAAAAAGATGCTATATGTTTGACATCATTATTAAAATTTCGATTTTTACTCCATGGAGCAAATTTCAAAAAAGAACCTATTTACAAAAACCAATATAACATAGTTGGTATGATGGTTAATACATAGTATGCCCCCCAGACGATGCAATACAAACCGTACAACGCCTAGGCATCCTGAGTATCAAATTATCGATCTAATCTTGAGGAATATTACACCATGCATCAAGCAATTCTCTCCGAAGTTCCGGTAGACATATGGGAGGGGTTTGACGGGTTACAATTCGTCGGCCAAACATCTCTTACACATGCTCTATTAGATTCAAGTCCAGTGAGAATGCTGGCAAGTCCATACGGGTGATATCCTCCGATTGAAGGCATTCGTCTGCAATGAATGCACGGTGAGGATGGGCGTTGTCATCCATAATCAGAAATACTGCACAAATGGTGCCCCGAAATAAGCGTACATGTTGTTTCAGAAGGACATCCTGATAGATGTGGTCTGTCATGGTTGCATTCTGAACATGCAGGTTAGTTCTGGAACCCATAATAATTCCGCCTTAAACGAGCAATCCTGCACCACCGTAACGAGGTCATTCAATGTTGTTCTCTTGGGGGTAACGGGCACCTGGGCCTCTCCATATGAAAGTCCGGTTAGAATTAGACTGAAAGGTAAACCTGGACTCGTCGGAAAACATCTCACAAGACCAATATTTATGTGTGCACAGTTCATGCTCTCTACTCTAGGTTAAACGCAGAAGATAGTGAGTTGCGATATGTGGAACACATCTGACAGGCCTACGAGCATATAGACCAATGTGCCCTAAGCGTCTGTACACGGTCTGCGTTGAAACTGTCGTACCGGTAGCTGCAGAGAGTTAACAGACTGTGCTCTACATGTTTCTTTTGGCAGTAACTGTCAAATACCGGTCCTCATTCAGCTTTTTAACTCGGGAGCGACCTGTGCTATAACGTCTA
Organism: Latrodectus elegans; assembly: GCA_030067965.1. Taxonomy (NCBI): domain Eukaryota; kingdom Metazoa; phylum Arthropoda; class Arachnida; order Araneae; family Theridiidae; genus Latrodectus; species Latrodectus elegans. Next base: position 46,751,477 of record CM057809.1, read on the forward strand.
TTCCCATTACAATCATTTTGGAATCGTTTCCAAAGCCTGGAGATGACACTCTGGGCGATTCCAATTTCCTCGGATATTTCCAGCTGGATGCGTCCACATTCCAGATGGCCGATAATTCTATCACGTAAAATATCATCGAAATGCTTCCTTTGTGCCGTAACTATTCGGTTATTGCACTAAAAGGCTTTTAAAGCGCTTGTGAATAATTTTACTTCCTTGCAACCATTCCTTATATATTCTCTTACACTCTCGTCATTGGGACGTACTATCGGCGCCCTCTGATAGTTTCTTGTAATTTGCATATTATTCTTCAAGATATGTGTGATAATTCTACAGGATGCATGGTCCAGGTGCATGGAAATTCCTTGGGTTATTTGATCTGCTTAGAAGTTCACATTTAATGAACGTGAACACGCCATTTTTTGGAAGTTAATATAACTCAGATAATTCACATATTTGCTTAATAATAAATTTTTAGTTAAATAGTTAAATTGTCAATAAATATACGTGAAATTCGAGTGTAATCATGCTTAATCACATGGAAAAGAATAATAAACAATTCTGTCATTAGAAGAAAGTCATGCCGGAAAAAAAGTGATTATATTTTTGCGTAATAATAGCGCAGCAAAATAGCAAGTTTTTATTTTCAGTAACTTCTCTGAGGTAAGGTGACAAAGTATAAAAAAGAAATGGTGAATTATTAGAAAAAATTGTATATTTTACACCACAACACAGATGAAATTAGAAAATATAGGAGAAAGCTCCCTGCATAAAACATCCAAGTGATTCAGTGGTGACACATGTGATGGCTTCCTATGACGGACACCAGCATGCATTTCTGTACCTAGCCCTGAGTTAGGCTCTACTAGTTAGATAGAAGCACCCAGGTGGAGTCATCGTGATTTTTGAAACAGGGGCCAAGCAGAAGGCCCCCAATACTTAGCCTCCCACTCCTAAAGGAATCATTTCACTTGGATGACATTGAGATCATGCCCAGTTTTAACGCGCACCAGCTATATTTGGAGAACACTACAGGTCTTCGGTTAATCTGAGAGTCGAACTCACTACCTTGCGATACTTCCTAATTAATCATGCCAGCGCAGCCTTTCCTGTCACGGGGTGATGAATCTTACAGGTGACCCATTTTTCCCATCAAAATGAAAAGTAGTGTGGGATTGAAGAAAAATTATATAATGTATGTGGGTATGTTTTGAGAAAAATTGCTCTTGTTATTCATATATTTGAAAATATAAATTACCTAATTTAATTTTTTTATATCATATGTTCTCTATATATTACTGTAATTAAAGATAAAAAATATCCTTTAATTGATACATTACTCTGGTTCTTAAAAGACATGATTTACACCGCGAATATATTATATATACAATTATGGGCAGTACTTGATTTTCTCTTGTTTAATTTTGGCACTTATAAATAGCAGAGAGGAATTGTAATCGCGCAGGAAAAGCAAATCGATTATTAATATCAATTAAAAGTATGATTCATATCAGCTATTTAGTACATACTTCATACAGAAGTTTAGATTATACTTTCTTCCCTACCTAATTTTTCTTTTCTATTTCCTATTATATTTTCATGCTAACTCTCTATTTCTTTATAGTTTCCTTTGATTAATGTGCATTTGATTATATTATTTAATAGATCAATATTTTCTTCAAAATGATTTCATTTAAATGTTATCTTAACAAATACGAAATAAATTTAAAAAATATTGGAAAAAATTAATTTGTATTATTTATATTTGTCATAAATTAATTACTAATGACATTTCATTTTTAAACGAAAAACATTATCGAAACATTTATGAAAACGCATGCTAAATGCAATGATTTGAACGTGCTGGACATAATTTTGTATTTTCATCTCTTTGAATATTTATAAAATATAATATTACAATCTAAAGAGATGGTAAGACTTTTTGTGTACTGGAATGTTTTCCGAATACTTTGATTTATAAATCCTCAATAAAAATGATACATTACGCAAATAATATCAAACAATAATATACGCTCTTTTTATAAATCTTCGGAACACAATAAACAATTAATATATTACAATCATTTTAAAAACCAATATATATATATATGGTTATATTCTTACAATTAGTTATTGAAAATGCTACACGAGAAACAAAATCAAGTAATAGAACTATATTAACTGCGCTTTTCCAAATTAATAATAACATGAGATAATTATATTCTCTATTTTCAGTAAAATAAAAAATAAATCTACGAATGACTGTGGTAACAATAATAAAATAAAGGTCAAATATCGATCAAGAAATTCCATAATACTTAAAACTTATAATGATGTTTCAATACTTAAATCGTATAATGATGACAATTGTAAACTAAGAATGTTTATTTCCTTTTGGTTCTTTCAAACACAAAGTGTTCCCATCTCGATACTGTTTGTTAAACGGGGATTTCTCTGAGGACATATGCTTTTACATTCGTCCTCGCTTTATTAAGAGCGTATGTCTCGGTTACTGTGATATCCCCATGGGGATAATCTGTGATACAATTTTCTGTCTCTTTGCGATATTAATGTTTCTTATTCTAGTTAATTTAATATTTTTAGAGATTTGAGATTTTGGCTTGGGATGACTCCCATTCCAGCCAGTCTCTCCATAATTTTCATAATATATTATTCTTTTTCTAATATTTTAATAAGTTATGATATAAATTTATACTTTAAAAGTTTATATTTAATTACAAAAGTTATTCTATATATACAAAAGCAATGTTTATATTTTTGAAAAAATGGTGGAATAGAAAAGGTTATAATTTAAAACTTCTGTTACATTTTTTCAGTAAATAAAATCATTGATCATACCGTCACACTCGAGCATACTATATGGCTTATGTGGAAAATATTAAAATTGTTTGAAATGGGATAAAAGTGGTTAGAAAATGTACTTACTTTACAAGCATTACACTGCTTCTAACCAAAAAAATATTTGAAATAGTGTATTCAACGTTAATATAAATAATAACAATGCATTCCAAACATTTTTAAACTCAAAAAATAGTAAATAAAGATAAATTTCTTGAGAAAACACATTGTAAAGAATTGTACAAAAGTGTATGATTGAGTTTTATTCATGAAGTTCATTTGACAAAAGCTCTATATATTGCCCCAAAAAAAACGTATTTATCATCTTTATTATAATTTTGACTATACTAGCTGACATTGAAAATTTGCATTAAATGTATATCTTTGATTAATTTGAAATTGTTAAAATTACAGATACGTGATTATATTATCAAAGTATAACATTAGGGATCAGGAAATATTTGTGTAATATTAATATAAAATATAACATTAAAATTTTTTAAAGGAATGCACAATTAAACTTTTTATTAAAAGGAGGAGTAAAAAGTTTACTTGCATTTCTTTAAAAAATTAAATTACATATAAAAACATTCTATGTAATTTTTAAGATAAAAAAACCCTTTTAATTATATTATTCATTCTTATTTAAAACTCTAAAGTATAGATCAAAATACTATTATTTATATAACATTTAATCAACATTAGTTGTTAAAAAATTTTTCATTTAGTTTATCATGTAAAATTCTGAGTTTTAATTTATTTAACTGAAAAATATCTTTTTTTTTTCTATAGTGGAACTTGTTAATAAAAATAAGGAAATGGCGTACACTTTAATGTTTAAAATTTATATTGGGTGTTACATCTTTAAAGTATTTAATTTTATGTTTTTAACTATTTAATTTTCCCAATTAATTTTTAATTTTCAATAAATGATATAATATTTTGTTTTATTGTCATATTGTCATATCATTTATGTGAATATAATTTTACTTCATTTTACACTTTTACGTAATATAAATATATTTCAAAAAGAAATGCCATAAATTAATTTCTGTTTAATTATAAATTATTTTTGTAATTTTGGTAACGTATTTTGCTGTTGATAATGTTATTCTTTTGTTAACTAATTTAATAATGTAATAAAAAATGACCATATTCCCATTAAAACAAAAATTTTATTTTTAACAGAAAATATTATTCAAATCTATTAAAATGTTATTCATATCCTTTGTAGTTGTGTGTGTGTGTGTGTGAATGAGGTAACTTTATAAAATAATGTTCATATTTTTTCTAAAATAAATACGCTTCGCTTTACCCATTGACAGCAAATATTACAATAAACTTTACATTACATTTCGTAATATTGGACTTAATTCAAATATTGAACTTGAAATCAGTTTTATAAAGCAGTAAAAATAATAATCAGTGATAATTTAATTTTGGACTAAATTTAAATTTTGGTAAGTAGAGCAAGCGATTAAAACAGCATTTTCTAGATGACCAGTCATTCTAGAATTTTTTTTTTTAAATTTTTGATGACCGATTTTTGAATTATGAAACGTTTTAAAAAATTTTAATAATACAATAAACTTATTAATAAAAGAAATTTTCTGCTCTTAATCACAAGATTATAAGTAATGTTAGGAAAATTATATTTTCAATATTCTGCAAAACCCCAAAGATAACTAATTCGAATAATATATTAATGTTTTTTTTATGATTATAAAAATTTAAAGCGTTTTACTTTTTTATTTGAATGTTATTATAAAATTCAAATGCATGTTAAACAGCATGATAACAAGTAAGAGCCCTTGAAGAACTCAGCTAAAGGGAGCATCGTTCTCTTTTTCATTAGATACATTTTAATTTCAAGTCTGGCAGTAAGTCAAGAAGTCAAAAAATTCTCTACGCATTTCCATTGCTCAAAAAAGCACAGTCATTCTTCTTCATTCCAATGATAAAAATTTTGTCTGCAGCCTTATTTAAATGCTAAATTTAGTAGGAAACATGGTTACATAAAAGCAAATATTTTATTAAATGAAGTAATTACAGTGAAAAAAATATTTCAAAACGCTCATTTCAAATATTTCGAAAGACGCTGCGTTTGTTATATATATAGCCACTTATATTACTCCTTTTAGCGTATTTCTCATTTAATTTATTGCATTCTATCTATTATTTACCTTCTAATATAATATAAAAATATGCATATTTTATTCATATTTTTTATTTAGAATATAAATTTATTTACATTATTCATAACCAGAAAACATAATAAATGCTTTTAGAAAATTGGGAAACATTTGACAGTAATTCTTTTAATTAAAATGAAATAAACATAAATTGAATTACATGCTTTCAAATAAAGAAATATTGCCAGATGAGTACAAAACATTGCATTGTATGTTAAAATGTTTGTATGTTAAAAAAATCACATTTTATAGGCGATTTTATAGGCTAATTAATAGAATTTTTTTTCAAATATGTATCGTCATATTCGAAATCAATTACCGAAAAGCATTTTTAAAAATATATTTCCTAGCACTTTACATATACTAACTCTACAATACTTTCATAAATCCAGAGGGTTTCCAAAGTATAACTTCATTGAATACAGCAACATATTATTATTATTATTATTATTATTATTATATATATTTTACAGATTTTCAACAAAAATAAATATTGAAAAAGTCAAAATACTCTACAATTCAACCAAACATTCTTCGTTAATGTTATTTCCTTAAGTTAATTTCAACAAAATCCTTCCGGCTTATTTCTTAAAAGAAATCGTGCGGCTTGTGTCACAAAAGGCGTAAAAATTTCTAAAATGTATACTTAAATTTTACATAAAAGAATTTTTCTTCCATTATATACTTAAAATATATTTCCGATACCAGCTTCAAATAAAAAATATCAAATGTGAATAGAATGTCTAATCAACTGATTAAATATTCTATTTAGTGTGAAAAAGAAATATAATAAACTTTCTTTGTCCAAAGAGCAATCCACGAACATTGATCAATGTATGCCAATAAATACTTATCTAAAGAAATATTTTAGACCAAGTAAAATTTTTTTAAATATTTAGAGACTCCAACAATAAAACATGGAAGCACAAATTAATTAATTTAAACACGTATCTCTTGGTATAACAAGTGAAATAATTGATGGAATTAAAGAAATATTTAGTAAAATTTGCTTATTTTAAATAAATATCTTTGCCGCGCGGTTTTGGAAGGTAATCTCTATTAAACAAATCTTTACAAAAAAAATATAAAATTCTTTCCAAATGTCACTCTTCATGCTTACGTATCATTGAAATAAAAAAAAAAAATTCTGTATAGAAAAAGGTTTGAGCAGAACAATATCCTTCAGAACTTGGTGGAATCCTCAACAAATCACCATGAGCGAAACTAAAATAGTAAATACATTTTAGGTGTTAAAAATAGAAAAATATTATGTAACTATATTTGTTCCTTTTCCATTTTATCTCTTAAAGAGATTATCTCTGAAATATTAATTTTATTTCACTGAATTCTATGAAATAAGTTATTTGATGAAATATCATTACTATAGTCGCACAGAATTATTTGTTTTTCGTTATAAAATTACAATTTAACATCTTTGATATCGTAGTAAAATCATTAAAAAAATTAATTAGATAGAATTGTTCAGATATGAAAGATTTTTTTATTTTATTTCAACAGAATGATTGTTATAAGCTCGTGTCACAAGAAATAAATGTAATGCAAGGAAAATAAAAGATAAGTACAAACACATAAAAAGAAATTATTGTAAAGAGATTCTCTTTTCAGGAGGAGAAGACAGATGGCGCTAACTGTCTTCCAGATTTGTGAGAGTCGAAAAGTGGTTGCACTTGAAAAAGCAAGCTGTTCAAATTTAATGTGTCTGCTCTGTAATTCACTGTCAAATCACTTAAATGTAAAGTAATGTCACACTCAATAATATTTATTGAATTTAAGAATGTGAACAAAAGCGCAATATGAAATCTGAATTCTATGTGAACCAGATTTAACAATCAGTAATTATTAAATTCCAAAATTTAAATAACATTTATAAGGAGTAACATTCCTTTCGTACAATAAAAACAATTGCTGAAAGCTGGCTCATTGAATAGAGACGTAGTTTATAACAGGAGAGAGGCAACAAGAAAATTAGGAGTCCCTGTATTTAGATAAGTTTCTAAGAAAATTAGGGGATTATGTGTGGGAAAGTGACGTAGTATGTTTCTTAATTCTACGTCATATTTTCTGTTTATTATTAATGAATAATTTTTATTACATTTGTAACCTATTTATCCATCAACGGATTAAATATTAGTCTTTCGTGTTGAAACGTTTCATTTCAAACTTATTTATTTATTTAATTTTACTTTTAAACACACAAGCACTATAAATGCATTAATAACCTAAATTCTTTCCTCTAAACTATGCGTGTTAGAAAGATTCAGGTATAAAAAAAAATAATAATGAAAGAAAAGAATTTGCTTAGCATAAAGTCGACAGCCTTCTTTTATTGAAATGGCGTTTTAACTATCAATTCCGGTGACCTAAAATGGCGTATAAACTTCGGAACTTGCCAAAAGTTGGGACATGTTTAGCAAGAAAGTTTCACTAATGATGCTTTTCACTGGTAATGTTTTCCACTTCAACCCGGGAAAAATATTTTAAGTAATTAAGGGAAAATGAGTAATTTATATAAATACCATCATAAATTTAATTATTCTTTGAAAGGAAATTATGCTGCATAATTATTTTAATAAGTTGATTTTGTCTTTCTCTTTTCCCTAATTCAATAATTTAGTCTCAATGTATCCATTTATTAACCAGAATTATCTTTTATGGGCGAAATTTTTCTTTAAAATAAGCAAACACCTTTAGTGGGATAATGAATTCAAAAATAAAATTAAGAGAGTGATATTTTTTAATAAATTTTTACTGAAATTTTTTAAGAATAATGAATACACAATATTTTTTTTTAACACGCACAAATGTATTTTTGTTTTTTGTGTGAATGATTTGTATCATTCTTCTTATGTTAATTTCAAAGATAACATGAATATATATATATATACAGTGGTTAATCACGATGTCTTATTCGAATTCCAGAATATATATATATATATATATATATATATATATATATATATATATATATATATATATACATATACCTATACATACATACATATACATATATATATATATATATACATATACATATACATATACATATACATACATACATATACATATATATATATATATATATATATATATATATATATATATATATATATATATATATATATATATATATATACAGTGGTTAATCACGATGTCTTATTCGAATTCTAGGATTTGTTAGCGTGACCGCCTGTGTCTTGTAGCCGATTATTTTTACTTCCACTCTATCATTTATAGTAGTGAAATAACAAAACCCGTTTATGCATTTCAATGTTTCTTCCTTAGTTCACTATAAGTTCAGAGAACAATTTCTTAGACGCAGGATATACTTGACTACTTTTTAATTTTAATCATCTGCAGTATATACCAGTTTTTCATACACTGTTATTTTAGTTTAATTGCACAGTACCTCCTTGATGTCAAAATATTTGCAAACTCTACTCGGTATTTCAATTAAGCGTTCTCTACACAGCACTCGATTGGAACACCAAGGAAAGTTATGCAAATTTATAATGTTATGGGTTTTACCTAATCTATACAAGCAATTAATTTTGCAAACTCCAATCTCTGACAAGAGACCAATTATTTTCTTCTATTATAGATGGAGAAGAACAGAATTCTTTAACTTGGATATGTTTATCACTGCGTCCAGATTGCTATTTTGAACTGTAATAATAGTAAAACTCAACGATTTATACGTTGCATGCTTACAATACTGCATCTAATTCGGTTGAGTGCAAGAGATAGATAATGCTGAAAACTTGTTCAGTTAGGTTATCAGATTGGAAATTAGATTTTTAGATTATTTAACTTTTCAGAGTATTAGTTTATATTTCTAGTAAGACTGTTGGTGCCACGTTAGGTTATCAGATTGGAAATTAGATTTTTAGATTATTTAGCTTTTCAGAGTATTATTTTATATTTCTAGTAAGTCTGTTGTTGCCACGTTAGGTTATCAGATTGGAAGTTAGATTTTTAGATTATTTAGCTTTTCAGAGTATTAGTTTATATTTCTTGTAAGACTGTTTGTGCCACGTTAGGTTATCAGATTGGAAGTTAGATTTTTAGATTATTTAGCTTTTCAGAGTATTAGTTTATATTTCTAGTAAGACTGTTGGTGCCACGTATTGAGTTTAGGAAGTTTATGTTTACACCAGACGTTTTCATGATATAAGGCAACAAGTTTGACATTAAAAAGTCTTCTATTGCGCCAAAATTTAAAGGTGAGTGGTCATCATGGTGCCCAACTAGGTAGTATTGGAGGCTATAATAGAGACTTATTTTCTTCAAGGAAATATCTTGTTTAAGTTTCAAATGAAGTAATGACTGAATATTGGTCTGTATACTTCGTTGATAACACCATCAAGCATTTATGAATAATCAACATACAAGCTTATTCTTGGAGTAATAAAATGGAGTGATTATTCATCTTAAACTTTTTTTGGCATTTATTCCTAAAAACTATCTGCTCATTAATATAATGATATGCTAACATTCTAGTTGTCAGTTGTATGGCAGTTCTTTTAAGATGTTCCAGATCCCACTTTTAAGAATGAGAATTCTAAATCAAATATGGTTCCTTGTATTGAGAAGTATTTGCAAGGGATAACCATTCTACCTAATCTGGGGCTTTTCTGGACATACTTCCATCTAGAACTTTTGAGATACCATATGTCGATTGTGTAAAAAGGTACCTCTTACAGATTCTGATATTTAAGAGTCAGGATTTTGTTGTGAAAGAAAAAAAATAATTCAAATAATAATAAAAACTTATTGATAACACTGCAAGGAATGCGTAGGTTTTTTATTTTGGTTCATGATTGTCATACCACTTTGAAAAAATTAAGTAGATTTAAATATTTGTTATATTTGTAGATTTGTATATTATCATTTACATTATATTTTACCATTTATTATGTTCCTTAATTTCATTTATTCTTATTTAGATAACTATTTGATGAAAGTTAAGTATAGTCACTCAATGTGGAATCGTTTGGCAAGTAAATAAACTGAACTGATTGCTGCATCTTCATAAATTCATTTCTCAAAATATAATACAATTTAGAAAAATCTTTTATTTGGATTTTGCGGTATGCTCACTAATTAATACTGTAGCGACGTAAGAAAATGGAAGTTAAAACAAAACAAACATTTATTACATTCCACATAATTAAGATTAGATACAAAAAGAAAACACTTAATAATTAGAAAATAAAATCAAGGTTACATAGTACCAGGGTGGTACAAAACAAAACGTATTTAGGAACCGGATGGTTCTTCCTTGCCATTTCTCACATCACTATCCTCATCTCATTCGATGTTGTTTTTTAAGTCTGTTGGGCAGCAGCGCCATCTACTGTCAATATTGTTAATATCGGTCTGTTACAATACTCTTCAAGTTTAGATTTATAGATATATGTTTTTATATTTCTCAGCTGAGACTTTTCAAATTTTTTAACTTTATTTCCCAAATGTGTCTAAATTATTATTAAGACTTGTTTTAAATTGTTTATGTTGACTGAAATTATTCCCTTCTAATTTCAAATTCTGTTTTCAAATGAAATAAACTCTTGTTTATACTTTAAACGAATGTATTGAACATTGTTAAAAAAAAAAAAAAAAAACCTGATTTGATCTGTGAATAAATTATTAGATTTAATGCAGGGGATGATGAAAACATGGTTACTCTAAAAGTGTCAAGCATAAAAACATTAAAGTTTACAAAATTTACAAAATAAGCAATATTTTATATCCCCTAAAATTGATCTTAAAAGATAAAAATTATCGTTCTGTTGCTATGCAAACTATTCTAGCAATTATTTTCCTAAGTCTTTTCGACTCTAGATTATTTCTAATTCTCTTTTGGGAAAATTGCACAGTAAAGTTTTGAAAGTTTAAGTGTGTTCTAGTATATATATATATATATATATATATATATATATATATATATATATATATATATATATATATATATATATATATATATATATATATATATATTTAAACTTATATATGTTGGCTTAATAACGCGAAACAGATTGCTGATAATATGTAATAAGAATTGAAAACAAAACAATATGAACATTTCAAGTAAGAGAATAAAAAACATTTATTTTCCATGAAAGCATTTTTTGAGAATTTCTTTGGTGATGGTGTCAATAACTGGATATTGTAGTGAGTGGAAAAATTTTTTTAAACTCTTATAAAATTTGGTAAACTCCAAACAATCACACTTAGGAGTCAGATTATTATGTGTGGCTATTTTATTATTTATTTCATATTATATTATAAATTATGTAAATACATCAATATCTAAGATCAGGATAAGATTTTGACAATTTATGATGTGACTCCCTCTGACCACCCAACAGTGTAGAATCTTGAATAGTGTCACAAGAAATTAATTTGGTTAGGGCTGGACAAGAATAATTCCACCACAAATGAGAAATCACGTGTTTCATGCTATTCTGATAAATATCTTTAACGTATGTATAAACGAGTTAAAATTCTAGATAACGAACATATAATATAGATAAGAACAAGGTTAGAGAAATTTATATAACTCCTACACCTGATGCTATAGTTTGGGATTAAGCTTTTGCCATAACCGATTTCCTTTTCCTTATGGTTCAAGGTATTCTCATCATTCGTGTATGTAGATGACACTATCCAGACGGTGGTGCAGCTTGCAATATCTGCTTCATCAGAATTACACTTGGCCGAATATTGTTCAGTTTAAGCAATGTTATCGAAATATTAATATTCTGTAGTAATCTGCTTTATGTGTACAGAATCAATTTTCAATATATAATTGAGTCTACTCTGTAGAGCATCAATTAGTATTGTTGGAGTGGCTTCACCACCTACTGAAGAGTGCATTCCTTATATTGTCCCGCAATGACTCACTAGTGAAATGTTAATTTATGTTATTTCTAAAACTTTGAAAATATTTTTAACTATTTGATAACTTTAGAATTATTGAGTTTTATAGTTACAGTTAATTTCCTTCAATGTTTATTTAATAAAGTATACATATTAACACAGAAAGTTCATGAGAGAATTTTCAGGTAATTTATGTAAGTAATAGCGTGCATATATATATATATATATATATATATATATATATATATATATATATATATATTATAAATAACGAAATGTAACAGTTTTTGAAAGCATTTTATTGGTATTGATTTTTTAAAGTATTGCAATCTTTAACACTTTTTTAAGGTTTTTAGAAAGAAATTTTAAACATTTTTCTATAATTTAATTTTAATTATCTTAACATTGTTTGTATTTGATAAATATGTGCTTAAATGAAAGTGTAAAACAGTAATATTTATAACTTTATAATTAACTAAAAAAATTTAAAATTATCTTGGAATATTAGGCAAGTAAATGCGCAAAAATGTATCTTAACTAATGAAACAAATCATCAAAATAATTACAGATTTTGAAGCAAGCATTTGAAATGTTAATTTATATTTCATCCCTATTTTTATATAAAAATAATAAACATGAAAAGTAATGAAAACTATGAATAAAAAAATTTTAATCCTAGAGCACAAATTAAACTAATTAATATTCTAGGACATATTAGCATAAAGTAAATTTATCGCAGTGTGTATTTTTGTCACATTTCTAGTAAAAATATATTTCACCCATTTTGTTAACATTTACAGTTGATTAATGCAATTATTTTTCCTACTTAATGAAAATATTTTGTTGAGATGTTTAGTTATTTTTGTTAAAATCCCTAACTGAAACTCTTGATATTATAATTGTGGAATATTTATTTTAGAAAATTTAATTATTTTCCCCACAATTTTAGTTAAGGCATTTTGTTATTTGTATTGAGTATTTGAAAACTAATTTGAATTGAAGAGTCTTTGAGTACATTAGTCTTTGAGGTTTTTAATCCAAGATCACCAAGTTTCAAGATGTTTTTAAATAACACATGTATTCCTTTAGAAGAGTATTGAAAATAAAATTTTCTTCCTTCAAGTAGTTAGGCAATGAATTTTAATTTACTAGATTAACTTTTTTACATTTTCTACAAGAAAATACCTATCTTAAATGCAGACAAAAACTATTTCTTTTAATGTTGCATTCTATAATTAATAACTTTCTTGAATATTTGTGGGAATATTGTATAATTTTATATTGATAAAAATAAGCAGAAATAATAATGTCGATGCAAAAATGATCTTAAGTATGTTAAGTTAAGTTGAGGAGTGACAAGAAATCGAAAGTTGTAAATAAAATATTTTAGTCAATATTTTTCACTGTGATAAAACGGAATTTCAATGGTCATTACATTATAATGGTCCCAGCAACGATAATAATAAAAACTTTGAATTGGAAAAAGTTAAATTTTTCATCAAAAACAATTATAATTTCCATTGATTGTATAATTCCTTATGATTCACCATATGTGGTTTTGACTCTATATATAAAAGAGTATAAGAGTAAAATAATTTTTTTTCCTAGAAATTTAACTTTAATTTTATTAAAACTAATTTAAACTAGATAATTAAATTTTCCTAGAAACTCAATAATAATTTGAGGTTTAATTTGGAATTAAATTAAATCCTTATAAAGCTACATCCTATTATACTGTGCTTCGCATTTTAAGAAAACAGAAAATGTTTCAAATATTAAAATAAAAAAAAATAGTTCAATCAAATATTTTTTTTATCAGATTACAATTATTTATATTTTTCATGTTAAAGAAAGGAAAAAAAATAGTGGTAAATTTCAATCTCAAATATTAATTGTGAGTGAAAATTATTCAATATTTTTAATCTGTAAAACTCACTGGTATAAATATTCGAATGTATTACAAAACTAAAAATATGGGTATGACATAAAAATTGAAAAATTTTAATCTTAAATTTTAATGAAGAAGTTGTTAGGAATAGCTTATATTAAAATTTTTTTAAATATTATTGACTTGCTCCATCTAACACAGTGGAATACTTTCGACCGCTCACCATGATATTATCCTTTTTATACATAAAATATTCTCACATTACTCTTTTTGTTTATAAAGAAACACAGAAAAATAAATTAAAAGCATATTTTTATATCATTCATATGAAATTATTTTAAATTAATATACTTGAAAATTTTAATCAAATTACAGTTATGATACTGTAGAAATAATCTTTTATTCAATTAAGTTGGCTTTAAACTTAAAAATGATAAACTTTTGAAGAGTAAATCAAAAATATTTTTCACTCCTTATTGATTAAGATATATTCTTTCCATCTGATCTATAAATTCCTAACTTTCACTAAAGAGAAACAAACTATAAAACTTTTTTCAGTGAAAGCTTGGCGACAAGTTTCTTAAAAAAAACGGTTATAATTAAAGCAACTTACTTCAACAAGTTTCCGATCCCTTGTTGATAATTCAAAAAGTCGGACTTGAAAGAATAGCGCTCACGAGATATCTTGGTGCACCATATGGTATGTATGCCTCGATCACAGGTCTAAATGCCTAGCGAAAGTAAAAATTCACACACACAAATACTAAAGACAACGAAAGCAATGGTGTTCTGATCTGGGGGTTGCCAGAAAAGAGCGCAAGCAGCCGGGGCGCACGACGTGTGGGTGGTTACTATCCGGGCATTTTACCCTACGGATTGCCCGGGTGCTCGGACTCCCATATTTCATCCACATGTTACTTGCGAGATCAAAACAATCTACATAGTTCCGTTGCTTCTTTAGGAGTTTAGCAAAATAGTAATCACTGTGGATTGATGTATCGATCTGCCAGTAAAGGATCTTTCAAAATCGACTCTTTGAATTCCTCCGAGAAACCACTAATCACTCTTTGGAAACTCAATCATTTATTGCAAATTGAAATACAATCGCAGTAAATAAAATTGCTATTAATAGAAGTTTTGCTGAAAGGGATTCAAGTAACTTAAAAGAATTTTCTCACATAATTAAATGTCATCGAATAAAATATAATGTATTTGACTATTTCAATGAATAATTAAAAATGCTATTTAAATAATTTTATTCAGAAATGCAGATATATTTTGTTGCCGCATAAGATAAACCAAAGTAACAAAGCAATAGATAATTTATTTTTATTTTTAACAAACTAGAAAACGTGAATGTGTTCACGTCAATTAAAAGACTAGTGATATTTATCAAATTTAAAAATTTTTATTTTCCTTAATTTGAAAAATCTATAAAATATGCATTAAATATTATTGCAAATAAGTTGAAAGTATGAATATATTAACTATTTGTTCTATTATTTTAAAATAAAATTATTTCGCAATTTCAATTTAAATCATTACACTTTCAGTATTTACATCTTGGCATAAAATGTAGATAGATTTGTGATAGATAAAAAATTATTTGTTATAGATTTTCTTTAATTTTACTTTCTCTTCTGTTATGTAAAAATATTTTTAAGTTTAAATAACTGTATTAGTAGTTGAAAACACAGCTACACAACATCTGAATTTTTCATTGAAATTATATGATTTAGGTTGTTAAAAAAACATAATTGATTAAATGATACGTTTAATATTTCTGGAAACAGAATTCTTGATGAAGCAATGGTTTTTCTTGGGATTATATCTTTAATTTATGGTACTGTAACTCTCAAACATCAAAAATAAATAACGTGGAATTTTTATTATAATAAAAATAATGTATAATAGTAATAATAATATATAATAAATGATGGAATAATGGAAGAAATCATCGCCTATGGAATCGCAATCAATTTCTTAAGCAATATATGAAGCTCGATTTAAGCAATCGCAGTTCATTAATTCTACTATTATAAATAACTATTAAGTTCCAATAGTAATTTGAAATAATTTTTAATACACTAGTTGCGAGAAAAATTATTTTGATGTCAATTTCTTATAATAACGATGCAATCCTTTATTTAAACAGATAAATTAAAGTACTTCTGCAAAAATACAAACATAATGTTTTCTTTAACAAAACATGCAGTTCTCATTTTTGAAGATTGAAATTAAAAAACCGTTCTTGTTAATATTTAAAAGTAAAAAAAATAGCTTTTTTATTGAAAATAATTTTTTTTAAATCTGTTCCCCCTCTATAAAACTTTATTCTTGTTTATCTTAAGTCATGTAATATTTTTTATTTTGAATAAAATACAAATCCATTTCATTCATTAAAAAAATGTGGGTTTTTATATAACTTATGAAGATTTATTCAGAACTACTTAATAATCAATTATGAGTGATGTATTAATTTAGAAATAGAAGATTGTTATTTTTGGAGCGAAAATTCAAGTTTCGGATTACGAATCATGGAAGAGGTTGAAAAACACTGACATTTATTTGTATTTTATAGTTGTTTTGTTTTCTTATACAAGTTTTGTCTTAATTTTAAAATGACTAACGAATGAGGAAAAATATTTTTTAAATGTAACTATATATATATATATAATGTATATATATATATGTATGTATGTATGTACATATATATATATATATATATATATATATATATATATATATATATATATATATATATATATATATATATATATATATGTATATGTATATATATGTGTGTGTGTATATATATATATGTATATATATATTTATATAACTTTTGGGTTTACATTTTATTGTGTTATTGTCTTATAAAAATAAATAATGTGATTAGGTTTTATTAAACTAATTATTGTAATTATATTTTCATTAGTAAAAACTCTAATTTCTTATTTGCTAATTTATTTAATCTTTATACCATTGGCTAAACTATACACTTTATGAAAAAACTTTATGTTTTCTTTACATATTTGTATCATTTATCACTGATTGCAGATGTGATGAACTTTTTACGGAACCTATGAAAATACCATTAAATTAACTAAATTGGATTGAAAATATTTAATATTTTAATAAAGTTTATTAAATTCAAAAACCAACGTCTAAAAATTTCAAATTCATCAAAGAGAACATTTATAATTTCTATATTTTTAATATATTTTACATATGATGCATTTATTGCTAATCACAATAACTTTGTGTTCAGGAAATCAAATTTAATCGATAGCTTAAAATATTAATGTATATTTAAGCGCGGAATATATTGAATCCTGCACAGGTTTCATAAAACAATAAAGTAAAGTAAAACATAAGTTAATTACGTTTACATAATATTTTATTTGGGTTTGATTTATACTTGAAACTTAGTTAAAAATAAACTTTTATGAGAAAATTAAATACGAATTTTAATAGCTAAATAAAAAAGCTAATTAACTAATAAATGCAAAGAAATCACAGTGTTTCTCGTACTTTTAATATTTAAAAAAAAAAATTATGCATTTCATGTTTTTTTTTATTTAAAATGTAAATTATAGTCTAAAGATAAAATTCTGTTTCTTAAATTTGAATACTCTTATATGAAGATATTTTGAGTTGTTCCAATAACATTAACCTTCATATTCTATTTCGGATTCTGGTATGATCTATTATGATGGCAGATAATGTTATAAGTAACTTAATTTATATGACAATAGAAATTATAAAATTTACTAAGACTATTCTGTTGAAAACCACAAATCAAGTACAGTTAACTATTTCCCATTTTTTAATAAAAATATAAGTATGCAGAATCTGAGCCTTAGAATATTTCAGTATAGATATAATAGATTTTTCATATATACATTTAATCTTGCTTTTCTTAGGAAGATATATTACAAATAAAAATTATGAAACCAGTAAAAACTGAATTTATTTCTGTATTCACACAGCACACATGAAGTTTTCAAGATGTATACCTTTATTTTCGAGATTTTTATATGAAATTCCCAAAATGTTTATCAAAGCCATAGATTTTATAAAAGTTTATAGTTGTTTTAAGACCATGATTAAATTGAGGAACAATTTTCATTGATTGCATACAGCTTTTCCAAAACACAAAGCAAAAAACAAGGATAATTTCCGAATACCCTCTTCTATAACTGAGAAAAACAATAGAGTCTAATCTCCCACATTCTAATCTAGCACATCTATTCTACTTAGTCATGTTGAACTTAACATCCTAGAAAACTTAATCATTTCATAAAAACTGAACTGTTTTTATTTTTTTGTGGAAAACTTTTTTTATTTTTGAATTTTTTATTTTCAGTAATTATATAAACTGAGGATATTTTCATTTCAAATTCTGTACTTATTTTCACAATTTTTAGTAGTGATAATAAAATTTATTTACATACTTTAAATGATACATTTTCTTTTGGATTCTGTTACACATTTTCACAGTTGAAAGCTAATTTATATAATAATTCCATTTTCTCCTAATATATCATTGATATTTAATTATAAAGATAGTTTTTAAAAGTTCACTGTTTTTATCATTTATGTACAGAATTCATGTCATAAAGAATTAACTTATGATTGAATTCCTTAGGCTTCTGCGCCAGTGAGCATCTTCATTGAAGTCGAAATAAACATGATAAAACATGATCTTTGAAATGAAAAGAAATTGAAAGGAATCTCTAACTTGTTTTACAGATCAAATGTTGCGAAAGTCTTGACTCAATCCAATGAAATTTAACGCTTTGCATCACTCAGGCTGACTTCAAGAAATAAACATTTATTTATATCGATTCATACAAGGAATTGAGAAACACATCCATAAAAATAGTTTTCCTGATCCTTCTCAATTGAATTGCTTTTGCATCAATCAAAAAAAAGTAAGAAAATACATTCTGCTATTTATTTGAACAAATTCGCCAATTAAGTGACCTGGAAACTCAAACTGACGAAAAAACAGAATTCTGGAGATACTAATAATACAGAAAGCAATTCTTTGATTCTCGAATTTCTTCTACGCTCTTGAATGAGCTGGGCTTCTCCTCTTTGTCGGAATCTTATTTAATCACGTTTCTACTTGAAAATCATTGATTCGAACACACTCCGAACTCATTATTTTAGAATAAATTCTTAAAATGCGTATTTAGGCACGCTCACATTAATTAATAAATTTTTTTATATAACTTGTAAATAGCAATTAACACGTATAACATTGGAAAGCTACAAAGGGGTATGTATGAAAATTTCATGGCTTATTCACTTCAATTTCTAATCCAATAGCTTATAATATATAATGGAAAAACTCGATGTTTAATTTTAATTTTGTATTATCCAATTTTGTTAAAAAAAATGCTTCTTTAAGGAAAGTGCATTTTTTAGGAAAAGTTTTAGAAAACTTAGGTAAGCAGAAGATACAGAAAGAGTATATATATATGAATAAAGAACTATAAGAAAAGGAGTGTGACAAGAAGCAATCTTGACAAAAATCTGTTGAGAAATGAATACAATGGTCGAGTTAAATATATAAATTATAAAATCATTTATTTTCATAAATCTTTAGGGATTTTGTCACATTTGATATTTCACATGTATAAGGAAATTCTATGTAATACTTAGACTTATTACTTAGGAAGAACACATAGATATTTATAAATGTGCAAATATTTCTAAGAGTCACAACACTTTAAAATAATTATCAAAAATAAATATTTTTGATAACTATTGCCAAAATTGTTTCGATAATTATTGTGTAGTTGTTTGTCAAATAATTATTATGTTAATTGCTGTTTAAATAAATAATTAAATGATGGAACAATAAGATACTGATTTTTAAAAATTGAGATTTATTTCTCCAGACGGTATACGCACGATTCCTTTATTATGCAAAATATTTGAGGTACAGTAATCCATTTTTTGATTTACTTCAAGTTTCGTTTAATTTGCATAATTTCTTCCTATTATTTTTCTACTTTCCGAAACAATAATATTTATTAATTTATATAGTAACAAATTTAATACAAATTTTATTTCAAATAGTATATTTATCTTTAAATTTTTATTAATCAATGAAGTTAATTTTAATTTTTGTATTTAATTCCATTTGAAATTTATCATTATTACTCAGAGTAAATATACTTTGTGGAAATTATATAGATTTAATTACAGTTTGTTCAAATAGTTTTCAAATTACAGCAGTAAATTTAAAATTTTTGAAATCAGTAGAAAAATTTAAAAATCAATAGTAAAACACTATAAATATATACAAGAAAATTATAGCACATATCAAAAATAGGTGAAATGTATTTCAAGTTATATATATATATATTATATAAATCCGACTACCCTGTCTAGTGGTCAGAGTGCCTAACTGCGTATAGGGAGATCCTGGGTTCGAATCCCGGTTCGGGCATGGATGTACTTTCTCCATTTATTTATCCTGTTTTTGTCCTTTCTGTGTATGAATGAGATGTGAATAGTTGCTTACCCTGTAAAAATATATATGTATATATACATATTCACATATTATCTCTATTCTACAATAGCTTATGCACATTAGGTTTGTTTTTTCAATTATGAGATATTTTTGACATGTGACTCCTTAATGATAAATTGTTAAATAAATGTTTGACTAGTTGTGCACTTAAATAAAAAAACATGAAAGAATATATTACACATCCCTGAGAGGAGTAATTTTTATTTCGTAAAGTGCAAATCTTGTTCTGAGAAATGTATTGGGGAAAATCAAGTAAATTTAATCATACGCAGCAGAATGTTAATTAAGCAAAATAATCATTTATTACGAATTTTTATTCTCACTAAGGCTGGAAAAATGAAAAAGCGTTTGTATGTGAAACATTTATTGTTTTTTTTTTATTTATATTTTTCCATATTTAAATTTTTAAATTAATTGATTTAATTTATTGAATAGAATAAATTATTTTAATTCCTATTTATATTCATATTTCTCTTGTTATTTAATTGTTTATTCAAAGAGAAACTGATTAGAAATTCATTCTGATAGTGATCATATGAAGCAATGATAAAAACATTACATAAAAAATGTGACACGTGTATTCATTTCAAATAGCAAAATTATAAAAAAAAATCTATACAACAAAAACTTAAATATTTATAATTTCTTACTAATTACAAATTATTTGTTGATAATTTACATATTATAATATTGATAATTTACAAATTATTTGTTCATCTGTTGTGAATATATACATATTAAAAATTACTACAGAAGTAATATCTTTTTCTGTCGCCGTTATATTCTTCGGTGAGATTTAATTTTATAAAACGATTGCTTATAATCATACCATGAAATATGTTTCATGAAGAAGGCTCTGGTAGCGTAACCATCTAATCATTTATGAAGCAATTTCAAAATAGGAGTTGGCATTGTTTTTAGAAAGAATTAAAAAATTATTCATGATATTAAATAATGATAGTATTGCAATACAAAAGATTGTTTAATTCCAATTTATACGTATGTATCTAGAGAAGGATTAGTTTTTAAACAATTGCATCTTTTTTTTTTTTTAATTCTCAAAGCATCTGTTTAAAAAAAACAACGGATTTCGCTCTATTTCCTGATTTCCTTAGATTTTATGCTGGTGTATGTGTGACATATGTTTGAGTCAAAGATTGTTTACTGAGATTCATATTATTTTTATCACCTATTCATATGCATATTTTTTAATATACATGTTGAATTTCAAATGATTGTAGTGATATTATTGTGTTTTAGCAAATCAAAAATATATGCTTTTTAATTTCTTCAAACATGTAAAAATTAGAGGTACTGTAATTTTTTCTCATCGTTATATTAGGCAAATTTGTAAAAATTAGTGGTACTGTAATATTTACTAAAACTAACAATTTTACATTAGCTTCAAACATTTAATTTCTGAGCATTTTTTAAAAATAAATAAAAAATATATATTTTTTATGTTAAAAGAAAACACATTTTAATCTTACAGTTTCTAACGTGATGCCTATTCTTTAATAAGAGAGAATAAAATAATCGTGATTCTTTTTTATACAACCATTTAAAAGTATATAAATTATGGTATGTATAGATAATAAATAAAAGCATTTTAGCTTTCTTTTCATAAATTAAGACTGAATTTGAACTAATTAAAAACTAAGCAGTTAAATCTTATCAAAAAAACTTAAATAATACATTTATTTCTTTATTGCAAATGTTTTTGACTAAGGAAATATTTACAATTTTCTAATCACATTGTTATCAAAAGCTATAATCATTCCTTTCTTTCTAAGAAATTATAAATTCAACACTATAAGATATTAACAAAAAACATTTATTTACAACATACCATGAAAAATATTAAAATTGATTGCCATGAAAAGTACTTGAAGATTAATTAAGTAGTTGTACATTCTTCTTCTATGTAATTGCTTACAAAATGCATTTATAACCTATAGAGAATGTAAATAATAAACGTAAACAGTTTTACTGTTGATTTATAAATTAAATAATTAAGAAAACATACAGATAATTTATAACTGAAGAGTTTGATTTTGTTACAGAAAAAAATTAAAAACGTCTAGATAATTAATAATAAGTATTTATAATAGAACATAATTAATAAGATCTTGTAGTTTGTGTTAACAATTTTATTAAAATGTATACAAAAGGTATTCCAATACTTTTTTAGAAAACTATGTGTTATATCAAATTAATATGTTTAACTGAAATGTTAAATCATATTGATTTGATTTTTAGAATCTTATGTGATTCAAAAAAATTTTAAATTATTAAGTAAGTAATTACATATTTCTTACAAATATAGATTCATTAGAATTCAATTAGTGTTTATCAGCTTTTAAGAAAACCAAATGCAAAGTAAATTAAACATAGGGTTAGGAAATGAATATTAGAGTTTACTTTCAGATTTCAATCGATTTTTTAGAAAATATGATGAAAAGAAAAAATTTTTCAATTTAGAAAATAACATCAATACTTCAGTCAAACGATTTTATCTGTGTTTTTTTATATATAAAAATGAGTGAATGCTTCTTCAGATAAACCAACAAAATAGGAAGAAAAAATATCAAAATCGAAAGAAACTTTATTTAATTAAAAATGCAAATGCTACAGTTTTTTTTTCAATTTACATAATTATTAAATTATAGGAATTAAATCCTTCTTAAATCGTCTTTCATTTAATTATGAAATTTGATTGAATAACCACTTCTGGGTGTCATGTAAATACGAAAAGAATCATATTGATAAAAACTATAAAATATAACGAATTCATAATTTTTATCAATTGAAATGAAATCTATGATTTTCTTTTAAGAATATTTACGCAGTGCTGTTTGCTTAGAACTTATTGTAGAAGATTAAGGAAAAATATTTCTTTTAATCAAAAAAAATATTAAATGAATATTTTGGTAAATTGTTTCAATCATAATTTTAATAAATTTTAAATGATGTTAGCTTCAAAAGGTGAGATGAAAATTTGTTAGGTTTTTATTCAAACAAAAAATAAATAAAATGATTTTATGTTTAAAAAATAAGTTTTTAAAGCTATTTAAATTGTTCAAAAAGTAATGTGCAGATAGTTAAAAGAGTAATCATAGTTTTAGGATAATTTCATTTATTGTAATTTATAAATGTTATGGAAATTTCTCTGCAAAACAGAAAAATGTAAATTTAATCTTATAAGTATTTTATAATCGAAGTATTTTTCCCTCTCACATATTTCAATTATTAAACCAAAATTTAAGATTTCAAATAGCAAAATGTTTTAATTATGAGTAAAAGAGATAATCACCAATTATAAATAAATTTTTTATATAAAATTATAAAAATCATAAATCCTCAAGACTTGATTAAATATTTAAAATTAAAATCCATTTTGGAATTTTCATCCCTTATTTAGTTTTTATTAATATTTATATTATACTCTTAATTTTAAAATATTAAAGAAAAATAAAGGCATGTAAAAAATAAAAAATAAATGTAGTAGAATACTATTTATCTGTTAGCGTTTAGTTATATTAGTTGTACTGTGAATTTTATTGTTGTCTGATTAATATATATATATATATGTATGTGTGTGTGTGTATGTATGTATATATATATATGTATGTATGTATATATATATATATATATATATATATATAAAATCTTTCAGCACAAGCATTTTGTTGCATTTTTTCCAAAATACAATGCAAAATAAAGAATGTTAACAATAAAATTATTTTACTAGTATTTGACAAAATTCTGAGTAAAGTTAAATTGTTTATTAGCAATGAATGGTCATTCTTTCTTTTTAAATAATTAAAGAAAATTCTCCATTGTATGTCATACTTTCACCTTTAATACACAATATTATTTCATTAATTGGCAATAAGCTATAAATAACGTATATATAATTTTTCAATTAATATTTTCTAATTAATATTTCTACTCTATTTAGAACTTCACAAAAGAAAATCATAATTAATTAAGCGTCATTTTTTTTATGTAAAATTCTAAAGCTTTTATATATTTTCATATATTAAATCACATTTTTTTAAAATAACCTTCTAACATTCTAGTTTTTTTACATCTCTCCTTAAAAAATTTTTTCACTGGTGGAAAATATTACATAATGCGTTATTTTTATATTATATTAACGCATATAAAACTTAAATATGCATCTAAAGTTTTCAAAATGTTGCAATGAAATTTAAGTATTTTTAATATCTGCTCAAATCTTTTAGAAACAAGATTTCTTAAAATAAATCGAGTAAAATACAAAATAAATTATTATATTAAAATCCCTTTCTTCTGGAAATATAATGAAAAGAATCAACTTTCAAATGATATTCAGATTTATTTAATGTTGTAAAACATCTAATTATAGTTTTAAAATTTTGTTTGTTGAATTTAAATTAAATGTTGTATTGTTTCCCTCAACTCTTTTAATATTAGGTCACTATTTTTGTGTCTGAGAGTATTTAGACTTGAAATTATAAATTAAAGCGGATTTTGAATTTTTACAAAAAAATCAATATTCGAAGGAGGTAATTTTTTTAAACAACGGCGTGCCCTTGAGTAACTTACCATTCCTGCACCTGAGCAATTAACCTGTGAACCAAGTCACAAGCACCGTACCACCAGGAACCCGTTTATTTTCTCACAAAACATAATCACTAAGCCTACATTTGAAATTTTTTTAGTATTAGCTATCTTTTTGGTGTTGATATAGTATTAAGATCTATGTACATTAAAACTACATACATTACATTATGTACATTGGAAAACTATAACCAGGAGGGAAATTTCGAATCACTTTTACTGTGATTTTTTGATAATCCAAATATCTTAGGCAATTTAAATTCTGAAATTTTTATCAAATAATCGAAATTTTATAAATTTTTGGCATTCGGAAGAAGAAAAAAAATTTGATAATAAATAAAGGAATTTTCGAAAATTTTAATAAATATTTTATTGAAACACAGATACTACTAAATTATATTATATTAAACTGATGTTTTTCGGATAAATATTGTATCGTGTAGGAAAAGAATATTTTTACTACAAATTTATTTTCATGTAAAAATGCGAAAGTTTTATTAATATTTCATTTTTCAATTTATGTCTGCTAAAAAGTTATAAGATTACGGAAAGATAAACCAAAATTACATACCTGTCAAAATAAAATTCAAGAAAGAGGAATTTTTATAAATAAAAATATTTTGTATTTAAATTTCAGAGGTGACAATAAAAGCGAACAGTTTTGAAATTTTTTTGTAATCAGGCATACAGTAAATAATAAATTTCTATGTTGCTGGTTTTTCATCGAAATTATGACTAGCAGAGAAAATTCCTTTCTTTAAAGAATGAACATTTCTTTAATTTCTTAAAAGCTTAAAAAATCCAATAATTTTTTTGAATTCAGTATTTTGATTGCGGAATTATGTGTTTTTTGACGATTCTAATGAAAAAAATACATTTAGTGAATTACTTTTCTTTTTCATAAATTAAGAATATTATTTTTGTTGTTATATAAATAACAGTTATATAAATAAATTTTTATATAACTGTTTTCTTAAATAAATAACTTGTATTTATATACTATTAAGGAATTTATATTTAAAATAAAATTTGAATTTACCTGGTTTTTATTATAATTTTCTAATAAAAAGCAAAAACTAAAAATAGCAGTTAGTCAAAAACAATATGTCTGATATTTCAATGGTGAACTGAAATATTAATCAAACAAATTATATTTTTATGTCATACGTTAATGTTTTATATGGAAAAAAAACGCGAAGTTAAATTATAGAAACTGATATTACTTTTTTAAAAATTTCTTGTTGATCGAATTTACATCGTTACTCATTTGTTCTATTTTTACAACGAATACTTTCAACTCAGATATAGTTTTTATAATTCATGTTAATTATATCTGCATAGTTAATGTATAGTAAAATATACCTAACTCATAATTTAGAAATAGAAAGAAAGTTGTTTCGTATTTGATAAGACAACAGCTTTATTTTCTTTCAAAGTTTTCATATTTTCTGTGATTGCATTTAATATTTCAAATTGTTTTGCATTCAGTTTACTGTAATTATAATACATTTCATGTAATGTAGTTAATGAATATAATTCAGAGTAATTTGGTTTCTATTACTTTTTCTAATAAGTTTAGTATTTAATAATACAGATTAAATTTAGAAAACTTTATATTTATTTTATGTAAAAAAATTGTGTGAAATATACATTTCCTACTTTATGGACTTAAATTTATTTGAATGTTAAGTATTAACAAACGTTAAATATTGTTCTGAAACATACTTGCAAATTTTAACACAAACTAATCAGAACTGTAGGAAAATTATCTCATTTATAGAATGTTAACATTATGTTTTACGCATTTCAATGGCATTTTAAAAATAAATATTTAACAGCATTTTGAGATCAATTAACCCATTTGACTCATAACTGATAATATATAATTGATTTTGAAATCCCTCAAACTATTTCTACAAATTGAGTTATTTTATGTCAATATAAACACTGAAATTATTTAGATATTCCGTATATTGGTAAAACATCTAATTCCATTTTAAGTCTTATTTTCTAAGTGATTAGTGTTCAGAAGTGGCTATTACTTGCTTTCCATAACATACAAAATTGTCTTACAAATTCCTTAATTCACAATTTTTCTTTATATATTTCTTATTTTAAAATTTCTTGTGTGTTTCGAAGCTTCTTTTCTACAGGTAAATATGTATTTTCTTTCTTTCTTTCTTTTTTTTTTCAAAAAGTACGGAATAAAAATTGTGAAATATGACATTTGACATCATGACATATGTTCTGTGAGTGGGGACATCATTGGTGTCTTTTTGGGATTTCAGAACAATTCAGAAATATAAAGAAGAAATTAGTTTCAGTGTAAAAGCAGAAAAGATATTGTCAACGGGATTTATTTCTCCTTTAGATTTTGTAAGTTCTCTCACTAGACGATATATACTAGAAAAGAAAATTAATTTAAGGGTGAAATGTAACACAATTTGTTAACTAAAGAAGGTTGAGTTTGGCATTTTATAACTTTGCATATTATTAATATCAGTTCTCTTTTTTATATCTTCAATCTAATAATATTGTTCTAAAATGTGTTGTTTCAAAAGCATTGCAAGAATAAAATTCTTTACTTAAGGTTAAAATGTCTTTCTAAATGAATTCTCATAATAGTACTTAGTTTATAACACGCTTTTTTATACATTTTACTTTTATAATAAAGAATTTAGTTAAGTATTTTCCCCTCTCAGTTTGTCAAACTGAAATATATTTTGGGCCACAAAATTATTTGGGAAAACTTTTGAAACACAATTTTTTGTTTATTTGTTTCTTTTGTTTATTTTTTATGAATTTAAGTGATTTTAATGGAGGGGAGGAGAAAAGGCTCTTCTTTTTTTGAAAAAAGAGTGAGTTCCGATTACACTGGGACATAGGATACCGGATGCGCTAGTAAATGATATGGGAAAGAGAGAGTGACCCCTACCGGATTTCCCTTTTCGATGGACAAATAATCTTACTTGTTTGTCCAGCAAGTTTAAAGCTTTTCTGAATTGAATTCTCTTAAAAATACTTAAAAGTGAACTCTCTTTAAAGGACGAAACAGAAATATTGAAAGAATTAAATGAGAGACTGAATAATTTATTCCTATTAAAAGAAATAATTCATGTATACTAATGGATTAGAAATTAAATTATTGATTAAAAATATTTTTGTCATCAAATGTTAAACTGGAAATATTACAAAGTTAAATGTATTAAAATAATTTTTTTGATATATTAGGGATTCTATCAATGGTTTAAAACTAAATTGAATTTAAAACATGATCATAAATAATTTTATTGACATAACAACTAATTAAAATCTGTAAAGGAGTAATGGTCCAACTATCAACATACAAAGATTTATTTTGAAGAATGATGCTAGTAGTTGTATAACAGCCAATGACACTTTTTATCATTTTATATTGTCAATAACGCGAGATGCATTTAAACAACATAAATAATTTGTACAATTATGATAGTTAAATAATTACTCAGGAAAAATTTTTCATGCAAATTATAACTATTAAAATTTTCTATATAGTTCATATCAAAATTACTCACAAAAATATAATTAATCAAAACCAAATATATACATGGCTAAAATTAAAAAAAATTTAAAGTGATCTAAACTATATATTAACTGTCTCTCTTAAACTGCAAAATCACTTCATATAATATACGTATAGATAAATACTATGTATTCAATAAATGTAAATCTAAGTGCTAAGTGTTGAAATTTAGTTAAAATACATGATCAAATCTCTGAATTCAAATTATAGTATGCTCTTCAATTCTCAGATAGTTTAAGGTATAAAATAATAGTATTCAAATTTCTAACTAAACTACCACAAGTTTTTTATTACAAAAACATGCCTTTGATGCAATATTGCTTAGGTAAAACACATTTACTATAAACATCTAAAAAAAGAAAAAAAATTTATGGTGCTAAAAATGCTTCTTTGTCATTTTTTTAAAATAATAATTATTATTATTTCTTTTTTGCTGAATCGCTGATTTTGCTAATTTGAATTGCTGATTCAAATCAAAGAAAAATTATTTTTCAGATACATTTTATTTTTATTATTCTTATTATTTTTTATTTTCTTAACATTATTAGGCATATCTTAAATACATGATATAATATTACAATTAAACTATAATAACAAGTTTAATATTATATATATATATATATTCTATTAACAATCCTTTTTTTCTTACTTGCTGATAAAAAGCAGTACAAATTCACAAAAGGATTTTAATTAATGAAAAAAAACTTGAAGTTCTGATAAATTAAACACTCACAAATTTATAAACTAACATCAATATATTTTAAAATATTTTGAAAGGCATATATATGTTTAAGTCAATATTACTCACACTTTTCACTTATACATACATGCATGCATTCATATATATCTTATAAATATCTATATCTACGTATATAACACAATTATATACATCTAACTTTATGCAATTGCTTAATTATTGTATAATTATAGTTCTTGAATATTATGAAAACTATATCTATTTTTTTAAGAATCAAATTTTATGCTATAATAATCACGGATGATAACACAGTTACAAATATTAATTAATTATATTTCTCGTAAATAGTTTTCATTTGTTATTCAATTAAAATAAATGATTATTTAAAACCATAGACTAGGTCATTTTATTTAATGTATATTAGAAAAAAATGTGTGAAAAATCAGTCATATAATAACAGGAAAATGTAAACAATACAAAAATGAGTAATACAGTAAAATTATTCAATGTTGAATAACTCAAATTGCATAAATCTGAATTAACCAAAATAAAATAAGCAAAGTTATAAAATTGTTTCATATGTTTTTTATTGTTGGTAGAGCAAAAGGATTTATTATAGCCAGAAAAAAAATGCTCCAAAGTAAACACTTCGGGAAATGAAATGCAAATCTCTCGGTATCAGAAGCGAAGCAAAGTAAATCAACAGGTGTTGTAGTGCACTTTTATTCGAAAAATCTTTCTCCGTTCACGTAAGATTATTTAAGTGACTGATTTGTAATACGTATTCATTTTATGTGATAGGAAATATTCAAAAAAATATCTATATGATGAATAACTAAGCCACACTTTAATCAATAATTTTCCTTTTTATAATTCATCCATCATTAGTTTTGGAGACGTTTTCGGTAATTTTAATGAAAATATATAAATCACTTATAAAAATTCTGTCAAAATAAATTACATTAAACACAAAACTTTTGAACTTAAGTAAAGAAAACGGTTGCATACGATTCTAATTGGCAACCAGATTGAAATTCTGTTAGTTTTAAATTCATGAATATGTTGAAGGAAAATTAAGGCTTCTTAAAAGTTATGAAGGAGAATTTAATAAAATAGTCATTATTTTCTGCATAAGTTCCACGCTGTTAATTAAAAAATTTTTCTATGTGATCAATTAAATAAAATTTAAAGGTGTAATTTGTTCTTGCATAACGTTAATTTTTAACATTAATAATGTATCTCTATTCATGGACAGAGTTTCATTTTAATTTGCTGATTTCACAATCCTAAATGACAGCTTTTATGAGAAAAAAATGGTTTTAATTGAGAAAACTTTAAAAGTTTTTTCTTATATAAAGTATTAAAATATTTTTAAAATTTTCTGCTATAACCATATAATTAAACTTAAAATATATACTTTGATTAATTTATTATCATTTTATTTAGAATTAATATTTCAGAAAAGGAATTTATTTTCGCAATTGTAAAAGGTATTTAGGAAAGAAATATCTTTAATGAAATAGAATTTCTTTTGAAGAATCATATATTTTATTTTTTTCATTAATTTACTTAACATTTGAAAGTTATTTTAATTATAAGAATTTAAATTTACATAAATGTGTGTGAAACATACTTTTATGATCTTTTGCAAATAAGAAAGAAAAAAAAATTATAATTATTCAGAAAACATTTGACACGCCTAAAAAATAATACAAAGTCTAATATTAAAAATTCATCTTTAAACTGTTGAGAAAGTTCCAAAAATATATTTGACATTTGAGAAAAACAAAACCGAATTTTTCTTCAGCAAAATTTTTCTTTCAATAAAAAGGGTTAGGAAACTTTGTTTTTAAATACCGTATATATTAAACATATTGGTACTAAATTCATATTAACTGCTTTACCGTCATATTTCTCTGTCAAGTATGAAAGTTTTGGAAACTTATTAAATGGAGGCTATATAAGTAGGAAACAGAGAAATGACTTAACAAACCTGGAATCCAGCACCCTGCGGGGTTATGAAAGGTGCCCGAAACTGCTCAAAACGTCTCTCGGGACAACTGGAAAAATTGTACGACTTCTTCTGAACGTAATAAAGTTATGGAACGGACTGAACAGCTCTGTGGAACAAACTGTAGCTCAAAAATGGAGGTTGGATCTGATGATTCAGATCGATCGTAGAGGGCGTGGTGGAAGAAAACTGTTTTGGTTAACATCTGGTGATGGGATAGGGCATGGAAAGTGGGGGAAGATAGTAGGGATTTCGTTTCTATGGCAATGAAGAGAGACCTGTTCTATGGCATTACCTTAGACGTGGAAAAGATTGGCAAGAGCAAATGGTTTCCACATCGGGTTAAGGAATAAAATGAATAATTTAGTTTCCTTCGCGCTAGATTTCAAATTTTACGGTCATTTTCATTTCTCTAACTCAGTTAGAAGGTTCCTTCTCAGACTTTCAATAGTCCTAAAGTGCGCCGCACTTTCCTATAGCCTTCTGAACTTTGGCGCGTGGGAGATAATAAAAAGAATGGCCTGGAAAGTTATTTCCACGAATTTATCTCCGCTTTCCAACGAAGATTAAAGACGCATTGGTTTTCTTCTTGGCCTAACTTTTGAGAGTGAATGAGGAAAATTTCATTACAAATGAAATATGTACCTGCTGATCAGTTATTGGAATACTGTAATCTGAAACTTGTGTTGAATTTATTTGATTATCTTTAAAAATTTATGAAATGTTATTTTCAGTTGTACTATAATAGCATTTATTTAATAGTAAAATTTCACTAAAGCTTTTCTTCTCTATAAAAATTTTTAAATCGATTGATTCTTTTATAATTCATGTATCCTTTTAATAATTTTTAAATTTTATTAGTGTTTTTTCATTGACAGTTTTCAGCCATATGAGCCGTGGTAGGCTAGTAAGTAAAGAGGTAATTTTTGTATGGTTGGTTGGTTGGGTTTTATGGCGCAAGGTCTAAAAAAGGACATGCTGCGCCAAGTAATTTTTGTGTAACCAAGGTAGCAGGTTTAATTTTTGTTTGATTACACCAAAACATTTAGGATATATCTCAAACTATAAATGGTGTACTTCATATTGGCTGATGTAAATGAACAAACATGAATTATTTTTAAATATGTTTTATGTATTCAAAGTAGCAAATGACGGACGAAATGAGATACTTTTTCATTGAACAAAATAATAAAAAATTTATTTCAAAAACATAAAACATTTCATATCTGCTCAGAAAATTTAAATGACTGAATTATTATACAGTTGGCCCTCCATTCAGTAGAATTTCAAAACAACTGAAAAGAATTATGAAATTCAATTGTTTAAATAAAAATGTTGTTAAAATAATAATTGATTCGAATGTTATACTTCTTGACCTAAAGGCATCTTAAATTGTTTGGATTAAGAATGCAGGAAATCGATGTTTGTTTAGTTGAAAAATTTCGTTGTTTAACATAAATTTGCTGTTTTTATAACTCAGTATATCAAAGTAACTCGTAAAAATATGTAAAATATAAAACTTATTTCTCATTTGTTCATGGATAATTGTTATTGAATTTATATTGAAAATTTATATCACAGATATTTAAATTGCATGAAATTAAGAGAGAAAAATTATTCTGGAAGCTTCCAGATTTAAAAATTATAATATTTTCTTGAAAATTCTGAGAACAACATTAACGTGGAAACAAAATTTTTTAAGATTTGTGCAATATGTTCCATGAAATTTCACATAAAATTATGTGAGCTTTATAATATGTAATCTATTTGCTCACATATTATTAAATTATTTTATAGAAATTTTGAGGTAGTAACTATATTTTAATATACTTTGTACAAAAAAATATATTAACATACCTATTTAGTTACAATGTAATTTATTTGAACTTAAATTAATGACAAATAATTTGTTGTTTTATGAATAATTGTAAACCTCTAGCTATCATCTTAATTTCCAATTAAATCTTGTATTAAGGAAATCACAGTTGCAGATAAATAAGTTGCTACAAAATTTTATTTGCGAACGACTGGAGTTAAATAAACATTAAAATATTATACAGGATTTCAAATTTTCTTCGGGAACCTAATCATTTAGGAATAAAAATACTAGACTACCGAATCTCTCAGTTAGTGGTGTCTAAGTTCCAAAAAATGTCCCACTTCATAATAAAAGTATCTCAATGGTAAAAAACGAAAACTTTTCAATGATTTTCTGCAAAAGTAAATTGTGAACAAATGTATAAAGAGCGAATAGTTTTATTACTTTAAGTGATAAGGGTGTTTATGTCTGCCAATGAATCTGTAAATTGTTCAAATACGTTTTTGTATTGATTTATTCCCTTTTTTCCATAATTTTGTGGATTATCTGCAAATTTGCGGATAATTTGGAATTTACTGTATAAAACACTCACCTATTTTCCTTTTATTCCGAAATCTATTGAATATTTTAATTTTAAAGCTGCGCAAAATAACAAAAGTTTTTAAAAAAAAGTAATCATTAAAATCAGTAAATCTGGCGATCTATACGGTTTTATAAGATTTATTACTAAAAACGTAATGTTTATTAAGTATGCATTAGTGAAAGCATTTGTAAGTCTATCTTGAAACAAAATACTGGACAAAAAAAATAAATTCAAATCTTTGGCTGGTGTTTCAGTAATTAAAATACGCATCATCTTTCAAGCTATAATTATTGGGAAAAAATGCGAAATTCAGAAAGCATAAACTTTATAAATAACAATGAGATATGAAATTAATTTTTTTCTATTTTAAATGAATTTTTAGTAAATTATTAAAAAAGTTCTCTTTCATTAAGCATTATTTTTTTAAATGACTCCCTTTTTTACAATGAAGTCTAAATAAATCACTATAATCTATTTAGGTTGCTATTAGTAAATAAGAACTGAATTACTATAATCTACCAGTAAATCTAATTCTAATTTAGTAGAA
Organism: Latrodectus elegans; assembly: GCA_030067965.1. Taxonomy (NCBI): domain Eukaryota; kingdom Metazoa; phylum Arthropoda; class Arachnida; order Araneae; family Theridiidae; genus Latrodectus; species Latrodectus elegans. Next base: position 46,785,690 of record CM057809.1, read on the forward strand.
ATTGGCTATTTATTCTTAGTACTATAAGAGGCAGCACCTTTGAGTAAGGAACTTGTTGTTTTTTTAGTTATCTGCATTCGTTTAAAATATATTCATTTATACACAATCAAGCTAGTTTCGATCGAAAAACTTTCTATGTGCAAAAATATTAAATTAGATATTCAATGAGGCCTGTTGTGAAAATATGATTGGCTATTTGGATATTTATGAAAAGCTCATTATTCTTGATTAAGAATTTACAGGTTAACAAAAAAAGAAATATTCATTAGATTGATGTAATTTTTTTTTTTTGAAGTTTAATTTCAAAGTTAGACATTTATTCTATATTTTATTTACATAATGATATAAAATTATTTATGTATGCACGTTAATATATTTTGTTTGGTTTGTACGATTATTTAAGATAATTTAAAACATTTGGCTTAATGTATGTAAAATGTACTGAAACAAAAAAATGCGTCTTAAGTATACTACAACAATATATTACAATTGTTATGTATAAAAAAGAGTTGTCTTTTTATATAACTGGTGCTGACCGACAAATGATTAATAAAGTCTTTTAGTATTTTTATAATTTTTAGGTCAATCTTAATTGAGAATAATACTTCTCCTATCTAATAATTCAATTCCTAGAACCTAAATAATAACTGAGTATTTTTTAGGATACTATTTAATTGATTTCTTTATATGATTTTAGTTTAAAGAAAAAATTGCTTTTACCACAGTGAAAATTTTTTCACAATACTTCATTTAAGTAATCATCTCTTAAATTTCATTTTTATTTACTTTAAAAGAAACAATACATATGCAGTAAATCTTCAAATCTGTTATATCCACGAGCAAAAATATCATTTGGTAATGAGTTCTCTTAAAACCGAATATTTAAGGTACAAGTTATCGTCAGTATATTCTATTCTAAAAAAAGTACCAATATTTAATATTTTGTGTTGTTCACTCTTTCGAAATATGCGACTGTTTCTCTTCATAAGTAGCTTTTTGAAGGAGGATTCAAATATAAATATTCAATTAAGAAAAATCGTTCCTTCATGTACCTAAGATACAATTTTAACATTTTTCTGAATTAATAACACTTTATGTGCTTTTAATCTTTTGCTGCATTTATTTGTTGAATTGAGACTTTTAATCTTACAAAATTGGACAAATAAACAAAATCACTGAGAAATTTTCGTTCTTGTCTCTATATAACACAATGTATTACATTTATTTAGTAATCTTCATAAAATCTTAAATGTGCTTGAAAATTTAACTTCCATATACACACTCTGTAAATAAAATCGTTAATTCTTAATTGTAAATAAGAATTTTGAAAAAACTAAATTGCCTTATCCAAATTTACTCTTTAGACAACTAAAATCTCAATGAGAACCATTGATTCACTGTTTTTAAAATAAATAAATTTTGGAATAAAAATAATATCATTACGCAGAGTGTATTTTTTATTAAATAGCAATTAATTTTGCTTCATTACAAATAAAAGTACATAATACATTCATTATATTAAAATTTATTTTTAGTGTTTACTTAATAAAACGTGAGGATTAATTTTTCTCACGATGATAAAAGCTATATTTAATGCAGAATTACAGAATATTTTTCACGGAAATTTAGTCTGTATTAGCATATTGATTATAGTGAATGATTAATGCTCTTCTCTCTGGAAAATAAAAAAAATAATAATAATAAAGTATCTTCTATTGTTTCCTCTTTATTTAATCATTGTGTAAATAAAAATTTATAATAATATGGTTAAATGTTTAATATTAAGTTAAATGCACTATAATTATAATATCTATATAAGTTACATAAAAAATAAAATGCTTCTTAAAATAGATTTACTTCCACATCATTTATTCTTTTGCGAAGCTAATTTCATCAATTCTTCCAAAAATAACGATATTTCTATCGATAAATGGCTATTTTTGATAGAATTGATAGTCGTCGCGTGATCAATTGTTTATCTAAGTTTTGCTTCATTATTTATTCAATTCCTACATCTAAGAAAAGCACATCAACTACTATATGAAGGTTTTTTCCTAAACTTTCGCGAACGTTTTTTTTATTTCAAACTTAGATATTTTGGAGGTTAAATAAATATTTTTTCACTAAAAAATAAAAATATTTTTGATTATGTTTAAAATATTTAAACAAAATTTTTTGAAGAACTTGCATATTGTAATTATGAAGCTTATGTCTTTTAATTTCCTTACTGTAATGAATTAAAAATTCTTAACTATTATACATGTTTTACCAATAAGTTTTGAGAAGAAATTTATAGTAAATAGTAGTTTAATGTCATTTGATATAAAACTCTAGTCAAAGTTCATTTACTCTTGCAAAAAAAAAAAAAAAAAAAAAAAAATGATGATACGAGAGAAAAGCCTGCTCCCAACTTTCTTTACACTTACTGAAGTAAGAGGGAAAGCCTGCTTATCACTTAGGGTAGGAAAAGAAAAGGGAGACGAATTAACTTTGAGAGACCACTTAAGGAAATAGAAGAAGATAAACACAATCTTCCTCGAGGGTTGAGATGCAGCTGAAAAGTGGTGCATCAGCTTCAAGCAGATGTTAGATTTCATTGTCATCTATGAAGAATGATTGAGGCAGCTTTTCTCCCTGCATCAAGGAAGGAATTTATAAATTAGTTATTCAGTTTTTCTAAGGCATAATATTTGGTTCTGCTAATTATATTTTGTTAGGATAAGCATTGATTGTTTTTCTTTTATAGAGAATTTGATGAAATGGAAGGAAATTAATGTTAACTATGTAAACAAAAGTTGAATAAATACATCCATGAAATAAATTAGGAGTTTATTCAATTTGAGTAATTAAACCACTTTCTTTTTTTTAAATCCAAATACATTCAGATTTTATTCTCATTATTCAATAAAGGAATTAGTACTTTAAGTAAAATTTGAACATTGTCGCTGAATTCGATATTTATAAATTATTAAGTTAAATTGTCAGTTGTTATTGGTAAGTTTTTGTGAACTACTTAAATTTAAAGTAATTCAAAAAAGAAAATAATGTTTATTTTCTAAGTATTATGTTAATATGAATAATGTTCTCTCTGTACATTGTTTAGTATAGTGATTTTCTAGAGGAAAATATCTTCCCAATATTGGCAATAATTACTTTACTTTCATAAATATATTATTTCAATATGACCAATTAGAGAATTGAAGTTACTTAAGGTAGAATGCTGAATTTACACTTCATTTTAAATTGGTACTTAAATGATTACTAAGGTTTACACATGGGTTAAAATACAAACAAAATCACACAATTATCATTTGTGTTACATAAAATTGCTTACACACACACACACACACACACACACACACATATATATATATAGAGAGAGAGAGAGAGTGAGAGAGGGAGAGAGAGAGAGAGAGAGAGGGAGAGGGAGAGAGGGAGAGAGAGAGAGGTTTTGTTTTTAAATACATCAAAATAAATTATTCCATGCTATGCAAAGATAAATCATAAATCCAATTTCTCTCATGAACAAATTTCAAAGTTCAGTGAAACTAAAATAAGATAACCAAAAATTTATTAAACACTCGGTAAAATTTTATTTTAACCAATGCTCTAATAATTTAGTGTGTTTAATGTGTGATGTTTAAATTGCTTGGAAATTTTTTTTTTCAGATTGAATAGGATACCATGTTTTTGGTTCTTGATTTGAGCTTCCATTTTATGCTTGATTTCCTTTAGTTCGTTAGACACACATAAAGATTTAATAAAAAATTTATACCCAACGAAATCATGGATTACTTTCTGTTTGATAGTTCTTTATTCCTTATATTATATTTAAGCTAAAATTTAATTAATCTGGTTCATTTTAAAAAAAAATATTTCCCATTTCTGATCGAAATGATGTTTAAATTTGCTTCGAAATTTTATTTGAAAAATATTATTCTCAGAAATTTCGGTTTTATAAGATCTATGGATTGCGCAGTATCGGGAATGTCAAATTTAACGTTATTACCTTCAAATAATTCTTCTAATTTATGCATTAAGAACTCTTTGATAACTGAAATGTTTTACTTTAAATTTTCATTTACTAAAGTTTCCTTCTGAAATTTTCAATCTTTATTCATTTTGTAGCTTTGAAACAAGTTTTCTTTTTATCAAAAGCTTCACTGTTATCCATTGATTTATCATTAAACAGAATTTCTTCTTTTATAAACACTGCCATGCCTGTGCTCTTATATCCATGTAAATTAGCTTCTTTTTGTTGTTATATTAATTTGATTCTTGACAAAGATTTTAGGTACTATTTTTCAGTTTCACATTTAACCTGTTTAGCAATATTTTATTAGATTTATTAGTTTTATAATTTTATTTAAATTGGTTATTTATATTTTCTGTTTTGCATCCTTGCATATTTTAACTAATACGATCGTGATGTATCTCATAGGTTAACAAAATAAAAACACTTTCCAAAGTTTGAAAACTGTTTGAAAATTTTTGAAATTTTCACTGTACTTAATTTAGGAACATAGATATGTCTTTTCTAAATAATAATTTATGATTATCTTTATTTTAATACAGTTTAATTATATATTTACTAATTTCGAAATCCAACTTCCTGACATTTCTTTTTTCTATTAGTCTGAAATCAGAAAAAAATTTTTTCTCTTGTGTAACTTAACGGAAGAATAAAATGCGTGTATCAAGTATAAAATCTTGTAAAAAAATTTTTTAATGTAGAATGTAAGCTACATATAAAACTTTCCTTTTTATAATAAATTTATGTATTTGTACTAAAAAATTCCCTATGAATGTTAATTATAATTATTTACATTAATAAAATTTTACATTTATAATAAACAAGTTCATCTAAATAAAAACGTATGATATATACATGAAGAACACAAAAATTTTATTAGAATGTAAAATGTTTTCATTGCTTTCTAGGTTTGATACATTTCTAATTTTCTGAGTACATATATAATATTATTTTATATTGTAGAAATTTCACTTGTTATGACTTTCTTTTATTGTGCTGTATAGAAAATTGTAAGTTATTACTGAGGTAGCAGTTTGTAATTGAAATGAAATGGTCTACATCCTTTTCATGAATAAATTTCAGATGATTTACGTATAATAATTCAATATAACTACTCATAGTTATTACATAATTCACAAACACACAACAAGCATATCTACAAAAACTAAATAAATTAACTGATTAAAAAAGTTTTTTATATAAAACTTCTTTTCTAATGATCAGCAAAAATAGTTTTCATTAGGTATGACAATCCATGGTAGAAGTGAGTTCAGAAGAAATCTTATTCAAATTTATGGAAATGCCAACTGTGCGGAAGTTTTTGCTGTTTCAGAGATATTTTGTATGTTGACTTAATAATTTTGAATAATCTTGAGACTACAGTTAACAAACGTGGACCAAAAACCTTTTCAGCACATTAAAAGGTGTAATTCTGCTTTCTCATTTACTTCACTCTTCAGTTAGGAATCTTGTGACAGTTATTCCTTATGTAAAAAAAAACGTTTTTCTGAATTATAGTACAATTTATTTTACGATGGTAGTAACCTGAGGGGAAGTATTGGTCTTCCTTTCGTTATTTATGAAGATATAAACAAGAGTGTAGAGAGGCCCAACATATAAAACACACGATGAATGTTCAAAATAATTACCATAAGGATAGGACTCTTGAAATAAAGTGCCTTATTTGTGCAGATTCACTGTCTTCACTTTTTCTTTTACAGAAACTTCTTACAACGGAAAATTTTGTGGTCGACATTCATATTATTTTACATGAGCTTGAACCTTTCATGAATGTTCATTTTTCTTTGATTCGAGAGCACACTGATATCATTGGAAATGAAAAAGCAGACCAATGTACTCAATAAGCGAGCTTTCATAAAACTGATCTTGTGTTGCCTTATCCCAAATCTAACTAAAAATATGTTTCTTGAGAATAGACTATAGACTACAATACTGAATACCTGCATCCTTAAAGACACTGTGAACTAATATGTTTTTTACAGAAATTTCAACGCGTCTGAAATGTCAATAATTCTCACCGGATTTTAAGATAACACAAGTAGTAACTGGCCATGGGAATTTCAGAAATTATTTATTTCGTCTTAATATAATAACCAGTATATTTTATGTTTGTGGCGGTGCCGTGGAAAATGTTAAATATGTATTACTGTACTGAAGGTTGCGTAAAAGTGTCTGGACAGTTTTTTAGAAATAAATTAAAGAATCGCACCATTTAATGACTTCGGTATTCTCTATTTTTTTGAAGAAATTACTGTTTTAAAAAAAATTATTGGTCATTTAAACATTTAATTCTTTGGTTATTATCTTGTAAAAGTTTTTATGGTTAAATGTAGCGATTTTTGTAAGTCTTGTTATATAATTTGTTGCATACGAGGAGTTTTTCTTTACCTTATTTTAATAAAAATATCCATAATAATAATTAAAGCTAACAATGTTCATTTTAACACTTAATTCTGAGAATAATTGTATTCAAGAGGTTTTCAATTAAAAAAACCTGACGCAATTTTCAAAAAAATTTTCCTTACAGCATTGTGTGACTCAATGATTTTGAAATTAAAAAATTTTTTACCAAGAATTCCATTTCAAATTAATTAATATTACATTAATTTAATATGCTCCTTTCCGAACTTTTATGTGGAAATAAAGAACTTAAACTTGCTTACATAGGGACAGATTGTCCTGAGAAAGGAAAAATTTATCGTACCCATTCTATAAATTCTCAGATATAAATCCTGTATAAAAACATGATTGGTCACGTTCTCTGAAGCTAATTTGAATAAAATTTCCAATTAAATTGGGATACAAATTACATTTTTTTTCATGGGATAGATTATTGGTCTGTTTTTGTTACTAGGCTGTCAAGTTCTTACGTGGAAATAAATTTTCAACTTGATATAAAACAGATAAAATGCCCAACTAATTACTATCTAAAATACTGCTGAAAAACATTGCTACAGAAAAAAGTCTCTTTGTGTAACGCAAGAATTTCTTTAAGAAACTACAATGATTTATTATTTTGAAGCTTTACTGATTTGTCCATGTGATTATATTCAATAAACTAACTTCTAAACAGATTTGAAGGAAATTTTCGGAAATATTAAATTAAAACCTTTGATTAATACGCGAGCTCTAAATTTTTATCTTTAGTAATATGTCTAAATTATATTATGTCTAAACTATTATTTTTTAAAAAGTAATAATGCGTGATGATATAATGGCGACCTTATGAATTAGCAATGGACTAAAGATATAAAGTGTCCTTATATTCAAATAATTAAAATAATGTGGAGAATAATTTCTTTTAATTTATTTTAACACAGTAGTCTCTCTTTGTAATTACTTATAGTATGATATTAGTACTAAGTAACTTCAATATCTTTAAATAAGTTGTAACAAAATTTGTTCATGGTAAGATTTTCCATGTTTATTCATATACTATTTGATTAAAGGGAAAATCAAATCGATTATTAAATAAACTTTTATATTTAATTATAATAGGATTTTTTTTATAAAATTAAAACTTTTTGAAATAAATCTGTGTCTATAATTATGATATTAATTTGTAAATTATCTGTTAAATCAAACTAATAGATTAAATAAAATTGTAAATAAGCGCGCTTGGCTTATGTTTCATGTACATGTTGAAATATTTGTGAAAAAAATTCGCCGAGGAAGCAAGTAATTATATTGACCATACGAGTTAGATTTCACTATAATTACATTTAAGTTCTTTTGACTTAAATCACTTTTCAAATTTACCCATTACACACTTTTATTATACTTAACATCGTTATTTTAAAAATTGTAGAAGTAAGGAAATATTATAAGATAATTGAGTTTTATGTGAGGTGTTTTCTAAATATAAATTACTTTTTAATGATCGCACTATCTTTATTGATTGGCTTTAGCGATAAAATTGCTCCACACAAAATAAAAATTTAATTATAAAAGAGATAAAAGCGAGTCCGAGGCCAGCGGAAAATTTATCCTCCTAGTTTGCTAATCAATATCTAGTCAACACCTCCGTTTTTCCTTTATCTCAATTGAGATATTTCCTTTCCATATATAATCGGAAGTAATTTTTTTTTCTTAACTTGATATCTGTCGTATTTTGGAAAGAAACCGAGCACAAATAAAATTTTTGTCATTGTTTTAGTTAGGGAAGCTAAATAAACATTCGGTTCAATTAACTTTTTAAGAATTAATAAAAATATAGTCTTTTTTAATAAAAGAGCGTAGAGTTTGAAATATTTTAAAAAAGCATAGTATTCTTTTACGTCTTTTCGAAAAGTTATTTTATACTGGATTGCTATTTTTATTTATTTTATATTCAAATTTTTTCCTTAATTTTGAAAATGTGTAAATGAAAGTAGTAGTATATGATTTTTTCGTATTATAGATGAATCATATTCTCGGAAGAAGAATGGCTGTTTCCAACTGTAACACGATATTGAAAATGCAGCTGTTGCTAAAAGGTTATATATTGTGAAGTTTACTGCTCTAAAGCAAATTATCTGCGTTTCTTTTTATTAAAGATAAAGAAATCAATAAAGTTGAAATCAAATAATATATTCTTAAAAAGCCTTTTGCAAATTATTCTCGATTTTATCAAGTAAATATTTTAGAACTTTTGATATAGCATTTGTAGTATGAGTTTTATTTCATTAGAAATAACTTTAAAGGAAAATATCTCATAAAACTAAATGCATTTTTTATTTCTTTATGTGATTTCACAAAATTTCTTCTTCATATTTATCTGTAAATAGATCTATGCATCTGGCTCAACTTAAAATTGTAATATTTAAATGCTTGACAGTAAAAAAATATTATTTTTTAAATCTGGATAATATTCAGGAAAAGTAATAAATTTTATATAGGTATTGATAACACTTTAAAACAATAAGGGAAATAAAAAGGAATTATTAGAGCATAAATATCAAACAATTTTCATTCATTGAAATTAAATTTTATTAAAAGAGAATAAAAGAAAAGTTGTTATAAGAGCAAAATGTTCAATTTACTTACTTTTATTTTTTAAATATTACAAAAGTGTAAATAATTTTACATTTTATGTATACAGAATAACTTTTTAAAATTACTTTATATATTACTCATATACAAGGCATACTAAGACAGCTAGCAAACATTCAATTACAGTAAAAATAAATTTTGCAGGTAGGAAAATAAGAGTAAGTATATTTATTATACTCTTATTTTCATACTTCAAAAAACACTTAACCTAAATGAAGAAAAGTGACAAAAAATTATAAAATTTAATTTTTATTTGTTCTGGTTGCAGTATTCAAAATAATTTTTACTATACTTAAAGGGAAAAAAACCAATAAGAATGCTCTATCTATTGTTCCCTGATACCCAAGGAACCGGCCAGAAACAGCGACCTCTTAGCCGCCTAGGCGTTGCCCCGGCTGCACCACAGGGGGTGGGCCACCATCGCACTCTCACATATGCCATAGAGACCCGTTTATAGGGTAGGCATCATTCATACTTCATTCACACACACACACAAGGAAAAGACAAAGACAGGATAGAGCGAGAAAGTACATCCATTAATGTACCGGGATGCGAACCCAGGACCTTCTTATCCGTAGTCAAGCATGCTGACCAATAGACAAGTTGTCCGGCTCAAAAATTATTATAAAACATCTAATTCAATTGACAGAAGTAAATTGAATATAAGAGTTCATGGAAAAATTATTGTGATTGTTTAGTTGAGCTCTCTTTAACCCTTTTTCTTCTATACTGAAAATTAACTTGTAACGAATCAAAATGAAATAAAATAAATCCCAATAAAGTGGCGAAATATAGAATTATAAAAAAATATGCAAATAATATGAAATGATTACAGCCGAAACTATATTATAAACAGAAAGGAAAAGTGAATTACTGAAGAGGAGAGGATATGAAATTTTTGCAATCATATTAATTATGAAATTACCTTATGATACTGGATTAAGTTGTACTTTTTCTAAGCACAATCACTGATATTTTTAAGCAGTCAAAAATTTATCTTTATTCTTTATTAAAATAATAAATAATATCACAATTCATGTAAGCTACTTGTATTTACATATATATATATATATATATATATATATATATATATATATATATATATATATATATATATATCAGCAAAATGTTTTATTTTCAGGTAATCCACTTTTCAGACGAAGGAAGTATATGCTAATTAATCAGAAATGCTGACATATCTGAGTTAATGTTATTATATCTTTATTTTATTATTAAAATAAATCTCTAACTTTAAAAGCTGCAAATAGTGTAAGCACAAACGGCAGTTTTTAAATTTTCATTAAATTCAGAACTTGACAAATTTTAAATTCAGGATTATTTTAAGAAAAATAATATGACATTCATGCACAATTTAGACAACATAAAGTAAATAGCATGTGATAGTTTCTACAACAACCAATGACTTTTTCCTTCTGCTAGGGGTTTTCGAAGATAGTGAGTTGTATTCACGTGACACAAAAGAGGAATTCTAAAAAGGCAGTTCGGAAGATGTGCATGACTAATAGCGAAAACACAGCACCAGAGTCCCCAACCTCAACTGGAATCCACTGGACTTTCTTCTTCGGAAAGCTCTGTTCTATCCCCATGCAATGAACAGATCATTCATGTATAATTAGGTAGAAACAACTGCTAATCACTTTATATTAAACACACCACTTGCCAACAGAAACTCATCCATTCATGCATTGTAAATAATATTATTAAAGATGTGTGTGTCCACACTTATTACCTATGGTTCATACCATCAGATAATTAATTACTTGCTATTGGAAATGGCTTAAGTAATTTGTTCTTCAATTTTTTGTGCTTATACCATAGAATAAACCCATTTATGTGTAGACGTATTCAAGCATTATGATGATTACATAAAGTAAAGTCAACGATATATATATATATATAGATAGATAGATAGATAGATAGATAAAACAGGGATTTAACTGTTGCAAAAACTGATATTTAACTGTTGCAAAAAAATGCGAAAATGAGACTTGTTGCTAATAAATGAAATCAAAGGTAAAACATCAATAATGATGTATTGATAGAAGAAAAGAGTATTTTCAATAATCGTATCATCACAAATTGGTAATTTTTCAGATTAAAACTACTCTTTCAGATTAAAATTGTGTTGCGCATGTGTGTTTTTGCTTGCCCACAAATTTTTAAGCGAAAACCTTTTTGATTTTGATATTTATATTATTTTACCACTTTGAATGTAGTACATAATGGTTATACATTAAAAGAACTCAGATAAGATTAATTAATCTGCACTATGAGTAGCTTCAGTCATTTGAAATCTAAAAGATTATTGATCTGATTAAAGTGATTAAAAACCATAATAAAACGGAGAATTACAAGTAATCATATGGAAATATTTGTAACGTTTGAATATAAAATTTGAAACATGTTTTAATGTTAAGTGTTAAACATCATCTTATACCAAATAAGGTAATCAATTTGTAATGTTTGATAAATAAATAAAATATTAAAAGTATTTATTTTAGCATAAAAATAACCTATGTAAAGAATGTTATCCACACTTGTTACAGGGAAAAGAGTAAATGTAAGAGTATGCGGGACTAATCGATGACTATAAAGAGTTTATGATGGAATATAAAGGAAAGATCTTTTTGGTGTATTTCTGTATAGAAACGTTATAAGAAGCTCAAAAAATCTGAAATTGTCTCAGCTGAAATTTAAACTTTAAAAATTTTTCATCTTATAATATTCACACACATTAAATAAAATATCAAGTGTTCTTCTAAACAAACTATTTTAAAACGAAAACAAAGATGTTGAGGCAGTGACTTTGAGGAGTATTATTCTGGACTGTATCTAAAATTGATTGATTGGAGAGTGATGTATAATTGATCTAAGATTTTAATATTTAGTGTCTGCAAAGATATGCTTACCCAATATGATATTTTTAATAATTTTAGTTCCAAATCATTAAACAGCAGACATGATTCTTGAATCTCTATTTTAATGTAAGTAGATTTTTCACACAAAATAAGCACTTTTTTTAAAAAAAATTCTTGCTAATTTTTTCATTTCTTCACCTGTGAAACACAAATGAAATATTACCTACACTCTAATAGAAAAACTTGAACAGATTTCCGGAAAAATATAAATCTTCTGTTTTGTGAGATATCGAATTTGAAATATTTTTCACTTAAATTAATTTAAAATGCAACCGATGAATAGTTTAACCCTATCTGGGAATTGATCATTAGATAGAAATTCCCATAAAAAGTAAAACATTTTCATCACACCAAAGGAAAATTTAACTTGTCGTTTTCTCTAAAATCTATTTAATTAACTCAAAGATTTGCTAAGGGAACTTCAAAACACTCATACTAGAGTTTTAACAGCAAAACTATTTAGTGACTTTTAGTTTAGAATTAAATATTATAAAAACACTATTAATAAATAACAAGAATAAAATTGATTTAAAATATATGTGAACACAGAAATAATACTCCATATAGAACAGATGTAACTATAGCATTAAGTTTATTAGCTTAGCTCATTGGTAATCATTGACATTTAGTGATAAAGTAATGGTTGCCGGGTAAGAGATTTCCCTGGTGCAAGCTTTCGTCTTCTATATTTATATGATAAAATTATTGTGTTATGCGTTAAATGACTCACTGTGGATTAGGGGTACTCTCCTAGAAATGGAAGTTTAGGTACAGGGTTCTGTCCCAGCCACTTTTAAGCAATGATAGTTTTTTCCTGCGTAGACGACCTTTTCTTCTTAATACAACATTTTGCGTTTCTATTTTCTAGATACATAACTATCAGCGTGATTATTTTTGAATTTTCTGGATTTCGTTTCTTATGACACATGAATACAGCCAACTCTCTATGAAAAACCCATTAAAATGGATGCTAAAGTACCTCATATAATAGAGTTAAATTATTAAACTATATACTATGCCATGTCAAATTTTCTACTGAGAAATTAATCAAAATTCACTACTATTATGTTATATGATATTGAAATTGAAGACCATTTGTTTTGAACGTGAATAATATTGGGAATAGCAGTATAGTACTTATAAGTAACACTATAGACATTAATATAGCATTTTGCTGTTTCACTAAAATACAGTGCTATTGCTAAAGGGGTAATAAAGTCTTACTAAAAACAAAGATGTAAAAAGAGGTAGAAGATCGGAAAGTGGTGAAAGAAAATCCCTTTCACATTTACGAGATCATACAAATATAAATACTACGTACACAAGAGCTCAGAAGAAAATTCTCTTTAGTAGGCAACAAGATAGGGAATCTTTAATGGTTTTGAAACATCTGGCCTTAATGTTCTTGTTACGTGCAAAAGTTTGTCTTAAAAAATCAAAATAATGGGATAAAATATCTGAATTGTTTCGTTTCAGCAGAGTCAGAAATGAATCTAAATGCACGCACAATGAGATTTTATATATAATTCACAAAATCAGAACAACGTTTCACATTTCCTTGGAAAATATCTGACAACGAATGTATAAGTTCTCAGGCAACGAATGTAATTTGGCCAACATTGAGGACAGACTAAAATTCAATTAAGAATAACTAAGATATTTTATGTATAGCATTATATTATATATAAATAAAAAATATTTCTTCAAGCATTTTAATTTATATATTATATACAAATTAAAATGTTTGAAAGAATACTTTTTTTTTTGAAAACAGTTTTTATTGTTCGCGCGAATATAATATGTTTTCAAAATCTTTCTTTTCAAAGGAAAGATGTACATCAAGGAGGTAAAATAGGTTTAGCACCACTATATGTATTAAATATTCTTTGATAATGTATAATATGAATTTTTAATTTGCTAATGGTTTGATATTGTTCATGTTGTTTATCAGTTTGATTTATTGATAATATTTGTGAAATCCAAATGATAAGGTTTTATTAATTTTAATGTATATCGCGTTCTCTTTATTATTTACTATTACATATCAAGCAAAGTTATAAAAATATTTTTATCGCTCCATAAAGTATTGAAAATTAAACTTCTCATGAAACATAGTATATGACTTAACTAAAAAGTAGCGTTGTGCACTACAAATAAATATTATAGGTATATTATACAAAATAAAACAAGCAATAAATAGATGATGACTCTTCTTTGAACGAATTTTCTTTCAACAGAATCTATAATCAAGAATATATATATATATATATGTTTATTATAAATTAAGTAAAATGTGTAGTCTATACTGAGTAAGAATCCTTTATGATACTGATATCACAAAAACATAACGAAACTTCGTCAATAATTATTAGAAAATACTCAAACATGCTTATCAAATTCCTATCTAAAAGTTCAGATTATAAACACAGATATACTTTGAAATGATTTTCAGTCCTTAAAATTAGACATAAGTGACAATTTTCAATTTTATTGATAGATTCGAGTGAAAAACCAAAGTATATTATTTTAAAGCTAACACAGATTTTACACAAAAATAAAATATTTCAATTAACTTTTCTAAATGCATTACTCTAAGGAGAGCCCATTGCTTTGTTTTCATGAAGATGCAGTAAGTAAATATATTACTATATAATGAGAGCTAATCATGTCACTTTTTTTCCATATTGTGAAGCAGTAAATGGAAGAACGGATCTGAACAAATAAATTTCTTCCTTCAGAAAATTATTCCACGAATTTTCGTCTTATTCAAAAGTTTGTCGATAAACATATAAAAAAACATTCATTGCCGGGTGAAGATATTCGTCTATTTTCTGAGATCTATGAAGCGTGTCAAATCTATTTGCAGTATTCTTTCCAAAACTATGCATCAAATTTCATTAAATGAGATGTTTCTGTAGTATACACAAGAAATTAGCTCGATATTTAAAAATACTTATAATTATACTCTTAAAAATAAATTTTATTTACGTTAGCTTTTCCACTGAATTTTCTAACATAAAAACAGACGAGAAAAAAAACATTTTTTTTTTCAAATATATCACATTTTTATCTAAAAAGCCATTAAAATCGTATGAATTTTATCCTTTTAATTTTCAAGCAAGAAATGAGACAATAACTGAAATGTTTTTTGATAAAACATAATATTTTGTCAATATTACCAATTATTATCTAGTATACTTACATTACTACAAAAATGATCTTCCGTCAATGAGTTTCTCCATTGTAAAAAATCTAAAAGTCTTTGTCAGAGGACTGTTAGGTTTTTTAACAATGAAGAAACTTATTCATAAAAGATTGTTCATTTCTCAGTCATTTTCTAAATTTTATTATAAGTTATCGGCAGTTTTATTATAAAATGAAATATCACTGGCAAACCGTTGCATAATTAAGCTTTATGTAATTCAAGATTACTTTAACTGGTATAAAACATTATTTATAAGGAGAGCGTTACAATATCTATTATATAAATCGTATGATTACTTACTTTGGCATTTTCGGCGTTGTAATTGGAAATGCTGATTTTCACTCATGATCGTAGCTATTCTTACAATTTTAAAATCATCTTTAAGGAAGCAAAAGTTGTCCGTTCAATTTCAGACGTTGGCTAATCACTCTTCTGCGCGTTCAGACCGGATTTCCTCCTCAAAAAAGTGATACGCTGACCTGCAGTTGTTTTCACAATTTAACGATTATTTTCTCATCACAGAATGCAAAGCCTATTCTAATAAAATATTTGAAATATTAAAACTTTTATGTATCGGATTTAATAAAGAGAACAACCTTTACTATACCATTTCAGGATGTTTTAATCTTCAATTTTTTCTTTAATCCAACATAATTATTGTCTAACAAGTCGTGACCATAACAACATTTTTATTTATTATTTCCATGAAAGTAATTCAATACAAAAAATTATGTTCTTGCTCTTAAAACAGCAGAATCTTACTTAAGAGAAGTTCGTGTTGTAAGAAATTGACTTATGTAATAGAGGAAATTTGCCATGTTTAATGTATTTCTGTCATTACCTTTTAAACAAACAATTCTAATGTTATAATTTGGAATTTTGTATGCATTATTGTAAAGAATCTAACTTGCTATAAGGTATAGGTTTAATCCTTGTGTAGATATTTCTTTGTTTAAGCCTAATTAAAACATGGATGTGAATCGATACTGGATTTCTTCAAAATATCTTTGAGGGCATTCTTATATTACCATTGAATTCTTTTGAAATATTTCAAATTACTTGGTAAAAATGTAAATTAATTCCTTAAATTATGTTAATATTTCAGAATGAATACCCTTATAATTTTTTTTGACCAAACTAACATTACATCTATTGCACTTGTCATAAAGGGATTTGGCATTGCCTCGAGAAGTTGGATGCTAACCGTGGTATCACCTTTACCATCAGCAGAATGTGGAGTGGGCACGTGAAGGGTATGAAAATCATGCCCGACGGATCTAGAACATACGCAGAATACAGGCACTGCACAGGAGTTCCACTAGATCCGAGGTATCTATTCAACTGCATCTCTGTTGCCTCGACCCTCTTCAGCATCGACCCCAACTGCTGCCGTGACACCCTCTACACCGAAAAAGCTGAAGATGTAGCCAGAGCAGTGCTCCATGCTTTTGGTATTATATGACTTGTCTTTTTTTTACCTTTTCTTTTCTATCTGTTTTCTCTTTGCACTTGTCACACGACCACAATAACATTACATCCAAATGTTAGTGTAATAGACGAAGGCTACGTTAGTCCAAAGATAATTATAAATATTCTTTCAAAAAAGGGCTTAAATGTTTTCATCCATTGGTCTAAATAAGTATTATTCTAATGTGTTTACGCGTAAGTAAACTAACATGTAGCACATATGTATATGTGCATGACTATATATATATATATATATATATACAAATCAACAAATAAATTATTCAAAAATAATTAAAAATGATTTTTCTTAGTTAACACATTTTACTAAAAACTGATTGCTTTAAATTAAAATAAACATGATAAATGAGTTTCTGTCTGACAAAAGTGAATCCAAAATTAGAGACATCTTTAGAATTTTCAGAAATTTTTATGATGTTGCAATTGGAAATAAGTCTGAAATTTTTTTTACATGTCTTGCATGTTTTAGAATTTATATCGGGTAAGAATTACATAAAAATTTAGGGTGGAATTACTACTATCTGAGTATTTTCCGAGGAAACTGTTCCAAAATAACGGGTTATGATAAACACTATGAATCAATATTTTACTATACAGTTTAATTATTTTACATTTATCACTCTATGATCATTTTTTCTATGTGTTTAACATTTATTATCTCCTTTATAATCTTCTGTAACGAACACTGTATAAAAAGTGATTATAGATTGCACATTTTCATTTTGAAGCAGATTCCAAAATTCTACAAACATTCTAAAGTGAGAATTGAATGTATAAACCTGAAGCTGCAACTTTGACCATAGGTAAACGGATTTTCTAATTGTGTAGCTCTATACAATTAGAAAGGCTGATACATTTAATTCAAACTTCTGTCAAAATTCCTAAATATGTATATATAAAACATCAAAATATTAACTTAAGTTTAACTATACAATCATCAAAGACATAGTTGAAAAGGGAGAAATATTTTGAAGGTAATGTAATGTATTAGAATTTTTAAAAATTTAACATATAACTGTATTTTCGGTAAATGAATGACATATGACTTTATTTCGGTATTCAGGGACATTATTTTTTTAAAACCTTATTTAATCTTTTAAAGACGTAATTTATAATCGTGAGATATTTTCGTCAAGGATTCATTTTTTAAATAGTCAAGATATTAAGTATAGGACGGGAAACACAAAATACATTTCAATGTAAAAGAATAATAATAAATCATTAATACACATACTATCTTAATATTTTTATCTCCGTGAGAAAGAGAGTTGCTCAAAAATATAATGGTTAATTTATTTTAACTTGTATCATTTTTTGTAGAATGTACAATTTCAAATTGTGTTTTATAATTCATCATTTTTTTGATAAAAAGTATTTGATAAAAGCAATTTATATATAATATTATACATTAATACCAGGAATTCTAATATCTATTGCAACTTTTTTATATAAAATATCTTTTTTAATATTATGTGTTTAAATAGATATATTTATTATTGATAAAAATTTACGAATAAGAAATTATTCTTATTTCTTCAGAATAAAATGTTAGATGATAATTCTAATAAAAATGAAAGATTAATTAGAAAACAGTTTGGAAAAGTAAATAAACATTTCAAATGTGAGCTTGTCCTTAAAGAAAATATTTAGGGAAAATATTCGAAGATGTTGCGAATTAATTTAAGAAAATTAATGCTCCGCGCTACAAGAGTTGTTAATTTAGAATGCAAATCAATGTCTTCAGTTGTCTCTCCCTATTCTCCTTAAGCTAGCATACACTTTAAGGCGGAAAATTAGTTATCTCTTCTAATTCTTTCTAAGCTTGCACACTAATTAAAATTATTTTGTTTCTCGTAATATGACTTTTCTAATACATAATTATTAAAAATAATCATATTCTAATTCAGTTTCTAGAATCTCATAAGAAATTCGTGAACAAACATTTTATGATCAAATTTATTACATTCTTTGGAAATGAAACATTTTATAGTTTTTCATCAATAAATGATTTTTGTTCAATGAAATATTTTGAAAATTATATAACCCATGAAATATTTTATTTATAAAATTAAATTCTCGTATTCCACTTTTTAAATTTTACAGAAGTGTAAAATTTGTGATTGATTCATTACTGTAACAGATTTTTATGGCTGTAATGTAATTTATTTTACACAATATACATTCCTTATAAATTTTTTTTGTAAAATTTTGTCATTTCTTATGCCAATAATTTCCTAATTCATCAAAATCATGTTTTCTACTCAAAGGTACTGGCATTACTAGTGTTTTTTTCGTATAAATATAATGCAGCGCTGTTGTAACAGCGCTTGATTGGTACGGAACAGTAGTCACAGACAATTGTTGTAATGATTAATTTATTGTAATTATTTAATGTAATTCATTGTATTACGTGAGTCGAGAAAATTTATTGGATTTTTCGTGTGACGACGAATAGGTTTGGAAACCAATAAATTGAAGAGTTTGTTGCTTAAAGAGCTAACAAAACCCATTATTTAGGAATAAATTCTTATTCCCTCTCAGACTATAATACAGCTCTTAACAGCATACAGCTCTTAACAGCATACAGCTCTTAACAGCATACAGCTCTTAATAGCATGCTTAAAAAAAAAAAAAAAAAAAAAAAAAAACAA
This sequence comes from Latrodectus elegans, assembly GCA_030067965.1. Taxonomy (NCBI): domain Eukaryota; kingdom Metazoa; phylum Arthropoda; class Arachnida; order Araneae; family Theridiidae; genus Latrodectus; species Latrodectus elegans. The sequence continues at coordinate 46,805,055 of CM057809.1, forward strand.
TGACATGTAAGTTTAAAATTTTGATTTTAAACTTATACCAATAACCCGGATACATCTCATCAGGTGTTGTCACAAAATTAAAAAGCTAATTTTTGCGTGATTTTGCGGTTTTTCTTATCTGCGTTAATATACTGTGTGTTTTGAAGGGAAAAAAGAGACAATCCAACAAAAGTTCATAGCACTGGATTCGTTGGGTTTTATAAAAACAAAATACTATTAGTGGAAACACTGCACAAAAACATGAATTTCAATTTTATTTGTATAATTATATAATTTCCAAATGTACTTTATTACTTTAGTCTTTATTATCAGTTGCTTAAAAGTACAGAATTTACACTAGTTGTATAATAATTACACGTGTCACAAATGAGGTTTAATCAAAGTACACCATCGAAGACCGAATAATCTGTTAAGGATATGGAACTAATGGTACCATAACTCCTCCCCAATCTTATACTATATAACTTTGGTTGGGAAGTAATTTAAAAAACTTAAATTACCAAGAAGAGACTTTAATTATTTATCTGCTTTATAATAGGATGAGTAACTCTTCACTAGCGTGAAATCATTCAAGATTTGTTACGTTCTGTTGTTAAACATGTTGTTCCAAAGACTGACTTTTGGAAATTGTTAGAAACAAATCAAATTTTACTTGTTAATCAGTTTAAATAAAGGTATTATCAATTGCAACGTATTATTTTATTATTAACTAAATATGTTATAGCCCAAATTACCGGTCTCTTTCATTCTGAAATTTTACAACTCAGGGAAAAAACATAAATACTACAACTTATTCACTTCAACATTTATGAAAACCTTTTTTAAGTTAAACATAAATATCAAGAAGCATTTATCCAACTTCTCCAAGTTTGCATTTTGAGAACTAAAAAAAATTTTTAAAAAGAAAAAGAAATCTGGTTATTCTGAAACATATAACAAACAAATTGGGAAGTATTCAGTAAGTAAGCTTGTTCGAAATATGCCTACTTAAATTGTAATTATCTAATTTACATGTGTGCACATGTAAGGTATAATATGCTATCATGTAAGCATATTATACATATACATATATATATATGTGTGTGTGTGTGTATATAATATGCCAGGAACAAACTCCTCAAATAACCATTACAATACATTAATGATATATATATGTATATATATATATATATATATATATATATATATATATATATATATATATATATATATATATATACATATATATATATATATTTCCAGTGATATGGTGAAATCATATGAACAAAGAAGGCTGGCAAAATGAAAGCAATCAATTATTTTTAAAGAATGCATTGACATCATGCATACCACGTACCACTTATTCAAGTGGTTATCATCGTTACAGCCAATAACACATGGATAAAAATATTTATTAATTTCTCGAAAGATCCTTTTAATTTTTACTAAAACAACGTCAGTATAACTTATCAAGTGTTTGGGCAGCAAACTTTGAATGCAAATAATTCTTTAAGCAATCTTTAAAACTTTTTATAAAAGTTAATCTGATAAATTTATAGAAATATATCTAACATTTCAATAGGAGTGAATGCTTAGTCTCTTTTAAATTTGCAAATGAAAATTTATTTTGCTGTTATCCTGTATGAGGGGATGATATAGAGGATGACCAAAGAATAGACGGATGAACAGATAGATGTGGGTCTTATCAAGTTTAAAATTAAAAACTGGAGGCCTATTTCTGGGAAATGGTTGGTATGTAAAACACTTCGGAAAAAAGCCCGGACTCCCAACAGGATGGCTTTATATCATTATCATTTTAATTATTTGCTTTTTTGAAAAAATTTTATTAATATTTATCTAATTCCTCATTTATTAATGTATTATTTTGTGAATGTGAGAATATTAAGTCATTTTGGTATTCTCGTTAGCATTTCTATTTAGTTCATACTATTTCCTGATGAATCTCTACTTGCGTGGTATTGAATAAAAACATTTATTTTCAATACTTTATTAATGCTTCTTCTTTTGTATTTTATTCTTATCTATATCTGTAAATTTTTAAGAATGGAAATTTTTTTAAAAAAACTACTATGTTCTTGATTTGTTAAGAAATATAACAATATCTTGTTGCTTGTACATTAGTTGATAAATTTAATTCTAGTGATTCAGTCCATAAAAAAACTATAAGCAATCAATAAATCAATCGATAATTATGTAAAATATTCCCTTAAATTCTGCCAAATTGACAAGAAATCATATCATATTATTCCACAGTGTTTATTCAATAAGAATTAAAGCAAAAAGTAAATTTTTTTTAAATGTTGAAATATATTTTAGAATATATTATTAAAAAAAAATTTTATGCCACAACGATTTCTGAAAATCTCTAAACATAAGCTGTTTTTTAGTTCACTATTTTAACAACAGCCAAAATACTTTTAAAAAGACTAGAAAAATTTATCATTTGTAGTGTAAATAGAAAAATCTATTAAAATATAACTTTTGTTTAAAGAACCACTAATAGTTGATTTAATATAACCACATGTATATATATATATATATATATATATATATATATATATATATATATATATATATATATATATATATATATATATATATATATATATATAGATAGATAGATAGATAGATATAGATAGATAGATAGATATTCGTTATATAGTTTACTACTGTTGAAGAAAAAAGTCGTGTAGTTTTAGCACAAATTTTTCCTAGTCGACGGGATCTTACACATGCATTTATTATTATTATTATTATTAAACAAACATAAAAACGGCTATATACAGAAATTTTTAAAAAGAGTACCGCTGTAATGAAATTATTAAATTATCACTAAAATATGTCAACAATATTTAATGAGTACAAGGACTTTTATTTCCCCAGAAAAATTTGCTAATTTTGGGAACATTTACATTTTTATGGTACTGAATTTGCAATGTCATCGCACTCAAAGAATTGTAACATATTCCGCACTTACTTAAGAACATTAATTAGAATATTAAAGTGTTATTTTTTATGCAGCGAGAGATTAAAATAAATCATCATACTTTTCCGCAAGATAAATTTCCTCCGTTTAAAAAGGTTTTCCCAAAGTTTCAAAGTTTGCATTACCCCTTTTTTTTATTTTTATTATGAATATATTATGAGTCAGGTCCTAAAAAAGCTAGAATTAATATATAAATATATAATAAAAGAGAACTCTCTCTCTCTCTCTCTCTCTCTCACGCACACATTATCTGTCATTTTCATATTTAACCACCAAATCAATAAGGATCTGTTTTTGACAACCATGCGAAACGATTGAAAAGTTGGGCCACGTGATCAGTTATTTACGAGAGTGACCGAGAGAAAAAAAAAGACTATATTTGCAAACATTTTTTCTTCAGTCGTCATCAATTTTCAATAATAGACCAAAAGAAAGAAGGTAGGAAAAAGAAAAGGAACCTGCCAAATCAATCTGTCTAAGAGGAAGAATGTGAAACCTTTCTACAACAAAAAGAAAAACATGTTTCAGGAAAGACGCCCCCTTGGCGATAGAAGGCTTCTTTTTTGGGGAGTTTACTCTCTTCTAATTTCCTTACAGCCTTTTTCCGATTTGAAATCAAACCGGTATTTCCTGTACCAATGATTAAAAATGTTTTCCAGTTTTGTTGCTTTGTTTTTTTTAATTTTTTAATTTCCAATGTTGCTACACATCATTATATAATAACATTAAAATATTGTATGCACAAAAATAGATCAGAGAATTGAAATGAGGCTTGCACCAACGAATCCACAAACTCTGTAAAAACTGACGAAGATACAAGGTCTGAAAGTCTCTGTATACTATCTTATTTTCTTTCCATTGATAAAAACAAACTATTTTTATTTTACTATTTAACTTTTTATTTCCGAATGTTCGATACTATTCTTATTTAAAATCGAAGGAGAAAAAAATTATTGAATTTTGCAAATAATGTGAGGTAGGAAAATTTGAATGTAATCAGATTTTTTCTGACAATGTTAGAAAATTGTTTTCTTTTCTGCGTTGGTATTTTAACTCTTCGGCCTTCAATATTTCACAACAATATTTTAATATCAATTTAGGTAAAAGAATTTAAAAGAGAAAGTTCAATCCATAAATTCAACAGTCGCACAAATCCTGTAAAAATTTCGAGATACAAAAGATTTAAAATCTAGTTTCAGTTATTTCCCCCATCGATGCGACAGGATTTTATTTCCTTTTTGATGTCTGGTTCTTTATCTTTCCCAATGTTTTCTAATCTAAAATCAGTTCACAAAAATTAGAAATGAGACTGTTGAACTCAAATTTTACAAATACTGAGTAAGCTATAAAATATGAAGAATCAAACGCAGTCTAGTATTTCATTGGTAGTGTTATAAAAATTTTTTACTTTCTGGTCAAATATCTACATTTTTAACTTATTCTAAAATAGCATTAAGTGTAACAGAAATATATTGAAATGAGACACTTAAATTCACACAACTACCGCAAATGTTAAACGTTGGAAAACTCGAAAGTGCATTTATATTTTAGTTCAAGATTTTCTTGGATTTAATTTAATGTATTACTAGATGTGTGTGTGTTTGTGTGTGTGTGTGTGTGTGTGTGTGTGTGTGTGTGTGTGTGTGTGTGTGTGTGTTTTTGTGTGTGTGTGTGTGTGTGTGTGTGTGTGTGTGTGTGTGTGTGTGTGTGTGTGTGTGTGTGTGTGTGTGTGTGTGTGTGTGTGTGTGTGTGTGTGTGTGTGTGTGTGTGTGTGTGTGTGTGTGTGTGTGTGTGTGTGTGTGTGTGTGTGTGTGTGTGTGTGTGTGTGTGTGTGTGTGTGTGTGTGTGTGTGTGTGTGTGTGTGTGTGTGTGTGTGTGTGTGTGTGTGTGTGTGTGTGTGTGTGTGTGTGTGTGTGTGTGTGTGTGTGTGTGTGTGTGTGTGTGTGTGTGTGTGTGTGTGTGTGTGTGTGTGTGTGTGTGTGTGTGTGTGTGTGTGTGTGTGTGTGTGTGTGTGTGTGTGTGTGTGTGTGTGTGTGTGTGTGTGTGTGTGTGTGTGTGTGTGTGTGTGTGTGTGTGTGTGTGTGTGTGTGTGTGTGTGTGTGTGTGTGTGTGTGTGTGTGTGTGTGTGTGTGTGTGTGTGTGTGTGTGTGTGTGTGTGTGTGTGTGTGTGTGTGTGTGTGTGTGTGTGTGTGTGTGTGTGTGTGTGTGTGTGTGTGTGTGTGTGTGTGTGTGTGTGTGTGTGTGTGATTTGTTGAAAATGTAAGAATTCTATTTAAATTCAAAACAATTATTATATTAAAAATATTTTTAAATTACATAACGCTTATTGGATATCAAATTTATCCCTACATTTAAATTATTGTAAGCAGCAGCAATCAGTTACAAATTACTATAAATGGTACCTTTCAAATCTCCGTGATCCAACATAGCAATGGGGGAGTGGTTAGCATCCCAGACTTCGAAGCAGTGGATTCCTGGTTTGATTCCCGGTTCAGTCATGGATGTTCATTTCTCTGCTTGTGCATTTCATTATCCCATCGCCCAGATGGCACACCCACTGGATGCCCTATACATTTGCCCCGTGTTGCTCTAAATAGGTATATATTGGATGTAGCCGGGCATTAAAAAAACTCTTTGGGATCTAGCTTTTTTAATAGGTTCTGAAATTTGTTATTAGTAGATGTACACACACTTTCTTAAACGAGCTATGAAACCAATTCTTGAACAATCCTCATTTATGTTGTGTCAATAAAAGGAAGTAATTACAGAATAAAATTTCAATCTATTATACATCTAATATTAATGAATTCCTTTCTTCCATTAAACAAATAACCTGTGATTATCTCTATGTAAGAATTTATTTTCACTAATTCTTTCTATAATTTTTAAATGATTCTAGAAGAGAGAGAGAGAGAGAGATTTTGAAATTCGTAGTTTTCAATGTTCAGTACACACATGCCATAGGGACCCGTTTATACGGTAGTCAACCATTCAAACCTCATTCATACACAGAAAGGGCAAAGACAGGATAGATAGAGAGAGAAAATACATTCATGCCCTAATCGGGATTCGAACCCAGGACCTCCCTATACACAGTCAGGTCCTCTTTCGTTACTCGAGGCAAAAAAGCTTTTTTATATTCCAGAGGCATATTTGAAAATAGTATATATATAATCATTCATTCATAATATAATCATTCATAAAATAATCATTCAATTAAAAAAATTATTGATTTCAGTACTTGATCTTTCTTTTTATAATAGTATGTTTTCGTTTATGATGAAATAAAAGATTCGATGCATCGGTGTCCTCTCTCGTGGGACCAGATAATTTCTTACCTTTCACCATCTTCCTAAAGAGCAAAACACGAAGAAATTAAGATAAACTTTTAAACTGAAAACTTATCACAATTTTAGTAATCATAGTAATATTTAGTTAGTGTAAATGCATTTTTCCACTACTGGAAATACTAATTTTTAAGCAAATATATACTAGTTGCCTTAATGTTTTTATTCAGACTGAGAAATACTAAATTTTTATGTATAACATCATTTTTCGAATAAATAAATGCTTACGAATCTTATTTATTGCATTTTTTCTTAGGAATGAACTTTAATAGTTTATAATATAGCATTTTTAAATTCATTTAAATTCCTTTTTCTATGTTTTCACATTTTTTAAAAAAATTCTTACTCAAAATTTCTCAAGGTTTTTACTTAGTCTGTATTTTAATATTCAGTTGATGTGGTTTTATATTTTTATTTTATTTTATTATTATCAAATGACATCAAAAATACGTGATTCGTATTATTCGATGAAATAAAGTATCTCCTACAATTTGAGCTTTGATAGATAGAAAGATAATTATACTATTCATATCACAATATTAAACAATATTAAAATTGTCTCTATACTATTGAAATAAAAAAATATATTAAAATAATGATGTTACTTCTGATGATTCTAAAACTTTCAAACAAAAGAACATCGCAATAATTTAAGAATAAAAGTTTGGCTTATCTTAAACTTTCCTAGTCTGCATGGAAAAAATATCATTTGTTTTCATAAACGTCCTATAAAATTTCTATAAACTGGTATGAAATCCTGTTTTATGATTACTTCTTTATTTTTAAAAATTGCAACAAAAGATGCTTTTTTGATGTCTTTCAAGATAGGAAATATAAGGCTCATATCTAACATGGATCATAAATATTTTTAAGATTCATTCATCAACTAGATATGTACAATAGCTTTGAACTCTTTTATGAAAACAAAATAGGTTTACAAATATATGGTGCTTACAAAAAGAAAATATTTCTAAAGTGTGCCTTCTGAAGAACTTAGGAGTAAACAAAAAGTTTAACTATGTTTTTAAGAACTTTCTTTTTCAAATTTTTACGCTGTGAAAACTGCAAAATATTAATTAGATGTAATATTCTCACATGTAATCTTAAAAAATATGTGTCAATCATGGGAAATTTGTTCATAAATTGAATATCATTGCAAATATTTGCTAAATATAAGAAATTGAAATGATAGTATATTATTTTTCCATTAAATTAATAAGAGTACAGTTTTATTCGTAAAAAATATTGTCACTTCCTAATGATGTGAGATAAAAATGGGGTACAAAATTATTAGAATAATGGAACTGGATGCACACTGCATGCACAATCTTTGTAATCAATTATTCGCAACTTATAAAACCTTCAAAATATCACTGATATCCTTTAATCCACTTTAACTTGGGACTTAAAATAAGCGATCAATGATAAGCGACTAGAATCTTAAAAAAAGGCAATATAGAACACAATCCAAGAAATACATTTGAATCGACATCATTTCTAGATAGTTTTACAATTCAAAGAAGTAAACGAGGCACAATGTTAATTTTTTTTTCTCCAATATTTGAGGTTAGTTTATGTGGTCAAAAACGTTTCCTGTTATTCTAGTGAACATTTTTTCCTGAATTACTCTTTATTACATATATTTCAATTACAATATGACTTTTGATGATATATCACAAAAATCTGGTTTTATAAATCAGATAAGAATATCTTACTTAATTTAATTCCAAGGAAATATAATCTAAGCCACTCAATTTTTGTCAGCGTAATAGTAAGTTTAAGAAATTAAATCAGCAATATATAGTTTATAAATGTAAAAATTAAGGTTAATTAGTCTATAAAATTATGAAAGAGGCAATTATAAAAGTTTCAATTGGTAAAAACGTCATTTTCTCAGCTAGTAAATTTGTGGGATAATTTCTTGAACAGTGTGTTGATAATTCTGATCAGTTTAAATAATTATGTCCTAATGATGCTTTGTTAACGTGATGGAAAGTTATAGCTTTACAGGCTAACGCATGTGATTACATCGTCATGATTATGGCTCAAATTTTAGAGTCTATGTCTTCCCTTATATCTCACTATGTATTAGGATTCATTGCTAATACTCACTATGTATTCTAGTGCGATGAAAAGGTCTGTAAATGTATAATTTTAAGAAATTATATTTAAAATCCGCATTCCAAATATATAAATAACAGTATAAAGAAACTATCAAAAAATCCCCTAAAAAGAAATTTTCAGCTGTGTGTCACTTGGTTTAATATAATACAGGATTTTAACTCTCACCTCGAACGAGGATGCTTATAATAATTCACAATTGACTAAGCGTTGATCTCATTAAAATGAGCTCTTGTGTGAAAAAAGCTACCGTAGAGCAACAAATATACACAGCCGTGAAAACACATAATGTTAATATGCCATTTTATTCGTTAAAATTTTCTGGAAAATTTCTAATAACTTTAAGAAAGAAAAAATGTAACTCATTTGAAGTAAATATCACAAAGTAAATTCCTTACTGTTAGAATACTCAAATTTTATTTTAGAAATGATAATCTTCCCTCGTGATATTTTCCACGTGAATTTGATAGTATTTCGACTGATGATTGTGGTTTTAACTCAAAAACACATTTAAAGGCTTAGAGCTTTATTTTCAGAACTGTCTGTTAAATTATTTCTTATGACCGGAAAAAAAAATAAAGTGGTATATTTCATACATCATTTGTTGATAATGGATCAACAATTGAAATATTCTTTTTATATAAAAAAAAATTGGAACTAAGCTTTTAGGCGAAATTTTTTTTATATTAGTTATCTTAAACCATGACATTTTCTAAATGTCAAGGCTTTATTTCATGCTTTACACAACTGTTAGTAAACCCTCTCTCTCTCAATCCTTTCCTACGTCATTAAAGGCTTAAGTATTTTTTCAATTACTTTTGCAAACGCGTCCAATTTAGTTCATTTAAAAAAAAGGAAAACTTCGCTTAGAAATTTTTATTAATTTGCAGAGAATATATTTATTTTCATGTCTTTTTTTCGTAGATGCTTTTTATCTACAAAATATTTTCTCTGTATGATTGATAGTGTACTTTTTAAGTTTAGATATCAATATTGTTGAAAAAGGATCTAGTTTTGTAAAATTTTTTCCTTTATCTATTTACTCTGTGCCTAAAAATTCAGCTTGAAAAGTCATTTGATTGACCATGGTAACGTTGGAGCAAAGAAGTTGCTCTGGCATTTAAGAAACACCGCGAGTTCATTACTTGAGCCAGCTGAAGATTATTGTACTGAGGACTATGCACGATTGCTTTACTTGATTCAGCATGCATTTAGTGTTTCCTATTTGGAATAAGATACGGCCAGTTCAGATATCATATTCAAATTTTAAAATTGTAAGCACTTTAATCAGTAGTGAATGAATATTCTTAATACAAATTGAAATGACACCGTTTTCTAATTGCAAAACATTGTTCCACAATAATTGAAATTCTCGTACTTAAAATGGGAATTTACTCTCGTAAAATTTAATCACTGCTGCTATATTCTGATATGTACTTTTTGTTGAATAAAATGGGTACTTACGTATTATCACAAGCATATTGGCGGCACTATATAAGACCGTGCCAATTCTAAAAACGGGATACGCTGACGGGACATGGAGCGCGTAGTTGAAAAGTGCAGTGGGATAGAGAAACAGTATGAAAGAAAATAATAAATAATATATGAAGAAAAATAATAAGTAATTTTTATCTGTATAGTTCTTATACCTTTATTTGACGATATATCAATTACGTTTGGTGGAAAATCATGCAAAATGGGTTTTAGAATAGAATCAAAACGATTTTTTTATCCTTTTCTTGGCCTTGTCGCCATATGAATTCTGTCAAGTAAGACTAAAGATGGTGCCTTGTTGTACCCCGTTGTCTCTTGTTCCTCTATTTCAAGGAACCCCACATTATTTTGATTGTTTGGGTATGCACACCCATTTTAAGGTCGACAAAATTATATTTGTGATTTACTCTTAAATGATTAAATCCAGCGATAGCCAATTGATCAGTTTGATACACTCTCCAACTGTTAGAATAAAGTGTACTCCATTCCACAATGTTTTCGAAAATTTATCTGGAAAAGCGAGGCTGTAGTTTTATCAGGAACTGTTGCTAAAAATGCTTATTTGGTCTCTCGATACATCCCACTAGAAATCTATTACTCTGGAAATATTCCACTTCGAATTATTTTTCCTTTTCATGAACAAGCTTTCATCTATTTCCACAATGCGGCCAGGTCCATTTATTTTCGTTCTTCCTTTGCTTTCCATATGGAGAACACAAATCTCTCTCATATAATTACTCCTGTCTATGACTATTTTGTCTGCTAAATTAAGTGTTGAGTTTGTTAGTTCTCTTAATTAATTTGACTGTTGTTAATTCTTTGAACCAGCAATACATGAATCTTACTGATGTCAATGACGAGATACGGCTTCCCTCAAACTAATTACGACTTCTAATTCCCGCGTGTTGATCACAGGTTGCAACGTTGCACTTCAAAAAATCTGTTTTCGAAAATAAAGTTTTATCATTTGAGAGTTGGTGCATTTCCTAACGTCTGGTAAAATGTTATATTTTTATAAGTGTAATGGCATCTTTTTCAGAATTCAGTAAATCCCAGATTCGCATTTTAGTATTCGAGCTTGCCATTTTCAACGAACGGTTAGGCTGAAAAAGGTGCCAAGCGGGGAAGTTTGAAGCAATCACATGGTTGCCAATTCGGCGCCTAAGACGCGTGTGATATTGGGATTGCGAATTTGGCAATTTATCCCGGAGGTTGGCATAGTTGCGATAATACGTAAGTACCATAAAATGTTGTAGGTAAAAATGCATTTTCATTTTTAATAAAACAATAAAATTTAAATCTAAAGATCTTAAGAAATGATTATTATTAAATGTTAACATCACTACACGCAAGTCACATTAAAAAAATTAATGATATGGAATAAAAGTACATTTATATCTTTCTTCGGAAACACCAAAATCTTACAAGACGCTGACTGTTGCATTATCTGTTAAATTATTGGTTGCTAAACTATCGTTATATTATTTCTAAGAAAAACTAAATGAGCATATTTAAATAATTATTTCACATTTGAAATTTAATAAAATATGAATTTACATAAAGTACCTACACTATGTTGTGAAAAAACGAATAATGAGATGAAATTGTGCCACTAATCCGAAACTTAGTATGCTTTTGTAATGTGATAAGTTACAGGAATTTTTAACATATCAAAACAAATAAAAATTTAGACTAATAACATTTAAAGAAATAGAAACTAAAATTATTGAATAATATTAAGACTGAGCTATCCTTTTTAAAATACGAGATATTGAAGAAATGTATCTTCAGATCGTGGATTTCAATAGGAATAGTCATTCAACTTTAAAAAGAGTCAAATCAAAGGCCTCAGTGAAGTAAGTTGGCCAAGGTAATATAGTATTTGTTTGCTCTTCACACAACATTAGGCATTGCAATGATTCAGGATGTCCTTGAAAGACAAATAAATGACAAAATCCGATATACAAGAAACCCACTGTGTCACTATTGTTCAATGTCACTTGCCAGTCAGTCAGGTTCCAATCGGAGATATAATATTCGTAGACGATTTGGTTAGTTTGTACCCAGATTTTGACTCCCATTAATTCATTTACCAATGATACAGGGGAGCCAATCCCAAGAGATTTGAAAGTTTATTGATATTGTAAATCCAGGAACAATGGCCTAGAGTCTATTCCTGGATAAAAGGTTAAAATATATCTGTGAGGCGACATTTTGTAATTCAAATCTCTTTTTTCAACTCCGACCTACACCTCTTCGTTGGTGGCTCCTAGTAACACCAATAACATCGGTGGCTAACGTAGGCGGAGGGGGCACAATTTTAGTTCATTTGTTAAATATTGTTTAAAAATTATTTGGTCAGGTGTGCCAATATTATTTTGTATATATTGAATTTTCTAAGTTAATTTTGATCAGGTGTGCTAAAGCGTAGCCAACAACATGGCGGAATCATCAACGCTCCAAGACGAAAATAATATTTCACCTACTTGGGATATAAACAGGCGAAATGAAAAAATAAACACAATATTTGATTTAGAGAGAGATATTCAAACAGTTATTGCAAATAGTAAACTGACCTTGCTATCACAAGCCAAGATAAGAGATGGTATCAGCGAATTAATGAAAGTCATAATAGATCAAGTTCAGGAAATAGCACAGTTGAAAGCTCAAATCAGCACAGCTAAATCTTATGCAGCAATAGTTCAACAAAGTAGTAAACATTTCAAACACAAACTGATCAATCAAAAATAAAGGCAACCAGATAAAGGTCAAGACAGAGGAAAAGTAACGTACTCTTAATATATCCAAATACAGGAGGGAAAACATCAGAAGATACAAGGAAAACTGTCAAAAATATAGTAGATCCAGCAAAAGTTAAAGCAAACATAAACAAAACAAGATCCATCAGAAAAGGTGGAATAATCATAGAAACTAATAACGAACAAGACATAGAAACCATTATAAAAGAAATTCAAAAACAAGATAAAAAAGAAGAACTGGTAGTAACAAAACCCGTTAAGAGGAAACCGAGAATTATCCTACATGACGTAGATAAAGAAATTGAAAAAGAAGAGATTATAACAAAAATAATCCAACAAAATAATTTAGAGGAAGATTTTGGTCTTGAGGTCCTCTTTAAATTTAATGGCAAATATGGAAACAATTGGATTTTAATTGTAGACAGCCGAGATTATCCAAAAATCAAAGATCTCAAAAGACTATATTTAGGCAGGACGTCGATACGTTTTAGAGAATACATAAGAATTGTACAGTGTTAAAAATGTTTGAAGTATGGCCATTTTGCGAAAGATTGTAAGAATACAGAAAAATGTGGAAGATGTGGCCAATCACATAAAGAAGAAAGATGCGAAAATGAATATACATGCTGTAACTGTATGCAATACAATGATAGATTTAAAACAAGGTATAAAACAGATCATGGAGCAAAAGATAAAAAATGCAATACATATGAAAAAGAGCTTAATAATATTATATCAAAAATTGACTATGGTCTATAATAAAAATAATAATTGCATAAAGTTCCTACATCTAAATTTAAACCATTGACGTGCAGCCTATCTCACACTAGCACAAGAATTACTTAAAGAAGAAATTGAAATTGCCTCTATTAATGACCCATATGTATATAAAAATGCAATAGTAGAAATTCCAAAACAATACCGAATAGTAGCCACTGCACAACCCAAAACTGCCCTATTGATATTAAAAGACTATAGAATAGTTACAATACTCGAAGAAAGTGAAATAATAATAATAAAGATTGAAATAAATGATCTGATTTTAATAGTCTGTTCAACATATATACCTCCTTCACAAGAAATTGAAGACACATTAGTACAAATAGAAAATCTGATAATTAAATACAATAGAGATAAATGGTTAATCTTTGGGGACTTTAACGCAAAATCCTCAATATGGAGTTCAAGATCTACAGATAATAGAGGACAAAACGTAGCCGACTTTGCATTTAGACAAAACTTAATAATAGAAAACAATCCTAACAGCAAACCAACATATGAAAGTGTCTTGGGAATAAGCTGGATAGATCTCTTAATAACAAAAAATTTAACAAAAGAAGAAATAATTGAATGGGAGATACAGGGTAAATTTACTGCCAGTGACCATAATATTATGGTTTGTAAATTAAAAACAAATACAAGCAAAAATCAAAGAGAAATAAGATATAATAGGAAATCGTTGAATTGGCAAACCTTAAGTCATGAACTAAAAGGATTGATTAAAGAAATAAATGAAGAGGTAATTGACCAATTGGATGTAAACGAGCTTATTGAAAAAATAGAAACAAAACTATTAGATATATGTAAAAAGATTAAAAAGAAAAATAATAAGAAGTGTATAAAATCAAACTATTGGTGGACAGATCAACTTACAATACAAAGATCAAAAGTAAGAGCATTAAGAAGAAGATTCCAAAAAGAAATAGAACATAATCAGAGACAAACTCTAAGAGTAACATTTAAAAGAGAGAATGCAATATATAGAAAACTAATTATTAAAACTAAACAGTCTGCATTCAGAGAATATCTAAACTCAATTACAAATCAAAATGCATTTGGCAATTACTATAAATCAATTAGACAAAATCAAAACTTGAACATGATAAAAATGGTCGAAAAACAAGGAGGAGTAATGACTGAAAGTACAAATGAAGCAATAGATACTATATTAGAATATAACTTCCAATATGAAGACATAATACCAATAGAAGAAAAATACGAAAACAGTAATGAGGAAGATATCACAATAAAAGAAATAGAAGATATAATAAAAGAAATGAAATTGGGAAAAGCGTCGGGTTATAATAATATAGAATTAGAGGTATATGCTGAATTATTCAATATAGATAGATCATGGTTTACAAAAATAATGAACAAATGCTGGACAATAGGAGTATTCACAAATATATGGAAAAAAGCAAAAGTTATATTAATACCAAAAGAAGGCAAAAATTTAACTCAGACAGACTCATATAGGCCGATTTGCTTGTTACCAATATGTGGAAAAATTCTAGATAAGATAATTTTAAATAGGTTAAATTATACTTTAAACAGTTAAAATAACATAAACAGACAGCAATATGGATTTACGAGAGGTAGAAGTGCAGAGGATGCAATATACGATTTAGTATCAAAAATTAAGGAAAATATGAAGAATAAATTATATACCTGTATGATATCATTAGAGAGAGAGAGATAAAAAATGCATTTAACTCAATTAGAAGAAATAATATACTGGAAGCCTTGAACAAATACAAATTAAAAGAAAATTTATACAATATAATACATTCCTTTCTAGCTAATAGAACCTATCTGAATTCAACTAATAAACCTATAAAATGTAATATTGGAGTTCCACAAGGATCATCTTTGGGCCCGATACTATGGAACATCATTGTAAATGAATTGTTGGAATTAAAGTTAGAAGAAAATGCAGATATTCAAGCTTACGCAGATGACATAATAATAATGTGGAAAGACAGGATATATTATAAATTTTCCAATACAACAAAATCAGACATAAGTAAAATTGAAAACTGGATTCATAAATATAAACTAAATCTTAGTATAAATAAATGTTATTACACGATATTCACTATTAAGAAAAATATATCCAGAAGACCAACCTTACAAATATTGGGACAAAATATTAAATACTCAAATCATATTAGATACTTAGGTGTCATTTTAGATCCAAGATTAAATTGGACAGAACATTTAAACTCTTTGCAAGACAAAATATTTTGCTTTATAAACAAAATAGATAGGATAACTAGGAAAACATGGGGCCTAAGACCTGAAATAATAAAAACAATATATAAAGCAGTTATAGAAAAGATAATAGTATATGGATCAATAGCCTGGTATAATAATACAGTTAAAATGAATGTAAAAATAAATCAGATACAAAGAATAGCATTATTAAAAATAGCAAAAACATATAATACAGTGTCAACAGAAGCATTACAGGTCTTAACAGGATGTCCACCACTAGACTATATAATAAAATATAACAGACTAAAATATTTACTATTGAACAAAGGACTAAACATTAAAATAGAAAATATGGAATTGAATAAAGAAAACACATATATTAAACAAGTAAAACATAAGCCTCCTTGGAACAAGACAGAAATAAATTGGACCAATTCAATTAATATACAAGACTATTATATATTCACAGATGGCTCCAAAATTGACAACAAAGTTGGCTCAGCAGTAATTGTAGGAACAAACAATCAAATTACAGATGTAATAAGATGTAGACTAAATGACCAAGCAACAGTTTATGAGGCGGAAGCTCAAGCAATATTAACATCAATGGAATATATAATAAAAAATCATATAGAAATTTGCCATATACATTCCGATTCAAGATCAGTTTTGGATACAATAAAATCAGGGAAAACAGAAAATAAAACAATTGACAAAATAATAGATCTGATTCAAACCAACAACAACACTTTTACTTTTCATTGGATTAAAGCACATCAAAGAATATAATTAAATGAATTGGCAGATTTAAACACAAAACAGGCCACAAAAAGAAATAAAATAGACTATATAGTACCATATACAAAACAACAAATTAAGACAATAATCCATAAACAGATATTAAAGCAATGGCAATGAAACTGGAAAAATTCAAACAAAACTAGAAGACTGTATGATATTTATCCAAGAGTTAAAGAAAATAGAATTTCTGCAGATTTTCTTCTAAATCAGATTAAGACAGGACATGGTGCATTTGCTACATATCAGAATAGATTCTTTAATCAGACAGATAAATGCCAATATGATAATCTTATACAAGATGTAGAACATATAATCTACGATTGTAAGCAATTTGACAAAATCAGACTTAAATATTTTCCAGTAAACTATAAAACAATAGCCTTAAAAAATATGCTTAATAACTCTAAGATAAAACGGGGACTTCAAGAAATAATGTACAGTATTTTTATAAGTACAATACCTCCAGAGACATAAATCAAATAATAACAGCGGTACTGTTATTATATAATAGCGAAAAGATAATGAAATACTTCATTTTAATACTTAAATTTTGTTAATAAACTAAGTAAGTTTATACATTATTATGTTGATATTGTAACTCTAAATTTTAATAAAGGCAAGTAGCCCATTCTTCCGTCTGGGGCGAGTCTGGGTGGATTGCGGGCTGGTGGCGGCCGGTCTGCGTGCAAGGCTCGGACTACGCCGGGGTGCTACGCATGGTTTGGCCAGTGCAGATATTGCTGCTGACTTAGGATTGGGGGCTGAAGTTCCGGCCTTCGATCAGTCATGGGCCGAGTGCTCTCCTGGCGGATTGCTGTCCGCGATTAGTCATTTTGATGCCGAATACCTTAGGGTGGGACGGCGTAATAACAACATGTATTACCAATGATACAGCAACAATACTGCTTTGATTTAAATCGAACTCCTGAAAGTTGATGGCATCTAATTGGAGGTACGAAATCTTCAGCAATAAATCCTAATTTTCTCTCTGTGCAGATGACCACTGCATAAATGTATGAATACGAAAAGGTCAATTGATTGTCTTTTATCAAGCTGCAGAGTACTCCAATGACTCGCAGATACATTGACGACTCTTTACAGCTAATAGTATTACTGAGATTCAAGTCAACTAGGAGGTACTCAGCAACAAGGAAACGTTCAGTCCATATTGTGTGATTTACTTCAACTAGTCTATAAAATTATTTTGATTATAAATATCAATCACTTATTTATCTATGCAAACATTATGTATATACCAAATTACATTATGTTTATTTTTCTCTGAGTTCTTGTATTTTTTCAACAGACGTATACTTGTAACAGACTTTTACAAAAAAGAAATAATATACTTTAAATTATTTCTTTTTTGTAACTACAAAAAAAGTTTGCGTTCTTTTATTTTCCTATTGCATTGGAGGAAATTTCCACATTTATAAAACTTCCTATAAGTATATCATTCGAGCAATGAACATAGGGTCAACCATCCTTTAAATTTTCTAGTTATAAGTCATATAGTATTAAAATTATTTAATTTCTAATGAATAAAATATGATCAGTCTAAGAAGTGATTTATGTTGATGCTATTGTTAAATCTTTGTCTCATAAAATTTTAATATAATAATTAATAAAATGTCCCCAGATATGTGCATATCCGTTTGCCACGATAGATAGTTGAGAATTTCTCAAGTTTCCTCCCTTGCAACACACGAGTAAAGAGACAATATGAAAAGTCTTCCGGGGGAACTATACGTGGTATATATTTAAATGTCTTATAACAGATTTTAGATATTAGTTTATCTGCCTTGTGGTATTAAAGTTTTCCGGCATATTTAGGACAAAGAAATATTCACTGATGGTAAATATCAATTGCATGGTATGAAACTGCATGATATTAAACTTTAAATTTTTCTTTAGAAATAAGTAATTTTTAAATTTAGTGATTTGAAAATGGTTTCTGGGATTGTTATGCAGGAGGATAATATTAGCTCTCAACATGATTTTATAATGGATTTCATATGTGAACATATTGTTATCCATGAGAAGCGAATCTGCTCGCAGCATTTCACAGTAAGGCTATTTTTCTAAACGTCCTTCCATTCGCATTAATTCGTCGACAAATATATATTATCTACCTGCACAACTTCTGCAAGACATCTATTTCTACTCTGTGAAATAAATGTAATTACTAAAGTAACTATTTTTTTATTGTTGCCATTTGCAAATTTTTATGGATCTTTCCTCATATAAATCATCTTAAACAACGTAAAGTTTAATATAAGATAAGTATATTAAAAAATGTACAGCAAAATGACTTAAAATTTTGTCAATAATTCGTAAATAAGATCATATTTGTTTTGAAATGGATCATTGCTTAAGAAATATAGAATAATTAAATAACATACACATTTTTAGTACGTGAATGAATTAGTTGCAGGGTGTGTAAATTAATCACTCAATATAATTTACTGGGGATTTCTTTGCTCTCTAAAATTACGCCGTTATATCTTATAAACACAAACATTATTCTGAATTTTAGAACCAAGCCAAAATTCAATGATTAACGCTTTGCATTTCAACAGCTCATAAGTTCGACAACCACCCCCTGTCTAGATGCTACTTGTGGTTTGAAATAAATTTTAAATTATGTCCCTAATTAGCCCTCATGTGCAAAAAGTGAACGTAGAGAGACAAAACAATCAACTCAAATTATAAATTGCTTCGTGGGAAGAGTCTAATCAGATATTCTCGATAGTAGTGTTTGAACTCAGGAATTCTCCCTTCTTTAAATTCGGAATATTAATCCCTTCATTTCATAGATTAAATATGTATTTTCATAGTGGAAGCTATGATTTGAACCCTCTTAAATTTCACCAAATAATTACAATGGTTTGCTCAATATTTTACGAATTTTCCTGTTACAAGAAACATTGTATCACTTAACGCTTCATATCATTATCGAGTTACCATTTTGTATTATTAGTTTAATATATCACATCTAACCCTTGTTCAAATCACTTCATTTAAGAGTCTTGTTATGTATTAAATTTTAATACTTTCATCTTTGAAAATAATGATCAATCATTGGTTTATAGACATATAAACCAATAGAGTGAGAATAAAGCCAATTTGTTCTCTCTCTACCGTTCATACTTTATAAGTTTCTGAAGTATTCCTCCAGAAGAAAACTTATAGACTCTCTTAATCGTTTATACTCGTATTAATCTCACTATAAGTGACCATACAAAATAAAGCGTTTATTCTATCAAGGAAATAAAACTATTTTCTTCCAATCATATAAACTGATATATTTAAATAAAATTTCATTTGAGAATGAATTTCTGAAATACAAACAATTTAATGTTTTCAATTGGCATTTTCTCTTTTCGTGAATTTTGTAAGCTTTATATTTTTCCAAGAATTTATGGTCCTATTTTTCAGGATGGAAACTTGAAATTTTTCCGCTTATGGCTGGACTACAGATCTCAGAAGGACTTGTCTTTTGGCACATGGATATTGTGTTGATATGACCCACACATGTTTACTAGCACCATTTAATATTCTTGTGTATATGCATCGGCTTGGTGATATAAAAACAAAATCGTGGATAAAAATGAACACCACGTATTTTATGTGATTTTAAAACTCTTTTAAATAATCGATCTTGACTTAAAGTAATAGTTTTACAAAAATTCAAGATAGACATACAGTTGAATCTAATAAATAAACTAGATAAGTAGACATGAGTAAATAATGTTCTTAAACAAATAATAAGGATTGATAAGTAAGTTTCAGATTTTAGCTGCATGTTCGAAAGAGCCTTTTTATTAATCAGTGAACTGAATGTTCAACGATTTGGAAAAACTTAGGTGATAGCCACTGCAAACATTGGTGTAGATTTTTTTATAATCTTCCCACATAAATTATACATTTTACATTTACAATTAAAAGTTATAAACTTTAATTATAAGTTATAAATTTTTCATTTGATTGAAATATGTATAGAATGCATGAATTTCTTGAAAATTCTGTGTTATAATTATTTTACTGATGGAATCAAGACATAAATGAAAATCATGAGATATGCATTGTTGAACAATAAAGGTATTTTTCATCTATGGTATTTAAACGAATTCTTTGAACTGTATAATAGGTGATTTTTGGCAACCCATCTAGGAAAATTTATGAACTGAAAAACTGTTTCTATTAGACTTTTTTTTAACATATATAGTATTTTGCATTCAGGGAATCTAAAATTTTAGGCAGTATTCTCCTGTCATTGAAAGATAAACCAAGTAAAGACCCAAAAAACTCTATGAGTGTAAATATCAGAAAGGTATATCTACGTCT
This sequence comes from Latrodectus elegans, assembly GCA_030067965.1. Taxonomy (NCBI): domain Eukaryota; kingdom Metazoa; phylum Arthropoda; class Arachnida; order Araneae; family Theridiidae; genus Latrodectus; species Latrodectus elegans. The sequence goes on from CM057809.1 coordinate 46,825,904, forward strand.
TCTTGTACAATGTTGGCTATGATCATATCTAAAACTCCCTTTTCTGATAGCATAGTATTACAATTTTGCGACTATAAAACCTAATGCACACTTATCACGAAAATTTCCAACATTTATATTTCTCTCTTATTTGTAATACACTAAATTTTCTACCTTTATTTTTTTGGCCTTTAAAAAAATTCAAAAGACAAATTTACTGAAATAAGAAAATATTGAGGTTTTAGAAATATAATAGTAAGAAGGAAAGATAGAGCAGTCTGAAATTCCTGTTAAAACTATCTCAAAATGTAATTCTTTTTTAAGAATTATTTTGTACATGTATGATAAGTGTAAAATAGATCATGTTTTATCTCAATTAATACTCACTGAAGAGAGGATTGTATAAAACACACAATTTATTTCTCCGATGATTCTCAATGGCTACTGCCAGTTTCTTTTTTATGACTCAAGGGGGGCGCTGCGCACGCAGACGGCAACATTCCGCCCGGCGTTGACATGGTACATTCAACAATTTGAAATATCAAGAAAAATATTAACACACTATATAATATAATATATGAGTACAATGATACCCACTATTAATAATAAACTACAATAAATACATAATGATACACAGATATATTTGATAGAGTTCTCACTCCATAACTAGGCAGGGGCAAAATGCAAATCTAATCTTTTAAAAACTCTCCATGCTTCTTTTTAACTAAAACTAATCTCACCTTCTTATCCTTCCCTGGGAATGTTTGCATTATTCTGCCCAATAGCTTGTTACAAACCTGTACATTATATAATTTTAAAATCACCATAGTGCCAACTTGCACATTCACTTTGGTGAACCTTCACTTTGATCTTTCTTGTATTGCACTTAAATAATTGTCAGACCAATGCTTCCAAAATGTCTGCACTAACTTAGTTAATTTTTGCCATTTTTTAAATTTATTGTCATGTAAATTTAGGATGTTGGGTTTTGCAATTGCTGTGATGGGTCTGCCTATCAAAAAATGGCCAGGTGTTTAGACATCATAATCATTTAAGTCAGATGATAGAGGATGCAATGGGCGAGAATTAAGAATTGCCTCAATCTGATCAATTACAGTTAAGAATTCCTCAAAGGTTAGTTTCAAATTGCCTACTACATGTTTAAGATGGTATTTTGTGGATTTGACACCAGCCTCCCAAAGTCCACCATGATTCGGGGATCTAGAGGGAATGAAAGTCCGATCAACCTTTTCTTTGGACAAATAATTACTCAAGTTTTCATCTGGACTCCTAACTAATTTACTCAGTTTCTTTAATTCGAATTTGCTGACAACAAAATTAGTATCGTTATCAGAAAATATGTGGCCACTTTTCCCTCTTCTGCTAAAAAATCTCTTAAGTGTAGTTACAAAGGCATCACTAGAGAGGTCTGTTAACATCTCTAAATGACAAGCTTTAGTCACAAAACAAATGAAAATACACGCAAAAATTTTATTACATTCCTTTTCTTTGATTGGGATATTTTATATAAAAAGGACCAAAAAATCTACCCCTACGCAATTGAATGGAAAGTTTGGGGTTACTGTCTCTTCAGGTAAATGTCCCATGAGCTGTTGCCAAGGTACTGGTTTTGCTTTAAAGCAAACAACACAATCGTGCACTAGTTTTCTACAAAGGTTACGTCCACTTAAAGGCCAAAACCTTCATTTAATAACAAACAATAACCCTTGTGGGACAATATGTAAATAGTTCATATGAAACATTTCAGCAGACATCACAGTCAATTTATGATTGGTTGGTAAAATTATAGGAAACCTTCTATCAAAATTAAACTTACTGTTGGCTAGTCTTCCACCAACTCTTACAACACCCCTTTCCTCTGAAAAGGGAAAAGATTTTTTAACTTATATCTACAGGCACATTACCATCCTTCTGAAGCCTGTAATTTCCTTTTTAAAACACTCTTGTTGAACTAATTTTATTAAGACAAATTCAGTATCTTCAAATTCTTTACATTGCAGGGGGCCAGTTACCTTTTGCTGTGATTTGCAATTATTAAGGAATTTATAAAGAAAGGCTAAAACACATACAAGTTTAGTATAATTGTTAGTAATGTTAAGTAACTCAGTTAAAAAATTAAATGTCACTAAGAAAACAAGTCTCTTGAACCTTCGTTTACTCTTAACCAGTTCTGAATTAAAATGTTGTAAGTCCTCGTTAATTAGCTCTTCACAGTTGTTAAGGGTCTCTACTTCCTCGATGATAAGTAGTGGTCCATGCCACCACAAAGAATTATTCCTCAGTTGTGCTGAATTGCAGCCACGAGAAACGATGTCTGCTGGATTTCGCTCTGATGATATATGTCTCAATTGTGAGATATCTGTCAGAACTTGTATTTTAGAAACTCTGGTAGCAAAAAAGGTTTTCAATTCTGCTGGAGACTTCTGAATCCAGGAAAAAACAATTTTGCTGTCCGAAAAATACCAATTTTGATCTATCTTAAGTTCTAGGGAAGTGTTAACCTTTTTCATCAATTTAGATAGCAATATACGTGCACTCAGTTTAAGTCGTGGAATCGAAAATGTTTTCATTGATGCAACTCATCCCTTGCTGCACACTCGATGTAAAGTTACTTCACCACTCGCTGATACGCATCTTAGATAGACTGCTGCACCGTAATAGCCCTCTGATGCATCTGAGAATCCAAAAAGTTCAATTTTTACAACATTTTCTGGTAGCATATATAGATTTATTTTAATATATTTAATGTCACATAACCCATAAAAAACTGTAACCATTCTTGTACGACATCCGATGGCAGTCTTTTGATAACCTCCACAAACGGTGCATAAAAACCTCAGCCTTTGTAAGCACAGGGCCTATCAAACCAAGTGGGTCAAAAATACGGGTAATTATGGACATAATTTCTCTCTTTGTAACCATAGAAGCTTCTTTTTGAGCATATTGTAGGAAAGCTCATCACTCTTGGCCTTCCATAGCAATCCTAATGTTTTTGTTTAATCAAAGCTATATAGTCATTTGAATCTTCAAAAAATTCTTAGCTCTGGACAGTTACTTTGCACTTATGTATTTCCATACCACAAGTTATGAATATTTTAATTAATTCTTGCTTTAGACAATTTACACTTTCTAAATTTGACCCTCCACTCAATATGTCATCCATGTACATATTCTTCTATACTACTTGAGAAGCCAGTGGAAATTTCAGTTGTTCATTAGTACCTAACTGTTGAAGACATCTCTGAGACAAATATGGAGCACCAGTGGTTCCATACGTCACTGTGCATAATTGATACGTTTTAATATTCACTTCCTTACTATCTTTCCATACAATTCTTTTACAAGTCTCTTTGTGCAGGATCAATCCAAATCATTCTACACATTTTTGAATATCGGTAGTAAAATCAAAAAGATGTTTTCCTCCTATTATAGCAAATAAATCATCTTGAATTACACCACCATTTAGCTGTATCGAATTTAATGACTCACCAATTGAAGTAATTTGTGAAACGTAGAACACAACTCAACATTTAGTACTCGTTTTCTGTGGTCTATAAACTGCATGATGAGGTAAATATTAGACCACTTCAGGTTCTTACGTCATAGAAACTTCTTGCTTATGATTTAAGCACTATGAGTGAATACTCATAAATTGACGATATATTTCCAGAAGTTCTGGATTCTTTTCTAACTTATTCCACAAGGAATTTATACTTTTGACTGCAATCTCTCTAGATTCTCTCAGTAATTTCGGATCTTTTTTAAACGGCATCTGTACCACAAATTTTCCTGATTTATCCCTTTTATGAGTTTTTATAAAATGATTATTAGCTTCAAATATCTCAGTAGTTTCAAATTTCAGTATTTCAAAAATTCCGCATAATTTTGCTTAAGTCGTCACCCTCGTTTATAAGTGCACAGTGTACATTAGTCTCAGTTACTATTGGTACACTACCACTCACTACAAATCCGGATACTGTGTTTTGTAAAATTAATTTACTATTGGTAGAGTAAATTCTGTCAGGTTTTAACTGTCCATAAAAATTCTCTGCTCCCAGAATTAAATCGATTGGACCTGGAACATTAAATCCCGAATCCGCTAACTTAATGTTTCTTTTTTAAATCCGGAACGCAAATATCAATTTACCTTAAAGGGGTCAAATTTGTAACACTGAGAACAACCAAAAATTCTAAATCTAATTTGAAATTTCTTATATCATTAACAATCGTTGCATTAACTTTAGATTTAATTGTCAGAGAAATTCCATTTAAACCTGAAATTCCAATATTTATTTATATCTTTCTTAAATTAAGCTTGTCAATGCAACTCTTACTTACAAAAAATAGCACTGGATCCAACGTCTAATAAACCACGAACGTGTAAAACATTTCCCAAGTCATCGGTTAAAAAAACAAATAAAAGTGCTAAGTAGTACAGACTTAGTATTTGGTGACGAAGTATGACTAGCCGCCGCCAAGCAATTTTGATCCTGACCTCGTGGCTCTTGTTTATTGCTAGTAGGAACGAATTCTAAAGTTGTGGGGGAGGAAAAGGAACCCACTTTCGCAGTGAGAGTATTTACATTCTCATTAGGCGTCAATTAACGTTCTTGTTTTTGATCTGACTGAAAGTGAAATGTGGCATGATGACGCCGCTTACTGATATTGCACGAATGTTTTGATTTACAAGTCGTTACCCTATGATTATTCCCTAAGCAATTAAAACAGAAGTGATTTGATTTTACAAACTCAATTACTGACATATTTTTATAATTAGGGCATTTATATATCGGGTGATTCTCATTACATGATAAAACATAATTATTATTTTTAACTTCCGAAAGTAAAACTCTCGACGTGTATTTTGACTCGGATAATTTATTAAACTTTGGGTTTTCCACCAAAGTGTTACCTCGGGAAGTAAAATATAAATCAATTTCTTTCGCTAATTCAGAGGGTTTAAACCATGTGTCAGCCTGTCTCATATTCATATGAAACATAGTTTCTCTATCTAAGGTCTGGCATATTTTATTCGACACAATTAAATCTTTGAGAGTTTCGAAATTTGTTACCTTCCTCATTTGTAAATAATTTTCCCAGCTCGACGTTAATCGCGATGCAAATTGTACGGATGTTTCATTTGGTTGGCGGTGGGTTTTCCTAAAATGTTCTAAACATGATTGAGGGGTAGGCTCAAATTCTCGAGGAATTATTGTTTTTACTTTAGAATACTCATTTAACACGTCATCCTTTATGTAAGTTATCACATTAGTCGCCCTTTCCCCTAGCAAATTTAACAAAATCTCAGCTTTGTATTTATTAGAGACTTTTTTTGAAAATAGAGGCCCTTTCTAAAGATTCAAAAAAATAACTCCAACCCTCAAGTCTACTAGGAGTTTTAATAGTTAAAGTACGGACACTTTTTATGGAGAGTCTAAAGATTCAGTATAATTATTTTCAACATTTTCACCTTTTGAATTTGACTTAGATTCCACTTTCACGCGAGCAATTTCTAATTAATTTTTTCGTTCTTTTAAGTTTAATTTTTTTCTAATTCTAATTGTTGAAGCTCTTCAGATTTTCTCTGTTCGAGCTTAATTTTCTCCAACTCTAGTACCCGCAACTCATTGGACTTTCGCTCTTCAATTATCGTATTTGCTAATTCTACAACGAAATCCTTCTCTGTCCCGTACTTCTGGTTTTGTTTTATAATACTGCTTAATTCTGAAACAGTCATTTTTTCATTGACATCTTCTCCTAACTCAATACCATTAATATCAAATCCTCTTTTTTTACACCTTCAAACATTTTGGATAGTTATTAATACTTCAAAATAAATATAAAGATCTATTCTCCGAACATATAAATTACTCAGTGACATACCTCAATTACGTTGATGATACTCAGCAAAGGCGTAAATTATCACTCATAGCCATCATATAGATCCATAGGTTGCTAAGTTTTCTCTGGCTCGACGGACCAATGTAAAATAGCTGAGTTTTTAACTCAATTAATATTCACTCAAAGACTGTATAAAACACACACTTTATTTCTCCGACTCTCAGTGGCTACTACTGGTTTCTTTTTTATGACTCAAAGAGGGGCGCTGCGCTCGCAGGCATCGACAATAACAATTTTTAAATTTGTTTACAGTTTTCCTGACGATCTTCTTGTCTTCTTCCTAGGAGTTTTCTCTAGAAAAATATATTTTACAGAAAAGCCTCTCAACAAATTTTTGGATTATTGGTTTAGTTGAGATCTAGAAAGCTCTTTGTTCTAAGGGCTAATTTGGAGCGGGCCTAAGTTTAAAACTCAGACTCTGAACTATTGGGTTGTTCGGAAAGTAATTTTGTTTTTGATGAAAATGAAAACCGTATAACGAATAAATATCACATTGCATTGCACACTGTCCATTGTAGTCCAATAGCTTTTACCATCCTTCTGGTAGTAGCACGATTTCACACTCATAAATTGGTTGGTTTGTACTGGCAAAAAGCTGATCCAGGTGGGAAAAAGGAAATTACTTTCCGAACAACCCAATACTAGGAATATCGCGAAGCTAATAATGGGAATCGAATCCCCAAGGCGTCAGCTGCTATCTCGGTTTTGGGTTGATTGAAGAAAATAATGAAAAATAGTATTTCTAAACAAAGCTAATCATTTCACCACTAGTGTTGATGTAAAGTTAAAGTTTATTTTTTATTTTTTTTTAAATTAAATTTTTTTCACATTATTTGAAATTAGATTCAATTTTGAATGCGCTGAATACATTCGAATATTTGTTCAGAGTATTTAAAATCTAAAAATTTATTCAGAAATTTGTTTGAATGGTTTAAAATATAGTCATTTTTTTCTATATTACTTGCTATTAAACGTACAAAAATAAATGTGCAAGAAAAATAAAGGCTTTGACTTACACGAAGTTCCCATTTGAATATCAATAATGGATTACTAAAGTAGTTTCAATATTTTTTTAGAATTTATTTAATGAAAAATGGATTTAAACAAAGGAATAATAGAAAATGAATAATGCTTTTTCGATTGAAGTAAAAACTAATAAAAGTAACCATGGAAATAAAAGAAAAGTGTTTTATCTTTTTGCAGTCTACAATAAAAAATGAAGCATTTAAACCTGATTCTTCAGGAAGTTGGATTTAAAAAGTTTATGATTTTATCAATATTTGGCAATGGAAAGGATCTGAATCGACAAAATTCTTTAGACTCTGAATCGACATACGGCTAAAGGAACAAAATTTTATATTTTAAATAATCTCCTCCTTACAGGAAGTTTTATTGATCTTGGAGGAATGAATCCATTCAGGAAATCATTATTGAAACGAATTTCTGATTAAAACAATTGAACAGTATTTTTAGGTATTTAAATAAAATCGCGTATTACTTATAAGTAAATTTAAATATTTTTAAAATAATTGTTATATATTTATCTTAATTTCGTATTTTATCAACTATCTTTGAGAACATTGTGAAATGAATTAAAAATTTTAACTTTTATCGTTCACACGCACTGCTCTTATGTATATAATTTTCTTAACTTGTTTTTGTGAGTTTGAATTTCTTTTAATTGTGTGCACGGAGAATAAAATTAATGAATCGAAGCTTCAAAATTGTTTATCATTATACTATCCAACTTTATTGAAATAATATCTGTTTAAGATAATGTCAATTCATTTTGCTCTTTTTTACAAATATTTGCTAAAGGAGCAAATGCTTAAAATTGACCATAAAGCACTTAAACTTATAAATGCTGGTTTCAGTCAGAATTGAATTGTTAACTTTATTTTTGCAATCTTATAGGGGGAATAAAATATAGTTCAAATTTTCGGAAATAAGATATTAAAATATTTTTAAGATTAAAACAATAAAATTTTGTATTTAATATGTAAATTAAGAGGAAAACTTTTATTTTCGATTGGGTATTTCTGCCTATTGAAGTTGCCAATCTCAGTCGAAAGCATCGTAATTTGGAGAAACAGTAAACTGAAAATTTTCCAGGTGGCTTAGTCCCTTTACCACAATGATCTTTGACTTGATTAGATATCGGATACGATTTATTTTGCCCTCGAGAAAAAACTTCTTTTCTTATAAGGTTACATATGCTATCAAAACACTTGGTAGGGTTAAATTTGCAATATTTATAATTGCACCACAAAAGATACATATTTCTGAGTATTTTGAAATTAATCAGTACAATGATTACGAAATATCTACAACGTATTAATTGAAGTTTGTCGAAAAAACGTTATCAAGTAAGCTCAAGTGATTTTTTTCTCTTTCGATAAATTCTGTATTAGATATATTCTCCTATAAATACATTACGGAAAAAGGATTTCCTGTACAGTAACGACAGTACTGTACAGTAACGAGGGGAAATGGTAAATTATAGCTGTTCTTTATACCGATTCACATAAATCATATTTCCACGCAATATGCTACCATGTTGACATCACAAGAAGAATTGATAAACTTCGAGATTTTATGTCAAAACAGAAACCACAATCAAAAATAATATTTTTCCTTATTCCAACAATACAATTACAGATTCAAAAGATTTGTTTCTTACATTTACAAAAATATTTCAAATTGAAATAAAAATATGAATGAACAGATAAAGTTCATGTTTTTTTTTTTTTTTTTTTAATGAAGAAACTATAAAATTTAAAATTAATAGCATGTGCAATACCTACTTCACAATTTTTTTCTGAAATAAACTTTCTTTGATAATTAATTATGACTTAAAAGCTCAGTGAATTCATTGAGATCTTCATATCTTACAATATTTCATATGAGCACTCTAAACTTAAATAATTATCTTTTATTGAAGAGCTTTATTTTTATTGAATTTGCAAAAAATCAGAAGCATCAAAAATACGATTACGCAAATTATTTATTCATCTTCATATAATTTTATAACTCTTGTAAATTTTATATAACGATATGTAAAAGGTGTTAAAGAAAAATTAATCGCATATAAATTCAAACATTTATTTGATCTTTTTCCCTAATCTGATACATAATATACTCTTCTCAATAGGATTGTTTTTTAAAAAGAGTTTAGCCTATAATTTATTTATAGAAGTAAAGTATGTGTTTAAACTTTAATCAGCAATAAGATGATTATTAAAAACTGAAATCTTATTAGAAAATTGTAAAATTCATGCTAATAAAATCATTCAAATTAATTTAAATATGATATCTATAATCATACATTTCTTATTTTTCAGGTTTCATTTGATTTGCCTTAAGTTCTGCATTCACTTTTTGCAAGAAAAAACTAATTCAATCGGGTCGTAAAATTTATCATGGATTTTGAGTCACTGTAAGCATCTATTTCTGAAATGCAAATCAAACACACGAATTTTTTTTAATTAAAAGCCATGTTTGTTTTTTTTTATTTGCCTCTCAATGGTCACTTTTTGTTTATTAGGGCTAACTGAATTAAAAGTTAGAGTACTCTTTTTTTCAATAACTTGTAAGTATACAACGTAAATACGCAAAATGTCTTATATGAAAAAAAATGAATTTAAAAAAAATAAAAAATTAAGTATCCAAAACTTTTGAAAAGATTGATTCAGACTTTATAATGGAATGTCCCAGGCTTAGTCAGATTCTGGTGATTAACAGCTATAAAAGTTGTTGTTGCTTTTTTGCATTCACGAGTTAAAGGCTTGGGAGTTTTTTGGGTTTCCTATTTTGCAACACATAAATAGTAAAATTAACTTTAAGAAAAACGGAGCGAAATGTTATAACTTGTTAATTTATAGTTGCTTTTTTATATAATTATGTTTCTCTATTTATATACGTTATAAATTAATGCAATTAACTTAAATTTAAGAGTGCATTTTATAGCAAGAAATGTTAAATCACAACTTTTTCCTTTAATGATCATAATGATATTAAATCATCTTTGTTCATCATTAATATGTTCAATGTTTTTTCCATCAATGATTACTTTCTTCAGTAAATTGTGGAGAAACCAATTTTACTTTGGCATCATTTATTTCACAACCAATATTATTTTGCTTTTCTTTATGCGATTTTATATATACTATAATTATAAATTAATATATCTAGTTTATGGTTGTTATTTATAATCCTTATTTGATTTATACTGAGATTTTTAACTGAGAATGTTTTTGTACTGTCGAGAATGTCTATTTTTATTGTTTATGGATGATTATTTTATTTCTTTCATACTGGCGTAAAATTAAATTTTTGTTTTATCACAATTGTGGGAGAGAAATAATATTGTCAAATAAAACCATATATAACTGAATAATCTTCCAAAATCGATACATTTTTCGGTTGCTCTTTTGAAATCATTTTTATTAATCAGTTAATTAGTTTAAAAATATGTTGAGGTAGGAGTTACCAACGGTGGTAACATACTTTGTTATCCTATATGTACTTATTAAAATGTTTCGCTTTTTCATATATTTATTATTTTACTTTTATTTTACGCACATAAATCAAGATATTTTTCAATTTTTTCAAAATATTATTTTTAAAGTGTATGATAATCCATAATTTCAATCAGTAAAATATGAAACGAAAGATTTTAAGTTATAAATGATTTTGTGTGAAAGTAAACAAAAAAAAACAACTGGTATTTTGTTGACATAACTGGCATAATATCTGGTATTTTTATAATATAAATATTTTCTCGCTTGATATAACTCTAAATAAATAAAAGAAATTACTCTGACAAATTTATAAAATAATCCGTTCTTCTTTTGACAACTAAATTAGAGAATCGTTTATTATTTTATTCTCAATTACAAACATTAACAATATTTATGTGTTGCATTGTGTAAATTTAGAATAAAAAAATTAAATTCTTATTGGGGTGGCAAACAAAAGGCAAATGACGCATTTATTCCTCATTAAGTACTTCTATGTCAGTAATTAAAATCGGTGATGTTCCTTAAGAGCCAGGTTTTGTTCCAAATCATCAAATATCCTTAGCAGTATTGTGCGCTGTATCAACATGCACTTATGTTTAAACACTAGGCTAAATATAACACATCCAGAGAGCGTTATATTTAGCCTAGTGTTTAAATATAACAGGTCAATAATTAGGGGGTCTTTTGCCTGGTATCGCTTTCTAAATTAGGAAGACCCCCCCATTCTGCTGCTTCCATTAACTGGTAGAATCCACCTAAGGCTAGATATAGGAAGTATTGCTGGTGCAACCACATGTTCTCAACCATGTAAATTATTATTAAATATGAGATAATCATAGGTAAATTTGGATGCCTAATGGCTTATACACTATTTCAAATAAGTTTTAGACTACACTTTTTCGTAAGTACATATTTAACATTTTATTTGAATTATCAGAACGCAATGTTTTACCTTATATGGAATGTTTCTTTTTGTTGTAAATTACCATCAAAATTATCAGGATGGGATGCCGATATAAATTATCTACAAGAACATATATTGATAGATGAAAAACAAAAGAACCAAGCAATTGTGCACTTTAAAGTAACCCTTATCAGCTTCCTCGAGAACACAAACCATCAAAATTTATTAATGGGCAGGGTATTAATTACGGAACAATAAAAGCTTTCGAGGTCTATGTTATATCCGTTTCAAATCTTAAATTATTTGAATGAATTAAATAATTTAATTTAGAAAACATAAATACAGACATAAGCTGTTATTATAAACTGGATTATTTTTGATAGTAGTCTTATTTTATAAAATGTTAAATAATTTTATTAATTTTTACCTTTTGTATTTTTATAAAGATCTTTAATTTTAAGTAAATAAAACATTCTCGTATATCAGTATTAAATAAAGTTGTATTCCATGAAAATCCTTAAATTTCCTTAACTAACTAAAAATTGTTATTAAAATAAAAAGAACACCAAAATATGACTGTTACTTTGGAATAAATATGAAACTGAATATATTAATATTAAAGTATTTTCATACTGAAAAATATACTAACAAGAAAGGAAAACAGTCTAATTAATTTGTTTCCAAAACTTTTTTGATTGAAGAAGAACTTTAAATATAATGGTTTTTCACACATGCCCCACTAAAAAAATTTATAAAAAATTATTTGTAATTTTATATATTTTTTATTCACCATACTAGAAAAACCAATGAAAAGTAAAAATATGTAAGAGAAAACGTTGTATAGTTTCTGAGTAAATTTCTAACCTTATTAACTTCGGAATACCGAAAATAGGGTCATAAAAAAGGTGTCTAGGAATTAAAGTTCTTTTTTTAACAATGAAATTTAAAACTTAGTGATCTCATTTAAAAAATAAATGAGATATGGGGAAAAATCAGTTATAAATTCTTAATCAGCAATTATTTAATACTGAACGAGATCATTTTTTCACAGAAATGTGATAAACAAAATAAATTCATTTATGCTTAAATTACAACACAAGCTCATCACGAAACTTGCCTGATATGGAATTAATTGCCACAAGACACATTTAACTTAACTCTCAATTTATTTCCCTTTATACACAATATATAATTTGGAGTGATCTCATGTGATTAATTTTTACTGTATCCAAAAATAGTTAAAATACCATTTACTTACCTAATACTGGAAACAGCACTGAAAACTACGATAGTGAGACTTGAATCGTAATATTATTTTATTGAAACGATATTAATACGTTCCTAACACATTGCGTTACGTAATAATAACATAATTTACTAACATTTTGAGTATTTTTCTTTCCATGCATTTATACGATGTTCCATTTGGAACTAAATCATTACTGAATTTGCTATTAACTTTTTTCTTATCTTATTTCATTTTTGATATAAGAGCACTGTCTTCTGAATTTTACTAGTAGCTATTCTGCAAATAGTCATACATTTTAATGCATAGCCACTTTCCTATACAAAGATATCTTTTTCATAATTATACTACTCTGTGCTCCTAAGTTAATGTAAAGTGGCTCAATTTTATTGGGCATCTATGTAATGCAAAATATCAGAAATAATGAAATTACATATATATATATATATATATATATATATATATATATATATATATATCGTGATCTTTCTTTTGGTGTCTTTCGTATTTTCTACTTGTATTTGTTTCTTATATAAATAGCCTATTATCGAAATCAAAAACTAGTCTAAAGAATTCTTATATGGTCTGTTTTAATGCATTTAGACATTAAAATCTTATCTTTATTGAACTATTACTACTACGCAAAGTTTAGAAATACACTTATCATTAATTTTTTTTTCTTTTTCAAATTTAATAAAAATTAGTATTGAGTTTATGATAGAAATAATTCTTTCTTTAATGCAGTATTTGCTCGCATCCAACATTCGTACAGTTTTTACTAAAACTGCATATGATTTTCTTAAATCGAGAAAATAAGTAGATGATATCAACGTCTTCCTGTATTAGGATAATCTCATCTCATTATTTGAGATTAATTGCAAGTACATATCCTTTTTAAGAGAAAGGATATACTTTTTATATCGCGTTAAATATTTGAATAGGTTTAAGTATGATATAAATCTTAAGGATTCGAATTAAAAACTATTTTACTTAACTTCATTAGCCAAAATGTCAATAAATAAAATAATTAAAATAAAAATTGGGACTTATTTCATCAGTAAGCCATGGTGAGCCCTTAATAGTTCATGTTCCAATAAAATTGAGATAGCAACTTAAGCTGTCTCCGAACGCCATCAAACAATTTCGTAGCTTGTTGCTTTTATGCTAAAATCTACTGCAATAAATATTGCTGTCTACCGCATATGAACGAATTTCAATGAGTCACTGATTATTAGCTTTTATAATTGCCAGGAAGGGCTTTGCGACCTACTGAAATTAAGTCCTTTTTCTGGCATTAGTCAATGAATAATTGCTTGTTCTGAGTTTATAAAGATTTATTCATCTTTGGAAACACTATGCACGAGCTGAAATTCATGTCATGGGTCAATTTTTTTGAAAGTGCTTATTATTTTTTGCAACAGAATACATATCACACAACTGAGCCAATGAGAAAACAACGGAAAAAAATCTATACAGTTGTATCAAACAATATAAACCATAAATTTCATCTAAATTTTCTATTAATCACTTTATAAACTCTTTTACAAAAATTCAATTAATAAAAACAGAAAAGCTCATGTGTTCAATAATTGAGAATTGCACGAAAGATAGTTTGGAAATAAAGTATTCAGTACTTTGATAGTGACAAAAGTGTAAAATTATTCAAATATTAAGATATGTATTACTAATTATTGTTTCATATTATACCAAACAATTCTACTTAAAACAATTAAAAATTGTTAAAAAAAATACAAACGTAGATTTACTAAGAATACAGAAAAGTTTTAATTAATAGTACTAAAGATTTTAATAGTAAATTTCCAAAGCAAACATTTTAAAGATATAATTTTGGTATTTTCGGTTTTGAGACGATGAGAACGAAATGATAATATAGTAAGAAACTATTGTTAGAATGTGCAACAATGCATGATTAAAACGTCAGGATACCTTTGTAGTAAAAAATACAACCTACAACTGCTACGTTATTAGTTGAATTTACTCAAAAATCTTTTCATTTAATGACTTTTATCAATTTATACAATCCATGAAACTTTGTTAAAATATAAAAAGTTTTCAAAATAGACAGATACACAGCTTTTAATCAATGAATTAACATAAAATAAAATTTTTTAGTGATATTAATAAGGGAAATTAAAAATAAAAATTAAAATCAAAATTAAAAAGTTTGCATGACATTAATAAATACATTTATAACAAAACATCCTTTTCTCTAAATTGTATAATAAAAGTGCAAATCAAAATTAAATTCAGTCTGTTTCGCATTCTTTCCATGCCGTGTGTATATGTGTATAAAAACTTTTCGTGTAAATAAAACTATATGTGTAATATTAAATTATCTGAAATGCAATATTTTAAAATTTAAATACTTAAATTCATGGGCTTATTTATGTAAAATTAAAGAAAATCATTCAATTTTTCAAAATTTATTTTGCGAATCAAAATAAATTCTGAAAATCGGTATTGATTGCTGACTTTCAAGTAAATAAAATAGATTATATTATTGGGGTAAGCATGTCTAAAAGTCAACAAAAGTCAAGAATAGAGAAAATTATAAATAAATAAAATTAAACACATGTTATGTTACAAAGGTATTAAAATGTACTAATCATATTTACCGTGGTGCCAATTAGAGACTTAAGTATGAAAAGGTCATTATAAATATCAAAGATAAATCATAGTAAAAAGCAATTGATATGTTACAAGGCTGGCCATTAAAACTGCAACGCCAGAAAGGAATGATACTACAAAAGTTAAAGTTAGTAAAAATGAAAGAAAATCCTGAAGATTGCGAATGATTACCATTTCAGTGCATTTGGATGATGCAGGAAGCATAAATCGCATCAGAAACACTGTATAAAAGAAAAGTTATGCAGTGAATTTCTCATTCAGAAATCACTTTATAGAATTGGAAATTTCTCAGAATATCACGTATTATGATTCGAATAAGAAACACTTATCAATAAGTATTGAAATTTGACAGTGAATGGATCATTACCTATTGAAAGTGTGTATTATTGTTCCGAGATATTTTCACTCGTATTGGCCGAAATCCTATGAGAGACATGGGACTATGAAATCGATAGCTGCTGAAGATTCATGCTGAACGGTATGCAAGTTCTCAAACCCCTCTCATGGCCAACATTAAACATGATAGTCATATTATAAGATTAACCTTACAAAACTGTACAACTACATCATGGATCATTAATCATGAAATGGGATTGTTTACAGTTCATCCAAGTCACAGTTGAAGTCAGCAAAATCCCCTGTTCCTATAATTCCGTGGAGTTTTACTAGTTTAATGGGAGCAACTGGATATTTTATTTAAAAAATAATGTAAAACATTTTATTATAAAGTTATAGTTGCTAAACATGATTATTTTACAACATTTCTGATAAATACGTAATCAGGTTCTAGGTAATTATAAGAATCAAACATGATGACAAAATATTGATCATGGTATTAATGAGGAATTAAATACAGTTAACACATAAGGATAATTGTTTCGTAGCTCTGCAAAACTCGTTTATATATAATTGATATTTAGGTTTATATAAATTATATTCACAAATTTTGATATTTACAGAAATAGAACATTGATTCTCTCATAAGCATTGTAAGACAAAAAATGTTTTGTTTTTATATACGTTGTAGAAGAATTTAAGAACTAGATTTTCATGGTTACTCAAGAATTCAATAGTTTTATTCAATTCTGCTCTCGATATATGATTCCTCAAAATTCTCTTCTTTCAGATAATCCTCCAGTTTTCGCTGGGGATGGATTGATTCTAGGATAATGTAAAAAAGCAGGTAGTCAGGAAGTGAAGTGAGTTGCCTTCTCTTTGCTAGACCCAGTCTTTAAAATAAATATGTGAAACGTGTGTCAGTAGGACGAAAATGGACCTTGTTTCGTATAGAAAAGTATTTCATTCCTACTCCAATTAGAGGTTTCCTGATAACCTTTGGAATCAATTCGAGAACATTTCTCCCAGTTGTTACACTCTTTTATTCTTCTGGTCAGCAGTCTATTATCCAGTTATCGAGTATGAATTTTGTATAACAAAGAGATAATAATATGAAATGAGAAGAATCGTTTGATCTTGCAGCCGCCTTTATAAATGTGACCGCTGCAACATTTCCTTCTGTACCTTGGTAGGCTTTTACTCAACTAATTCTGATGTTATATACTGTTGCTAAGATATCTTGCATTTCTCATACCATTGGTCATTTGTTAAGAGGGTTGAAGAAAGATTTATGCCATGCTTGGTTATCTGATTAGATATTTGTCGGAAAAGGTTGTGAAGAAGCAGATACTTGCCTGGCTTTTCACATAGTACAGACTTTGGCCTGATATTTTGTGCTCCCAGACTGAAACATAATACTCTAATTGTAAATAAAATTCTAAGTCTACTACCATTCCGGATCCAAATTTTTCTTCTATGTTGGGCCCCATCTCTGAATAAGATCAAGTATAATTTACACCACAAGGAATTTGCATGTCCTTACATGCCTTACATCCCTTGCTTTGGCCTCTATTTTTAGGTAGAGAGGGGGTATGCCAGTTATAAGTTGAATAGCTGTTGTAAGAGTCTGTTTTTAAGTTTTAAAAGCACCAGTAATGCTTAGCAAGAGTTTTATTTGAATTGACGTTAGTATTTGCTTTCCCTTGTTTTAATGACGTACCACGAATTGCTGCCTCCTGCGTCAGAATTCTCTCTGTCGCAGTTTGATAAAATAAAGTTCAATATTTTGGGTAATTCCTCAATTGTTTCCTGCTAATATTAAGAGTTTTTGCTATAATGCCATAGCTTTATTGGTTATTTGCTTATTGTTAATCGAAAAAGTTTAAACGCGTCTTTTCATATCATTCTGTTGTTACCTCCAAATATTTATGGGACACGTTTAAGTTTTGCAATTAGAATATATATAGTTTTTTTCTTAAGAGACTTGAAAAGAGTTATAAGACTACTTTTTAAAATGAACAAGCACCTCCATTGTAATTTTGTCCAATCCTCATTTCATACCTAATACTGCGAAAGGGAAATCATAAGCATGCCTGAAAATGCATTATACGTTTTGGATCATTCTGCATTCTTATACTACTCCAGTTTCTTAAGAGGAATGTTGGCAGTTAAATTCCATAAAATTGGGACACTATAACAACATTGTGGGGAACCAGTACTTTGTTCCTTATTGGCTAAGCCATCATTAGTGTGGAGAATGATACTTTAATCTGCAAGATGACTGCTAAAAAATGTCTTTTATGTCATATGTGCATTTTGTGGTTTTTAAAATTTGTTTTAGTTTGTATTGCTGAACTTCATCAAAGGCTTTTTTTTTTTATATCAATCGTGATTACGCTAATTTGTAATTTGTAAGCTCTAAAGAAGTTAATCTTATTTATGACTGCCATAAGAGCATAATTCATTGATCACCCTTGACGAAATCCGAATTGGGGTTGCGATTAAGATTTCCAAGTAGCACTTTAGTCTTTTTGTTATCATTTTACCTAAGGGTTTACCAATAATGGATAAGAAAGAGACAGGTCTACAGGATAGTGCATCATATTTGTTTTTACTTTTTTTTAGATATAAAATTGTAATGCCTATTTTGAGACATTTGGGAAAATAACGAAAAGATGAATTCATTTGTATTTGAGTTAGCACAGGTGTGGAAAGCTGTTATGGTAGCTCTTGAAGGTTGAGTTACCCATTTCAACATAACTTGGAGTATTACCTCTTGGTAGGGAATTAATTGTTCGTTCAAGTTTTCCCTTAATGTAAGTTATGTCATTCGGAGTAAATTCAGTAACAATAGATATTTCCAGGAGATAACAAAACAGGAGGCTCTGCAAAGAGATCTTCAAGAATCTTGTTTGCTGTGTAAAATCAAGAGTCTTTAAAATTATTAAAGGATAGGTTAAAACGATTAGAAGTAGAAATACTCAAGTTAAATGTTGAATTTTATACTTTTTGAATGGGATTTTTATGCTGAATAGAAATTTATCCGTACATTTTTCTTGGCAGTTCTAATTAAATTGTTGTAAGAAGCAAATTTGCTCTGATAGTTGTCACGAAACTGTTCTTTTCCTTTTGTGAGCCTCATTAATTCTTCTTCTCATAGCTTTGAGTTCTTTTTAATTCCACCAAGAGGTTTTAGCGTTTAAACTTTATTTTTTATTTTCAGTGATTTTGAGCAGTATTCGGTAATCATACTTTGTAGTCTTCAAGTTAGATTTTATAGCTTATTTTTTGCGTTTGCTTTGTCAATAGATTCTTGAAAGTATTGAATATGAACACTGAGCTGATTTATAAATTTTACGCTATTTCCATATGGTGTTTTGTATGTTTTGATATTCAAGCACTTAGCGACTTTGTTAAGGGTGCTTTAAATGTATGCATGATCTCTGAGATTTCCCTCTTCCAGAACTTTACAATCTATGGTATTTACCAAATTTCTATTAGATACTAAAGCTAGATCTGGCCAACTTTGTGATCTATTATGATAGGTAGGTGGTTAGTTGGGGTTATTCAGAAAAAATATTATTAGTCATTATAAAATCTTGTATGAGTTCACCTCTTGCATCATTTTGTTGATATTCCCAATTAACCCTATTGGCATTAATATCTGCTCTGATAAAGAAATTTTCAAGCTGGGTTTTTCTGACTACTCTATCTTGCTCATAATGAGTAAGTGAAAGGTCGTTTACTGTAGAGTTGAGCGCGAGTTTGGTGGTGAGTTATATGCTTAAGTACTTTTAAATGGATTGGAATCTACCACGATTTTGATTACAATTGTTGTCTCTGCGGTATGATCAAAGATTGGTTTTAAGTTCCTAGTTTTAACTATGACTGCTGTTTTGTAATTATTCTAAGTTCAGTAAGTGCACTCTGAGGGAAAACCAATAATTTTTTGTGCAGAATGTAGGTGAAAGATTCAGGTGAGAAGTTCAATAATGTGCTCTATGCTCTTCAGGTGTAATTTGTAGATTTTTCTGTGGCTTTGATTTTCTTAAATTTATTTGAAATATTTCTTAATTAACTAGAGTATTGGTTACTATGAATTCCTTGGATCATGCTGTTATCAAATAATTGTTGCATTCTTTCTTAGCTCATCCAAAACCCACTCTTAAATGCGACGATGATGTGTGCGTACATTTAATGTTAACTATGTATATGTGTAACATGTAATTTGTAGAGTATTTAAAAAAAGGATACAAAAGGATTCTGAATATAATTCTAATATAAATACAATAGATAGCTTTTGCTCTTATTGAGACAAACCTTTACTCAGAAAAATAAATAATTAAAATTTTTTATGTTTATTTCTGATTGTTTTTAATATCATATATCGCTGGTGTCCATAAACGCCAGATTGGAGGTATCTAAGTTTTGCTTAGTTAAAAAATATTTTTGGTAAGGAAAAATGTTCTTTAAAACAATTTCTCAACTCTCATAAATTTAATTTCATTAGAAAATTTGTCTTGATAGTGATATACAGCGTAATATAAAATACAAAAACAAACCTTATTTTAAACTTTTAGTCTTCCAAATTTTTTACAATTCTCATTAATGATTATAACTTTTAAAGTGGTAGCTGTTGAAAAATACAAGAAAAATGAAACTACAAAAAATAAGTTATGCTTTTAATTCTAAATGAATGATGATGTGATGTGAAAATCTTTTGCACTTTTTAAAATTGAGCATCTAATAACATATAAGACTTTTAAAGATAAAAAAAATTTAAGTCTTATCGAAATCTAATCTCTGAAAACATATTTGTTTCTAACAAAAAATTATTCCAATTAAAATTTGGTGTTAAAACTTCTTATTGTTTTATTTTCTAAGGACCAAAAGATTATATATTTCTTTCAATTATCTAAGATTTATGTAAAATCAATACATAGATTTAATTTACTTATTCATTAGACTTATTTAGGTAAATAGTGAAGAATTACTAGAATTCAAATTACCTTTGCATATTTTATACACACATCAATGTATTCACCTTTATGCTTTATATTCACGCATAGATGATTTGTAAAAATATAAGAAATATTAATAATTTTATAATAAAATACTAATGGCAATATTTTGTTTTATTCTTCAAATACTTTACGTTAAAAATATGACTTAAAAAAATCATTTGTTTAGAAGCATCACTAATAACGAATAATATCGTTAGTAAAATAATATGTAAAGCTAAAAAATTGTTTTCCTAATTAAATGAAAAATGATTCTTTTGGTATAATTTCTTTTTAATAATTATATTCGCCATTTTTTCATCAGTTTTTTAAAACTCTTTGTTTTTTTTTAGAATGAACAAAAAAATCTTTTAAAAGAACAAAATTCTATACCAGCTATTTTGTTACGTTGTTTATATTAAATATTTTTGTTTATTAATTTCACTCCATTTTTTATACATTGATTTTATTATTGCAATAAATTATCAGGGATAATTAAAGTTTTATAATATATAAAAATATTATAAAATAAAATTTGATTTTCAAAATATTAACTGAATTTAAAATAAAGTGTAGAACATATTCTTGAGGGACTATGATAAATAAATTTACTTAAGTTAATTAACTTTTAAGTTAATTAATTCAGAAACATGTCGAGAACATTCAAAATAGTATGAAATATAAATAAAAATAGATCCCTACCCAAGGATGTATACTAATTTATTATTAAATTAAAAAAAAGATATTTACAACGAAATTTCATTCCAGATAGAAACTTATCATGCAAACAATTTTAAAATAAAATTATATGAAAAATATCGCTGATTATAGCGGATATATTTCTTTCTTATTCATAAAAACATTTATTTAAATGCAGTTAAATATAGTTGTATGCATTATAAATACTAACTGAGGATTAAATGCTTCTTTAACGATGTTCTTCAGTTGTGTTAATATGCAAATAATTTATTAATAAATATTAAATTATATGCTCAGATTTATGATTAATGGATTAACTTATGTCTATTTGAAAAAGGTGACTAAGGCTGAAGGTGCATATTAATTACTATACCTATTTAAAATGAAAGAAAAAATTTTACATAATAATAAAGAAGTATTTTGCTTACATTAAGAATGTTGGGTGGTAAATTGAAATCAATGGAGGTCTTAAGCTTGGGTAGTTTCATTAACATAACCGTTTCTGACCCAGCCCATGAGTTAATGAAATACCAATTGTGTTGGGTTTTTTCTCATCTATTTCTCGTAAAATTTAGCAGCCCAAATTTTTTAAGTCTTTAAAGAGAGATTAATAATTAACGAGAGATTTATTTTTAAATTTCATCCTCAACAGTTATTACTATGGTATAATTTAGTTTAGTTTATTCACAAACCATTTGTCAGCGAAGTGACCCCATGATTGAATGATTACGATTGCAAGTTTTTCGAAGTTAAATATTGGTTCCTGAAGGCCAGCGCAATTAAATAGCACAAATGGATAAAATTCTTTTTTTGCATTTATTGGGTTGGATGATTAGAATTATCCCGAGATTGTCATTTTGTCATGAAAATTAAATATACTAGATATGAAACTTTTTTCCCATTCATGTGTGGGTGGATGTATGTACATATCAAACAATCTAACAGTAAGTATCTAACAATTATTTTATAAATCTCAACATAGAAGAAGAGAGACAGCTAGAGTACTAAAAGTGTGTTTTTTATATTTGTATTTAATTATGTAATTGAAATTATAAGAAAACAGAGCTCATGAGTTTTAAATATCTTATTGTTACAAGAAATACCGACAACAGACTTATGTGACAAAAAGTTGGTGCATAAATCAAAAAAGCGAGCAAACACTGTCCCAAAATAACGTCCATTCGACAAACTTTCTATGGATCCATTAAGGAAAAGGATCGCCCCTTACCAGTAATGACGGAAACCATGATATATTATGGTTATTTCTTATTGATTCATAAATCAGTTTTATGTGCACGTTGATAATCGTTACTGAAATGAATACAGTCTCTGACGATGACAAAGAAAAAATTTCAAAGAATAACTTCCCTAGTAACTTCAATCAACTATGGGATTAAACAAAATTTTTACATTAAATTAAATCAAGTGACTTAGGGATTAGGTAAGGATGGTATTACTTTGAAAAATATTTCATATTTAACTTAACAATCTGAATGCATTAATTAAAATGATCGATTTATTAAGAGAATTTAAGTAGTTTTGTTTACATTCTTCCATTCAATATAAAATTTTAATTTTATATTTAATAAATATGCATGCAATTGAACTTTATGAACTAAAATGAATAACAAATGTCATGATTTTGTATTCTGTTATTAATGAAAAAATTGTTTAACTTGAGCAAACTTGTTTCAAAATTCAAATTTTAAACTTCTCTTCATAATTAATATAGCTAACTATAGAAATATAATAAGATAAAAATTTAAACACTTGATATTAAAGTTTTTAATTTAATTTTTGTTAAATGTACTGCTCAAAACAGTTAAAGATATTGTAAGTCTTGCTTAAAATAACTGTATAATTTCTTTCTTTCTTTTTCTTTTTCTTTTTTTTTTTTTTTTTTTTTTTTTTTGCATAAATTGGAAGAAAATAGTCACAAATACAAACTTCATGGTATGCAAATATAAAATTTGATGTCAAAGACGACGCTTTCAAACTTGAAGTAGTTAGCTGCAGCGAATGAAATTTGGCTATCAACTTCAGGTAAGACAAAGCTGAAAAGAATAATAGACCTTCAGTAATCAGGTTGCTTCGGTAAGTGTGATGTTTTAATGAAATCGTTTAACCAAATCAGCTGTTTGGTGTGTTGTTGGTAAGTTAGAGGAGGCAAAAATAATCCTAAGTAACAGAAGCTATTGAAGTTTCATAAAGTGTAAATTTCAGGATCTGGAATCGCTTTTTGGAGACTGGAAATGCAGACCATAGTTCGTAAACATGCAACAACGCCCACTGAAGATATAACGCTGATTTAACGCTAATGGTTACGAAATACCGAAATATGAATGCCATTCTTCTTTAACAGCATCTTTGATCTGCTATTGGTACCACAATTTCAATACAAACCATTCGAAACCACCTTCACCTGTACCATTATATACTCTCCAACCAACCAATAGTGTATGTCAGGTTAACAGCTAGGCACCGTCACACCCGCAAGCAGTGGATAATAAAATATGTGAACTGAAAGAAAATGAGTGGCGCAATATTCTATACTATGCCTCTTGGAGGACCCTGCTGAGCTCATGTATCCCCATAGATCTACCTAGATCTATAGGGGTCTCCTACTTCAGGTTACTTACTGGGCATGATTTTCTCCAGAAACATCTCTATTACACATAGGAATTGTGGATTCACCCGACTGCATTTTATGTAGGGAACATGTTGACATGGATGGCGAGCATCTTTGGAAATGTTCTGCCCTCCATTAAGCCCTCTCTTCTTCACATTTCAAGACGCTCTCCACTCCTGGAGATACTTCTTTTCTTTATTGGACTGCAAGACTTATTATGCTCGAAAGAGCCAACATAAGGACGTAATTTAAAAAAAATATTCTATACTATCTTTTCCAAAAATTGGAAAAGACGAATTAATCTTTTCTTCTCCTCTTGATAATAGGTGCATTTTCATTCGGATGGAACGTGACACTAGAAACAATCTTGCGCACGTATCCAAATGTGTCAAATTTGGAGATGGGGAAGTGATGGCCTGTCTGGGGTGACATTTTCATTGATGGAATCATTTATTTGAAACCTCCAATTCGACCTCTATTTATTCGAAATAGAGTTCTGACCGGTCGCCGATATATGGATGAAATTCTTAGACCTATTTTATTCCCTTGCGCTGCAAAAATTGGAAATGACATCATCTT
Organism: Latrodectus elegans; assembly: GCA_030067965.1. Classification (NCBI taxonomy): domain Eukaryota; kingdom Metazoa; phylum Arthropoda; class Arachnida; order Araneae; family Theridiidae; genus Latrodectus; species Latrodectus elegans. The sequence continues at coordinate 46,850,367 of CM057809.1, forward strand.
AATTAATGACAGTTGCAGGCCACATCCTCCTAACTTGGTGAATGATTTTCTTTTGGAGGAAAGGGTCATCTGAATGGAAATGGTCAGCGGGTTCTCCTGACATGAACCCAATACAGTATGTTTGGAATATTCAAGGTAGACAAGTTTCTGGACGCCTACCACCCTCTCAAACTCTTAAATAACTTGAAAGAGCTCTTTTTTAAAAGTTATGGAGAATGCCCCAGCCTCTTATTAACAGCCTCACTAACTCGATCCCTCAAAAGTGTTTAACGTTGCTAGCCATTCTTGGAAGTCATATCTCTTACTAAAAACTATTTTCTTTTAAGAAAACACCTATTTTCATTTGTTTTTCTCTCGTGTACAAATTCTGTTTTTTTTTTCCTTTTGTACCTATATGCTCAATAAAAAGCAATTTTTTGCCAACAAAATGTCATTTTGTTCACATGTAGCATACTACATCCATCAATAATGTATCAATCAACCAAACAAATTTTCAAGTGAAAGATTATATTCTTTGTTTTGACCAGTATATATTGCAGTTCATTGCAACAAGACATTTCTCTATTTCAAGTAATATCATAGTTCTATTCATTTGAATTAAGTTTCTAGTTGTTAATAAAATCATTTGAATCTTCTACAATTAATTATTAAAAACAATTCTGTTCACAATAACTAGATTTTATTAGATTGTCAACACTAATATGACATATTAGAATTAGAACATAACCATCATAATGTTTTATTTGATAACTGTTGATTTCTTGATAAATTGTTTGCTATAAAGAGTCAACGTTTGTCTTATTAAACAAAATTTTACACTAAAAGGAAGAAAACAATTCTAAAACTTGCAATGTTATATAAGCAATTATATTTAATATTACAATTAATCAACTCAATTTAATTTAACCGAATTTAAAAATGGCCACTTTCTACTGGCAAATGCTTGCTTTAAATATCATTTAATTTTTGGTATACATGTATATATGAATATATCAATAAATAGAAATGATTAATTCTAAAATAAATTTAGCGAAATCTCGGACGAAATAACTTACGTCAATGTTACCATCAACAATTTAAAATACGGTGAATGACATGCGATGTTTGTGTCTCTCATTTAGTACCATTGTTGTGGTAAAAGTTATCCATACTAACGATGCACCCTTTCTTAATAATAAATTAACTGTGTGTGTGTGTGTGTGTGTGTGTGTGTGTGTGTGTGTGTGTGTGTGTGTGTGTGTGTGTGTGTGTGTGTGTGTGTGTGTGTGTGTGTGTGTGTGTGTGTGTGTGTGTGTGTAAAAATTTATATTTTATATGTATTTGAGTATTACGAGGGCAAATGTCTTCTATCTAAATGCATGTCACGTATGTGGCCAAAGGGAACCTCAATCCAGTATTTATTTTACGAATGACCTTACGTAATTATGCATACTTAATATTTTTTATTTAATAAAATTGCATAAACGTTACAGAACACATAAAATATGTACTAAAATGAAATAACAATTTCAAAATTTTAATAATGAAATTGAAATTAAATAAAATATTCATTTATATTTATGCATTACTGACATACTTTAATTTGATAAAAATGTGATTGTTAAATTTACAACTTTTAAGTTTTGCGAATATCGCAAATTTAAATTTTAATATCAATTTATTATAATATCACTAAAAGTCACATTTCTATAATAAATATTTCTAATAAATATATATATATTTCCCATTTGCATATAATTGATTTTTTTTTCCTATTTATCAGAAAATTAGAGTAAATAAATTTCTAGACAGCGCCAAATAATTCAATGAGCTTATAGTGAAATTACGTCAATCCGTTATGTTGACAAGGCATATGCATTGTTGATAACATGTCTAATGCTGTTATATTAGCTTAATTTGAAACTTTCTATAGAATTTGACCTTGAATCAATGTCATGGGACTCTTAATTGCGTTCAGTGACTTAAGGTCAAGAAAAATAGGTATACAGAAACATAAAGTAATAAAAGCAAATGTTTAGTAACTAAGCAAAATTATACTTAGATTAATTAAAATGAATTACATCTTCAGTTGCATATTTCTTACTTATTAAGTGCATAATAAATCAAATAAAAATCACATCATATACAAGAATTTTATTATTCTTAATTCGGCAGAGTATCCTTTAGGGGCAAATCTACGAAAACAGTTTCCTTAATTCTTGGAAATATGTCTCATAAGAGAGATAATTTATTGAGAAGAATAACATATAACATCCGCTGGACGGTTTTGACTGGTTTGCCGGATGCCATTTTCGATAAAATTAGAATTGGTCGAAGGTTCAATGGAATCAAGATAGCAGAAGTGATCACAATCTCGTACATTTTGCACTGATATTTATATTTTTACAGTTTCTCACATAATCATGAATGCAATAGCGGCATTCATATATCTCAGCTGCTTTTTATCATTTATTACCCAAACCCTAACTAATAATGAAGGTAAGTTCTTTACAGATATTAATTTTTGTTTATTTCAGTATTTGTTCATTATTTTTAAAACTAATCTCCACATTAGCTTGCATATTTCTAATTTAATGCACTAATAGATTGCTAATAATTATACCTTTAGTAAACTTATTGATTGTCTTAAAGTTAATAAATATGACTTATTATAAATTATATTGCTTGTTAACAAGAATTTTTTATTTAAAATTTCATTTTTCTGATTTCAGTCTCTTGATTTGTACACATTCATCGGCCAATATTTTTAAAGTTCAAAACATAAAATTACTAAGCAAAATGTAATAATTTATTAATATATTTTGCTAAATTTCCTTTTGAAAATTTTGTACCTTTTTATATTTCCTTAAGGGAAATGAGATAAAAACTACTTAATAGAATGTAGTCATTATTTCCTATAAATTATACATTTTATGTTCAGGAAATTTTATTTTACGAATGTCACTCACTTAATGGAAGAAAATACTCCTCAGTGTAAAGTAAAGTTAAATGTAAATATCGTTTCATATTGCTTTAATTATAAATAATACATCTACACTATACCTGAACTTTCAAATTTAACAAAATTAATATAAATTAGAAAATGAAGTTAAAGATATTTTTCGTTTCTATACTTTAAACTATGGGTGTAGTAAATTAGGCATTTCTAAATGTTTTCAGAAATAAATTTATATTTTAAAAAGTACAAATTTATTACAGTATTAAATTGCACTGAAGCATTTCTTCTGTAAAATGAATAATAACATTACATTTCTAAATACAAACAATAACAATTAAAGTACAATGCAAATTTTCGGAAAACGATCGACTATGTAAATAATATTTATACAAAACATTTAAAATTATTATAAAATATATTTCTAAATCATACAGCCATGATATGAAAATTCTACAGAAATATAAAAACTGCACTGGATTTCAATTAAACTGCTTATTTTTCAGATATAATTTTTTTAGAATTTTAAAAACTATTTAATTTAATTTTTTAATTAAATAGGTAAAAATTAAATTAAGGTCTTAAAGTATTATTAAACAAATTAATTAAATAGGTTAAAATTAAATTAGTTAAATAGGTAAAAAAATTTAATTAACTAAATAGGTTTAATTAAATAAGATAATAAATGAGTTGTTAAATGCATCAAATTAAATAAAGGATGATGCTCTTTCAGAATTAAACGTTATGCTGTCGGAATAAAAAAAAAATCTTTAGAAAAATTGCTGAGTTCCGAGAAGGAAATTTTGGGAACATAGGATATTATATTCGTTTTTAGCAATTTTCGCAATCACAGACATCAGAAGAAGTGGACAAATTCTTTCAAAATTTTTTTCAAGAATATTTATTACTTTTTTAACATTAATTGAACATTTTTCTGAAAATAAACTGACCTAACTTAAAAATTTACAAAAATCTTGACCTCAACTTTTTGAATACTTAATTTTAATACTTAACTTGTGTGTTTCATTTGTGGATAACCAAAAAAATATATTTGTAATGTGACAGCTACAGCAAACCATTATATATATATATATATATATATATATATATATATATATATATATATATATATATATATATATATATATATATATATATATATATATATATATAGGCTGAGAATGATAAGGTAAATTTTGAATGCAAAATTGTTTTGTTAGATGGTTAAATAAAGATTACTGATTCAGTTAAATTATTCCTTCAATGAAAACAGTTTTATTTAAGACAAAAACATTTTAAATGACATTTACTACCAGCAGCTGAAACCATTTACCAGGAAAATTTGCGTATAACTTATAGAGGGTAACGATTTTTAAAGCTAATGGGTTTCAATTAATGGTATGTATTTTTTTATCTTATTTCCTTGTATGAATTCCTTTTTAAGTTTGTATGCTGAGTTGTATAAATGGACTATGTGCACATACTAAATGATACTATGATCTTGAAAGATTAATGAAATTAGTTATACAGAATATAATGCAAACACAAATGTCGTTATAAAGCATGTCACTCGCTTGTATAGGTTATGCACATAATAAGTAGTGTTGCGATATCATTAAAGAAATCCAGCCAATATTTTCAGAATAAAATCTCAAATATATTTATGCAGTCCTTTTAAGGAGTTCATTTATTGAGTACTTTATAATAATACAACATAAATAATACTACTTAATAATACTGCAAATAATATTACAACATCGTAAAATATATTACAACATCGAATGATTAATGTAATGAGTATATAAAAAATCGAATATAAGTCAACTATCTATATAAAATTATATTGATTTAATTTCTTCAGAACTTTCACTATTACCTAAGATACAGAAGACTATTTCGGCTCTTGATTGGAATTCTTATTCTTAAAAAACTGCTTTATATATTTTATTATAATTTTCATTTTTTATGGGGAATTTTTTTCTTTGTATGAATACATTGTATCATTATTTTCGATCATTAAATTGTAATAGGTATTTTGTACAAACTTGTTATGAGTACTCATATTTGTCAAATATTTTTTCGAACTTATGAAAGTAAGATGTAACTAACAAAATAGGCTTTTTATTCTTCCTAGGAAAATATAAAAAAAATATTTAATATTTATCATTAAATTATAAGGGGAGCAAGAAGATTCAAATTTGTAGATTTTTTAATACGTAAAATGTATGAAAGAATCAAATATAAGAAATAAATTACAGTTAAAAGTTTGATGGTCTCAAAATCATTTTTGATACATAAAAACTGTTCAATTATATGTGTATAGTGATAAGGGATTCTTTCCAAGACACTAGTAAAGTGTAATTGTAGGAATTGAAACATAAAAATTGTTTCAAAGGCAACTAATTCATGTTGTATATTATTTAATACTAATAGATTTTTACGCTTATGAAATTCAATTTTCTAATTTAGATAAATATTTTATTCATTTTCTTTCAATTATATATTTTGTAAAAAGTGCCTCTATTAATTAATGTTCTCAGTAAGCGAAATTGAAATGAAAATAATTTTAATAAGAAATTTAACAAACACCATAAATTAAAATTTGAAGTATTTAATCCTAAATATGTGAAACAGTTTATTAAAATCTAATTACTAAATTTCTTACACGTAGAAGTTTATGATAAATATTTTTTTAAACATAGCCACCAAATTCATATCGAACAATTAGCAATAAAATATTAATATCTTTAAGTAAATTAATATGGGAAATTATAAATATATATGTACAGTAAACTGAAAATTATTCTAGTTTTTTCTAATTTATATGTCTTTTTACAATAATAAATTATTCCTATGAACATTTTTAGTCCAAAGTAAATGTCAACTTTAGTAGCTTTATTAAGTATTTTTATTTTTCATATATTTCCCATATTTTTTAAGCTAAATAGAACTTCTAAAGCCAAAGATAAAATCCCTGAAAATAAGTTAATTAATTAATAGTTTTGTAATAAATAAAAACTCTGAAGGTGAGTTATTAATTATTTCAAATAATTAATTAATACCAAAAATGCGAGTTCTTTTATATTCACATGCTTTTCATATTTACATGAAATTTCAAAATTTGTCCTGGATTAATCGAAAAAAAAATTTATAAAAACATTTTATGCATTTTTTAAAATCTCAATTAAAGTAAGTGATAAATTATCTCACTCGGTTGAAGAGGAAAATTTTATATAATTAAATTAACAAAAACTTCTAAATAATTTGGGAAAAGGAATATAATTTCAATAGAATTTTTTTCCAAACCAAATTAACACAGAATTTATTTTATAAAGCTCTTAAAAATGTTATAGTAAGAATACATCTGCTGCCATCTAGGAATAAAAATATGAAGCTACTTAAAATTTACGGATTACATTAAGATATTTTATTAAGACAAACTTAGAATGCATAAAGCGCACAAAGATATTTATTTTCAAATACAAGAACAATGAATGCTTATTTAAATCTCTTAATGTGAAAATTAACTATAACGAATTAAATTAAAAATGATTACATCTCTTTTTATTTTAATGAAAAATTATGTAGACATCTTATTTTGTTCAGTATATTTCAGAAAAATGTAAAATAAAAAAAAATGTTAAATGTAATATATGTAACTAATTTTAAAATTATTCTCATAACTAGTAATTCTGAAAATTATATCTGTAAAAATGTGATTTCTAAAGTTATTGATTCTTTCATTTTGTTATGAGATTGTGATTATTTCAAATATATTGTAAATTCATTGTGAGAAATGCTATTTATACTTATTTTACATTTATATATATTTTTACATTTTAGATTCAACGGATCTTTATAATGAATATAATAATAATTCAGCTGTCCTCAACGAGGTAAAATATAAAATACTTTACATTATAATATACATTTCTAAGACTAACAAAACATTCTTTATTTTCTGATTTAGTAGTTCCTCAAATAAACTGCAATTCAGTTTTAATTATTTGAATTTTAATATAGAAATTAATGATATTTGAAATATACCTGACTGGCAACATGTCCTTCAAAATTAAGTTCATGCTGTAGATATTATAGAATAATAAATAATATTTATTTTTAATAACTTACATTTAAAAGTTTTTATTTCCTATTTTGAAGATTTTTAAAAAATATTTGCCATTTAATTCAAAAAATTCTTTCATACATTCCATTAAGAGCAGTAAATGTATTTAGTAATACTCATACACATATTTTAATTATTTGTAGTGTTTCTTATATTATTTACTTTTTTTCACAAGTACCGTATAAACGCGCAAAAAAAAATTCAATAAAAAGCATTATAAAACTTTAATTTCGTTTATTTAAACAATTTTGAGATTTTTATCATTTCCTTTACTAAATTTAAATATAAAAATAATTTTAATCGTTATCTCTGATATTTATTCTAATAGCAATACAAATCAATGCTTAATAAACTATAGCTTAATTATCTCGATTTCAAATGATATATTCATTTCAGTGTTTAGGAAATTTTCAAAATTAACTCAGATAAACATAATTTGAAGCTATAAATTTGCATTTATATAGTTTCTTTTAAGTTTTTCCTCATATTTCGAATAAATGATCTGCAGGGAAGCAAGATGAATATTGTACTTTGCTTTAAAACATTGCATTACTTAATGATTACGTATATGCAACAGATCAGATACTTACTGCTTGAGAATTCTGTATAATTCCTGATACATTCTTTTAACAAATCCTTTTTCTTTGTGAAGCTTGCTGAATGATAATTTTTTTCGAAAATATATTTTGTTCCAAAGGATTATAAATAATAAAAATTTTTGTGGGCGACGAAAATTTTCTTTAAGATTTTTTTAATTTCTTAGGATATTTAACAAGCACAGACATATATATATATACATACATATATATATATATAAATATATATATATATATATATATATATATATATATATATATATATATATATATATATATATAAATTATATATATATATATCTATATATATATATATATAAATTATATATATATATATATTATATATATATAAATTACTTTAAATAATTTAAAATATAAAACGGAAAACATATTACTCTTCTCTTGTGAATTATTCAATCTTGTAATCTTGTAATTCACAAGAAAATTTTTAAAAGCGTATTTATATATTTTCTGTAGTATAATATTAGTTTCGAATTCAATGTTACCGGAAATCTCCATATGCTTATGTGGTACATACATACTTCTGGAGCATGAAAGTTTCAGAGAAACATTTCTGAATGTAAAACATTTAAACAGCTTTTCAGAATTTTATGTTATGTAATAATATTAGAATATTATAGTATTCACACACACACTATGACAATTGTTATACACAATCATGTACAATATATTATATCTACTGAAGTCGATATTAGTATAAATTATATGTCAAAACTTGATAAAATATTTGAAATTAAGTATGTATATTATTAATATTAATTTGTTCGCTCTACATATGTGCGTAATAAATAGTATTTTTCCATAGAATATATCATTGCAAATATGATTTAGAGTTTGTATCACTGTTTCACTAAAATTTAATTATAAATATTTCTTCAGGGTAAAACGGAAAATATTATAGATATTAATTCAAGTTCAAGAACCATTGACGAAGAACTTACAGAGAGAATTAACTATGAAATTGATGTTGAAGGGTCTGAATACGGATCCGATATTGACGATGATGAATTAGAAATGTTCAATGATTGGGCCGTTTTAGATTCAGACAATCAGACACTTAAGGAAGACGGAAATCATTCAAGGTAAGATATGTGCCACCCGTAAAATTTCTTTGTTTTGTAGATTCATTATATTTTTAGTAACCACATTATATCAGTTTAATAGTGATAATTGCTTACGTCATTATATTTTTAAGATTGTTTTTGAAAGTATTTTTTCCCAAATTGTAAGAAAGATATATATATATATATAACCATTATAAGAACTAAGAAAACACAGCACAATTCAATAAAATTTTTTGATTGAATGGTAAATTTAAATATACTAAGAAATTGAATTTTAATTATTACTTCATTAATTTTCAAATACTTTACAAGATGTATTTTATAATAACTTAAAAAATTTTATAAAAATATTCTAAGTTATAATATTCTACAATTTTTTTTAAGGAATATTTTTTTAATTTTCTACATTCCTCATAGATGACGCTACTAAATAATGTATTCTATAAAAATTTGTTGCTGAATCCAATAAAACTGAAGATTTACAAATAAAGTGTTCCTTTTTTTAAATTATAAAATCGTTTTTAATTAATATGCCCAAAAATTATAACACAAATCGAAATATAAAATTAAGTTTTACGGTATAAACAATATTTTAGGGGAACTCATGCTTTAAATTATATAAATTAGCTTTACACACACACATTATCGACATAAATTTATTTCAATAAACTCTGGTTTCCTGAATATTGAAAGCACGCAAAATGATAGTTCTATGCTCTCGAAAATCTATAAATGAAATGGAAAGCAAGCAAATGCCCGTGTAATCAATTTTTCGTTTATCATATTTAGATTTATGTAATTAAAACAAATGCTAGGGATGAAGCTAATAAATATGCCTCAGATTTCTCGTGATGTTATAAATCGGTAAATTGAGATTTTTTTGCGTAATGATCAAAGATATAATTTTTCATTTTATTGAGAACTGTTTTAAAATTTTTCGTTTTCCCAAGTATTTATGACACTATGTAATTATTAAACTTAGTCTGTTAGATTTTTCATAAAATTATTTCTTATTCTATGAGAAATTACTAAAAGGAGTTTAGAAGGAAGAATTTTTTAAATCAGTACGAATAAAGACATTAAAGAATGTCTTTAATATTTCATTTAAGTGTTCATCGTATAAAATAATTTTCTGTTTCCATATATAGATTCAAGTGTTACCCATTCTGAACAAACTGTTTCATTAATTTACCACATATCAAGCAAAATAGTAATTTTTTTTTTTCATTTTAATATAACTAATTTTTAAAATCCATTATTTATTTTTATTCTTTCCAACAGAACATAAACTATTGTTTTTGCAGAAGACTTTCACAGTAAATAATGCGTAATGGTAGAATAAATTTAAATTCCTGCGTTTCCCATTAGAAAAAGTTGAGTAAAGTCTTCAATCAAGTATTATCGGTACTAATTCTCCTTAAAGTGTCTCAGGTACAACATATATTGTTGTGTGTGTGTGTGTGTGTGTGTGTGTGTGTGTGTGTGTGTGTGTGTGTGTGTGTGTGTGTGTGTGTGTGTGTGTGTGTGTGTGTGTGTGTGTGTGTGTGTGTGTGTGTGTGTGTGTGTGTGTGTGTGTGTGTGTGTGTGTGTGTGTGTGTGTGTGTGTGTGTGTGTGTGTGTGTGTGTGTGTGTGAAATATATATCTCCTTGAAATATACTTACTTGACAGTTTAACCAAGTAAATTTCGATGCTCTTGGATCAGAAACAGGAAATATTAATAATTTTAATTTTCTAAATAAGAATATTTATTCTTACAAAATTTACATTCATTATACAAAACTTATTATTCACACTAAAGAGTTGTTTGATTTTAATAGAATATATTTATAACTCGTTTAATTCAATCAGTCACATTGACCCAAACAGAAGATCTTGTGTAACTATCAGAAGGTAAATACTTAAAAAAAATTTTTGAAAATGATTAATTGAAGTGGATCTTTTCGAATCAAGTCTAATTCTCAAGATATCCGTTAACCCCATCGTCAGTACACCTCACCATTTAGAATTCCATATATTTACCCGAAATAAGCATATTAATTACTCAATTAATATGCATAATTGGTATACAAAAGCCAGTTACACGACCCAGTAAATTAATTTATAAGAATTTATTTTTTATTTCTATAATCACTTGCATTTTTAAAAACTCTGCTCTAACATTTTTTATAATTATAATGGGACGATAAAATTTTAATTTTGATAAGCATACATTAAAAAGTTTGGCAATTATATTTTCTATTCAAATAAGTTAATGGGGTAATGTATTATTTTCTCCAAAATAGAGGAAAATTCATTTCAATTGTAACAAGGGACAGCTACAACGCTAAAATATTTTCTACATTAAATTATGTAATTTTTCTCCATAAAAATTATTTAATTTGATATAAATATTTTAGATAAGTGTTTAAAAATAATTTTAAAAAAGTGTATTTTAATGTAAAATATTAGAATTCCTATTAAAAATTCGATTGGTAACTGTAACTTCTTAACGTGAATTATTCTTAATAGCATAGACGATACTGGTTCAGTAAAATGTCTTTACAAATTTATACTTTATTAGAATAGGATATATAAGTATTTCAACAAATATTAGTCACTGCTAATATTTTTATTAGAGAGAGAAAAGTAAATAAAATTTTTATGTATAACAGTACCAAAATAAAATCTGTGTAGTCCAAAATATATATCAGATTGAGAAAATAAACTAATTTTAAATTTAAATTCAGGCTATTAAAAAAGAGGTCTATTGATCTTATTGTAAATAATGTTCTCATAATACTACTTGTTTATTTTGCTTCGCAAAAGTAAAATACTATTGTTGTGTCTTGGCTTAAGATATCTGATAAATTTTTTTCTCATGTAGGTTACATTTATTTATATTTGTAATTAATTATTTTAAAGAAATATTCCCTGCAATTTTAAAATTTCTTTATAGGAAACTAAAATATTCTTTGCTTAAAAAATATCTTTCGTAAAAAAAATAATAACTTGAATAGTTATGAGAAGCTTAAATTACGTTTCAAACAATGAGTAACAAACTGATGTTTTATAAAAATAATTAAAACTATAAGATTATATAATAGGATCTATTAAGATTGTTTGTATATAAGAATCATTCTTATATTCATATTTATTATTTTTGTTACTTTTATTCTCAAGGAATTAACAATGATAGTTTAATAGCTCATTAAATTATTGCAAGTATATATATATATATATATATATATATATATATATATATATATATATATATATATATATATATATATATATATATATATATATATATATATATATATATATATATATATATATATATTTCTATATATATATACCTGCAATAATTTAATGAGCTATAAAACTATCATTGTTAATTTCTTGGGAACAAAAATAATAAATATGAATATAAGAATGAATAATATATATATATATATATATATATATATATATATGTATGTATGTATGTATGTTTGTATGTATGTATGTATGTATGTATGTATGTATGTATGTATGTATACATGCATACATACACATACACATATATATATACCGGGTGAGCCAAAAGTTCGTTACAATTTTAAAAATTCATAAAAAAAGAATAAAGGGAGATAAAGAAGTGCGGTTTGCAAGAAAGGGCTCACAAGGTAGTCGGATTTTTTTTAGCAGCAAAAAAAGTTTTAGTTAAAAAAGTCACCTATAGATGGCGCTGACATCGAGAGATTTAGGAGAATTATGCAAATTAATCTTGCGATAAAAGGCCGTGATACTCGAGGATTTCTAATTCGCTTTCAGAATGTTATCATTTACCGATCGAGCGTTGTTGGTGAAGTTGTTCTATTTGAACGGAGAGTCAGCAACTATTGCGTTGCGAAAATTTCACACGACGAAAGGACTGAAGACGAAGAAAGGCCCCATATCGTGTCCTGGAATAGTCAAGCTTGTCAAGAAGTTCTAGGAAACTGGCTCTTTGGAGGATCGGCCACGCAGTGGAAGACCCTCGTTGGCGGAGAGCCGAATTACTGCGTTGGAAACCACAATGAATGATTTAGCGGTGGAATCGTCCATTGGGAGTAGCAGTGCTCGCGAAGCTGGAAGAATATTGGATGTGCCTGAATCATCGATTCGACGTATCCTCCACGGAATATTGCATCTCTATCCCTACAAACTGCAGTCACTGAAGGAGTTACAACCGGGAGACACAGCTATGCGGGAATCATTTGTCGAGTGGGCTATGGCAAGAATCGAAAACGTCCCTCAGTGGTTGTTCAACGTTTTCTGGACGGATGAGGCGCACTTCACACTACACGGGGATGTCAACACCCATAACACTCGTATATGGGCAACATCTAATCCTCGTGAATACACGATGAAATCTCTGCATCCAGCCAAGTTGACAGTCTGGTGTGGCTTCACCTCATCTTTCATTGTCGGACCTTCTTCTTTGAAGAACCGTGTCCCAGATTGGGCTGGAAAACGTGCACAGTAACCACTAAGCGTTACCTCACTCTTTTGCGTGACAAAATGTGCCCGCATTAAATCAAAGAGGTGTGTTATCTGTAATAAACTTTATGCAGGATGGCGCACCACCACATTATGCCAATCCAGTAAAACGATTCCTTTTGAGTACCTTTGGTGAAGAGAAACTGATCAGTCGGGGTTGCAAGATCGCATGGCCTCCACGATCACCCGACCTCACTCCGGTCGACTTCTGGTTGTGGGGCTATTTGAAATCACGTGTGTACGTTCATCTCCTTCAACATTGGCCGAACTCAAAGATTCCATCTCTCGTGAGGTTTCTGCAATTCATTCCGACATATTGCATTCAGCTGTAACAGGCGGTGCGAGTCGCCTTAGTTGTGTCGTACAATGTACTGGAGGTCATATTGAACAACTGTTATTATCAGAATAAATGAATGGAGCGTACTGTTGTTCTTTTCATTGCGTTTCGGACAGTCAACGCCATATATAGGCGACTTTTTTTTAACTAAAACTTTTTTTGCTGCAAAAAAAAAAAAAATCGACTACCTTGTGAACCCTTTCTTGCAAACCGCACTTCTTTATCTTATTTTCTTCTTTTTTTATGAATTTTTAAAATTGTAACGAACTTTTGGCTTACCCGGTCTATATATATATATATATATATATATATATATATATATATATATATATATATATATATATATATATATATATATATATATATATATATATATATATATATATATGTATGTATATATATTAAGCGAATATTTAAGAGAAATAACTTTGAGAATCAGACATACATTAAACTTTGGAGAATACGACATAAATTTTAAATTGTTATGAAATTACATATAAATAGAATGCATTTCTTATTATTTCAAACTTATGAATATAATATAAAAGAAATCACATATTCATCATCATTTGTCTTTAAGTTGCCTAAATTGTTTTGTGTGATATTCTGAGAACCACTTCAAAATAGTAACAAAATATTTATTTGTTTCTGCTTAAATTGAATTTTCCATGAGAAAATTTAGAAACTACTGAAAAATATGTATCAAATTGAGACATTTTTTACAATTAACAAAGTTATTTTTCAAAACAGTTCAATCAGAGAAAATTTATTTGCCGTATTTTAGAACGGAATGGTTTTCTATTGTATTCAAATATAATTTTCTTCATTTTTAATTAAATATATTGTTTTCTATACTATTAATAATTACATTTAGTATAATTTTTATTATTTCAATTTGTATGTAAAATAAATTTTATAAATTATTGTAGAAGAAAAAAGTTCTTTTTGGTAACGATATTTTGACTAAATATTTTCAGAGTAGAGGAAGTGCATCAGAAAAGTTTCCAACTAATCTAGAATTTCGAATTAGTAGTTTAGATTTAAAAATAATATTGAAAAATTTACAATTGTAATTTATTAAGCCAGCTCAAATATCAAGACGATCCTGATAACTCGTGTCATTATTTTCTCCATAATCCTTGTCGTTTATAAAGTAATTCAAAACATAAACAGATGAACTTTTGAAGAAAGTTGGCCTTTTTAATTAAAAATATAATTTGCTATATTTTTTTGTAACTCATTTTAATATTAAAAATATAACAAAATGTTTTAAAAATATATATTTCGCATTTTGCTAAACAAAAAGAAATCATTGAAAATTTTCTATGCACAAATTAATAAAAATTGCGTTTTTAAACCTATACTTTTAATCATTCATCTTGGCTTAAAATTTATTCCATACACTTTTATGAAAAACTTAGACTTGTTTTTTTTTCCATAATTCCACTAGAAGAGATATGATATTCAGAAAGGACAGACAGCATTTTGTACATAAGCGATGAATAGCATAGATGATTGCAAAAATGAATGCGATCCATTCAGTATGGAACAAAGAAAGACTTTATTGAACTCATAGTATCGTTACACATGATGGTTTGCCCAAGAGGAAGAACAACAAGCACATATTCATTAGTATGAGATATGGTCTTTCTTCTCTGAAGTGGTTGCTTCACGCTCTCTATCCATTCTTAGCACCAAATTGTCCAGCAATTTTATGGTAAGAGTGCCAGTTCCTCAATTAGTATCTGCTTCAATTATTGAGTGTTCCACGGAGGATGTAATCGGGACGCAAACCGTCTCTTCAAAATATCCCACTCACCCCTTAGAATTATGGTATTTAAATCACAAAAATTGCTGGACATTTCGTTCCAGTGATATCTTTCTATTTCAATTCTTGTTGAACCAAACGAGTACTGTGACGCCGTGCATTGTCATCCATAAAAACGAAGTATATTCCAATAGCACTTCGGGACAGACACATGAGGGGAAAATACATCTCCTTACAATAGAGATCTCTTTTTATGAACCTTTGTCGAAAACCTGGAACCCTGTCCTCCCATTCAACATGGTTGTGTATGACCTCACCAGACGAAAACTACACGACTGCCATAACGGGGCCTCTTTCCGTAATATTATTTGAATGAAACCGTGTTCCGACTTCTCTTCAAATTAAATGGCGTTGAGATTCGCTTGTGGTACTGAAACGACACACATCCGCAAAGAAGACATAGTTGTATTGATGATTTGTCTTGTTTTTGAGCTTTTTGCATCACTGTAAACTATAGCACCAATAGTGAAATTTCGAAAGGATGCAATGTTTAGGACTGCTGGTGAATAGGCCACTTTTGTGAAGGCGTTTTCATACAAAAATCCACGGCACTTGTCGCCCCATCACTTTGCGCAGTTGCAGAGGAATAGTGCTTGTTGACTGGTATCAGGCTCATTTCGCCAATTGCAGAATGATATATAGTTCACCCCTGCAGTTTTCTTTGGGCGGCCACCACCAATTCCTCTAATATGGAAGGCTTTCCGAATGGCACATCTATTGATTCCGAAATCTTAAGCAACACTGTTCAAACTACGCCTTTTCTCCAACTTTTCAATTATTCTTCGACGAGTAAAGTCTCTTAGGTATTTTTTGTAGCCATATTTCACTAAATATCTCTCTTACACTTTCAGCTAACGTAATTAATTCCCTCTCCGCCTTCCTTCTATTTTAGTCTTAAGCAGCGGTCACTAACCGCATTAGTTTTGCTGAAGATCACGTCGCCAAGGCCATTTTGTTCTTGACATTTGCATACACATGACCTTTCTACTAAACTGAGTATTCATGCATTAATCGCAGTAACTCTTTTTCTTCGATTTCATTTCTGTCTACATAAAATTTACATTGCAACTTAAGTTTTGCACCTCAGTGTAATTATCAACCCATCGGAATTAAACAAGAGTATTCTTTTCCTAAAATTTATTCCAAAATATTAAACATCTTCAGAAGTGGTTTATTTGGACTCGGGCACATTAATTGAATAGTAGAAGCTTTATATATGATCCTACATTTTAAATAAAATTCAAAGATTAATATTTACATATTTCAAATAAATAAATTAGTTGAATATATTTCAAATAAATAAAAACTAGAAAGTATATAACTGTAACTCTTAAATTATTTAACAAAATCACCCTGTAACTAAGCTCTAATATTGAAAAGAATTTTGCAAAAGAGTCTCTTCCATGATATGAATATAATCTTCAGACAGAAAGTATTTGAATTACTGAGGAATGTTAAATATTATAGAGCACTGAATTAACAAAAATGCTGTTCACGAAGGGGTATTTATTCGGTTAAATTAAATACCTCATTATCAACTAATCATGATATCGCATTAACTAATTTCCTTAAGGTTAAAGTCAGTGATCGAATAACTTATTAGAATAACTTAAATATCAATTATATATAATTTCATTTAGAAAATTTATTTCTGATTACAATATTACACGCTTGTTTCATTTCATATTTTTAAAGTGTGTACCAATTTTTCAATAAAAATACTGGTCAAATCATTCTATAATAAAATAATAGCATGCGTATAAATATCAGTAAATAAATTTAGGAATAATTAAGTATTGGTACTAATATCTAGATGTAACTGTGTTAAAATTAACAAATGTAATCGTTATTAAAATTAACAAATGTAACTGATAAATAATTAAGTATCATTCTCATAAAGTAAAATTAATACATATTAATTGCTTAATATTTAATTTATAGCATGTTCGTGTTATCTAAATAACATATATTTTTTATTCTCAGACCTTATAAATAATCATCAAATATAGAATGGAAAACTAAATATGTTGAATCATTATTTAAATTCCTGAGCAGGTTTAGTTGAGTTTTACCATAAAATCAATATCGTATCATAAAATTTTAATTTCAACGTATTTTAACATTTCTTAAACTAATTTTTTTAATTCTAATTTTACATTCATTTAAAAAGAAACCAAATGAAATATTATTTTTTAAGTTGCTATCTTTGAAAAAAACTTAAGAGACAAATATATATATGAAAAACACGAAAGAAAGGAAAAAGAAGACCATTTTATTTGTATAAGAACTCAAAATTTTAATTCTTTATTTTCTATTTTATGGCTTTCAATATTTTTCCTTTCTTGCTTATACAATAAGAATGACGCTGCGTTCTAAAGGAAGGAAAGTTCTCGTTAATGATTTTAAATTAAAATACAAAAAATTTCAATAAAATATTAACATTACTAGAATTCATGTTTAATGCAATTTTTGAGCAAAATGAGGAAAACTAACGTAAAAAGTTAGTTGCAAAAATTTTATTCTAAGCATATGCAAGGAATAATAAATATTATGATTGATATTTCTGATTTTATTTAACGTTTTGGATTAAAAGATTTAGTGTAAAAAGAAAATAAAAAGATTTTAGGATGAAAAGAAAAAGATTTAGATTAAAAATTTTTTTAATGTATTTATGAATTATTTTAAATATATTTTTGGAGAAAAAAATGTGTGTGTGTTGAATATTATATTTATTAGTTCTCTAAATTATTTAGAAACTTTCACAAACTATAAAATATAAATTAAAAAAATTAATTATTGTTGGACATCATTGAAGTACAGAAGTCGGAACAAAGGAAGACACCGATTCTTTATAGATTTTAAAAAATAGTTGTTTAGTATATCCATTGTTAAAGGTGGTTAATATATACATTATAGTGAAAAAACTCTTGTCTCTAAATTTTGCTTGAAGCTCTTAATTTTCCATCAGCCGATGTAATTTTCCACATCTTTTCTTCGCTTCGTCCACGTGTGAGTCTACATCATGAGCGTAGGAGGAGAACTTCTAATCCTATTGATTTTCGTTAAACGAACTCTGATTGGCTTATCACAAATAGTCTTTTTCTATGGTTTTCAAGGACAATGGTTTTAGTACTTCATAGGACTTAATTACTAACACTTCAAAGAGCATTGTAAATCATTTTAACAAAAGAATGAATTTTTAATTGACTTCATTTTCAATTTTAAGATCCTATTTAGAAAATAAAATTTTATAAAATCCTTAAGATAATTAAATAATTAGAAAACTTTTATTATTAGATATCATAAAAGTATTTATTGAAAAAAAAGGAATAATCTCTGAAAATTTGAACTTTATATTATTGTCCTTGTAATGATCTTAAATTACACAAATTTTTAAATATTAATTATATATATATATATGCAACGACTTTATAGCTTTTCATTTCCTTTTACAAGTTTCCTATATCACTTTTGTTATTTAGTTGTCAATTTTGCTTGAAAGCAAAAAGAAAATGGTTATTTGAAGCCGTATATAGTAAAAGCTTATCGTTATAAGGAGAAATTACAATTTACTTAAGAACATAATTTCTAATCTCAACTGTGATTCAGGTTTTCTCGAAGAAATCTCGTGTTTTACCGAATCGGTGGTTCGTGAAGTTTTTGCTGCATTTTCTTGTAATGAATTTAACCAATTTAGATATTAATTATCTGGAAGCTTGTAAAAAGAATCTTACTAATTATGAAACTTTGAACTCAAAGTTTGAAACAAAAGGCACATCAAATGCCAATCAGAACCCGTCATTATTTTGATTGTTTGATTCTCTCGCAAAACTGGTTTATGAACCCTTTTATTAGTAGCCATGTCTAGTTGTAGGTATTTTTATTTGATGTTAGGGACACCCCACAAAATATCAATTCCATGCGACTGGTGTATACGTTGACCAATCTACTTTTTATGAGATCAAGATAAAACTTTTCTCATTGTTATCAGTATCTTTGGCAATGCTTTGAGGATGCTTTTATCTGAAATATCAGGCATCGAAGTTGGTAATATGAATTCCAGAACACTCTTTTAATAGTTGACTGAGTTTTTTTCTTTTGGTGTCTAATTACTTTTATTACTCATAAATTTCTGAGAGAGTAATTTATTTAATATATATAGTTATATTCATATTATTTCTTCTAAACACTATTTAAATGTTGTACAACAAATATATTCTGCTTATGTTCTCCACTCAGTTGTGTTAATTCAACTTACTTTATCAGTATTCCTTAAAAAGTTCGTCAATAATATGTAATAAAAAATATGTTGCAGCAAACACTTCGTATTTAAAACTAAATTATTTATTATCACAATAATAATTTATAAGATGCTGGAAAATTAGATTAGAATGTTTTTGTCAAAAATTTACATTCTTTTAAACCAGAAAGAGAAGATTTAAAATAAGTGATTGGAAAAATCATTAAAATACAATCATTTGAATTATTTAAAATTCAAAATGTATCTTTATGATGACATAAAAGTTTTGTAAAATTCATTTAGTATTCTAGAATTTAAAACAAATGATTGAGTAAAAACTTTGACAAAAAAAAAAACATTATTTTAGTTCAAAATGTATCCATTATAGATTTTTATCGAAATATTATCCTTTATTTGAATATTTTACTGAATTTTTACTTGTTAGAAATAATATTATATTTTTGTTTTGGACATAAAAATAATACATTTCTCTGTCTCTAATAATTTGTGCGTTCCTTTTCAATTGATGTAATGTTCTCATATTTCTTGAAGTTTGATAATATTTTTATTAAACAACTTTTAAATTTAATATAAATAAAAATTGGTTCATTAGAGTTTAAATTATTATTCACAAACAATTGCCCAAATATTAACTGGTAACAACTTGTTCAAAAATTTGTCTTGTGTCGCATTAGAGGACTTCAGAGTCTTGTCATGTTTCTCACCGTCTTGTGTTTTTATCCCCATTTAGCTTCCTTCCGAGTTGGCAACAAAATGATCAGCATTCTGGTCTTCACTTCAAGAAATAGTAGATTCGATACCTACATTATGTTTACATATCTGTAGTGGCTTAGAATCAAATTTAAACTGTAGTCTCAGATCTAATTGTAGCCTTTATGTGCAAAAGACCCTCTTTCTTTAATCAAAAAGTTCAAACGTTTCGATTGTTGAAGCCCACGTTGGAGACTGCTATTTAAATAGTTTAGAAACCTCAGCGAGTGCAGCCTGTGTAATTTGCGGGCCTTCTGCTTGTCCTTCTTAGTTTAGTATATAACATTAACAAATTTAAAAATTTTATAACTCGAATCATACAGACACTCTATTGTAAAAACATGTGTCCAGAAAAATGTACTGTAGAATTACGAAGCTTAGCATATATTTACTACTAATAACAATGAGATCTTAAGGAATACGCATTTAAATTTTGCAGTAGGTGACGCTTTATAGAACAAGTACTGAATTCCATGGGTAATAAAAACTATAACAACTCTCAGGATTTTTAAAAACATACTTTTAAGACATAATCGATTTTCATAACATGAACTTGCCTTTTTCAAGAAATTTGCCTTTTTCAAGAAATTTGCCTTTAATATTTTGTAAATTAGGTTACATCATAAAATTGAAAGAAATTTGGTTTCTAATTGATGTATCAACTAATATGTTCATCGAAGTAAGATGAGAGTTGCGTTTGTGTCGTCTTAGCGTTAGAGAATCAAATAATTCATTGTTGTGCATTCTTGGGCCATACATATGCAGGAAAATGGGCCAATAAGAGCAATCATATCTACAACAACAATATCGCCATTTGAAATCATTTCCAATTGATATAGATCCAGCGGAGTCGGGATATTCTTCGACGGACTACTTGATAATTCTGAGCTCCAGTCTCAAAGTGTATTAAAGACTCTAAAGACTTTCATGTGCGGCAATATTGTTAACATCATTGTTTCATTTTTAATACAGACTGGTCCAAAAAGCATAAAGCAACCATTATGTAAAAATAACAATATGCGAGAAAATGAAACCTATTTTTTGAGTAAAAGTACGAATGACATTTAATAAATAAGAAATGCGTAATGCCTACCGTTACCGATTATAATTTAATATAAAGCTTCAATTGAAAAAGCGATCGTTGAGAAAAGATCAAATTAGTGACATGCAAACTCTGTCATAACACTTTGGAATATTGTTGGAATCAAGTGCATTATACCCTCACTTTTGATGGCCGATTTCAGGTTCTACAGTGAATATGGGGCATCCTTTTGTTTTTCTTTAAAGTATCTCCATAAGACGTCGCATAAATTCAAGTCAGAAACTATATGATGGTTACCCTGTTCCGTAAATTTCTCTTCAAACAGTGCAAGCAAATGCTTAGCAAATATCGTTTCAAGTCACGTGAAGACGCCAGCTGTTCTATGATGACTAGACTCACCTTGCATGAACCAGTACAGGCGTATTTAAGATTACCCACTTCAAAGCCAAATTCAACTCTCGATAATAGATTCAGAATAAAAGTAACTCTCGATATTTAACTCCTCTGTCACCATATGGCAATGAATATTGTACCAATTATCGCATGATTGCTTCTTCATAAGGTGTTCATTTCTTTCCAAACTTTGAGAAACGTGCTTGTCGAATTGAGACATTTCTTTCGATATTCTCATAAAATAATCTTCTTCCAACGTCAGCGATTCCATATTGCTAATTATTTATTTCTGGTTATCAAGTATTCATCTGAAATTCAGTATATATGCTTTTACATTATGGAAAAATTATTAAATCCAAAAATTTGAAATAGAGAATTTAAAATACATTCTCTCATATATTATTTGGAATATTGTGTATTATTGGTTGATGCGTATAAGATATATCTATATTTTGTGTAAGCAATATTAGCTGATGGTTTAAAAGTCATTGGATTCTATGTTTATTCTGATATTTATGATATTTTTATGTCTACAATAAATTTTTCGGCACTTTTTCTCATAAATATCAGCAACACAATTTTATAACGGATCAATTAAAAATTATCAACTTCATCAAAATTATGTATATTTTTACGCAAAGGCATTCATATTCATAAAATTATTCACACACATTTATTAACATAAATAAATCACATTGTGCATATGAAATGCCTAAAACTTAATTTAATCGATAATAAAAGCAATATAAAATGATTTTTTGTTCTAGTCATGGAAATACTGGAACACATTCTAGATAAACCAGAAGACTCCTATGCATGAGACTCGAAGCTGAAAATTTTCAGTGATTTACAGATTACAGCAAGCTTTAGATACTTTACATGGTTTCAGGTTTCGTTGAAAAAGAAATTTCAATAACGATGATATTGTGATTTCCCTACTTTGTTTCTCATTTAGGATATTGACTCCCCAATAGAAATTTAGCATTTTAATTGGTTATAAAAACAAATTAAAATTTAATAAGTTAGAAATTATACCATTTAATACATCCAAATTCATTTATGAGTATATACTCTCAATTAAATATGTTATTCCTTACCTGATAACTAAATTGCAGAACCTCTAAATATGCTTGGATCCAATATCTTTTTTAAATCATTATAAATATATTAAATATACAGGTGGTCATCTAAATAATGGAAGCAGTTGTGAATAAAAGATTATGTTTTTATAAAATAAAAGATTATGATTTTAATTCACTTCATAAGCGTTAAAATATAACAATAACTACAAATTATTTTATAAATAGAAATGCATATATTCTAATAGTATGAGTTAGCTTTATTGAAGTTCTATGAGTTTTGGATTTTCTTACAAAAGAACAAAATATCGCTCCTCTCATATTTTCAAAAAGACCGAATTGCAAAAAGCTTCTAGCTGTCGGAAATGTGACCGAAGCATATCAATTTTTAGGCGTTTTTAGAGGTACGGTATCTAAAATCATGACAGAATACACTCAGCACGGAGACAAGTTCGGCAAAACAAAATAGTGGACGGAAAGAGAAATTCAGTGAAATAAACTGATGAGGAATGAAGAGACTTGTATTATTTAAAAAGCAAACAATGCCTTAAAAGTTATTGCAGAGCTCAATTAGCATCTGGACTTTTCAGTGTCAATGGTTACAGTTCGAAGATACTTTCATTAGTAGGACATTTAAGGCAGACCGCCAATTCTCAAGCCACTTGCCATGGATGTTAATGTCAAATGTCCACAGTGATATTACATTCACAAAACATAGCTGATTGTTAAATATAAAAAGTTGATAAGGTCTGAAGAACCGCCTTTCACACTTTTCCCTGCAACAGGACAGTTGCACGTTTGGAAGACATCTGCTCAAATATAAGATGAGGATTATCTCCTTCCAACTGTCAAGCATGGAAATGGGTCTGTCACAATATAAGCAGCTATGTCACAATTTTCTGCTGAACCAATGGTACCCGTGAAAGAATGGATCACTGGAGAGAAGTATCAAAAAATTTTAGCTAACCAGATCCATCGTTATATGCTTATAAATATTTTTGCTGCAGTAAATGTGATTTTCTAGAATGATAATGAACCTATCCATGTAATGAGACTAATCCAATAGTTGTTTGATGAACACGAGAATACCGTTAAGTATCTATCTTGCTCGCAGAGTCACCTGGCTTCAACATAATTGAACCATTATGATTAATTTTATAGCCTTCAGTACGGAATTAAAATCTACCACCAGCATCTCACACAGAACATTCATAATATTTCCATGTAAATGGTACAATACTCCTCTAAATACTACATTCAATACTTGTATCAATCTATTCCAAGGTGAATCCAACCTATATTATCTTCAAAGGCCGCCTTGCACCATAGTAATAAAAACTTTTTGTAAATATAAGGTGTTTCCATTCTTCTAATATCTGTATATACATGTATATGTGTGTGCATAAGTAATCTAAATAAATTAATATTTATCTTTTTCTTCCTAAATTAAATTAGTGCTATATTCATGAACACATTTCTGGATGAAAATTTTCGCCTAATATTTATAAATTTCTGAATATTTACATTTAAAAAAACACATTATGATTTATATAATTACATACTCAGGAAGTCTTTAAATATTGGTATTTAAAAACTTCCCATGTGACTTACAAATTTCATTAAATCATTATCATTCTTAAAATGGCAAAATATTTAAAATTGCAATGCATCTTCATATTGGTAAAAAACAAAATTAAAATTTATAAAAAAGAAATCTTTAATAAATCATTATTTAAAAAGTTTTTTAACATCATGTATTGATAAAATTTATCTATCAAATTTGTTTAAGATATATTCATTTAGCTGTAAGGTGTACCGACTAAATAATAACTGTATTGCTCGCCAGTCACTTAAATTAAGTCCTCAGCTTTGTAGTTTTACTTTGTAATAAAAAATAATCATTAGTTAATTACAAAAGAGATGAAAATAATGTATAATTTTTATATAATAATTTTTAAAATATCTATTAGTAATCAGTCACTCTTTCAAACTGGATTAATTCAAGCAATTCTAGCGTTTCTGTTTTTATAATAATGTTATTATATCATCTATATATAAATATTTTCATAAAATGATATAAAATGAATGATCATATTTTAGTGAGCTCGATTATGGAAATGGAGATGAAGAATCACCAGAAGATGAGAAACCTCAAAAATCAAAATCTAAGAAAAAGATTGCAATAAAGAAAACAAACGGGGATAAATTTTATTGGAAGCATAAGAAAAATGGTAAGTAAATAAGCACGATGGAATAATTTAAAATTGATTTCTTTAAATAATATATGTGTCATAGTAATTAAGATTCCTTCAATGACTGAAATATCTTTTAGTATTGAAATGGGAGCTCATTGTTACTGAAGGAAAAAGCCTATTTAAAACAGCTATGATTTTGTTTTTTTTTATTTTATTGATTACAATAATTATATGAATATTTTAATATAAAATACCTTATTTAAAATACCTTATTACTGTAAAATTTAATACTTCGTACAGATATTACTTATAAAATGAATTAAATTTTCATAATTTTACAAGTATTATTTGTAAAATTACTTAAGTAATTTTAACAGCGACGTATGTATTACCAGTAAAAGTAAGTAAAATCCTGTTTAGGCAAGTTATTTATACAGTTTTTTATTGTTATTCTCATAAGATCAGTACTAAATGTAAGAAAATAAACATTTTTATTATTTTTTTATCAGTTATGTATTAATATTTACTTTTACGGATACTAAATACTTACTTATACGGGATACATAATTTATTACGAATATAGGAAACATATATTTAAGAATTGGACTTAGGTATAAATATTTTCACCTAAGTCTTTTCATAAGTTACATTAATTTATAAAACAGTATTTTTTAATATAATTTTTTATGAAAGTATTGCTTAATATTTTTAGGCAAAACATCGAAGAAAAAAATGAGCATTTCGCAAACAAAACGCTATTGGAAAAAAAATTGTTGCATTCGGGGTAAAAGAACGGGAGTGTCCCGAAAAACTTACCTCTCTGATAATCTTTTCCAAGAATGTAGGGAGAGAATTAAAACTTTACCTACAAGAATGTTGAAGAACTCTTCGTGCCGATGGATATTTTGGCGCTGTTGTGAAGATAAAGCTTTGAGGTATAGTAAAACTGAAACTACTTCATTTAAACTTATGTTAAGATGAAATAACAACAAATGAAATCCTATTTGTTAACGCACTTAATAAATGATATTACTTCAATCGACTGCAAGACAATGATTCCATAACCTTTGAGAGTAACTTAAATTTTCTAATAACGGAAACGTATAAGCCGTTTGCTTTATTAATAAAATTTTAACTATTCATCATGTGCATGAACAAATACTGTGAATAAGATATAATTTAGAGCAAAAAAAAATAATATTAATTTTATTTCATATAACTATTTGTTCTGTACAGTTGATCTTTCAAAAGTTAATTATTAAATATAAGTAATTAATTTTGAAAGATCAACTGTGACTGTTAAACTATTTTTGCTTGTATACTTCAAATTTTGCTATAAAATAATAATGATTTAAAAATGTTTTGAAAATTTATTATTTGTTCTGAAGTTGAGAATTTTACCTTATTAATCAAAAATAT
Organism: Latrodectus elegans; assembly: GCA_030067965.1. NCBI lineage: Eukaryota > Metazoa > Arthropoda > Arachnida > Araneae > Theridiidae > Latrodectus > Latrodectus elegans. The sequence continues at coordinate 46,876,914 of CM057809.1, forward strand.
AGTATTGATTATTCCTTTCTCTGTCAACTTGTTAAAAATGTATAAATCTAATGGTACTGATTTGCGATACATATATGAATATTAAAGAAAATATTAAGTCAACAACTCAGCACATGAAGTTTTAACTGCATAAAAGAATAAGAAATTAAATTTATAATTTTTATTTGCTATCAAAAAAGTATTATAATAATATTTCATTAGTTTCTCTCTGTTCATTTATAAACTCAGACTCATTCAACTTAATGATAAGTCAGAATGAGTAGTGACGTATTTCTAAATAACAAATATACAATAAATGAGTTACTTTGAAATTATTTTAGTCTAAAAACTGTCAACAAAATATTGCAAAATTGTTTCCGAAGGTAGGCAATATACATATTCATTTTTGATAGTTTATAATTTGTACTAAAATAATCCAATTATTTTTTATTCTAATTCATACTGTATTATTGTTATAATTTTATTTCCAGATTAATTAATAGTTTTCTACATTATGATTTTATAAGAAAGTAATGTTATTATATTATTCATTTTCTTTATTTATAGATTTACAATGCATCTGCTATATTTCTTTAGCAATTTTTCTTAAAAAATAATCATTTATATTTTGAATGCTTTCTTTATAATGAATTAAAGAGTAATTTTCATACTATTTCAAAGAAATTACAATAGAATGAAACTATAATATTTTGTAAATTATTAACGTAAGAGTAAAATGTTCGTATCTGGGGTTGTAAGCAGGAGTGCACACACATAATTTATATATGATAATAATGCACACACATTATTATCATATAGGAAACTGTTACTATCATAACTTTTGCGTTAATTATATTATAATTTCATATCAATTAGTTAAACGAATAACACTGTTTCGCCGTTCTACTTTAACAATCCGTGGATTTGACTCTTTTTCTGAAAATGGGTGTAAAGCAGATGCTCAAATTCTATTTTAAACAATAATTTTTGTCTAATTTTCTCTCAAACAAAAGAAATAGAATGTTGTTGTTGTTCTCGTGTGCCAACTAGGCTGTCAAATTGGGGTGCGCTGCTCCACTTTTCCAACTGAACCGTATTTGGTGTGGAGCCCGACTTCTTCAGTACACACACATGCCATAGGGACTCGTTTATAGGGTAGGCAACCATTCACACCTCATTCACACACAAGGAAAGGACAAAGACAGGATAGAGAGAGAGAGAGAAAGTACATACATGCCTGAACCGGGATTTTAACCCAGGACCTCCCTATCCGTAGTCAGGCACGCTGACCACAAGGCAAGTTGGCAGCAATAGAAGTAGAATGATAAATTTATTTGAATAAATGTAGTATGTGCGTATAATTAAATGAACGTCACTCAAATTAAACGAAATGTGAAGGAAATCAAAAAGAGATAAATTATTATATTAATGCATAATTATAATGTAGTTGAGTAAATCCAAAAACATTTTTAACCTTCCCAATAAACACTCCATAAAGAGCACTGTAAAGATGCATTCAAATATGTGCATTGTCGTTTAAATACTGTAAATAAGTAACTAGAACTAAACAAGAAACATTTTGAAATACAGATTGTTTTAAGAGTAACTAATAATATTTACATAATACAGCATAATTGGCTTTCATTGAGGGAGGATATTTGAATCTGGAAATACCTTCACTCATGATATGTAATGAAAAAGTAGTGGTGCAGAAAAAATGGACCAAGAAGAACCGAACAAGTCGAAAACTCAAAAAAGAATCTTGCCATGTGATATCATCATAAAGCAAACATACCTCCTCTACGAAGTGAAGAAAGACCATAAATTACCTTCTTGTAAACACAATATTGCAAAATATCACGTTTGTTACTGAACTACTGGGTCTTCTGGCCACGATAATCACATCAATGCAATAAAAGTAATACTCACTTACAACAAACTATCTTCTTAAATAAATCCCGCTTTTATTTGGAAAGCGTTCTTCACATACTGTAAAGGTGATTGTTTTCATCCAGAAGATATTATTCTATGTCATAAAAACGAGTGCTTGTTGTTATGATCTGAAATATACAACTGAAATCGACAGATTTAAAATGTGGTAATAAATAAAATTATAATTATTAAAATAAAGTAAAAATACAATAAAATTTCTGAAATTTATAAATATTGGGGAGCAAAAATTCCATTCTATATGCTATGTTATTCTTGTACTTATACTCAATAAGTTACCAGGAATGAGCAAACTTATTTCAGTGCTCGACAGGGTTTGTTTCCTGTGTAGCTAATGCCTTGAGGATGGGTCGTCTGATAGTTTACGATTACATCAATTTACATCAGTTCACTGATCATTTTTCAGCCTGCTCCTTTACTCCTCAGTAAGAATTTAAGGATGAACTTACATCAAAATCGTCTCGGAGGGCATTCCTTAAATTTGGATTGTTTGAAATTAAGTAAGTAATTTTTTGCAAACGTAAGCTAATTGAAGTGCAATTAACAGCTTAAAGAAAGCTCCAAAGCACTCTAAACATTGGCATCTGAAATAGGAAATGAAACTGTTGAACTGGAACCCAGAATGCACGTTCTTCAACATGGCATTCAGAATCTGTATGATTCATTACCAAAAAACATACAAATATCAGTGAGTCAATTGCATACGATGTTGATTTTTAACATTGTTTTCGTCATCTTAATTTGAAAATGTGAACGTGGATTTAGATCATTATAATTAATGCCTGAAGAAATTCTTTATTTTTGATGATTCTCCTTTCACATAATGCAGTTTTTCTAGTCATATATTCTTAATTTCATGCTAATTAATTCTTAGGAAATTTTGAAATATACGCTGAAATTTTGATTCTTACATGAATTTCAAACTTTATTCACCTTATTAAATAAAATATTATTTATTTTAAAATTACTCTGTTTAAATTAGCGCTTATAGATGATCATAGATATTTAAATGGAATGCATTTAGAGAAATGTATGTTCCTTATTGTCTGAAACTTGAATAAAAAGAAATCTTTCGTAAAAAAATTTCATTCTTTCTGAAAATTCTATATTCGGAGTAAAATACAATGTATAAGATTATTATGTAATATATAAATTCATTTTATTTCTTCTCCTAATATTTATCTGTTTTTCCCGCAATAAAATTATATCATTATCACTTACTTAAATTTATCATATACTTTGTGATTTATGAGTGAGTTTTTATTTATATATAGAATGAACATTCTAATAGTATATATACACATTTCAATTATCTCACTCTGTTTAGATTAAATATTCATTTTATCAAATTTATATAATGATAAATATTTCTACTCATCAACAAAAACATTTTATCTTTCTGATACTAAAATACCATTTTCTCTTTAAGTCGCTCAGCAATTTCACGCAAAAATGTTTTCTTATAAATGCTCTAACTTTTCCATAATGTTCGAATGCTTTTCAGAATCATTTGTATCGTCTAAAACTTCAACTAAAATCATTCTTCACTCTAATTTTCTATTCCTTTTACTCTGCAGTATGGATTACTCGTCCATAATGAGGTGCTCGACATCTACTATTCTGCGTGAATTGTTGTCACCTAATTCTCCGCACTAGGAGACGCTACTCTAAAATATTGATCAGCTTAATTGCTTATTGTAGTATCCACCCCATTCTTCAGCACCGCGTTTTGAGTTCAAGCAACCCTCATTAACAGCAACTAGCTCTCCTGTCCTCAATTATGATTATCTTTTGTTTGTAATAACCTTTAAAGACTATCGGAAATTAAACATACCATAAATTATAAATTTATCACACTTTTATAATCGTTTCGTGTTTGATGTTTCATGGAGATATCTTTCACTTAATTATAAGTCCCTTATTACTGGATATTCCAAATGAGAAATAACAACGAAAATAAATCATTAAATGTTTAAGTTTTAGTTTTTTTATATTAAAAAATCTCCAAAATTATCGCTTATCTATTTATTATTGATATTATATTTATTGGTGATTGATTACTGATGATAAAATATTTATTATTGATACTTATTAAATAAATCGAAAATAGATTCATTATTTAGAATATTATTAAATGTCATGAATCTAATTTATTTTTATTTTAGGCGATTTTATGTGCACTACAACTCTAATTCAACCTGCAGCAGTGATTGATTTTATAGCCACAAGCTTCACAACTTAAATCTTTGCACAACTATTTATATTTGAATTGCATCAATAATTAATGTATAATAAAATGAATTTTTTTTTTTCATATTATACTTTTTACTATTTGTAAACTTTTGGTTCAATTTAAAATAAACTATTTTTCTTAAATTAAAATCATTACTCAAGTATCTTCATTTGTTTTCTTAAACTAATACAATATTTGCTTTTATGTTCTTCAGGTTAATATTTTTAATCTGTATATAGATAAAAATAACAGCTATTTATGTTTGTTCTGTTATTTTAATGTTGTGCCTTAGCAGTACTCACATTAAAAAACTTCATTTTTTTACAGTAATAATCCACAAACAAGAGAAATATTTGTGTTTTTTTTTTCTAATAAGAAACAGTTCAAACTTCTAATGTAATGGGGCAAGTGATGCACGTCTGTAAAAAGAGGGATTATTATTATTTGATTCTAATTTCACAGTAATAGAGATTGAAAACGCTGAATAAACACTCATATCCTTATAAATAAAAATTCGAAAGTATTCTTTAGATACGTTAATTAATAAAAAATAAAAAATTTAAGAAAGAAGAAACAAGGTAAGTTGATGAATAAGTTAATGGAAAGAAAAAAAGCAATTAGAAGTTAGACTTAAGCTACACTTGTGTGATATTAAATTTTTCTCTTCATCAAACCGTAAAGAAGCAAACTGATAATTGTTAAAAAATAATTTAGTATACTACTGAAACAGAGAACATTAACACAAAATTGCGCAAAGAAAGTTGTGATCCTTAATATTCATCAATTTTGGTATCTACGATAACTTGAATTGACATCAATTGCGAGCTGATAAGCAAAAATACGTGGCTTCATCCAAGAAAGGAATTGATTTAATCCCTGTCTTTTTTATAAATACAAAAGTAAATCTAGCCTGTACTATAATTCGTGGAAAAAAACTGCATTTATTATAGAAACAGATTACACAACACGTTTATATGAAAAAATATAGTTTATAATAATATCATTTTCATTTTGAGCTTCCTTCGGCTGTTTTGAATAAATTCAATGAAATATTTACATCAAACCATGTGCCCTATTGAATACTTGGAATCATATTTTGAATTGATGATTCGAGTTCACTTAAAATTTTGATTATCTCTATGAAAAATATTATTTAAGCATTCCCTGTCCCACAAAAAAAATCCGAAATTTTGAGTTCTGTGGTATATAGTGACAGCGTTTTTTAGTACTGAAGAGTACTTGAGTTTTTTTCTGAAGGCATTAATCATATTATTGTCTTGAGTCGAGTTTCTTTGAAATGTTTTTAACATTCATTTTGCAATTCTCTTGGAGATATCAATTTTTTAAACTGTTATTCGTTACTGTACAGACTTACCATTTCGTAGATATTCGTAATGAAAACATTTTTATTAACTTGATCCCATAAATTTCAGAAGTTGTATTATGAAAATTTCACAAGAGACTTCAATTAAAGTATCTTATTCTGGGGAAGTTTTCATAAATCAGTATACAAAATATATCTGATACATTTTATTTGAAAAATAATCTTTATTACAATCTAAAAGTAAGTTATTAGTTTACATTTCATAATGAAAACATTTGTTCAATCATTTTTATGGTCCAAGCACTCACACCTTCTATAAACCAATTCATTTAGACAAAAATGTTTTTGCCTTTAAATATAGAAAAAAAAATCATCAACTTTCTACATTATGGCCTGAAGCATCATGAATATAGCATATAGAAATTTATAAATTCTTTATAAATCCAAATATATAAGAGTAATTATTGAAATTGAAAATTATGTTGAAATGAATTAGAATTCATGAATGGTCGGAAAAAAATCAATTAAATAGAAATCAAGCTAATTCTTTGAATAAACTACACATTTAAACCTGAAATTAGAATTTTCAGTCTCAAAAACATCACAATGAAGAGAGAAAAATAAAAATAAAAACTAATTTCAAATGTATAAGATACCGAAACTAAACCAATACCTTCACAATAAAAAAGCAATAAATATTAAATTTTTTAACTTGTCAGGCAAAAAGATTTGAATGAATTTAAGTATGCTCAATACAATTAAATATACTCCTACGAAAAAACTTCATTCAAATGAATTAAATGCTGAATAAATTTTTGCAATAATTTTATATTCATAGTTTTTAACAATTCAAAGTAAGCGATACCTGTAATAATCGAACTTATTGAAGCAACAATTTTTCGTATAATTCCTCTCAACTGCGTTTTTTTTTTTTTTTTTTTTTTTTTTAACTCATGTATTTTTATTGTGTGCTCCATCCACCGGACTTAAAGTAGTATGTTAACTATAACATATAATGTTTCATACATAAATAAAACAAAAAAAACACAGAACAACAGTCTGGACTTCCCGAAAATATAAATTCAATGGTTAATCAAGCGGAACATTTTAAAGTCGTTCTTCAAGTATAATCTCGGGCTAAGAAAGGTAAGACATGAGAGCATTAAATGTGTTACTCCATCATAAGGTACTTTTTTGGAGCGTTCGCATAAACTGTTTGATCTTAGATTGAAATAAAACCGGTTCCTTGAAAATTTACAGTGATCAGAAGAAGAAATTTAAAAATCAATGGAGAAAAAATTTGATAAGTAGTCTATGGTAAACAGAAGGATAGAATTATTTTGTTGACTTCAACATTAGAAGATGAAATATATTCCTCATTCCACTTATCCAAAAGCTTCTTACAGTGAACAGGCTTTATAAGAAGCTTTTTGCTAAGTGAAATAAGCAGTATATTTTCTCTTTTAATGTTGTAATCTCTTGAAAATGGTGCAACAAATAATCATTTTCGCTTACATTGGTATGTGAAAAGAATCAATTTACGACCTCACAAAGCAAATGGAAATTCGGTGAATTTTTCCTGTTAATCAAGGTAGAAATATTTTCACTTGCTTTTAAATTCTTATGTTTTCAACCAATTTTATACAGATTTCTTTAATTTATTGCGGTTTAATTTTAACACAATTATTATTATAATATTGTACATGCATTTCTTAGCTAGACAATTTCTTATATCTTTTAACTGAAGTTCTCCAACGAAAATTACGTTTTAAAAATTCATATATTCATTTGCGTTAATGAATATTTTTACCATAAGTATTTCTGGAGTATTGCATGTATTCCTCACTCATTTGAAACTTGTATTTTCCTAAATGTACATTTCTCGTTGACGAAAATGGGTACATTATAAAGAAAATTATTTTTTACTAATTTTCAGTCTCATATGCATAATTACCAAATATCTATATTATGGAAAACACACTCACATTTTAAAAATAACCTAATTTATTAAAAAGTTGAATTTACAATTATTAAAAAAATCAATATATAATTCAAAATAAGTTTTCTCAAAAAACTAATTAATTGAAAATGTTGCTGCAAATAGATTCGTATTTAGCTTAAGCTTACAAATTGTGCTCTTGATCCAAATTTCATAGCAGAAGAGAAATGTGTTTGTAAATTTTAACTTTGAGATCCACTATACTATATTTACTGAACGCCTCTGAATAAGTTTCATAAGCATTACAGGTCATTGGTGTAATGACCGCTGAAATTATAAACGTCAAAATAATGTTTTTTTCTTATTTTTTTAAAATTAAATTTTTGACCTGTTTTCTAGTTTTTATTGAAATTAAAATCTTCCAAACATTTCTGACCTAATATATAAAACTTAAAATTAAGTAATGAAAATCTCTTATCATAAAATTTAATGAATTTATAATTTTCATGTGACGGTTTTATATTTGATAATCAAAGCTTTTATAAGATTTAATATAAAATACTCAAGAAAAATAATTTTCTTTTTCAAATTAAGTTTTAAAAAATTATATATTTGATTCAATTTCGTGAGTTCATCCTCCGTTTGGTAAATAAAAATTATTTTTCATTTCGTCGAATCCCTCAGTAGTTTTTCTTGTATTTTATGCGTTTACATATAGAAAGATTACTTCTTGTTATGTACCATATTATACCTATATATTGTAAAAAAATTATTGGTATTTAAAAAAGCTGCTCAATTTATGTACCTATTTATTTCCTACACTTTAAATAATAAAATTATGCATTTCAGAATTCACATATATGTGGGCTCATATTCTTTTACAATTTTGGAACAAATTAGCCTTAGAAATATACATTTTTATTAAAATAATTACTTCTCTGATAATTAATAAAATACATGAATTACTTCAGATAGGAAAAAATTACGAATATACATAGTATATTTTCAAAAATTTGTATAATTTTTTTTTAAATTTTAAACCAGAAATTCTTATAATTCTTACTGTATCAACTTTACAAAGTTTGTTAACATATTATTTGAATATTAATGCAACTGATTAATGATTGCTACAGCTAAAAATGTATGGCTTATTGGTGAAGATGGTTCATAATTCAAGTGAATTATTGTAAGATTGAATACGCCACTTATAAGAAAGAGAATTAAATGGTAAATACCCATAGAGTGTTTTAATAATTTTAAACGCAAGGATATTACATCACTAAAATATTTCAGAGACATTTACTATCAAGAAGTCCTTATGAATCTCAAAGTAGGAGTGCTTATTTGTTAGACAATTAAATAATTTTGAAAAAAAAAATATTTTTTTTTGACATTTTCATTTTGAAACATTTTATTTACAATACTTAATTCCAAGATTTTAAACAATTATATATATATATATATATATATATATATATATATATTAGAGATTGGTAAAAAAATCAAGATTTTTAATATCGTTCAATAAGACATAACTCTCCTCAATCTCAACAGTTGCATAAACTTTATTTTTTACTATAAATATTGTTTATGTATATAATATAAAATATGCTCAAATGATGTTAATTTAAGTTGTTTGCTAATTGCTTTCAGAAATTGGAAAAAAGATCGGGTTGAAAGTTTGACAACAAATAACGAAGAAAATTGGAAAATTTAATATATTTATGTTAAAACAATAAATTTATAATTTAAGTTTACTTGGCTAATTTAAAGCGATAAAAAAATCTCCATAGTGAAAATAAATTCTACAAATATCAATAAAAACACTTATTAAATTCCATATATTGAAAATGCAATGTACATTTTGGTATCTAAAACAAAAACAAAATAAATCAGAAAATTAAATTACAGGAAGAACGATTATAAATTTTGATTTTTCCTATCATTATAATAAATTTAAAAGTTCAAATATTTGAATTTAGTGTGTATATATATATATATATTTAGATCTCACATTTTTCGCCGAATACCATATATGTAAGGTATTCGACCAAAAATGTGAGAACTTAATTAAGCCATATATATAAATTTTAAATTCACAAAACTTTAAAAGTTATGCATAACGGGTATAATTCTCTCTTTGATAAAGAAATTAGTATTCAATATTACTTACAACTCTAAATGGGAAGAAAATATATTCAAATAAACATTTTTTGTAAAATAAATTAATTTTGATTCAGTAATAAGTTTGCGATATAATGAAGGGTATATGATGGAAATATAAATAGATCTTATGCGTAGGTAGATAGATTTTTATTATTTCAGCAGACAAGTTGAATTATCTGCGAAAACACTTATATAAATATTTATTGATCTATTTTATTTTTTAAAAAGTTATTCTGTCTTCAAAAAGAAATAATTTATTTTTAAAAATAATATTTCACTGTTTATCTAAATAATATTTTGAATCATTACGCTTCAACAACATTGTTATTCCAAAATATATTCAAGAACTAATACTTAATGCATATATAATTACATGTATGAAAAAAATATAAAATTGTAAGTTTTATTAGTATTAAATGACGTTAATGTTTGGTATTCGAAGCTTAGTATATTGATATGTTTAATATCTTTTCCATAAAATAAATAAATTTGAGATATAAAAACGTATTTTGTTAAAGTTGCATATTAAATTGAGCTAAAATTTTCAATAAACTTTTTCCAAAATAAGCTTCGTACTCATAAATATTTTTCAAATTGAAATTATAGATTCCACAGACTTCCCCATTACCATAACAAAAAATGTTTATTTATCGTTCATTTCATGTAAGAGACTCACTTGTTGAAATGTGTTCAAGCGTTTTCTGAGTTTTCATCCTTATTACTTATTTTCCACAGTATTCGTCCCGTATCCAAAAGATAATGGGTTCAATACCTAATGAAACCCGAAGACTATCGTGTTGAGAATGCTTGTTAAATAGTCTTGTGTCATAATATGTTGAGTTAAAAGGTGTATATAGATTCTAATACTACTTCATTAACGTAACGTGATGAGAAAGGTGGTATTTTGCCATTTAACTTAGTTCAATATATTACGTGACAAATAGGGATATTTAATATAGTTCTGATAAACAGAAATAGTCAGACAGAAATATATTGATATAACTTGCTTTGTCACCCATGGATAACGAGCATATTATGTTTGTTATATGTATTCATTACATGTTTTATATTAAATAATATATAAAAGACTGTATTTTATGTCAAATTCTGCTAACTCTTTTACTTTTGACCATTAATATTTATAAATTTTGAGAAATGACTGTATTATGATGAATACAATAAAAAATTACTCTCTTCTGTATTTTCAATAAGTATGAGCAGCAATAAAAATTAAAGGATATTATCTATGTATTATCATTTAAAACAGGAATTTATTTCAAGAATATTTAGATTTTTCTTAAAATAACTACCCCCCCCAAAGTTTTATATATATATATATAGAAGTAAGTCATTACTAATACATATAATGTCGTTTGAAATAGCTCTATGTAAAACTATAATAAAAACTTTGTTTATTAAATTTCTAAATATTTCACCCAATTAGAGAAAAAAAACAAAGAATTTAAAAACAAAAACCACCTATTTAAGGAACAAATATTTCTTATAAGTAAAACTGGAGTATTGAATTCTACATATGAAATTTTTTTCTGATTTTAAGAATGTAAGAAATTTAAATCTTGCTGATTGTTTACTTGTAATGTGGCATTATGAGTTTGTACATATTCAGCACAAAAACTTCATTATATAGGATTTCTGCTCTTAAATACCCAATTCCAATTTTTCAACGATTTTGTATCAATAAAAAAATTGAATGTACTACAAGTATTGTTTTGCTAATAAAAAGTTTACATTCAAGTTATGCATTGCTTAGTAAATAATTATAATGTTTTGATATGTATATCGGCAGTTTTAATTGAAACGAATCTTAAAAACTATTTAAAGGACTTCGAACATAACCATAATTACATTTTAAGAAGCATTTTTTACAATAAAAAAAATTGTCTTAATAAAAGATAAAAGATATTTATAACTAAGAAACTAAGAATAAAAATTTTCGAGGAACGTAATTTTGCATATAGATGTTTAATTAACAAAAACGTTTTATTGTATTTCCTTTGACTGTGCCATTAATATACGTTCTTTAATCTATATATATAAATATTAGTCTTTGAATTAACCGAATTTAATCTCGTATTTAATTGAATTAACCGAATTTAATCCAAAAAGTTGATAAATACTCACAAACTAATATTTTCCAAAAATAAAAGAAAAAGAAAATTTCTTAAATTAATTTACATAAGAATTTCTGTAGTTTTACTAAATTTTATTATAAATAAATAATTTCTCCAAAACAGATATATTAATCAGCTGTTTAACTTTAAAAAAAAAAAAAAAAACGAAAACGAAAACACTTCCTCGAAAAATGTTTTTCAATTATTTTAAATAATGTATTCTTCGAATCCTTGAATAGATTTGTGACTGGACCACACTTGAAATGGGAATCAAAACACATTTCAGGTTACCAAAACATTAAGAACGAATTAAAATTATTCTCAATCCTCCTTCTTCATAAAAAGGCCGTTTCCCATTTTAATAGCTATTGTATTCCTCCGGGGAAAAAAAGAAAAATAACTAATTTAAATCCTGCTCCATCAACGGGTAACATCAGAAAATATCCTCACGAAATGGAAAAAAAATAATAATTTAAAAACACGAAAAATTTTAAACATAAAAAAAAGCTACATTTTCTTCCCTTTTAAATTCAATTAGTTTTTATTTTCGTCTCTAAAAAAAAAATGTTCTCACTTCTTTTGTCAGATTTGTTGAACCCTGGTAGGAGATACTTGCCTTCTGAGAGAAATCCGGTACGCTTACTCGAAAGGGGATATAATGCGAATATCTGCTCATGCCTAGAATTAGTATAGCGCTCGCCAACTTGAGAGACGGTAGCATTACTAGGTGAGGGGAGAATTTAATTACCGGGGCGAGAAATCACGGCATTTTACGGGAAAGACCGGTAAGTGCTTCGTGGATTTCTCTTGCATTTCATTTACTTTAACAGTCATGTCACTCTATGTTTGGGTTGTAAAATTATTTCTCTTTGTGTATTATTTTTGAATAATACATTTATTATAAATGATTACCGTATTTACTACTATTTACGATCACAATAAAACTAGTTAATCACATTAAAACAAGCGCTTTTATTAAGATAATTTATTTTAACTATCTTTTACATCTGACTTCCCGTTTTTATTCATCAAATTGTTAATATTTTGTTTTCAAATTATATTTTAGCAATGATAAAAAAATTTACGAATTCTTTATTTGAACGTTGATTTTTTTTATATGTTTTAAATAAATTTCATTTCTTTAAAACTATTATATATAAATTATTTTATTTATTTACTCAGAAAATATCTTACTCATTTTTTAAGTAATTTATAATAAATACTTGTAATGAAATGTGTTTTAATGTTTCGCTTAGTAGTTAGTATTTGCTGTATAGTATTCTTCTCCATACGATTGTCATTAAAATTGCAGTTCATTCAAATAACATTATTTGACTGTCCTGCTTTCTATAATTTTATTTATTTTTGATAAAATGTATTTTTATAGCTAAATTTATTTTAATTAGTAAATAAAGCTATCATAAAAAGCAAATAAGATAGTCATTTTCTAGTTTAAGCTTATGGTTTTTATATTCGTAAAATAGAATAAATAAGCTGCTATATACATCTATATGAACTCTGATTTGATTAAATTTAACTAATTATTGTAATTAATATCTGAATACTTTTTAATGAATAGTGAAGATAAATTCATTTTTCTGATGCAGCTTGATTTATTGCTTAAATTTATAATTTTTATGACAGCTTATTTAGAAGAAAAAAAGATTTTTCATTAATATTTTAATATTATATAAAATAATGCTTATTTGTTAAAAAAGTGTAAATTAAAATTACTCGAATAATTTTAAGATATTTGTGATACTTATTTAAAAGATTATTTTAAGAATTTCGCTTAATTCCTAAGTCAATGCACTCGTTTAGATTTATAATGAAATAATTTTTGTTTTTAAATACGCGTTATTGAAGAAATAACTAATATATTTGACCATTTCTATTTCAGTGTTTATTAAGGTTAGGTATATATAGCTTAAATGAATTCAGGGATATTCTCTTAGAAAAATAATTTTAAAATATCCTTCCAAACTAATATTGTTTGTTATTTCAACTGTTATATATATATTTATTTTTATATAATATCCGGTCTTATGTGACATATGAGCCAGTAGTTATTTTTAAATATATTTTTATAATAGATATTTAAATTCTTTTTTATTAAGATTATAAGAAACCTACTGAAACCTTAAAATATCTACATATAGTAGCCACAGAAATATTTAATATTCAAATAATGATCATAACATAATAGATGCTGTTATGTTTTATTTCTATTAAACTATTTTTAGTCAAAACATATTATATTGCATTATTTGCTTTTGCATAGTCCAAACTAACAAGCATCGTTTTTTCCTAGGTTACACAACAAAGAGACATGCAACAAACGCATAACAAAAAGCATGGCAGGATTTCAAATACTATTTTTGATTTCTTCAATTATTTTAAATAAAATAAATTTTAATACCCATATAAGTCAGCCTTTGAAAAACAAATTCTCTTTATTAGTGTAATATTATATTTACATAATTTTAATGACGAAAACTGGACAGAAATGTTTATTAAACCTTGGTTGACCGATAAGTTGTATGTCAGCTATATAAATTTCAAAAAAAAAAAATAAATAAAGAAATTCTCTTATATTTTCTTTACTCTATTTATTTTTTATGGTATGAAAAATACTAAATAAATATTTATTCATTTTAACCATTACTTAATTATATAGGGATTTGTTGTTATATATGCTCTTATATTTTTATTCAATAAATAATTTGGAAGTTACAATGCAATTCTAAACATGTCCTTAATACATATTTTATTTAAAACTAACATTTAATTTATTTACTTTAAATGATTTTCTTTTTTGCTCTTTTCAGTATAACTTAAGTCAATAATTTAAAGCAGAAAATCAAACAACATATTAAAGTTGTTTTTGAGATTCATAAATACTTTAAAATAGCAAATCACACAAATTATGTATCACAGTAAAATTTTAAATTAAGAGTCACTATTTTTGGCTATTGTTACCATAAATTTTATTATTTGTAAATAAAGAATGTTAATTTTTTTTATTTTTCCCTTTTAATATCTACATTTAAAAACGAATCAGATAATATTACACTAAAAAATTGTATCATAAGCACATTTAAATATTTTGAGCATAATTGTTTCCGAAGAAAAATAAGTATTAAACAAAATTTAGATGTATGAGTAGATTAAAGGAAACTGGAAGATTCCTGTTAACGCTTCCTTTAAAATATAGAAAACTGAAAACGCAACTTTTAGAAGACAACATTTGTAAAAAGTAATGCGTGAAACAATAGTAACGAAGCAAAACTAAAACTCGTCTATGTAACAGAAACATGCATCTGCCAATGAGCAAATATAAAAAGGTGAAATTTTTAACTCTCAATTTCAAGGAATAAACCAGATATATTTTTGTTTTCGTTTAATATTTTTTTCATTTACATAGTACCTATAGTGGTAATTGCTGAGAATATTATTTTCTAAGATATGTGAAAATATCCTTATAAATTCAGAAACAAAATAAAGAAGTTATTGATTGTTTATTATCTTGATTGTTTTCCTGACATAGAACTTTCAAAATATGAAATCAGTTTTTTTTATTAAATTAACATTTTTAAAATTATTATTTAAAATAACAAAATTTGTATACTATAAGAAAATTTTTTTAAATAATTTATGAAAATTCTCAGAATACAATAATTTGTTGTTTACTTAAATAATCCCAATTCACTTATATATAATTTACTTAAAATATTAAGAAATATAAATTGGTTCTATATCATTAAAAGAGAAATATTTCCTAACAATTATCTAATAAATTTTGAAAAAATTCTAAGCATTTAACTTTAAGAGAACTTCTTGAAAGTATGTCACATTTTTAGCTGTATGGTAACCCTTTATTACAGCTTAATGTAAGTATTGAACATAATTATTATAAGTTATGCAAAATATTATTACTAAATACAATTAATTTTTGTCTGTATTACATAGCAATTGGAATATATTTCTTACATATTATTAAAAACGTCATCACAAATAATTACTTATTTTACTTTAAAGAGACATAAATAATTCAATTTGCTTTCAAAAACAAACGCTTTTTGTTCCAATGATTCCATAAAACTCATATTAAAATATAAGTCTAAAAATTAATTATTAATTTAATTGTATTAAGTAGATAAACACGCTGATTACATACGCTTTATTATTTACAAAATGAAAGAATTGCAATCATTTTTTTTAAATATACAACTTTTAAATATAATTCAAAATTTAAAAATTTAGTAATAAAATTTGATTGTATTATTAACAAACAACCATAGAAAATTGTATAATTTACTTGCAAGTATTTCTATAATTAAATGTGAAACAAAATTCTCTTCTTTTATAATTTCTTCTATAGTTACAAAATTGCATGATCTTATCAAGTGACTTCAATAAATTTTTTATATTTTATGTAATATATTTGATATTATATACCGAGAAATTTAAAATTCCAATTTTTTTCTTTATTAAAAATAAACACAAATCAATTAAAATACAAAATATTAGTATATTTGTACTTATAATATTTTTACTAATGGTCAAAATTGTCATGAAAGAATTTACATAAAAATATTTTATTTTTCTATTTAAATGAGTTTCTCGATTGCACTTCCCACATGAAATGTGAACTTTTATTTGTATTTAACTATTTGTGTTTTTTTTGTGTTCATTTAGGAGCTCGTCTATTAGCTCTCTCATCCATTTTTTCACGAAAAGATGACAAACGTGTATTTTAAAGTCTTTCTCCTCCAACTGGTCTTATTAACTGTCCCTGCGGTGAGTGTCTCTTCATTTAGATTATGTGGCTCCCGATTGTCTGACGCTCTCCAACTAATATGCCAACACTATGGCGGCTATCATACCCATGGTAAAAGAGAAAATGTGCCAGGTAACATCTTAGAATATAATTTGAATTTGTAAATGTTACATTAACAGATATTTTAATAAAATCCATCATAAATGTCGGTTTACTTGCAATTTTTCAAACATTTTAAATTTTTTTCGAAAGTAAAAAGATTAAAAATTCAAGTGTTCCTGAGATTTTATTCTGTCAAATGAATATCTTCTTTGATGTTCTTCAAATTATATTTATTTAATAATTTGGTAATTTTATGTTTAAAATTAAAAGTCATAACACATTATACCAGGATATATTTCAGTATACAACCGCATTAAATACAATAAACTAATGCAATAAATACAAAGTAAGTAGTTTGAATTTTATCGAAACAAGTTATTTACAACTTTTTAGTCAACAATTTAGAATTTCATTCAATAAAATTAAAATATTTGACTTTTATTTATTTATTTTGCACTTCAAACCCCCAAAAATAACATGAAATGTCAAATATGCCTAATGACAAAACATGTTGTTCATGCGCTTCTTTAATACTTAAATGCCATCATTCATGTAATAATCTATAATGTATACTATCAAAATAAATATAATCAACGACTAACTATGTAAATACAATCAGTTTAAATGGCGCATTCAAAAAAATTTAAATATCGATAAAAATATTGAAAATAGTTCTGTGTATGTTAGGTTATGAAATATTAAAATTATTTTTAAAAAGAAAGAATCAATGAAAAAGTGCCAGGTAACAGTTTTACAGTTAATTTATTATTTTACTGTACCTAGTAGTATGTGAAGTATTTTTAAAATTATATTTTACTGTTAAACTTAATACTATAAAATTAAACAACACAGAACAATTTTATTTTATATCTACCACTGTAGGCATACGCATAAGTATTCTAAAGTTTATTTTGTCCATTAATAAACTGCATGATGTCAATTGATTTCCACACTAAAGATCACTTTAAGAAAAATTATTTCAAACTAGATATATTTTAGCGTAAAAGATAAAAACATAATAATATTCAATTATCAATCATCGAAAGCGTATTATATAATTTGAATTATTTGTATCTCATCTCATTTTAATGATTAAAAATAGAAAATAACAACCTTGATAAAAAAAAAAGAATATAATAGTAATAAAAACTTCAAATTGCAATCTTAATTCAAAATAAAATTATTTTTCCAAAAATAAAAATTAATGAAATCTGATATTTATCTCGATTATAATATTAAAAATTAAATAAAGACAAATATTTGAATTGGAAGTTTCTTAAGGATTTGAGACCTCGAAAAGATAATACAACCGAAAAATATTTAAGACGAAGCGAAGTGAAAATATAACTCATACTTTATTTTTACAGTCACATGAAAACATGAATTCTTTCAAACTTTATTTGAAATTACTTTTAAAAATTATTTCTAATATTTACCACTAAATATTTAAAAATAAAGAAAATTTTTTTCTATTATCGTTATTAAATACCATTTAAATATATAAAATATTTTTCAAAAAAAAAAGAAAAAAAACATTTTTATATCACAGATAAACTTTCTTTAGCAGCTTAATTATGCTGCGATAAAAGTTTTTTGAAACGAAGGAGAAGCCACTTAATTGAGTCTGCTAACATTTTTGAAAAACAAAACATTCAAAATTAATTAAATTTTTCTATGTTTCTTTATTTAAAAATTGATCTATATTTTTGAGTTGATTAAGCATCACATAAAACAAATACTTTTAAAAAATGAATGAAAAAAACAGGAAAATTAATACTTATAAAACTAATATATCGGAATATTTATTAAATGATTAATTATTAGAATGAGTAAAAGTATATTTGCATTTAAGGAGTAAATCAAACTTTAGTAATTACTACGACAAACTTTAGCATGACTGAAATCTTTATTGAATTCAAATTAATTTTTTTTTAATTTCATTTAATTGTAGTACTCTTTTTCATGGAAAATAACTATTATTAAAAATACCGTTTTATGAAAAAGATTTTAAAAGTAATATTTTTTTAATTAGAAGTAATCTTAAGTATATTATGTAAATTTGATATTTACTCTAAACACATAAATTCTCTTTAAATAACTCCCAAAATTTTTCTTAAATAAGTAAATTATCTAATGTTAAGTGTGAATGATACTGTGTTATTAGAAAAGTTTTTTCTCAAATGAACAACATTCATTTTACTCCCTTCAATATTAAATTTGGATAAAAAAAAAAAGATAATAATATACGGATGTGGTTGCAATAATTCATTGGGAGTCATCCGTCTTAATATTGTTATATTTGACATTACACTGTACTTTTTAATTACTCAAATTAAGAAAAAGTACATAAAATATGCCAGCGTTATCACATTTTTTATAAGTTAGCATTTAAAATTTAAGATATGCTGACAGATGGCGGAGTGGTTAGTGATCCTAATTTCGAAGTAGTAGGTCCCTGGTTCAGACATGGATGTTCATTTCTCTCTGCGTTTATCTATCCTTTCACTTTCAGGGAAAAGATAGCACACACACTAGGTACCCCACTGTATAAGTTGCCATCACCTTCACCCCCCTTGTATCACTGAATAGATTAATCCTAAGATCAGCCGGGCATTGCAGGAAAAAAAGTTGTATAATTGTATAATATATAGTTAGTCTATCACGGAAATATTAATGACTGTACAAGGACAGTATGATTACATTGAAATTACATTACTGCTTTTTTGTTTGCATTTTATAGAAGCTCTATAAAATTAATAATATTTACAATTTATGCTGATAATAATGTTTAAAAAATACTATTTATAGTTTGGTCTCAATAAAATTATGCACAACTTCAACAAAAAAAAATTCAGATTAAAAGTGTATGTATATTTCTAATTTAAATTTCATCTAGTCTATATATGAAGAGTTAGATTACATTTCTGGTAAAAGCAATTAAAGGTAAACTTTTTTTTCACAAACATTTGAGGCCAGATTTGTAATTCTCGATGAAACCAATTTATTATGAAAATAGAAATATATTCATTTTATAAGTTATGTATTATTTTCAAATATTTATTATTTGATTGATTATTATGAAATTCAATTACATTATAGACCTCATAAAAAATTTTATATTGTTTTCACAAATATTACGCCTATATATATATATATATATATATATATATATATATATATATATATATATATATATATAGTTTTATGCTAGGGATTCGTACATGAAGAATCATACAATTTAATGAAATTAAATAGGATTTAATAACAGTGCCACAAAAATACTAAAATTCGCAGTACTACTCAATTCACAACGTAATCTGATCAGCGTACAAAACTCTTCACACTATTTCAATACACAAGAAATAGCTTTCTGTCGCAGCAACGTGCGTACACTATGAAATATATACACTGATCACCTAGATCCCTGAAAAGTCTGTATATAGCATCCGAAGAGCTTCCATTCTTTTCCAGAACATTATGTACCATTCCAGAGGTATCCTGGAAATCACCAAAGGTCGCCAAATTTGCCACCAATTTAGAGATAAATATTTGATTTGCTCTGATATATATTTATTTGGCGTTAAAAGTTAAGTTAAAAGCCAGAAACAGGGCCAGCTTAGCGAGTTTCCTATAGAACCATGTATTTCCAAAGTAAAGCACAGCCAAAGGACCCTACTAGAAAGCGCTATAAGAACTCATCTAATCAAGCTATTACATCAAACTAATTATAACTTTTACATTCTAAAATGCTGTATAAAAGTAAAGTTACCACATCAGGATAAAAATATACACAATATTTATATAATTCCCTACAATATATATTTCTTAATGATATATTTTTTTAAAAGTTTATGTCAAAGAAAAAAATCGTATATTTGTTAGAAAAATATTTTACGATCTGAAATTATAGAAGCACTGTAAGTGCGTTCTTGTTTTAAGATAGTTATACATCTGTAAAGGAAGAACATTAGTCCAGGAGTAAAGGTCAATTAAAATCGTATTATTACCCGCATAATTTTTTTCAGTGCCATAATTTCATCAATCAACTGACATTAAATGTCATACTACTTATTTTGAGAGCAATAACATTCGCAATAACAACAAGAGGCTTAAAAATTAAAATTGCTTTTAAATTATAAATATTATATTTTCTCTGTATATTATATAACATTAAATTTTTAATGATATTCCCTTAAAAAAAAGCTGTAATTTTGGGTTACAAAACGACGACCATAAAATTTTAAAAGAGTTAGCTTTGAGCTATGTTTAAAAATAAACTCATATATTTTTATCATATGAAATATTTCTAATTCATTCGAAATAAATTCTCTTGAAGTTCTTTGAATAATAATAATTTTTATTATTATTATTATTATATATATATATATATATATATATATATATATATATAAGTTTATTAGGAAAATGAGATTATTTCTGAATTGCATTATCAATCATGAGACATTTAAAATATTCCGCAAAACAATTTTTTAAGCCATATAGATTAATTTTAAGTCATGATGTTAAACTCTAAAGAGGAAGAATTTGTTGACTTTCAAACTATATCAGTTTCAAAGGATATTTTTTCAAAAATACGCTTTGTAAAGGATATAGTTGGTAAAAGATATATTTTTTCATCATTAAATTAATACATAAAATAAATATATTAAAGTTTGAGATATGACATATCAACTAAAAATATCTTTATTTAAATAAAGCACTATTAAAATTAGTTTAAGAATGTATAATAAATTTCTAAGAATCTAAAAAGTAAAAATTTAAGTGTGTCATGTAAGTTACATGTACATTCCTTAAGAATATAAAATAAATGTTTAACGTTTAGTATATATAACATACTAAATTGTGTTAAATGATATGCATAACAAAGCTTAAAGAATCTCTTTTTAGTGTATGTATGTATATATATATATATATATATATATATATATATATATATATATATATATATATAAAGGGTCTAGAAACATCATTATCTTTTTTGAATTTCGCATTTTTTAACTTAAAATTCAATGTGTATGTGTTTCAGTTTTTCAAGAAATAGTTCCAAAACAAACCGTGAAACATCATATCATGAAGAGAGGAATTGTTGACGAATGTTGCAAAAGTCATTGCTCTTTTTATACATTGAGCTCCTATTGTGCACATCCAACAAGCGAAAACTTCAACAGAAGAAAGCTGTCTTGGATGCAAATTTTATAAAGAAGAGTTTCATTATTTCAAAAAAAAGAGGTAATATTTTTGTATAAAACTTGATTATCCATAATTTTTGCTTTTTTTACATTTAGAATACATTTTAGAAACGAGACACTTCAATCCATAATCTTTGAATCATGACGCTTGTAAATGATCAGTGAATTGTTAACTCAAATCTGAATTTTTTAAATTAATGAAATTTTAATCTTAATTTAACAGACTAAATCTACGCGGCTGAATTATAACAAAATATTTTTCGACATCTACAGAATTGCTTACTAAAAATACAATACAGTTATATCCCTTAATTTATTTTTTTAAAATAATTTACCAAGTTAATTAGTTTTTTTATAATACCCACTGTTTTAATATTAATTGAACTGAGGAAAAGTATCACCTTAGGAAGATTTTTAAGGCTATAATGATTTAATTGTCAAAGTTTACTATGAATTCATTTTTTAAATCAATTTTTAAATGTTTTAATGAATCTACTAGAAAACATTCAAAGAATCCAATATTGTTCAGAAACCAAGATTATAAATAAAAATTGAATTAATAAGAATATTAAATAATTACTAAAAAGAATTAAATTATTGAATAAAATTTGAAACATTATAAACTAAATTAAAATAATTATTTAAAAATTAATAATATGTCAGTCGAAGTCATTTTTATTTAAAATAGAAATGTTTAATGCTGAAGACATTTCTATTTGATTTCCTCTGTATATTTAGACAATATTTTGGCAAATTATGTTCTTATATTTGTCTTCCATTAGACTTCAAAGTTTATTCCATACAGGAAACTTACTATTATGCATTCATTTATATTTTTCTAATCTTTATATAAAACATTTGAAAAATTTCAGTGATATACAAATTACAAAAGTCTTTCAAAATTTGAATTTGGATTTCAAGAAGTTTAAAAATTTTATCCAGCTTTTTGAATAAACAAAAATTTATTTAAAAAAAGAATATTAAACTCTCTATGATTACATTATAATAAACCAAAATATTCATAATATTGTATTTCTTGCTCCATTCAAGAGTCTCTATATTTGAAATAAATTTGTTTTATTTTTCCATAAATATTTTTTTAATTTAAAGTCATTCAAAAATGTAAGTAAAACAAAAAACAAAACAAAAAAATTAATATATGGTAACAAATTACTATTTGGACACCATTCCTTTAAAATTTGCATGGCAATTTTATTAAATTTGATTTCTGTTTTAATATACTCTCAAATAATTTTACCGTATCATTCATTGCAATTAATCATTTCACATATGTTTTAATGCTGACCTTTCTTTTGTAGGTTGCTCAGTAAAGTTGATTCGAGAAGTGTTATCACGAAGCAAAATGTCCTCTTGTTTCCAGAATTATTAATTAATAAAATAGTAAAAAAAATTTGCGAAACAAGAAAAATTACTATCTGTATTTATATATGTGAAGAAGGTGTGCCGTAGTTAGTACTTAGAAAAGAAATTTTTCACTCTGATTTTATATCGTCACAATAAATTAAACATTTCTGTTTTACATTTCATACGCATTGATTGTATTGGTGTGTGTGCTTTTTTATTTGATGAAAAAAAATCTGTGTAAAATGTAATTAAATTTTCCCTTAATTCCTATCCTATCAACCAATATTAGCACTTTACTTAAATATATTGAATAAATTTTCCAAAATAGTTAGAACAATAAAACTTAAATCACTGTAGAGACAAACTGTAGAGATAAAATGTGTAATCATGCTTTGATATCACTCATTATAAAAATTTGAAATGATGGTAGTGTGAATGTTAGTATCTTGTAAATCCTGAAATGATTCAAAAATTTTTATCCTTGTCAATTATAGTCAATTATACCGTAGTTCATAGCTTTAAATTTGTAATTTAAATAATTGTTGAGTAATTTATGAAGTATTTTAATACAAATAGTCTTGTATTAGTTTTTAACGGAATAAAATGTAATTCCATACTTTAAATAAATATTGTACTGTATTACTGACTTTCAACAGAACTGAGCATGAAATATGTCTTTATCCATTAGATTAACGAAACAGATTAAACACAGATTTAAATAAATCATTTAATTTTATTCACAGAGAAAGGTTAAGGAATGTTAATGATTTTTTTACAGGAGTTCTCTTAGGAAATTCCATGTGCAACAGTGTTTGTATATGAGTTTGACAAATTGTAACAAACATTTTTTAAAAATCTCTGAAAACTGGCCACATGCTTTATATTAACAAATATTTTGCTTAAAAATTAAGAGATCATGTGAACTTAATACCAAAATTTATATAATTGATTTTTTATAAAGGGTGATAACTATAGGTGAAAAAGAAAATCAACATATTTAAAAAAAATGTAGAATATAAGAATATTAACAGTGAATACAGACTCCTAATGTATAAATCTTTCTCTAAATTTAGAATATACGAATATTTTCAGTGAATAGAGATTCTTAATGTATAAAAATCCTTCTCCAGAGCACAACCTAATATTAAGTGAACTATCGCTTAATGAGAACACGCTTGTCCAGCAATCCTGCATTTTTAACAATCATTTTATTTCATATTAAAATGTCGATTCAGGCGAGGAAGATTTATGACTTGGATTGCATAGTTAATTTATCATTTTTTATACACTTTTCAAATAATTAATAGGAACACATTGTTCTAAAAAAATTAAGTGGATCTTCTCTGAAAGATAACATCAAATAAAACAATTCCTAAAACAAATAGTAGAAGAAATTACCTTCAAATAAAAGTTCATGTGTCAAAGTCCACGATGAAAAATTCAAGTAGAGAAAACGTAATTTCGTAAGTTCTTTATTTCGCAACATGATAATAAAATTTACTTGCTTAGATTTTGATTTTAGAGGATGAAAGCAGAAAATATCAAGACAACGTGATTTACCAAAACCTATAACTTGCTATATAATAGAGAAACTTGAATCCAGGCAAACACTAAAAAATGTAGCAGGTGCTATTAGAGTTGAAATAATTGTCATTTCTAGACTTTGAAAAAAAGCAAAAAACTGGGAATGTTAAATATCCATCATAACATAGTCCACTTAAACAAATGCTTACTTCTATACCCAATTAACAACTCTTCGAGACGAACAACCAGTGCTAATCAGCTGAAAAGACAAGTTTTTTGACCATATGATGAAGAATCTCAAGCCAACCAATACAAAACAGACTCGTCAGTTTATCAACATGCACGTAGATCCTTTGTTTCAAGGCATTATTTGAGTATTATTAGGTGAGCTGTTATCCATCAAAGTCTAATGCAAAGCTCTGGGAGTCAATATACTATTTAGTACTGAACCTCAATTCTGTCTAAAGTGTGGCATTAAATGTGATTTGATATGGTGAAGAAAGGACATAAGAATAACCCACATTCACACATAAAATATGAGGTGATTTGATGGGATGATATCAACAAAGGAGTCTTTACGGACCCGCATATAATTTAAAATATTAATTTGAATGAGTATAAGTATGAAGACTGATATTGTGACCTCATATCACAAATTACTCTTCATTGCATTAGTCATTCTAGATTTTTTTTTAACGAATGATAATGCCAGATTTCATGTAGTTCATTTTGTGAGAAATCTATCTTTAAGCAGAAACAATGAAACGTATGGTGTGCTCAGCATACTCTTCATATATTACCTGATCGAGTATTTTGGAGACATTCAAATGATGGATGCTGCGAGATCAAAGCTTCCTTTTACAGTTCACTGTCTGAAATCCAGTGATTGCACCTCATCAAAAGTGAAAGAGTACTTACTAAAATCTCATGACATCGATGTAAAACAGTTGTGCAGCACTTTGACCTTTCGAAGAAATTTTATGCCTTTGAAACATTGCATCCCTTTAAAACAATGTTTACATCTTTACATCTAACCAAATTGTTGCTCTAAAGCATCTTTTCACGTTCTTATAACTTGTTTCAAATGATTAATCTGTATTGGGCTTTGTTACACATACATTCTCGAATAAATACCCATGTATGAGTTACTCAAGATTATCTTTACTATTCTACTTGGTCCATGAACTTCTTTGAGTAATGTACGTTGACATTGTCTAAAATTAAAAATGTTTCTTAGTTCCAAAATATTATCAGGCAAGTTATCAAATTGATTACTAAAATTTTATTTAACATAGAAAAATATAAAAACATTAAATAAATTTATATAGTTTGTAGAGTTAAATTTGGGTTAATCACTGGCGATATTTTAAAAAACATTTATTTCAATGATTTAAATTTTTGAATTTTCTTTGAAATATCTATTAGTGATGTTTTGATTTGTTTTTAGTTAGATAAACATTTTTTATTTCAATTAGGAATCCTTAACACTAAGAAGTGAATCTTGACTTATAATTTTATGGTATAGAAGTGTTTATTTGTTAGTTCTTCATCTTCGAATAAAATATTAATTTCAAGAACTGTAACTTCAAGTTAAACCTGCAGATTCTATACTTACAAAGTTATCAAACTGGTATTTTCTTATAGACTTTAGAAAATTTTAGCAAGCAAATATTTGGTCATTATGAGATGATTGGGCGGTTTCCAGAAAAAATAATTCATTATGAAGCAAAGCTTTCTTATAGATAATACTAATATACTTTTCTTTATTTTAAAAAAAATTATTTTTTCATCCGAAATAAAACTTGTAGTCTTGTTTTTCCATTGTAAGATGATATTAGATATTATTATATATCTAATAAGTAAAAGTTGTTTTGTCAAAATAATGCAAATTGTTCCCAAGTTTTAGAAAGAAATTTTAAGAGGAAAATTTATCCTTTAAATATTCAGAGCTATAAACAATTCAGAACGAATCTAAAGAAAAAATCTGTTACAAAATGGTAGCAAATTTCTGAGCCCTTAAATATAAGTGAAAAATAAAAAACTGCATAAAGTGTTTTTTGATAAATATGCTCTTTATACAAATTTAATCTGTAAATTATATAATCGCGCATAATAGTGAAAAACAGCAATTTATACAAGCAATAAAGCTAATTAATTTTATGCAGGGAAATTTTTCATCTACAAATTGTACCATACAACCTTTTTGAATACATCCTTTCAGAAAATGAATTCATATTTAGAACTTGATGTATCAACAAAGCGATTAGTAATAAATATCTAAAATCTGTTGAAACAGTTTGGCAGACATCATAGCGTTTCATAAATGTTTAGTGTGAAATGTAGAACTATAAAAAAAATAAAATTTGTATTTTATGAGTGAATTTCAATGCTGCGGGGCTTTTTTTTTTATCTATTTAGTAGAATTAAATTTGGAACAACAAAAGTCCAAATTTTGACAAATAAAAAATTCGCCAATATTTGGACTTTTGTGGTTCCAAAACCCTATATGACAGCATGAAATTTCACAATTACCCTCACGCGAAACATTTCATGGAATGATTAGGAGCAAGAAATATTTTGGATACAAAGGTCAGGTAGTGTGAATTCCTCAGATGCTGGACTCCTAATAAACATCTCATGAGACAATGTAAAAATAAGAATTAGAATAAACATACTATCATTATTCATACAATGACTATTTAAAGATTATAATAAACATACTATCATTATTGGTTTAATTCAATGCCTATTTAAACATCAAATCTTTAATACTTTTTAACGTGCTAGCCAAGTCCTGCTCAGATGTCAAATGCCAATTATTGCCAATAGTACAGATTTTCAACAAACGCAATACAGTCCCGTTTCTTCCATTTTGTTCTGCTGTTTGGTTGTTTTTGCCATTCTTGTCTCTCTAAATTCTCGTCTTAAATATATTGTATCATTCTATAATGTTTTAGTCGGTAAAAAAATCGCTCAAATTATAATACTACTAATTGTATTTAATACGTATATATAAACTTAAATTTTACATTATTTAAAATCAGTAATTTAAAGCTTTTTAACAAATTATTGTAATCAATTTTCATATTTGTTTTTAATCTATCTCCAGTGAGATTCTTCAAAAAGAAAAATCTGTGACAATATCAAAATTTTCTAATTAAATCTCTGTCAATTTGTAAATTATAGTAAACACATATTTTAAGTAAATATAAAATTTTCCAGAACATAATATTAATGACTAAAGGATGACAAATATATGAATTTCTGATTTCTTATAGAATTACACTTTTAATTTTAAAAATATCATAATAAAGTCTTTCATTATTTAAAATATTTTTGCAAATGAGATAACATATCTATGATCAATGGATGCAGCATAGTAGGCTTAGTTAAAGATTTACTTCATATTCACAGTTCAATAGGAAAATCTCTGAAGTAATCAATCAACCTAGTTACTAAAATAATTGCAGAATTACTGTAAATTTTATTTCACTAATGATACATTATTATCCAATAAAAACCCATTTTTAATAAAATATTTCTTTTACCTAATTTGTCCTAGATTAATGATCATAACAAAACCCGAATTTAGGTTACAATGTTATGTTATATTTTTAAACATCCATCAAATGTTCTTGAATATAATTCCCATGAAAAAGTTATTCTATATTAAAGGTTAAATTTAAGGTTTATAAGTCTAAAATATTGCATTTGAAAGAAGCTTGTACCATTCTTGAAAAATCTTTAAGACTTAATTTGTCACCATTAAAAATATCTTTAAAATTTAATCATTTTTTGCAATCCTTAAAAATAATGTGTTTATTGCTATAAAATGTGATATAAAAAATCGATAATAGGACTTTGTTAAATTACTTATTGGATTTCGTAGCAGGGAAGTGCTTCAATAGTATTTCTATTAAAGATATTATTTCTTTTGACAATCAACATTAAGTAATTTTTTGAGACATACCACCCACATTTTTCTAATACTATATGTTCATTTATGATGAGCATTTATTCTAATAGCTTTATTCAATAAAATAATAATAATCCAATTTTTTCTTGATTTCTATAATTAAACTAAAAATAACAGAACATTTTTGTGAACTAAAATTAGATTAATTGGATAACCGGACAAAATCTAAGTTATCTTAGCATAATTCAATCATTCAATCATGCACAATATAATGAGTACGCATTTTGTACAAACATAAAACACAACTATAGAACAAAAAAGAATCAGAAACTGATTATCAGCGTCTCACACAAACAATTTGAATAGAATGAAAAAAAAATCATAAATTGATCATCAGCGGTTTTATTTTCTAAAAGACCTATCTTATAGTTTATTAAAACATTATTTTGAATTATATTTTTACTGATGCATTCAATAAACATCAAATATTACAAAGTATTTATCAAATGTTCCAGCTCAGGCAAAATTATCCATTTATCAACAGTACACCGCGTTGTACTTAATGCATGCAATAATTATTTTGAAATTCTTTATTAAATTTTGAGCTGATCGTGGTGTGCAATGGTAAAAAGAATGCGATATAGATTCTCATTTGGTTAATTAGACCATAGTAGTTCTACCGAGTAATAATAAATAAAATAATGTGAATATAATTTTTGAAAAAAAGAGGAATAATTAAATGTTTGAGAATGTCAATAACATTTAAATTGTATAAATATGAAACACACTTTTCAAATTATTTGCATCGAATTCAAATTATTATTAGATAAAAGTAATGTCACAAGATAGATGTCGTAAATTAACGTATTGCCTAGTGATAATTTAAAGCATAAAAAATTTCAGTGGAAGACTAACTATGATATTTATATATATATATATATATATATATATATATATATATATATATATATATATATATATTATATATATATATATAATATATATAATATATATATATATATATATATATATATATATATATATATATATATATATATATATATATATATATATATATATATATGAGATTTTTATCATTAATTTTAATAAATTTTAAATAAATACATGTCCAACATAAAATTTATAAAGATATGTTATAACAATCATCTGAGCTAAATTTTTACGTTGCACAAATTTATATAAATTTTAAGAAAACAGGAATAGTTTTATATAGAAACATTACATTGATATTTTAAGTAAGATCCTCTAATTAAAATCAAGTTAATTAATATGAATATTATTACTCGCGTATCATGAATTTGTAAACATTTAGGAATATTCCAATTTTATGGTAAATTAGATTTCATATTTTGATTCCAAATTTAAAATAATTGTGTTATTCATTTTGTATTACTGAAGGAAAATTTTGAACTAAAATAACCTGATATTAACAAATAATTACTAACAAATTATTATAAGCGAATGATTTTCTAATATTGAAAACAAATTTAAGACTATAAACTTTAAATTATATAAAATTTAAATAAAATTAATCATTTAATTGTATTTAATAAGAAAACTATAATTTAACTAACAAGCATGAGAATATAACTATTCTATTCTTATTTTATTAAATGAACCTATTTAATTAAATGAGCAAATAAATTTTAACTATAAATAGTATAAAATAAAATTGATAAACATAAAAATAAAAAAAGATAAAAATATAAAGCTCTATCTTAAAAAGATTTAAAGATAAGAGAAAAAATAAAGATGTAACTTAATGAAACTAAAGTTAACTAAGCTTGTCTTTTTAGGCCATGTGTCTTTATATATGTATTTCTTGATTCAGCGCAGGGTAAATTATTACAACACAATCTAAATTCGTCAGAAAAATAAAGTTTCATTTCATAGTTATGATTACAAGTTAAATTTTTTGCCAGTATCCCATGCATCGTAAGTATCCGAGGGCTACTTAAAGCATTAAATCTCATGTTTATTATGAAATTTATTTTCTAATTTCAAATTAATGTTGGAAAAATATTTCTTTACCTTCAAAATGTTTTTACAGTTAAAAATGTATATTATTTATTTATGATTAAAGATAAAATGAGTCAACAGGTAATTTTTTTATCCCTTTCCTACACTTTTAATGTAGAATGTTTAAAAAATATAAGAAAGAAACTAAAAACTTAGAATGATGTTGTCACTCTCCAGTTCAAACAATTTTCATAAAATATATCTAATTTTCGTAGATTTAAAATGAAATGAAAATGTGCTACCAAATAAATAATGTGCGTCATTATTCTGTATGTTACAATAGTTAAATGTGTTGCTTGGTGAAATGTCTTTGCAATGTTGAAGTCTAAGCTTTCATTCATTTGCCTCCAGAAATTCGCAAAAAGAATGCAATATCAGACTTTACCTAACACCGTTTCCAAACACACTTATGCGTATTATTTTAGATCACAAATTCGTATATGAAAATTGTTCATACTGGTGTTGACTCCAGCTCATTGTCTTACAGTTTTTGAAATACTCTGTATACACACATTCGAATGCTCGCATGTACAGAGGAGGCAGCCAGTGGGTTAGTGTGCTCCGCTTCCAGTTTAACACAGTCCATGGGTTCAATTCCATGAACCTTGGTTTATGTAGTATTTCTGAATATATGTTTGAAATTATGTATTGCGTTAAATCAACCCACATAGTTAAAATATGTCCTTATAGGGAGATAAATTTAACCATACCATATAGAAATACGCATATATTTACTCTCGTAATTTTAAAGTTTTATAATGTAAACTTTCGAAACTCATCCGGAAAAAAAACATTAGACAAAGTTTAGAAATGTGATGTTTTGAAGTATTTCATGAATTTGAATTTATGATGGTATAAAAGATAATATCATAATGAGAACTAATGGTACTTTTGATAATTTGAATAAATAGGTTGATAATTTAATAAATAGATTTGAATAAATAGAATAAATTTCATGGTAATTTGAATAAATAGTAAAGAATTAAGTATCAGAAAGCTATTTTAGATTCTATACTATTTATTCAAATTATTTCATTTATTGATAGATTTGTATAAATACATAAGTATATGCATTCATATGTGTGTGTATATGTAAATGCATACTTCTATTAAAAAGTCATGGTTTTATTTAAATCTTATGACTTACTCTTGTTTTATTTATCAATTATTATTTATTTATAGTTAAATTTTATTATTAATAATTAAATAATAAATAAAATTTAATCATTGAGAATAATAACAGAGAAATTTTCATTATAGATATAATAATTAATAATTTTATCTCTTTATTTATTAAAATATCAATTTCACATTATTATTTAAATCAAACACTCCAGTTAAAATTCATTGGCTTATATCTCATTAGCATGTTCCATAAAAAAATTTCAAGAATGTAAAATTTTTAAACCATATTACATTTGAAGTCATGAAATAAAATGACTGAAAAAATGTAAATATTTTAAACTTAAAATGATTTTTATTATGAACGGAAAGTATCTCTTTTTAAAAAAAATTTTTTATCATAATACATACATTTGTATTAAACGAAATCCATTTAAATTTTACCCTGTGTTAATTATATCACATTTTTTGACGATTTAAGAATATTGATATAAATATGTATGAGACACACACACATATTATATAAAATCGAAACTAACAACTTCTAACAAATAATATGACAAATGTTTTATTATATAATGAGCAAAATATAAACTCTTACTTTCAAAGCAAAGTATAAAGCTCTATCGAAAGTTACTTGACAATGAAAATTATATAGGTAAATAACTAAATAAAGATACAAGCATAGTTTTAGATCTTATATTCTTCACTACTGGCTTCTTCGTTTCTTGTTAAAACTATAAAAATAGGCCTGTTTCTTATTGAAAGCCCAAGATTAGGCTGCGATTGATGTTCATTAGTCTGTCCAATATGAGATGGCTGGACGTTTAAGCTTGGTTCCATTTGTTCATTTAGAGTCATTGAGGTTTGCTAAAATAGAAAAGGATTTTTTATTTATTTTTTTAATAATATACTAATGCGGTTTCGTTATATTTGAATTAAAATAATGTATTTGTCACATTACTTTCTATATAAGTAAAAGATAAGAATAATAAGGCATGCAAAAATTTTAAATTAATTAATTTGATATGAATGTCAAAATAATTGTCACATAAGGGATGGAATACATACTTCTTATGCAAAACTACTATAATCTGATAATTTACCTAAAAATTGTTTCGAATATTTTGAAGTAAAAAGTTGATACTATTTAAAATTTTTAAATGCTGGTATCACATTTTTGCTGCACTTTGTTTATGTTAAAACTTAGAGGCAAAACGAATGAAGAAAACTATTTGAGCCTCTTTATTATGACAAGCAAATATTTATAATTGTGAAAAGAAAATTCTCAGTATTATCATTGAAAAATATACCGTTTTCTGCAAATTTTCGGAAATAAAATTTGAAAACTAAAAAGTGAAATAAGCAAAATAACATTAAAAACTAAACATTAATTTTTTTGCGTGGGAAATATTTTAACGTTAAACTTTAATTTCACATTTCAAGAAAAGATTAATATTTATTTCCTTTTTAATAGAAGTTTATAGCAACCTAATTTTCAACGAACTTTTGAGTAAAAATAAACAATTATTGAGGTTAATTAGCATTTTGATAAAAAAAAGTGTTATTCTTTGAAAAAAAAAAAAAGAAAATGACATATTTGAGTTTTAATGCGATATTCTTATCACATATTGAAAATCAATATTAAAGTAAGGTACTATGAAACTATGAATAAAAAAATTACATAATAATAAAAAATGCATACAGTCTGTTTTATTTATCACATCAAAATTTGTTTTACAGTTATTTTTAATTCAACATTTTGTTTTTAATTTGTTAATTAAAATTTAGCTTTTTATTTTAAATTTCATACCTCTTCTAAAAGAAAATCGTTTGTATTTCTTGAAAAAGACGAATTTTTCTCATCCAGAAAAAAATCATCGCTTATTGGAAAAGATACACCTGCACAGTATGACAACAATGTTGCTCGAGAACATTGTTGCTTGCAACATTCATCTACGATTCCTGAATTTCGCTTTGAAATGACAAAAATCGTCGGTTCCATATCCATAGATAGTTCTCTTTCCCTTCTGGACTCAGAATTGTAGAGGAGAGAAGCTGTAGCATCATTAGCTTGTAACATATGTAAATCTGAAAAGAAAATACACTCGAAATAAATATTAAAAATAAGTATATATTTGTGCTAATACGTAGGAAGTAAATCCATTAAATAAATATCCGTAATGATTACACCATCAAAACTCGTTATAAAAATACAGTCATTTGCGTCTAAAAATTCATTTAAAAGCAGAATATTTTATTAATTACTGCTTTTTTGTTATTGCTGAAACATTAATAGTATTCCCTATGATGATTTTAAAAACTAATTATTAATACATTTAAAATTCATTAAAGAAAGGGTGAGACCCTAAAAAAACAAGGCAAAAAAATAGCGAAATGATGGCTTTTTTTTTACTCAAAATTAAAATTTAATTCTAATACATAGCTAACAATAACTGAACAGAAATTATTCAGTAACTGTAATTGTATCAAATTTCGTGCATTCCATAGTTAAGTAAATCATTTTTAAAAACAGAAAAATTCAGTCTTTTATATATTTCTAATAGCACGTGCTCCAAACAATCGCTAAAATTAATGCGTTATTTATAAAAAAAAAACATTTCTTTTTCTATAAATATGCTTTTAAAAGGATTAAAGAAATACTAATTATTTTTCATCTGTATATTCATATCATCAATATATTCAATCTATACATCTTATTTTATCTATAACTTTTAGCGATTTATTTTTCTTTACATTTGATTACTTAAATAACATCATAATTAAACATTTTTTTAACACAAAACTATTTTGATTTTTTTATTTACAACATGTATCTATATTCATCTATTCGTAGTTTAATTATTTTTACTCAATATATATATATTATTTAGTTATTAAATATATAAGATTTTTAATTTCACTTCTATATATATATACGTTTTATTGAAATGTTTAGAAAGTAGTTAAAGAGGAAGTTAGAGAAAGTTTGTCGAAATTTATCATTCAACATAGCGCTTAATTTAAATCCTAATGTAAAAGAAAGTTTTAAATTTCACATAATTTTAACTTTAAAATATATTATATTAGTAGCTGATTCAGTCATTCTTCTATTGTTTATAATTGTTTCAGATTGTAAAAAATAATTAATGGAAAATAATAGTTACATGTATAACTGAAGAATTTTTATTTTTAAAACACTAGATAAATGAGGAATATATTCACAACTTTTCGTTATTACTGAAATTTTCTAAATAATAAAAATAATTCTTTATAAAAAAATTTTCTAAACTGAAAATATCAATATTTGAGCTAAGCAAATTAAATTTGGTATGTAATCGATAAATTCGATGCTACTTTAAAAAAGGCTAATGAAATTGTTCTGGTAAATAATTTTTACGACAAAAAATTCATAAAATGGAAAAAAATGATTACAAATTAACTTTTATGTTTTGATATTACATATTTTTCAAAACGTTTGCAGTTAAGGTAAAAAGAACTGAAACCAAATAAAATGTAGCTTAAACTATCCATGAATAGAATATAATGAACAACAGTTTTTTAAAGAATATTTTAACTAGAAGCGAATTAAGACTTTAGGACTTCAACGATGTAAAAATAGGAGATAGTTTGGTATATTTTTAGTTTTCCTTAAGGCCTATGAGCTATAATAGTAAATAAATTTTAGTTAGCCAGCTAGTTTTCAAAAATAAACATAGTTCTTCGGTACACTTGAACTGTTATCATGAAGTAAATTTATCTTTCAAAAATTTGTCTACTCTATGATGTAGCATTTTAATAAAATTAAAGAATATATTTTTAATATATTTCAAGGAAACATGAGCAATAATAGTTCGCACTTTTAAAATTTCCATACAAAATCTGCTAGAAAAACTATCGAAGACAGACAAATCATACTATATGTATCCATTAGAGTATAGCACAATGTTAAGGATATTTTCTACAGAAAATATTATTAAATAGTAATTTATTAATATTTTTCTTTAGTATTTTTTATCATTATTGTCTAAAAAAGCCAATTTTTGAAACAATATAATTTCGAAATTTTACTGAGATGAACTATGCTTCTAATTATCAATATTTAATTTGAATAATTTCCAAAACGTTTGAAAATTATTTTTGCATTTGTTTATGCTATGAAATATAAACTTTCAGTTATTTTGGAATAATAAACTCGAATCTTACATTTATACCGTAATTTTCGATAATTATATTTACGAAATATTTTTACGTTATATGCTTACATAATTTTCTAAAATCAAATTTGCAAAGAAAATTAAACTAATACAATTTTGATTCACTTAATTAGACTTTTATTTCTCATTCCTTTATAATTCATTATTTCCTTAAAATGTGATGCTTCATTAAATCACAACCTGTCATTAAAGTACTTAGATAAACAACATAATTGAAATATATCCAAGCTAAATCGAAATTTGAAAAAGTCTTAATTTTTGACGAAAGTCAGATGCTTTGGAAGAGTATATTGCAAAACAAATAAATGCCAGTTTAAATTAAGATTATCTTTAAGGATTTTATACCTGTCGAAATAAAATAACTGAAAAATGTTTATGAAAAACCTTAATATATTAATTAATGGAATATATAAATTATGTCACTTCATAACATACATGAATACGAACATAAGTGTCAATGCCATAAATTTCCCAAATATATTAATTTGCTTTGAAATTATCAAGAATTTCTGCAGTATTTTAGAATAGTTAACGCCAAAACTGAGTTGAAAATTCTCTTCATCAATTTCTTTTTTATGTATGGTAATTCAAAATATTCATAGAAGTAAAATGAACACAGAAAATGTTAAAAGATAAAATATTCGGCAGATTTAAGTTTCTGATTATTTTATTGTAAGAAATATAGGAACACAAATTGGAATTACAATCGTAATAATACTAAATTAGTTTTGATGTCTTATACTACATGAAATTTATTTAAGATATCAAATAGATAGATTTAATATTTTTGGAACTACTTTATTATAATTTCTATTTAACTTGTATTTGTTATAGAATATAAAAATACTTAAAAAATTTGGTGTACCACAAGAAGCTTTACTACAGTCAAATACAATATAATATTCAAAATATCCCATATAATATTCAAAAATTAATGTTTTAATCTTTCTATAGTATTTCTTTCTTATTGGAACTATATCATTAATATATTTAAATAAACATATACTGATAACTTGTATGTACACATGAAGTTTGATATTTATTCCAATTTCAAATATATATTAATTAAATATTACTAAAGCATTACTATTTTTATGGGATTTCGGAACTTTTTATTGCAATGTTACTTTATGTTGATATATGATTATCAGTGTTCAGTTTTTATTTAGAATTTAAGTCGGTTAAAAAGCAAATTTATAAAACTATATTACCAAAGATTTTAAACTTAATAAACCATTTTTTTACAAAAATAAAATAAGAAGCAACTCAGCTTGTTACTATTTAATTCGTGTTTTACAAAGATTTTTATTTCTATTTTTACAGATAATATTTTAAAGAGAAAATGTCCCTACTTTTTTTAATTAAAACTATTAACTGATATATTTCTCTCACAAGCAAAGAAAACCTGTAGTATAATGATTAACCTGCTATTCATTAGTTTTATACATTTATATATGTAATGGTGATCTCATCATTTCATGTAAATTTAAAATAAAATAGAATTTTTACACTTCTGAAAGATTTTGTTGTATATTCCTATTAAAATAATATAAATATGTTATTTCAATGGATCATATATTCATGACGCATCATTCTAATTACAGAATTTATTATGAAAAGATTACTATCAAATAAAATTCATTAAAATTTATGAATATTATTGATTTATAATACACATTATTATGATAACAGGAAAAATGTTTCCTCCACTTTAAAATGCATTTGACTTGCTGCACTAAATATTACTAATAGAATAGCTTTCAAATTATTTTAATTGCCATGGAAAATGCTAAATTTGAAAATATACCTTAAATTTAAAATCAGAAATAAGGAAAACAAATTTCAGGTAAACTCTTAATATACTCCCCCACAAAAATTATAATTCATAAAATCAGTTATGAATATAATATATATCTTTTCATTTAGGCTTTAAGAAATTGTGTTTAGTAATTTCTAAAACCAATATATTATATTTAGAAATTTTTTTATTAAATATAGTTTGATGATTAAGTCAGTCTGTTCTGTTCTCTATTGAATTGATAAATTTTTAAAGCTGTTTTCAATAATTATGATAATAATAAAAGGAAAAACCACTTATGAATCATTACTTAAAAGTAAAATCTACCTTTTTATATCATTTAACATTTATTCAAATTTCTAATTATATACGTATTAAATCTCAAACTAATAATTATTAAAAATTCATTCTGGTTTTTGAAAATAATTTCTAACAGGTTTATTGCTTACTTGCATTATTTTCCCCGGGTGAATGAAATCCTCCATAATTGTTGCATACAAAATTAAGAAGATCGGCTAAGCGTCTCCCACAAAGCCGGACACCTTCAATTCTAGGAGTTTGTAAAAGACTTACAAATATCAAGATATCAATCAGAAATAATGACTGTCGTTGAAGCATATTTGATTTTACGAGTTGCAATATGTAACTGAACAAAAACTTTGATTCAGGGACACATAATTTGAAACAACTATTTAAAGGGAAGCCACGAGCATACCACGCCCCCTTTGCACCTACGCTTATGAAATCAAAACAAAAATACTTCTGAATGTAAATAAAGCAAATCTATTTTTTGAATCTACATGGTTGACTAGGCATAAAACTTCTCTCTCTAAAAACAATAATTTTTTAAGTGATTCCCATATAAATGTGAATAATTACCCGATCAAGTAATTTTACTTCAACTAACATTTAAAAATTTATGAGCACTTAAAAATATTCTAAAATTAAATTTATTTCATGATTTGAAACTTGTAATAGTTTAACAAAATGCATTAAAAAAATTATAATTCTGAAAAAAAATTTATTTAGTAAAAATACTGTGAAACTTTAGAATCAATCATCATAAAACATATTTTCAAGCTTCTTTCCTCTACATATTATTATTGTAAAAGTATATTAAATAACCATATACGTATCTAATAGAGATATTTTTCAATGGAAGAATATATTATATTTATATTGGTTGAGTTTTACACAATGAGTGATATATATTTGTCAAGCATTTCATGAAATTCATGATTTTTTAAATGAAAATTTATTTGCTTTTAGCTTTTTTATATAAATACTGTGAAACTTTAGAATCAATCATCATAAAATATAATTTCAAACTTCTTTCCTCTACATATTATTATTGTAAAAATATATTAAATAACCATATACGTATCTAATAGAGATATTTTTCAATGGAAGAATATATTATATTTATATTGGTTGAGTTTTACAATGAGTGATACATATTTTACAAGCATTTCATAAAATTCATGATTTTTTAAATGGAAATTTATTTGCTCTTAGCTTTTTTAGTATGAAACTTTTAATTTATAATACGATGAATACTTAAACCTTTTTCATGAGTTCTGATATTCTACTTGTGTTTTTAAAATATAAAATGTCTTACACTTTTTGGTTCAATTCCATATTTATTTAAAACTCTCACTTATGATACATTACTTTATTTTTCAGAAAAATTATATTTTTTGTTTGTAAAGGAAACTTTTTGACAACAAAAGCCTAAATAAATGATAGGCTGCACAAGTAACCCAATTTGTAAAAAATTAGCATTTGTCAATGGAGTTCATCTATTGTAGGACATGTGAGCATAGATTGCAATCTTTGCATTTAATCAAGATCAAATTTTATGAGCATACCTGAACACACTTAACATATCATACACTAAATAAGTAAAAATTAAACAATATTGAATGAAATATAACAGAAACAGTATCTATAGAAGTATAAAACGTTTGAGGGTAAAATCTCGGGAAAGATTAAATGGCAATTTTTCAGATAGTAGGATTTTTTTCACTGAGATAAATTCATCAAGACAAAAATTATGAAAAAATTTTCTCTGCCCAGATAAACCCAGGTATCATTGTTTTCTGTATAACACCCAAATGAATAATATTAACCCAAAGAACAAATTTTACTTTTTTTTTCTTTTTTTGAGTTTTCAAAATTTAAGTTCCCTTTGAATGCAAAGCCTTTTAATGAAAAGTAGACAAACTTGATTTTCCTAGAAACTGAAAAAATTTATAAAAGATATAGAATTACTTTGTATGAAAAACACTCGAATAGTTTATACAAATCTTAAAACTTTAGATTTAAAAAATGTTGCATACCTCAATAACGAAATTTATTTTTAATTTTCTCCTCTTTAATTTCAATGATAAAATTCTGATCTGGATTAAATTTGCAATTGCAATCAATACACACATGTGTGACAACAATCTGTACTATAATAGATTAAACTCCTACTTTTAAAGGAATGTAATGAATGAAGCTCAAATTTGGTACCATTTGGTACCATTGTTCAACGTGTATGGTTCAGGTGGTTACTGCCGAGATTTTTATTATTTGAAAAACAAAAACCCTCATTTTTCTGAGACTTTAAGCAAAGGTATAAATAATGACAAAATCACTTCATTTGAAATTAAGCAAGAAAGTGTGTGTGTGTGTGTGTGAATGAATTAATCATAAATAGTTTATTTAAAATTTTATAACTTTTATACATTGCATACTACTATAATTAAAATTACTTTCATTTAGGAGAATGCATGTAAGTGTGTTATGCATAATATTAATCCGGCAAGTTAATATTATGTATAAGATATATTTCCTAATTGAAAGTAATATTATGCAAATGTGCATAATATTAAACTGGCAAGTTAAAAAAATTTTATCTATAAAAGCCAAGAGCAAACTAATTAAAATTTTAAAACAAAAAGTCATGATTATGGTAAGATACTTAAAAAATGGATTTCACTTTAGGAAACTTAATGAATTTCTTATTTTGTATCTTTTGAAAATTATAAAGAATATATTTAATTGTAGTATTCATTCATATAGTATATATTAGTCTTACAAAATTGTTTATATTTGAATCAAATTTGAAGCTATGTTTTGATGTTTAACAATAAAATTTTATTCTGTTTTAGGGAGACAAAAATTCCTTGAATAATGATTTAATATGCTGTTACAAATTGATGAATTAATTAATATACTTTTATATATATATATATATATATATATATATATATATATATATATATATATATATATATATATATATATATATATATATATATATATATATATGTATATATATATATATATGATTTAATATGCTGTTACAAATTGATGAATTAATTAATATACTTGTATATATATATATATATATAAGTGAAAACTAAGAAAAATATATTTTTGTAAAAGCATTTCACACACACACAATACTCTCTCTCTCTCTTTCTGTCTCTCTTTCACTGTGAAACATCAAAACATTAAATTAAGTATGTCATATATTGTAGATTCATATTCGCATGATTTAATTTAAAAATTGAATTTTATATAAAGTTAAC
The DNA here is from genome assembly GCA_030067965.1 of Latrodectus elegans. Lineage (NCBI taxonomy): Eukaryota > Metazoa > Arthropoda > Arachnida > Araneae > Theridiidae > Latrodectus > Latrodectus elegans. The sequence goes on from CM057809.1 coordinate 46,918,289, forward strand.
AGTTCATTTGCAGTTATGATATGTTATGGTACCATACACAAAATGAGCTGCAACCTTTATTAAAAACTCAGTTATGAATATTACATTTATTGAATAGAAAAATTAATATAAGCATTTAATTATAAATTATCAGAAACAAAATCATGATGATATAAATTATCAGCTATGATTCCATTTAATATCTATATCATACTGCAATAATTTTATTACAAAAAGTGTAAAATTAACTTTTTACAATTTATTTTAGAATTTGAGTTATACGATAATATTTATAATTTTTTCTAAAATACTAATCATTTATATATCAATAAGTATTTTTGGAAACTTAGATATCAATAGTGACAAATAGAAGCTAGGATGGGTGTTACATGTATACATATATATTTATACTCAATCGTGTCTTGCTTCTTTAAATTGGTGTCAACTGAAGCAAGTATTTTCTCCATCTGTACTGATAAATTTCTAATATTCAGCAACTCAACCATAAAAATAAAGTAACTAGATTTATTTTATATTTGATTTTTAAAAGTAGTTTTGGTTTCTACTTCCAAAGCGTGGGTGCCAAGGGGCGTGGTGTGCTTGTGGCTTCCCTTTATATAGTCATTCCAGGACATACCATGTCCTCCATCCAGTGCTATTGCTCAGTTACATATTGTAACTTTAAAGTTCAGCTATGCTTCAACAAAAGTTATTTTTAATTTGCATTCTGGCATTTGTTTGTCTCCTACAAAACCAGGAAGTAGAAGGAGTAAGACTTTGTGGGAGACGGTTAGCAGATCTTCTTAATTTTGTTTGCAAAAGTTATGGAGGATTCCATTCACCAGGAGAAAACGATGCAGGTAAGAAATTCTCTTCGAAAATCTAAGTGAATATTTTAAATATTGATTACTTTAAAATTTTATACATATTTAATAGTAAATATGTATAAAATTTTAAAGTAATCAATAAGTTTTATACGAAAAGTAGATAAACGTATATTTTTGCTTGAGGATTTTAATAAAACTGTTTTCAATTGCAACAAGTTAAATTTTAATGTTAATTAATATGCACGACAATACTAACTCATAAATAAACTTTTTAATACATATTTCTATAAATATAGTTTAACTTTGACAAAGCAAACCAAAAACAAAACTTTCCTAATTAATTTTTTAATAAGGTTAGTAAGTTCATACTTAATTTTGGTAGAGATGTGATCCTTTACATGAAGAAAATTTTTTAATGAACATCCTTTAAATGAAGAATAATTTTGGAAAAAATGTTTCAACTAAATTTAGAAAAGGGATAAAGAAGGAAATTGGGGAAAGTGCTTAGACTAACTTTAGAAATAGCAAGCTTAACTAAAATTATAAAGTTAAAATAATATGATGTGCAATTAAAATAATTGAGAACTTTAAAAGCATCATTAACATCATAATAATGGGCATTATATAGAGGAAATTTTATAATTCTTTTGTGTGTGTGCTTTTTTGTTCTATTGCATTTTTAAACATTTTATGGCCAGATCTATATTATATCCCATGATGAATCATAATTAAGAACTTCGTTTGCTCTGTCATATTTAAAGTTATCCTAATAAAAGTAGTCAAATCTTACAGAAGTTTTCAATCAAATTTTACAGTTTCCAGTTTTGTTGTGGAGAAGAGTTAGCAACCTAGTTCTCACCGTTAAAAAAATTTTAAGGGATGAAAATACTACAATAACAGTTATTTTAAAAAAAATATGAAAATAGTGAGTAAAGATGGTAATTTATTAGAAAAAGGAAAGCAAATTCTCTCTCTGTTTTTTGTATTAAAATAATTCCAGGGAAATTGAATCTCGATTTTAAAAGCTCAATTTATTTTTCTTCATAATTATCCTTAATTATCAAATAATACTTTACAAAATTAAATTTTATTAACATAATGAATGTCATATTAAATTAAGTATGTTTAAAAATTTTAAAAATGCCTTTTCTTAAGCAAAAAATTTAACTTAAACAATTTAAGTATGATTTTTTTACACATAATTCATACTTAATTGTATTTCAAAATATAACTTTCATTTCCTGTTTTTAAAATAAAGTTTCTCCATGCTAATTATAGTACTTAAGTATTATATATATATCAATAATGAGGATTTCAATGTGATGTTGAAAATGTTTCCTTTCTTAAATGTAACTGAACATTTGTATTGCATTGTGATGAACGCGAAACATCGGAATTTTCAGAAAAAATTTATGATTTATAACACCTAAATGTAAATTAATAATCATGTTTGGAAATTTTTAGAAATGCAAAGTTAACTTTCTGATCTATTTTGAAATATTTGACTTGAGTGTTAAACATACTGTGTATAAAGATTTTTTTTTATTTTTTTATTTTTAGACAATTTTGAAATCAAATTTCAGGAAAATGAATCAAATTATTATCCTTCTCTCTTTAAGTAAAATATTTATGAATGTAATATAATATTGTTTATTTTTTAAATTCGAAAAATATGTCTTCGAACTACCATTTCTCAATATTCTTGATATTTTTTTTGAAATATTTTGAATCTTACTGTTTCATACTTAAAATGTTAAGTTATATTACAAACAATTAAGTCATTTAATAATTAATTTTCTCGAACCTAAAATCACCATGAAAAATTAAAATTCAACTAAACACAAAATTTTATAAAACAGGAAATTAAAAGTTCAACTGTTTTTAATCATTGTAGTTATTTTTTCAAAATACAAAAGCTAAAACTTATATTCTATTTCCCCCCTCCCCTCGGTTTCTAAAGGAAACTGAGAAAAAGCTTGTATTTAATTTTTCAAACTGCGTCTTATTTTTATACCATTTAATAACTAGATTTATGATTTTAGTTCATGTTAAAATATATTTTAATAAAGCTTTATCTTTTATAAAACAGTGAATTTTCAGTTAAATGTAATAGTTTTTGCAAACTCTGAAATATCATTACAAAAAAGCTATCTTGCGAAAATTTATTTTCTTTCAGAAATTTATCGTAAAAAAAGACACATTTACTTAATTTTGATTAAGTTTAATTTTATCATTTACATAACATTTTTAGGTAACTTCAAATATATTAAGCAAATAACAAATCAAATTATCATTGTTTAAATCAAATAATTGATAGAAAGGTTTTAAAGAAACTTTTTAATAAATTAATAAAATTCAGGATTTCATTTATAAAATATCTCAGATCTTTAACAATTAATCTTCTACTAAATGTAATAATAACTCCAGCTTAATAAATAAAATTTAAACTATAAGACATAAGTTTAAAACCATTAATTCTAAAGCATATTTTTAAATTTAAATAAAAGATTTCAAAAAATATTGTAAATTACACTGTTGTATACATTACAAGGTATTTAAAAATTAAATGTCTGATTTTGTAAAATTTTTGCTTAATAAATACCTAACTATATTTTTAGATATTTCAATAAAATTCATGTATATAAAATCAAAATTTAAGTGTAAAATTAAATTTTCTTCAACTTTTAATGGATAAAAAAAGTTGATATACATATATATAAGAATTTAATTATAAAATTTAATATAAAATTAAATATATAACTAAATTTTCTTTTTTCTCCTTTTTAAACCCATTTCACATCATTATGAACTAATATTTGGTTCAGTGGTATTTATTCAATTAATCTGATTGTGTTTCTTAATTATCTTGAATAATACATTAAAATTAAAGTATACTATCAAACTTCGTTAGAGACATCCATTTATTGAGCCAAATTTTCATTTCCAATCTACTTCTCTTGTAATTTCTTAAATACTTTATATATCAGATGTGTGAAATATAAATATGAAAAAATATACATATTAAATTTTCAGCTTTGAGAGAAAAGTACTATTTAATGAACGTTAACAATTTAAATACTAAAAACTCTAAATGTAAAAATATTATCAGATATATATTTAACGGATCTTTAGTTTTTGCACAAAAATGCCATTTTTTTTTTTTATTTCTTATTGCATGGGTATATTTTTTCAGACCCAAACACTTCACAAGAAGCTGAAGTCGCAGGTTCTCTGCTCTACACTTCTGATCCAAGAAATAAAAGGGGATCAGAGGTTGATATGGAATCTGGGATAATTTTCCTTTCAAGACGAAATGCGGGAATTGTCGATGAATGTTGCAAAAAACAATGCTCTAGAGCAACATTACTTTCATATTGCGCGGGTGAACCTTTTCCAGTAAATGACGACTTCTTTCTAGATGAAGAAGTTTTGTCTTCTACAAATCAAGAAAATACCAATAATCTTCATATTGATGAGGTATTACTAAATTTATTATTTTATTATCAAGTTTGTTATTTATTACCAAGTTTATTAATTTCAATTATGTGAAAAAGTTTGATATAAAAATCAATCAAAAGAGTATTCATAAATAAATAATAATAGAAAATGTCTTTCATTAAATGACATTTATCTCAATATCAATTTTCAAAATAAGTTTTAAAATTTCTTATTAAATTTCAAAGATATTATTATTTTCTTATTTTAAAAGGTATTAGTTTTTAACATTACGTTTAATTAATGATAGAAAAATGCACAAAGAAAACTAATTTAACATAAATAACTGGAGAAAATAAAAATTTTCAATTATTTTTTTAAAATAGGAGTTATTATTCGTTGGATTAATTTTCCAAGTATTATTTATTGTAAGTGATTTCATTAGAAATATAAAATATTTCCAACGAGTATATTTTTAATGCTCTATCAGAAATGTTTTTATATGTGTGAATTTAATTTTTAATTTTATTTTCTAAAATTTATATGATGTGAAATTTTTATAATAAAATATCTTCCTGGTTTCCTTCAATTTAAATCAAGACCTCCGGACCATCAATATTTTTACATAATTTTGAGTTTACATTTTTCACCCTTTATATTAGTTTTTAATTTGCTATTTTCTTTAATATAATATTATAAAAATGATAATGATAGTTAAAAATGCAATCAAACATTATGTAATAAAAAGCTATTAGTTATATTTCATAAAATTGGTATTCTTAATCACAGATTCAATTTACATAAAATATAATTTGAATTTTTTCGAGAAAAGATAGAGGAATCAGAACACGGAATACAAAAAAAAATTTTTTTTGGAGAGCTTCAATATAATACTACTATAATTATACCTAATTATATCAAAAATAATCTCCTTATTCTCACGCTTTATTTAGGTAGAAAAGTTTACACAAGTGTGTGAGAATTAAATCCAAAAAAACAACTTTAACAAAACTATTATTGTAGGATTTAAGAATTCTTTAAATTGAAAAATCTTTATTTCTGTTTCAGCAAAACTCATTAAATCTGAATCAACAAACGGAATCAACAAGTTTCAACGTCCACCCTTCTCCTCTTGAACAGACCTATACACAACAAGCACAACCTAACCTTGGACTTTCAACACGGAACCGGCCAATTTTTATTGTATTAACTAGAGCAGAAGAAGCTAGTAGCGAGGAATATAAAATGTAAAACTTGCTGTGTATCTTTATTTGCTGTTATTCTTTTTTGTAAAATGCACCTTGCTTTGAATGAAAAACTGTATTACTTTGAATGAAAACTTATGTTTTGAATGAAAAACTGTATTACTTTAATATTATTATTCAGTAAACACTTTGTTGTATTTATTGTATTATTTATTTACTGTACACAGAAAATCTGTTACATAATAATAGAAGAAAATGCTGTCGGTCATGTAGACTCTAATGAAATTTAAAATAAACATACAAATTCAGAAAGTGCTTATATGTAAGAAATTTAAAAAGTTCAATATATTATTAAATCCATATAACTTTAAATAATAATTAACGTGATGATCAATACACATACATGTATAGGCAAATATATTACTTTTGTATTATTAAAATTAAATAAAATAGTAGATAAAGTTTCTGTATATTAAAATCCAAAATATTTAGTGGAAGAGATGTTTTATTTGAAATTGTTTAACATTTGCTTGTTATATGATATATCCTATAAATAACAACTCAACACATAAATGTTTTAAATGCTTCATTAATTATTTCAAGATTTAACCACCTGTAATTAAAATTATAATTGGTCCTTTTTTAATCGAATTGTTAAAGAATCAAAACATTTTTTTAATGAAAAAACTATTCATTGATAAAATTTATCATTTTACAATTAACTTCAAAGTGGTTTAATTCAACTTTATGAGATTATAGTTTGGTTGAGTATGAATAACTCTTAAAATTCATTTGAATAAAGCATTTTAATTGTTTTAACAGAATACATACGTGTTCCTGTGTGAATAAGAGAGAGTTAATAGTCTACCTTCCCCCCAACATTTACATTTGACATATAAAGTAATAATTCACTGTTTAAAATTGAAACTCTTGCTAATAAAGTTAGCTTGCTATGGTTTTTATGATAGATTACTATATGATCATTAAGATGAAAGTTTACAATAAAGTTACACGATAAATGAATTTGCTTATCCTAATTTGTATATTATTTTTAATTATAGAGTAAAAAAAATTATTAGCAGTTGTAAATATGAAGCCAATTTAATCTATCCTAAATTCCTTTAAGTAAAATAAATTGATCAATACTTCTTAGTATATTATTATCTTAGTTACTGAATATAGGAAATTTCTATTATATTTTACATTAAAATTATGCAACATAAAAAAGTTCAGTTCGGATAAATACGAGTATAATAATACCTCCTTGCACTGGTCATTTACATAATAAAGAATTACATATATATCAAATTTAATATTATCAAGAATATTTATATCAAAATCTTAATTAAATCTTCTTTGTGTATTATACTTATTGTGTTTATGAAAATTGTTTTCTTATATATATGCTTTGTAGATCTCGATTTTTAAAGTATACAACAAAACTAAATGACATGGAAACTACACATGTGTTTCATTAAACAAATACGCTAAGCAACATGAAAGCTTTATATGTATAAACAATTTCGTGTTTTATTTAATTATTTCAATTTAAAAGACTTCTACATTAAATAATGAATTGTCAGTTATTATAAATACTGTTAAATAAATATATATACTCATATATTTATGTGTGTGTGTGTGTGTGTGTGCGTGTGTGTGTGTGTGTGTGTGTGTGTGTGTGTGTGTGTGTGTGTGTGTGTGTGTGTGTGTGTGTGTGTGTGTGTGTGTGTGTGTGTGTGTGTGTGTGTGTGTAGATAGATGGAAAGAAAATGCCACCAATAAATTAGTGGAAACTGATGTAATTAAGGGAAATACAAGATGGAAATGATTAAAGTATGTATATAGATACTAGATCGACTATCAAGATTTTTAAATTTACTATATTCGATAGTTAAATATGGCAAGGAAAGATTATTAACATATTCGGAGAAGTAGTTTTTATGGCAAAAAATACTGTTTAAGATTTGCCAATTTCTTAATCACAAATATTTTTTTAATATTGCGCATTTATGGATCAATAAGATTTTAAGAATTATTAACATACAAGAAAAAAAAACTTGATAAGTTAGATTTTTATTTATAAAATTTACTTTTGGATTCAAAACACACAAACTACATTAATGGAAAATTTTTGATTGTCAATACACTCATGTCCTTAAATTAAGGATAATTAGGAATCACACAAAAGTTGAACTCTAAATTAAAACTTTCACTTGTAGAATTATCACACACATCTTAAAGAATAATATACAAATTAGAAGAAACCACCACATGGCGCCGTTAGTATGTCATAATGACGAGAGTGTAAGAGAGAGGTATATAAGGAATGATTACAAAGAAGTAAAATTGTTCACAAGCGCTTTCAAAGCCATTTATTGCTATAAGTGAATAGGTATGGCACAACGGAAACATTTGGATGATATATTACGTGGTAGGTGCTCTTGATCTACGTGGTGTGCAAAATCGAAAGAAAGCCACATCTAGAATGTGGACGTACCCAGCTGGAATTACCCGAGGAACTTGGAATCACACAGAGTGTCATCTCTAGGCTTTGGCAACGGTTTCAAGATGATGGTAATGTGAGTAGACGTTACAGCAAAGGTCTACCCCGAGTTACAACGCCGAAAGAGGACTAGTATTTGGCAGTTACAGCCAAAAGAAACAGACATAGTACAGCATCAGACCTGTCTCATCAGCTCTCTTCAGCTAACACTACGACAGTTTCAAGGCAGATTGCGTACAGACGCTTAGGGCATATTGGTCTATATGTTCGTAGCCCAGTCAGATGTGTTCCACTTACCGCAACTCACTGTCGCCTGCGATTAGCCTGAAATAAAGAGCATGTATTGTGGACACCGTAACAGTGGTCTTGTGTGATGTTTTCCAGCGAGTCCAGTTTTAGCTTTCAGTCTGATGGTCGCATGACTTTCATATGAAGAGTGCCAATACCCGCTACCACCAAGAGAAGACCACTGAATGACACTGTTACGGTGGTGCAGGATTGCTCGTTTGGGGAGGAATTACTCTGGATTTTAAAATTAACCTGCATATTCAAAATGTAACCATGACAGGCCACATCTATCGGAATGTCATTCTGGAGCAACATGTATGTTTTTTTCGGGGCTCTTTGGGTGCAGAATTTCTGTTTATGGATGACAACGCCTGTTCTCACCATGCAAACATTGTACACTAATGCCTTCACTCAGAAGATATCACTCGTATATATTGGGCAGCCAACTCACCGGACTTGAATTCAATAGAACATTGATACCGAAACTTTTTTGATGTCCATTCCACAAAGTCATAAAAATTCTTTTTTATATAGGTAACGTGCCACAACAAAATTTTATTCGAAATGGTGAAACTATACGTAAGCATAATTAAGTAAACAAGTAAAAGCAATTCTTCTTTAAACAAATTTTTATTAATAAGTGTTTTACGAAAAGCAATATGCTAAAAACAAAATTCATGTTAAAAACAATTGTTTTTAATGTGATGTTTGTTGTTGTACGGAAGATTATAAAGATTTAATAGCTGGTTCATATTTAGTTAACTTCAACAGTATGCATGCAGAGCTCGACTCATTCGTCATTGTATTCCTATATTTATTTTTTATAACATTTAATTCTTAAAATAGAGATTTACACGTTCACGTTGATGAAAATACTGATAAAATTGCCTTTGCTAATATTTTTAAGCAATTAACCGCGTCAGGAAATGCGCTTAGAATTTCATCTTTTGCAATTTTATTTATTTTATCCGATAATCGATTACTTTCAATAATTTCTTAAATCAACACGTTTCCGGTGTCATATGGTACTTGACTGAAATTCAATTAATTCCATTTCTAATTCATTAAAATTTAATCACTCAAGCAATTTTAAATTCAATTTTTCAAATGGTATTGTATCAGGATATAAAATAAATTTTAAGGCTTCTGCAAATTCTTTAAACTGTGCGTAAATCTTGCAGAAAATTCCTTAATCAGGGGTTGAATTACCATTGAAAATTCTTTTGTTAATGACTCTTCATTTGGCTTTTCCTGACATTCACTTTCAGAAAATATTTATATGAATTTGAAAGAATCTCATGATTAAAAATCTGTAATTTGACCTCGAACGCGTTGATTAAGTCAAACATTGTAATGACTGGTAAATTAACATCTTGTAGTTTTGTATTTAATTCATTTAAGTGAGAGCATCAATCAATGAAAAATATAACTTTGCTAGCCATTCTACATCCAATAATTGATTGTATTTGTCATTAATGTTCTCATTATTTAGAAATAATCTTATTTCCTCCAAACAATCAACAAATCTTTGCAAAACATATCCGCGGCTTAACCAGCGTATATTTTTGTATAAAAGTAAGCTATTGTACGACAAGTTTACTTTGTTTAACAATTCTTAAAATTTTCTTTTATTTAGTGCTCGTGCTGATATAAAATTAACAAATTTTATCACAAAACTCAAAATATCATCAAACGTTTTTAAACCTGTTTTGGCACATAACGCCTGTTGGCAAATAATGCTATGATAATCAAAAATTATAAGTCCAATGCGTTTTGTAAATAAATTTATAAATCCATTTTCCTGTCCAGTTAAGTTGTTAGCACTGTCAGTTGTAGCTGACACAATATTAGAAGGACATATTTCTCTTTTTCCAATGCATCTATAACTGTATTATAAATGTCTAATCCTTTTGTCGTTGTTGTTAATGTTGATAAACTTATTAACTCTTCTTTAATATTTTGAACAAAATAACGTACAAAAATTTATAAGCGAGCAGACCCTGTTACGTCGGTAGACTCGGCAAGGCAAATATATATACAAAATCGCAAGACTTTATATGAATTTTTTGTTGAAAATTTACATTTTACGCCATACAAAAATCCTCTATTTATCTGTATTCCTAGCTATGGTCATGTCTTTAATTCTTTAGATAATTTTTTCTACGTTTACGAAATCATCGAATAAGTATGGTGCACATTGAAGCCAAGCACCTTTTAAAAATTCGCCTCCATTAAAATTTTTCGCACATTAAGCAATTGTTTTTTAAACTGATAAAAAGCAACAGTGGCGTTTGATTGGGTTCCAATATATTTAATAAAAGAAGTAGTGAACATTTTTATTTTTGAAGGCATGTGATATATATTTCTTCTTTCTGTTTTACACTTTGATTAAGTAGAAATTTACGGTTGATTTATTAATGCCGCTTTATTGAAGATGTTCCACAGACTACAGTTTTAGAACATAAAATACAAATGACTTTACTGTTCTTTTCAATCATACCATATCTATCCGTCTACCAAGCTTGAAATTCTCTGTTACTACATGTTTCGGATAATTTTGATTTCTTCATTGAACCAGCTATCAAAAGAAATTCCATAAAAAGAAATATATATATTTTAATAATATTATTATAATATGCATACTTTTTTCTGCATTCCTTTGTAAGAACATATTTTGTCACATTTTAAAGTACTAAAAATATTACCAATACAAGAGAATAATAAATAATACATTAATTCAAGGTAATTTTAATAAATATTTCTATATTTTATACTGATTTTTAATGACAAAATAATTTCTGATAATATTAAAAAATGTATTGCTCAAAAATAAGCAAAATAAATTATAAGTTTAGTAACTTTCAATACCTTAAGTTTGTTACTGGTTAAAACTTTAGTCGTGACGTAATATGTTCTTGCAAACGTATGCAGAATATAAAATATGAAATAATATGTAAAAATATTTACCTAAAAACAACAATATATCTATTTAAAATAAACGATTATATTTTTAAACAAGTCAATGAAGTTTCAAAGCCAACAGTTAACTTAAAACGACGAATGCAGTCTGTCGTCTAACTCAAAGACTGCGACTGCAAATGCAATAACATTAAAAGACGAAACTGGATACTCAAAAAATTTTATCTATTGCGCATCTTTATATACTTCGAGAGAATTTATGCGATACTTTAATAATAAAATGCATAATTTGACTGTTCTAGTTAACATATTAAGATAAGTATTCAGTACTACAAATTTATATCATAAATTAAAGATTAAGTGTAGGTTATTAATTTTTAATTCATTTCCATCAAAGAAGGTAACTTAAAAAAATGATTTTGTGCGTGCCATCAAAATTTTCAAACATGCCACTTGTGGCACGCTTGTCATTGGTTCTCCATCCCTGTTTTATTCACATTGCGTGAAAGTGAAGGGGAATTACATAAAAGGGCTTAGCGGTCAAAAAAATTCAGTTGATGTTTAAATTTATATTTAATCATTTCTCACTCAATGATACATGAAATTTTTATTTTATTTGATATCATTATAAAATCTATTTGATATTTCATTATGTCAGGATCAAATTCAATAAGACTATAGAGGAATTTATCATTACATTTGATTAAGAAAACAATGAAATTACGTAGATTCATTTCATACAGCAAGCAAATTTAATTGTATATTAAACATTTTTTCCCAATCTGAACCATTACCTTTAAATGTTTCTACTCCTTTCCGAATAATAATTATTAGATTAAAACAAAAAAAAACTTTCTTTCGAAATATTTTAAAAAAATATAAATAATTATTATTAATTAAATCCTTATGATTAATTAGTAACACTTATTTTTTTCTCACTGAGTTCACTATGCTTAAACTATTCTATTATATATATATATATATATATATATATATATATATATATATATATATATATATATATATATATATATATATATATATATATATATATACATAAGGATAATGCAAGTTGAGGCAAAGAAAGAGACACAAGAAAAACAAATGTGACTTATTTGTAAACATTATTTATTAAACAAAAGGCAAAGAGCGAAAAATATGCTATCTGTTTGACATCATTAATAAAAATTACGATTTTTACACTCTGGAAAAAATTTCAAAAAAGAACCTATTTCCAAAACCAATATAACATGGTTGATATGATGGTTAATACGTAGTATGCCTACAGACCATGCAAAACAAGCCGTACAATGCCTAGGCATGCTGAGTATCAAATTATCGATCTGATCTTGGGTAATATCACTCCCAAGTCAAGCAGTACTCTCCGAAGTTCCAATAGACATGTGAGAGGGTGTTGATGGGCTGCAATACGTCTGCTCAGCATGTCCCACTCATGCTCTATTGCAGGGATGGCGAATCAATGACACGCATGCCACAAGTGGTACGTTTGAAAATTTTGATGGTACGCACATTATTTTTTTATAAATTACCTTCTTTGATGGAAATGAATTAAAAATTAATAACCTACTCTTAATTTATAATTTATGATATAAATTTGTAGTACCGAATACCTACATCTTAATATGTTAACTAGAAACTTCAAATTATACATTTTATTATTAAAGTATCGCATAAATTCTCTCGAAGTATATAAAGATGCGCAATAGATAAATTTTTTTGAGTATCCAGTTTCGTCTTTTAATGTTATTGCATTTGCAGTTGCAGTCCTTGAGTCAGACGACGGACTACATTCGTCGTTTTAAGTTAACTGTTGGCTTTGAAACTTCATTGACTTGTTAAAAAAATATAATCGTTTATTGTAAATAAATATATTGTTGTTTTTAGGTAAATATTTTTACATATTATTTCATATTTTATATTCTGCATACGTTTGCAAGAACATATTACGTCAAGACTAAAGTTTTAACCAGTAACAACCTTAAGGTATTGAAAGTTACTAAACTTATAATTTATTTTGCTTATTTTTGATCAATACATTTTTTAATATTATCAGAAATTATTTTATCATTAAAAATCAGTATAAAATATAGAAATATTTATTAAAATTACCTTGAATTAATATATTATTTAATATTCTCTTGTATTGGTAATATTTTTAGTACTTTAAAATGTGACAAAATATGTTCTTACAAATGAATGCAGAAATATTTATGCATATTATAATAATATTATTAAAATATATATTTTTTATGGAATTTCTTTTGATAGCTGGTTCAGTGAAGAAATCGAAATTATCCGAAACATGTAGTAACAGAGAATTTCAAGGTTGGTAGACCGATAGATATGGTACGATTGAAAAGGACAGTAAAGTAATTTGTATTTTATGTTCTAAAACTGTAGTCTGTAGAACATCTTCAATAAAGCGGCATTAATAAATCAACCGTAAATTTCTACTTAATCAAAGTGTAAAACAGAAAGAAGAAGTATATATCACATGCCTTCAAAAATAAAAATGTTCACTACTTCTTTTATTAAATATATTGGAACCCAATCAAACACCACTGTTGCTAGTTATCAAGTTTAAAAAACAATTGCTTAATGTGCGAAAAATTTTAATGGAGGCGAATTTTTAAAAGGTGCTTGGCTGCAATGTGCACCATACGTACTCGATGATTTCGAAAACACTGAAAAATTATCCAAAGCATTAAAGACATGACCATAGCTGGGAATACAGATAAAGAGGGTATTTTTGTATGGCGGAAAATGTAAATTTGCAACAAAAAATTCATATAATCTTGGGATTTTATATCCATTTCCCTTGACGAGTGTACCTACGTAACAGGATCTGCTCCCTTAGCAATTTTTGTAGATTAATTTTTACAAAACAATAAGATTTTTTTTTTGTATTAAACTCTTCTTGTTTTGTATTGTACAATACAATACAAAACAAGAAGAGTTAACAAGTTTATCAACATTAACAACAACATCAAAATGATTAGACATTTGTAATACATAGATTCATTAGAAAAAACAGAAATATGTCCTATTAAAATTGTATCAGTTACAACTGACAATGCCCACAACTTAACTGGACAGGAAAATACCATTTATAAATTTATTTACAAAACGCATTGTACTTATAATTTTTGATTTTCATAGCATTATTCGGCAACATGCGTTATGTGCCAAAACAGGTTTAAAAACTTTTGATGATATTTTGAGTTTTGTAACAAAATTAGTCAATTTTATATCAGCATGAGCACTAAATAAAAGAAAAATTTAAGAAATGTTAAACGACGTAAACTCGTCGTGCAATAGCTTACTTTTATACAATAATATACGCTGGTTAAGCCGCGGATATGTTTTGCAAAGATTTCTAGATTGTTTGGAAGAAATAATATTATTTATAAATAATGGGAACATTATTGACAATACAATTACTTATCGGGTGTAGAATGGCTAGCAAAGTTTTATTTTTTCACTGCTTCATGCTCTCACTTAAATGAATTAAATATAAAATTACAAGGTGTTAATAAAACAGTCATTATAATGTTTAACTTAATCAACGCGTTCGGGATCAAATTACAGATTTTTAATCGTGATATATTTTTCAAATTCATATAAATATTTTTTGAAAGTGAATGTCACGAAAAGCCAAATAAAGAGTCATTAACAAAAGAATATTCAATGGTAATTCAAACCCTGATTCAGGAATTTTCTGCAAGATTTACTTAGTTTAAAGAATTTGCAGAAACTTTAAAATTTATTTTATATCCTGATACAATACCATTTGAAAAATTAAATTTAAAAGTCCTTGAGTGGTTAAATTTTAATGAATTAGAAATGGAATTAATTGAACTTCAGTCAAGTACCATATGAAACCGAAAATGTGTTGATTTAAGAAATTATTGAAAGTAATCGATTATTGGATAATATAAATAAAATTGCAAAAAATGAAATTTTAACTGCATTTCATGACTCGTTTAATTGCTTAAAAATATTATCAAAAGCAATTTTTTCAATTTTATTATCAACGTGGGCATGTAAATCTCTATTTTAAGAATTAAATGTTATAAAAAATAAATATAGGAATACCACGACGAATGAGTCGAACTTTGCATGCATACTGTTGAAATTAACTAAATATTATCCAGTTATTAAATCTTTATCATCTTGCGTACAACAGCAAACATCACATTAAAAACAATTGTTTTTAACATGAATTTTGTTTTTAGCATATTGCTCTTTGTGAAACACTTATTAATAAAAATTTGCTTAAAGAAGATTTGCTTTTATTTGTTTACTTAATTATGCTTACGTATAGTTTCACCATGCTAACATTTAGAATAAAATTTTGTTGTGGCACGTTACCTATATAAAAAAGAATTTTTATGATTTTGTGGCACTGGCATCAAAAAAGTTTCGCCATCAATGTTCTATTGAATTCAAGTCCGGTAAGTTGACTGGCAAATACATACGAGTGATATCCTCCGATTGAAGGCATTAGTGTACAATGTTTGCAAGGTGAGAACGGGCGTTGTCATCCATAAACAGAAATTCTACACACAAAGAGCCCCGAAAAAAACATACATGTTGCTCTAGAATGACATCCCGATAGATGTGGCCTGTCATGGTTCCATTCTGAACATGCAGGTTAATTTTAAAACCCAGAGTAATTCCTCCCCAAACGAGCAATCCTGCACCACCGTAACAGTGTCATTCAGTGGTGTTCTCTTGGTGGTAGCGGGTATTGGCACTCTTGATATGAAAGTCCGGCGAGAATCAGACTGAAAGCTAAACCTGGACTCACCGGCAGACATCACACAAGATCACTGTTGCTGTGTCCACAATACATGCTCTTTACTTCAGGCCAACCACCGGCGACTGTGAGTTGCGGTAAGCGGAACACATCTGACAGGGCTACGAACATATAGAGCAATGAGCCCTAAACGTCTGTACACAATCTGCCTTGAAACTGTCTTTCTGTTAGCTGAAGAGAGCTGACGAGACAGGTCTGATGCTATGCTCTGTCTGTTTCTTTTGGCTGTAATTGCCAAATACCAGTCCTCATTCGGCGTTGTAACTCGGAGTAGACCTGTGCTGTAAATCTACTCACGTTACCATCATCTTGGAACCATTGCCAAAACCTGGAGATGACACTCTGCGTGATTCCAAGTTCCTCGGGTAATTCCAGCTGGGTACGTCCACATTCCAGACAGCTGGTAATTCTACCACGTAAAACATCATCCAAATGCTTTCGTTGTGCCATACCTGTTAACTTATTGCAATGAAAGGCTTTGAAAGCGCTTGTGAACAATTTTACTTCTTTGTAACCATTCCTTATATAGCCCTCTCTTACACTCTCGTCATTATATCCTTGAATTTATTAAAAACACTTACCCTTTAATAAACCTCTCGTATCGGTTTACATACTTAAGATATATTGAACAAAATAAGTAGATTATAATACAAGTAAATATTTAGTACAAGTAAAGTAAATATTATATAAAGTTAATTCATCCATTTGAAAAATCCTTCGATAACCTTCATATTTATTTAGTACAAGTAAAGTAAATATTTATTACAAGTAAATATTTAGTTCATCCATTTGAAAAATCCTTCGATAACCTTCATGTTTACTTGGAAGATGATATCTTGGGAAACTTTTCTTAACTTAATTGAAGAAAAACATTTACATTAATAACAAAATGTTTGTTTATTATTTGATAAAAATGCTATTTATGTTTAATTTCAAAATTTGTTAATTGATATAGAATTTTAATCCAAAAAAAGAATTTTAATGCAGATCAGTGAAAAAGGAGTTTTAAAAAAATAATTATTATAATTTGTGAGTTAATTTCAATTTAATTATTCGTGTACTGATTGAAATAATAAATTAATTTTAATATGCGTAATATCGTACTATAAGTGGTTTCCATTACCAAGGAAATTTTGCGAAAAACGACAATAAAAAAACAATCAATGGAATTAGAAAAATAATAACAGAATTTATATTTTTTAATTTTTTTAATTCTACTGATATAAGATTAAAATAATTAAAAACGTATCATTGCTTTGCAGATCATTGGTTATATAAGGCAAACAAAAATTTCTTACCGTTTGCGCATTGCCATTGAATGAAGTGAGAATTTGTATGCAAATTAGTGTGCGACGGGATTGAGGCACCGGTCTGTCGAGAATAAGAATATTAATCGTTATAAAAGCAAATCTACTGTACTAAGAAATCAAATACTATTCGAGAATGAGAAAATTAAGACAAAGTTAAAACATATACACTATAATATTTTCCAAGATGTATTTTTAATTTTTTATTATACAATTATAGGTTTAAACTTTATTAAAGTCAATTATACGCTAATAACAATAAAAATTGAGGAAATTTTGGAAAGTTTTAAGAAAATTTATAGGGAAAGATGAGATGTTAAATATAGATATGAAATAAAAACTATTTCCATAAATATTTATTATTTTCTAAGCTTATGGCTGCCTGTTAAGAATTTTCCTTGGTTCACAGATTGAACTAACTCTCATTTCTACATTGATTTTAAAGAGGAATTTATTTATTAGTAATAAATATTTATTATATCAATTTTTCTCTCTTATTTTATAAACATGGCCTGCTAAGAACTTTCACTCGTACACAGATTGAACACATTTTCATTTCAATATTGATTTTAAAGAGTAGTTTATTTATTTCGAAGTTTGAAATTTTTTGCTTTTGTCATAATAATTGAGTTTCATTTCAAATGAGAACTAAGACGGGTTGCTCAAAAAATTTACTAAAAACATTTAAGCATGACTGAATTTTGGAAAAAATTGTGGGTTTTTTAACTAGAGAGTAAATTTATTCAATAAAAAATTATAAATGCTCTATAAATGTGATTTATTTTCTCAGTGAATGAGAAGTTAAGCTAATGAAATTTTATGATATTAAACTGAGTATTTAATTGAATTTAATTTAAATCATAAACTTAAAACGGAAATATATCATGCTTTAAGCACTATACAAAATTTTCATAAAAGTTAGATGCTCATTATTATCAAAGAAACATTTGCAATTAAATGAAAAATTAAACGTCCTACTAATCATAAAGTATATTATTGTATAGCTTAAGTCAACTTCCATTTTAAAAGATGCCTCGAAGTACGAATAAAACTTACACTTCGAAACATTCATTACATTAATTTATTAAACTAAAATAGATTCTTTGTGTTAAATTATAAATCAATATATCTAAGAATTTACATGATTGTTGAGTAAATCATACACAGGTTCTAGACATGATCAAGTTCTACAGCACAGAAATTTTTGTAAATGTTTTGTTTTATTGGCATTTAAGGAAATATTGTGATGAAACTATTTAAAGAGTGAAAAGAAAATCAAGTTAAAGTAACTCAATTATTAAACTGGGAATGAATTTTAAATGCTAAGATAAAATTTGCTGTTTTGCTTCAGACTTTAGTTTTTTAATGATTTTCTTTACTCAAAATATATTTTTGCAGCTAACAAATAACGAAAACTTTGAAATAACAGAATATATTATCATGTAGTACTTTGATCTCTCTCTCGTTTCTTCTCCCTCGTTACATGAAGTTACCACGCGTACTTAATAAAATACATGTTAAGTGAGGAAAGTTTTAAAGCAATGTCAGAAAGAAAATTAAAACAAAAAAAATTACTTTATATAATATATGATTATGAACAAATTTAAAGAAAAATAATAAATTTGCTTAAAGAACCGCGAATATAAAATATTTAAAAGAAATGGATTCTCCTACAGTTATTTTAAAAATAATTTTACTCCATGCTACTTTAGTTCCAAATCTGTGCACTTTCAATTTAAAAAAAAAATAGGACTGAGAATAGATGAAATATTTGGTTTAAATTCTCTTTTTTAAGATTTTCTTCTTTATGTTAAGGTCTGTGTCTCAAACAGTAATTGGAATTTCAGTGATGCAAATAATTAATCAGTTGACGAAGCTAAATATAATTTCGATCGACCAACACTGTGTATCTATAGACTTACACCTCATCGAACAAAACGCAATCAGCAGGAAATAGAATTTCAGCCGGAAAAACTAAACCAAGATTTCAAACACCAGTCACGAACTCGCAATTCTTCACAAGTTTGGCTTTAATTAAAGGACTCGATTATGGGTCCTGAACCATATTTTCCCCTTGAACAAACACATATGGTGAATTAAGGAATCCGAGGAGTATATAAAGGAGTGAGACATTTTCCAAATCCACTTCAATCCTCAATCCCTTTTCCGTAGTAGTTTGCTTTCAATAAGATTGGAGAATGAATTTCAGGCATTGCTTCTTACTGCTTTTAGGTTTCGTAGCTTTATCTGCCTTCTCTGGAAATACAGCAGAAGGAGTAAGAATGTGTGGAAGAAGATTGGCCGATCTTCTGAATTTCATTTGTGAAAAACATGGAGGTTTCCATGCTCCTCGAGCAAAAAGAGATGGTAAGCAACATTTTATGATTTCTCCTTCTTTCTTTGCAAATTGAAATAAAATTTTTTAAATGTCCTATTTATTATAACAACACCATCAAAAATAGTTGCAAATGATATTCTGAAACTATCATTACTGCTTACCTTGTTCTTATAAAAACATTGTAATTTAACTTGCCAAACATTACAATTTTATTTCACACTATAAGCATTTCAGTAGGAAGGAAATATAATGATGCAGAAGAAATATATTAATCAATGATATTTATAACTGTTACTTTACTGAGAAAATATTAAGGATGTATAAGTTAAAAACAAAATAATTAGCATCTTTATTTCTTCTTGCATTTTGCTACTTAATGTTTAAAACATTTAGAAATCCTTTTTAATGCATGGGATATTTTACTTTATAATATAAATTTTTATTTTCAGCCATTTGAAGCAAAATAATTTTAAAAATTAAAAGAAAGCAAATAATTTTATCTAAAACCATTGAAAACTATATTAAATATTGAATTAGTGACCTTCAAATAATAATCAAAAATTTAAACTTAAAGAATTATAAAATAATCTTAATAAATTGCAGAAATCTAATATGTCATATTATAACATTAAAATAGTCTGAAAAAATTGTATTTGTAAAATAAATTGATTAAAACGTTTCATTTTATTAAATTTCGCTTTACAATTGATCTTAAATATTTACAGTAGGTATTTAGGTTAAAAGTATATGAATTTTAATTAATTATTGGTAGATTTTATTATTTTATTTGTGTAATATAAAATATAAATCAACATCACACACAATAAATTCAGATAGTTAAGATTGTAAAGCGAATGAAATGCAAACATTTATTTAAAATGTACATCTGAAAGAAATTTAATTTGAACATGTGCATAATTTTGATTAGAAAAGATAGAATGCAGATAAAATATATATAATTAAATATTTTGTAAATTTTTGTAACTAACCCAATTTATCTGACTAACAGGGACGTCATTTGCTTATTAATCTACATAATTTTAAAGTGTCAATTAGTTTATTTAAATTTTTCGGCATTTTCAACTGACATTCTTGCCTTTAAAGTTTATAATTTATTTTAAAACATATTCCTTATATTTATTCAAATGAAAATTATATCACTTAGTAACTGAATTTTTCTTAAATTAAAACAAAGTAATGCCGATAATGAGACTGAAATAACAGAGCAGCATAATTTTGCCTATCAAAATTAAAAATAATGTTAAAAGTAACATGATTGTATAGAATCCTAAAATTCATTTGCTATCATTTAAATAACAGCTATAAATTTTATTAATTCTTGCACATTTTGACAATGATTGACTAAACTATTTACTATTATTTCTTTGAGAGTAACTAATGTATAATTAGTTTTATAAAATGGAGGCCTGTTTTTATTACCATTTAAAATCAATCCTGATTGATAAAATCATTTGTATCCAATTCTACGTAGAATGTCATAGAAAATGTTATGTTTATTTCACTAAATTTTAGGCAAATAATGATGAACATTAGCGAGCTTATTTTGAAAATATTTGCTTATTATTGTAATAAAAATGTTATTTTGAAAAGTGACCTTGCAAAATGTTTTGCGAAAAAATACATTAAAAAACAATAAGGTTTTATCATATTATGAAACAATTTATGAAAGAAATGCTGGGTATAGCATCGCGTCTCAGAAATAGCACTCGATGTAGAAGTCTTGATATTAGCTTACCGCTGTCGACGGTCTGCACAAATTTATTTGAATAAGAATAATTATTGCAGTTATTTGAACTAGAGATCTTCGCTTATCACTTCCCTTTTACTTTGTCTAAAAGAGTGACTATGGCATGAACAGCATAGACATTTATAAAGAATTTTAATATTTGTCTATTTTTAAAAGCGAAATACCATGGGGTGTTTTTATTTGAACAGTTTATTTAATGAATCTATTAAGAAGTTATAAGAAATATATCATATTAGAAAAAATAATTTTCATTAATAAAGAAGAGTATTTTTATTGTTTTATATATTCAATTATAAACTCTTCAATTTTATTTATCATGAAAATATAATCCGCAGCCTTCAAATAAAAGAAAAAGTTTAATATGGAATTTAAAATTATTTTCTAAAATATTGTAAAATTTCAAGCCACAAAGCACTTAAATTTATTTTAAATAAATTTCGATACAGTATTTTCATAAACTTTGAATCATAAAAATGATATACCCAAATCTTCATACACATTTGAATCCAATCTTTAAGCACAGTTTTAATTATAAAAAGAGCTCTAACTAATAATTAAAACTGTCATTTTATGACTAATTTTAACAATTTCTGATTATCTTTAACAGTTATCTTTACATTTTAACACGCCATTTTGTGTTCTTGCTCTTTAATAATTAGTTGAAGTGCATCTATTTGACCATTATTGCAATCAAAAATTTGGTACAATGAATGCTGCAAAAACAAAATGCATTTCTTCACTAGATACACTTTTATTCTTAAAAGAAGGGATTTTTGTAATAATAACATCTCTTACTTGGTTGTCCCGCAATCTACTTCCGCAGAACTAAAATAAAATCCTATTAGAATTGATGATATACAATTACTTCTGATATGACCTAAGAGTAACCTCCTTGTGTTTTCACAAGATTTTACATCAGTCCATGACCGTTAGATATTAATGTATCTTTGGTGCGAGGTTAATGTACGAATGACAAATTCCGGGATAATGCAAAAAAAAATATGCTGTTTATACTATCTATTAAAAATGGAGGTTTTTCCACTTTAAAAACAAGCACATTTTACATTTTTAAAAACAAACCACTAACATAAACAAGCACAAGAAGATATCATTGATTTTAAATAAATAAAAACTGTTAATTAAGAAATTAAACACATACATAAGTGAGCAAATATTTGAAATAAATCATTGTAGCAAACTTTTAACCAATTATTATTTATCAATCATTTTCTTCACTTATTTAAATAAATTTCAAATAGGAAAAGTGTTAAGAAATTTACTCCAAGAAAATGTTTCTTTTGGGAAATAAATTTATATATAAACCATATAAATACAATGCTCTTTCGTACACAAAAAAGATCATTTTATCATATTTTTAAGGCTTGCATATGTATTGCGATTCTCAAAATTAGCAGGAGACATTCGTACCAACTTAATGTTCCAGAATTATCCACATATTATCATTATTAATAAATAATTATTATTTTATTTATAGCTGCACACAAACTTGACAGCAAAAGATCCATTATTGAAATCCTTCGACCGTTGGCAAGAAGAACTGTCAATAATCAAGAAAGCAATGAGGTTATTGAAGCAGATATGACATCAAGCTTCCGAAGTGGCGTTGTTGATGAATGCTGCAGAAAACAATGCACACTTACCACTTTGGTGTCCTATTGCGCCAACTCTCGACACGTTGGAAACATTGACCTCGATGAAATTTTACCTCCAGGATCTGAAAATATCCCTGTCATTTCTGCCGAAGACCTTGCAGAATACCAAATGCAACAAGTGAGGAAAATAATTCGTTATACTGACCTGATGTCCGGTCCAAATTCAAAAAATGAAAAGATATTATACGATCAATTTACATTTCAGAATTCAACAATGATAAAAAAATTTTGAAACTAACTGTTAATTACTCTATATGAAAATATGCGTTACGAATTATTAATCAAAACAGATTAACCTCTTCTATATATTTATTTTGAATTAAGTTATAATTTAATGAAAAACAAAATCAAAATTTTCATAAATTAGTATAAGACGTTAAGTTTTCTTTGCAATTTATTATTACAATGGATAACTGAGCAACATAAGAAATATTTTGCAAACATTTATAATTCAATTCTAAAAACATTGAAATCATTTTTATTCTTTCAGAAAACGAATTTACTCTTTAAAATCTTGCCACCTTTAATTATTATTATAAAATATTTATAGTGGGATATATTTTGCAAGGAATAGTAACAATTATAATTAAATATTATAGATTAAATTATTAACTAATGCTTCATCAAATCAGACTAAAAATATGATAAGAAATACTTCAAGTCCTGAAATTTAGTGGTAGTAATAGTTAACTTTCATTATGATGTAATTTAATATTTATTTTTCTAAATTTCTAGGAAAACTCTAGAGGTATGCCAGTGCCTACAGATGTCGTGATGCCCCGCCCCTTGCCTCAAACAAGTGGACTAGTTCATTCCAGTCGACCCAATTTAGGACTCTTCTCTCGTAACAGACCCGTCTTTATAGTCTTATCCCAACTGCAAGAAGATGAAGACCGAGCTCTTGGTGATTACAGATTTTAAAGACGTTAGAAGACTGTTCAAAATATTGCTCTGGAAGAAGACTTTATTAACGTATAACGATATTTACTTATAAATATGAAGCTCTTAAAATTTATATTATTATAAAAAAATTTAGGAAATGAAGTGAAATATTAAAGTTTCCATGTTAAAAATACTCTTTCAATGTGTCATTTTAGCAACTAAATCATAACTTTATTTATGCTATACTAAACATTCCTTGCTCATAACACATTTCTTATAACAAAAATATGCTGATGCTAATGAACCTCAATATAAATATATCGATAGAGTTACAAGACGTGAAAAAACTGTTGGAAATAAAAATTGACCATTCACCACACTCACTACGATTCTTAATCCAGCACAATGCTACATTAAAATCCATTAAAAAATATTTTTATATGGGGTGAATCTAGGGCAGTTCTAACTGAATTTGACAGCCTAGCATCTATACAAATTGCCAGAAGTTTAAATCGTGGTATATATGCATTTTTTTTAAAAAAAAATGCTATGAATTTCATTCTTAATAATTTATATGGCCGATCTAATACTTGATCTACCGAATAAACGCGCACATATGCAGCGTATGAGTTTTTACATACATCAACAGATATGTGTAACTGTAAACTTTCATTAGTTTCGTTATATCTAAGAATGTCTAACTCATTCAAAACATGAGTTTCAGAAATGCATTTACAAAATTTATATCTAATTTCTGCAGGTAAGAGCCAATCCAAAGAAAATTTTAACCGTCACATTTCTTTCTGTCAAAATTTAAAAGGCGCAGCGGAGGCAACCGAAATACATACGGCGTAAAAATTTGTAGCACATTTGACAAGATTAATCACTAACTAATTTCAGAAATATCAAAAAAATCTTTAGAAATGCTATATCTTAATATATATGTCTAAGTTTTGAGTAAGATCCAAAACATTTTCATCTCCTACATCAAGATTTCTTAAACTATTCCGTGTGGAGACACCATCGTATTTACGAAAACTTTTCGAAACCCCATAATCATTGAGCAAATTCAATACCTGCGTAAGTGAAACTGTCAGTTTTTTTTATTTTCACAACAATATACTAATGAAGTCTAATGTCATTAACTTAAATTTTTAAGGCATAGAACAATGAAGTACAATAATAAAATTAAATCATGTTTTCTTAACATAATTGAATTTTATTGTTGTCAATATTATTATTATTGGATGAATTCAAATGCTATCTATTTAGACTTTTCATTAATAGTTACTTAAAAGGTTACAACTTAAAAAATCTATTTACTTCTAAAAGTACATCTGCAAGGTTTAAGTATCAGTTTAAAAAGAGTGTCTCAACTTATTCTTAATTATCTTATCAAATGTCTGCAAAATAATTGAAATCATTAGACGAAGCACTCCTTAAATATTTTTTAGAATAGTTCGACACTGATTTTGTGATTGTTGAAAATGAAAAACGTCTTACAAATGTAAAAGGACAAAAAAAAACGCTTATGATAATTTCCTTCACAGAATCTTTTGATAACACAGTGTGTGTGTGTGTGTGTGTGTGTGTGTGTGTGTGTGTGTGTGTGTGTGTGTGTGTGTGTGTGTGTGTGCGAGAGTGTGAGTGAGTGAGTGTGTGTGTGTGTGTGTGTGTGTGTGTGTGTGTGTGTGTGTGTGTGTGTGTGTGTGTGTGTGTGTGTGTGTGTGTGTGTGTGTGTGTGTGTGTGTGTGTGTGTGTGTGTCACTTCAGTTAAATCTGAGAAACTCTACTCTGCATACTTGAAAATATTTGAATCTTTAGAGTTACTTTCCTAATTTCTTATAAAACACTTTTTTATAGGACTAAACTCTTCCACTTTCTTTGAGCACAAGATATAAATTTCTCTCTTTCCGATACATAAAATGCCTGGGTAATAACATGATTCTCCATATAATATTAACATTTCAGTTTAGAAACAATTTCGACATATTCTAGATCCGTAGATTGAGTAAATGATTTATTAATGCAAAAAAGAGCTGGAACTAACATCCAAATGGAGCTTTTCCATATTGATAGTTAATTTCCTTATTTATTGAAGGATTAGTGTCGATATTCAGGTGATATTCGTAGCATTATGAAAGCCTTTCCAAAATCACCGGGTTTACCCAATTGGGTACATTTGAAACCGAACAAAAACATCTTGATAAGTTCTATCAAATGAAGAGCTCCATTTTTTCCCCTTTCCTAGGCGATACATCAAATGTAGGTCTTACTCAAAAGGTTTCACACTAGATTTTTCAACCACTGGTCTCTCATAACGATAATAACTCACTTTAAAGTCTCATTTTCAGCAACCTTTTCAATAATTTGTAATTTTTTTCACTCTTTAAAATCAGTGACACTATCTGTAAAATAAGTATTCTTAATAGATATCTGTACCGTTTTCTTTTATGTCGTTTAAGAATTGAATCTTTATTATTTGTTAAGATTACATCACCGTTACAAGACAAACATAGCTTATACTTTGCATCTGATAATATTTTGAAATTATGATATCAAACTACTTAATCATATAAGAATGCAAAATTACATGTTTTAATGTTACCTAACTGAGATCAGGGGAGTTAGAGAATGTGACATCAAAGTCACCTCTCTCTCACTCTCTGTACATATATATATATATATATATATATATATATATATATATATATATGTACAATATTTTATTTTTGATATATATATATATAACTTTTAAATTATTGTCATTTATAGATAACAAATAAAACATTATTTTCATTTAATAAGAATATGTGGATACTACTTTACGTTCATCAATAATACCGTTTGCTTTACTCATTATAATATTCAAATTTTTAATTGACAATAAACCACAAATTAATTGCCAAAGAAAAAGTTTAGTTTAGTTTTAATTGCTGATGAAAGAACCATGACTTAATTTAACATTATAAGTTAAATTTTGACTAGTGATATCAGCATCTAATTATATATTAATTTCGTTTATGGATCCTTTTAAATCTGATACATTAATTCATTTTTCTTCCAGCTCTACTAAAAAATAAAAATCATTCACTTTATGAAGTAATTCCCAAATTTTATTTCTGGAAAATGCACAAAATTACTTGCAAGACTTTTAATTTGTATTACAAATATAATAAATAATTTCAAGGGATGGTTTCTTTTTATTTAAGCAAACAATGCAATTTTCTGCTATTCTTCAATTAACCTATTGCTCAGGTACTATAAAAAATTGAAATCCAGAATCAAACAGTCCCCGAACGAGAAATTTTTGTTCAAGACCTATTGCATAACTTTAAAATACATTATTACTTTAAAAATAATAATCTGTTATTTATATTTCCACTGAGCACAATATTATTGGTCAATATTATTAAATAGAGCTTCATGCATCAGCCAGAGATTAACACCGCGAAGCTGGTACATTACTTAATATTTCCTTCTTCACATACTAAGACCATTTTTGCTACTAAAATATCATTATTTATCATGCAATAATACAACAAATGATTAATAAACAATGAAATCGCTTACTTGGAATATCTGATTTTAATTAATAATAAATTTTCTCTTACATATTACTTTTTTGGAAGACCTTTAGTTTTAATATCCAGCACTTGTTCTATTGCTTTCTAATCTGATTTTTTTCTTTTTTTAATTCTTAGGTCAG
Organism: Latrodectus elegans; assembly: GCA_030067965.1. NCBI lineage: Eukaryota > Metazoa > Arthropoda > Arachnida > Araneae > Theridiidae > Latrodectus > Latrodectus elegans. The sequence continues at coordinate 46,945,962 of CM057809.1, forward strand.
AAATTTTAAGTGAAGAGTTTTATGAGTAGACACTCTCTTCTTCAGAATTATCACTTATCCTGCTATGCTCCCATGATAGTAGAGCTTGTTCCGTTAAACAATTTTCTCCAAAAAGTGGTTTTCTCCAAATGTCACTCCAAAAAGACGCTAAAATTTTCCTTAGTCTTGCAAGCAATTCCAGGCATATAACCTTGCATTTAAATTTATCATAAAGTTCCTATAAATCTTCTTACTTTCTTCTCCATCTGTGATGCTCTTCATAACGATAGAAAAAAGATTACACACGTATATTGATACTAAAAGATTTTCGCTGCTGAAGAGTCTTAGTAATGGGATGCAGTTTTCTTTGGTATAGAGAAAACGTTCTACTCTGCCAAATTTTGAATTTGATGTCATCGACTATATCAAATGATAAAATTCGTCGTCTTCAGAAATTTCAAAGTCCTGATGTTGGATTTTTTTTTTCAATATGGTTTACAAATCCAAGAGATTCTCTTACCTCACCACTAATTTTTTTTTTAATTATATGGCAAATTAAACTTTTCTTTTTCAGTTTCTGGATATTTTTATGTATTCTGGAGAGGAGATTCATCTAAGGCAATGTAAACATTTTATCTCGATTCATTTTGACAGTTTCAAAATCTCTTTCAAATTTATACTTTTATAATGATAATAATATATTTATAATCTCTTCCTGTAAAACGTCAAGGAATTTACTCGTTTCCCATTATCTGTCCATTGAACAGAAAGAATCGCTCGCACTGATGAAGAAAACTTTAATTTCACATGCATGCATTAACATTTAGCTAATGGTAGAACTACCCAAAATTTTTCTTTCGATTAAAGAAAACTAATCGCTGAAAGATTGAAATCAAATTTTACTAAAATCTATCCAATATTTCTGGAAGTAATTAACCAAGAATGAAAACTCTTTTTATTTTGAATATCAGTATAGAAATAAAAAAAATTTCTTTGTCTTCTTAACATGGCTGTAATCTCCCTCTATCTAACAGAATGGTCCATTTACTGAATAGCGCGTAATATAATATTAATATTTACTTGAATGAATTACTTGAATAATATTTACTTATTGAATGATTTCTGACTTTTTAACTAAAAACGAATTGTCTAAATGTCAATTATCTTTCATAAATTCTTTAACTTTCATTCCTTTAATTTTTAATGCAATTTATCTGAAACTTTCACGTTGACTCGTTATCGGAATATGAATACATAAACGTTTCATTAAAAAATTTGAATTGTTTGCAAAATATTAAAATTTAATTTCGTTAAATCCAGCAAAATATTAAAATAGGAGGTGTTAATTTCCAAGATTGTTATAGAACCAAAATAGTTTATTTTGCTTATTTCAAAGTCATGATGTATTATACGATGGTCACTCTGAAATTTTTGAGATAAAACTAGGTTTTTAAAGTTATACTTACAAAATTTTAGGTGTGTTCAAAGTATAGTCTCCTTCAGCATCAATGCTCTTTTGTAGACGAATTTTCCACAGTTTGAATGCCTCAAGCCATTCATTTCTTGGAATAGATGAAAAAAATGCATTTATAGCCACATCAGTCTTTTCTGAATGAATGAAAATGACGTCCACGTAAGTTCTTTTTTTAAATTAAAAAATAACCAAAAATCGCTCATAGCTAGATCAGGTTAATACGGCGGATGTTCGATCACCTTAACTTGTTTTTGTTTAAGAAACTCAATTGTTAATCCGGCTGTATGTCAAGATGCATTGTCATTGTGAAGCATTAGTCCCTTTACATTCAGTTCTTGTAGAATTTCTGGAAGACATTTAGTGGTACATCAGTTTTCTGTTACTGTCTTCTGTCCTTCCAACTTGATGGCTTTAACCAATCCCGTATTTCTGAAGAAAACGGCATACATCACTTTTTTCAGTGCGCGTTGTTTTTTCACCGTTGTCGGCGTGGGATCATCTTCAAAGACCCATACTTCGCTTTCTTGACGTGTTGCATCGTCAAAAAACGGTATGTACGTTTCACCACCTGTTACAATTTCAAAAATGATGGGGTGGCCACCATCGTTTAGCAATGCAAGAATTTCTTTACTGATTCTGTCACGCTCCTCTTTTTGGTGCTCAGTTAGGTTATGGGGAACCCAACGGCAAACTAATTTTTTTATATGTAATTCTTCATTAATGGTTTTGTGTATGGCTGCGGATGCAATGATAAGTTTCTTCTGTATCATTTGATAGGTACAGCGATTATCATCCATTAACATTTTTGGTATGGCAGACATATTATCCGGGATTACTGCCGACGTCGGCCTTCCTGTGTGTTCTTCATTCTAAAGAAAATTGCGACCTCTTCTAAATTCTCTAAACTATCTGAATACAGTAGCACGAGCTGGACATTCATCACCAAATGCTAATTGCAACCGTTAAATGCATTCTTCTTGTTTTAATCCTGCTTTAAAATCGTAGAAAATCATATCGCGAAAATGTTCTCGCGTGAACTCCATTTTCTCTTCTGTTTAAAATTTATTTTACGCTAAACAAGTTGAAGTAAGTCAGTGAAAAATCGTCTTCTGAGTTAAAATACTCTGTATTTTAAAATTAAACCCTTATTTTTATTTTGTAAATTCTCGTCTGCGCGTATCTCAAAAATTTCAGAGTAACCCTTGTATAAATGAAAATTACAATGATTTATTTCAATATAATAATAACATGCATCTGGCTGCTAGCAACATTTTCCCACTTTTTCAGAACTACAAGGGGCAGGAATGGTGGCATTTTATTTATTATAAATCTCGGCCCTTTATTTACTTAATTTTAGCACTTATGAAATGGGCTATTGTACATCTCAAAAGGGGGTTGTTTTTCGTAATTTAGAAGTAAGAACCAAGCATAATATCTAGTCTACCACCCTCAGAGGAATTATTTCAAATGATGGACACTACCATGACATATTTGACGTATTGCAGCCTCCCTAGTCAGCATAAGAAAATAATAATTTCACCCGTGTAAAAAAGGAATTTTTTAATTTTGTTATTAGAATTTGTAAGGAATAATTCATATTTCAAGGTCAATTATAATTTAATTTCATATATTTGCCGTAATTTTTAAGATTTTTCTTCGTTCAAATTAACTATCTAAATTAAGCATTTTAGTATTTAGTCAACACACCTGTCATACTTTTTAAGATTCTGACACCAAATACGTACTTCAAGACAACTGAACCGCGACTTCTAATTTCCCATGCAATTATTATATCCAATATTGGTTGCTTGGTTTACATAGAATTGGCTTCCAATTCTATCCAGAATGCTAATTTCTCTTTGACGATGTTTTTAGGATATTTATTTATGAGCTACGTGATTTTCATTTCATTCTTATCAAATTGCCATAAATTAACAAAATATTAATTTAAGTCTTACTTTTAGAGATGTGTGATAGATTCTGATAATTTAAAAAGAGTATTTTGTAAAATTTTCTCTGAAATTCTCTCTTTAAGCCTTCAAAATTTAAAAAAAGAGCAATTAAAGAAATATTTTACAAATAAATAATCTGATTACTATGTAAAATTTAGTAACTTTAATTATATGTTTCATCTAAAAAATTAACATTATTTTAGAATATGCTTATGAAAGAACGCATGTATTAAGACGCACACTTGTTCCTAATAAATTAAAAATCAAAATATAAATAATTAGCATCTATTGAATCATCAAAATAATACTTATTTTGATTATTCAATAGGTTTTAATTATATAATTGAAATATATTTAATGTTAAGTAACATTTATTTAATTTGAAAAAAAATTTCATGTGTGATTAAATAAATATTGAAAAAAATTTTTAGATATTCATTGAGGACTAAATATATACTTTTAATCCATATATTTACTCAAATATCGAATGAAACTCGTATTGCAAAGCTCATCAGTTTTTATTGTGAATACGATTATTTACTACTTATAATTTGAATACTTTAATTCATGATAAAATATACATTTTACTATGAGCTATAGCAACAGAAAATTCTATGTAAAATAATTTATTTAATAAGTAGAATCCAATCACTTTATGGAAGAAATTTAGATAAATATAAATGATATTAATACATTTACAAGTTATTTAATGTTATTTTTAATACAAGGTTTCGAGAAAAATCGAAACTAAAAAATAATCAGTCTCTCCTTTTTCAAATCTAGTTTTTTTTTTAAATAAATAAATAAATAAAACTTTTTATATCTCATTGTTTTACATTATTTCAAATAATTTTCATTCATCAAACATCCCACAAAATTAAATTATAATCATAATAAAATATTTTCTTAATAAGACACCTCACGAGAAATGTTTTATGTTATGAATAATTAAATTCTGTTAAGAAACTAATTGAAGATTTTTTATTATCTTCGAAAATGCAAGCATTTGAGCATGTCTAGACATATTTGGTCACCAGGGCATTTTAAACAGCTGTGGTATTAAATATGGCGCTCAACATCTCTTTAGTTATGTCTGCGGCTTCGAAAAGAAAAAAATATTGCACTTTGTCCCAGACGTTCTTTGTTTATAAGATGTATTCATTCACCTGCAGTGCGTAATTTTTTATTGACTCTACCCACAGCAATATTTTTTTTTCTATAGCACCACCAGTATCAAGATAATTTTTGATCGACTAAACATCTTATAATCGTCATCCCTTATTGTTGTAGTTGAATTCTTCTCTCCAATTATGTTACATAAGGTAAGATACTAAAATTCTCAGTTTCATTACAAAAATTTTCTAGATTTTTGTGCATGCAAACACATTTCGAAATATTTGAAAAAATCTCAAGCGAAAGATTTTTACTATCCGTTTTAAAAGTTTAATTTTATAAACCAGGAACACTGCAATACTAACAAATATTCTCTGGTTCAGTAATTTTTAAACCATATTCAAAAAACAATTCTTGTTAAATTTATGTTGTATGTAAAATTTGATAAATTTTTCAAAGAACTTAAGATACTTCCGGAAATTTAATGCAGGAATCATATTTTTTATTACTACATCAAATTCTTATAAGAAATATTTAAAAATTATTCCAATTAAATGCAAAAAATATTTCTATTTTAGAAATACAATATTTAAACCCGAAATTATTTTAACAGATAATATTTTTATGACACATGCAATCAAAACCTCAAACTAAGAAACTTCATAGTTTCAAGGAAGGTAATCAAATTTTTTTTAATTTTTTTTCAAAAATATAATTCTGAATGATTTGTTTTGAGTCTCAATTCTATTTTCTCTATAGAGTGAAAATTTTGCAAAAAGAATTTAATAAATGTATTCTTTTCTTATTTTTGTTGCGCATTTTTAAATACTATTATCATTAAATGTCCTTAAATTTGTTTTGAAATATATTCGTTTTTCGAGCATTTAAGTATAGAATAATAAAATAGATATTTTTTTTTTACTAAAATCATTTTCAAGGATTCGTTATTATTAAAATAAAAAAAAGACATTTAACTGATGAACTCTGAGTATAAATTCACACACACACATATAATTCCCACAATTTCCTTCTTATAAAAGTAGTTTTTAATTACACTTATAAATATTTAAATTTACACTTTTTTACAAAAAATGTTTAATACATCTCAATTAAAATAAAATTAATGGTTTTTAATCAATATGAATTGATGTCTTTTAAACAAAAAGTACTTTGATTTTGATTTTTTATTTATTTAATTTCCTATAGATCAATAATAAAATTCCTTACAAAAAATGTTTTGTAATTTTTATTTTCTTAAATAAGATTCACGTCTTGTTAAATGTAAAAAACATAAATAAATCATAAATTTCTTACCATGTGTAATTTATCATTTTTATTACAAGAAAATAATAAAAGTTTATTATCAACATCATCAAAATATTGTCCATTTTTGACGAAAAATAGAACAAATAAATAGTATTTCTTTCTTTCCTAAAAGTTGTCCTGGAGTCTAGTGATTTTGATGATTCTAGCTTCCTCCAATGCCTTTAGCAGACGAGAAAAATTATTTGAACTTGTTCACGTTTGCACGGGACATGATTTACTTAACGCCATTAAAAGAGCATGTGCAATACACAAAAGAAATCAGCAAGATTCTACACAACCCACACGTAAGTCAAGTACAAGATATTGAAGTATATTTTCGAGACAAATTTATGTTTAAATTTTCTTGCAGATAGATATCTAATAGATTGTTTAATTTTTTCACTTTTTTCTTTGAATCTTTGAATTTCAGGTTTTTAAACTATTATAAATATTTTTGTGTGTGTATATATTAAATACACTTCTCACAGTAACTGAATGCATTACTATCACTAATAATTATTACTATCATTAAAAATGCATTACTATCACTGAAAATGCCAGTAAATATTCATAAAATCTTTCATGATATGTAACATTCTTATTAATTTAATTGCAAGATATCAAGTAGTGTAAAAGTTGTAATAATCATGTGCTGCTAACATTTAGAGTTTTCATAGTAATTCATTTTTTGGTTAAGCTATGTTTCTTCTGGTCAAAGCTTTATTCAAAAAAATTTAGTCTTTTTCTTTAATTGAAAAATTTTTTTACAGTTATTTTAACTCATTTTTTTCCTATTCTTCAACTGTAGATTTATAATGGCTCTTTTCTATAAACAATATTCTTCAAATTGCACAACAAAGTTCAGCTCGAATTTTATTTATTCTAACTGAACTTCAATTTATATGTTTTATTATGTACTCGGTGTTCACTATTCATAATATTCCATTGTTATTAAATATGTATTTAACCATACATGGAAATAAAATATTTTGCAATACGATTTTCTATGGTTTTAAACAATAAAGAGAAAATCTTTTTTTGCATTTTCAATATTATTCTCCTTACTACATTAGGATTAAATTAGGCTAAATAAAAAAAATCTTTTCGAACTTTAATAGGTTATTGACTAGTGTTTCACACCTATTTTAGTTTGGAAAGATCTATAAAGCATCGAAATTCTCGAAGTCTACTACTGAATTTCTCTTTACATTTCAATCAAATTTCATGTTTTCATCAAATTTAATATTTGCATTCAAAGCCAAAGAAAGGGATGAACAAGCAACAAATTAAATTATTGTTTATTTTTACTCATGTCGCTGCATTCAATACATAAAACACTCATACCAAAACAAAAGTTTTCTGTATTTACCTATTCAACTGATTTCTACTGATATTTTAATATGTTTTCAAATATTTAATTAAATTACTTTGAAAACAAATTTGTTTCTTAGGTTAATCTAATTAAATTTTTCTATGTTAGTTCTATTGAGTTTGTTACATTAAAATTAATTTATCTGCTACTGTTATTCTGACTTAAGTCAGAATAACAGAAGCAGAAAAATCCAAGAATTATTGAATTTGTAGATTAAATGATACAGTATTGCTTTTTCCGTAACGCTTGTTATTAGCAAAGTTCTAAGAAAGTTATTAACAAAGTTCAAAGCTAATGTGAACTTCTTGGAATATAATAAGAAATACAAAAAATGTTAATTGTCAAATTTTTCAAAAACTTCTTTTATACTCATTGTGAAAAAATGTTGAAGACAATGTGCTGGAACACAGTTTTTGAAGACACAGTTTTAGAAGACGCGTGAAAATTTAGATTTCTAGCTCTTTGGACATTAACTGTAAGCACAATTCTTCTGATTACATTAAACTCTTAATGAAATTATGAGAATATTACGAGCTTATTTTTAGGAAGACAAAAAGCAAAGAAATTTAAAAAAAAACTTTTTAACTACAATTTCTGATTTGCAATCCATATGATAGGTTATAATACCTGTAGTTGGACATACACATATAAAATTTCCTTTTTAAAATCCTCAGTATGACCAATAGTTTCAAGCTAATTATAAATTTTAAAGTTAAAATACGTAACTGTTCCTTTAAGATTAATTTTAACTGAATGAAGGCATTTAATGTAACCCTTTATTCACATACTACAAAATAAGGAGATGACATTTGGAGTTTATGCTTCCATTCCAAAGTAACTTCAATAGTAACTTCTTGATCTATTTCAAAATAATATATTTTGAATACCTTTTATTTAATTTCTTATATTTTTTTCGTTTCTGTAAAAAATATGTTGCTACCGATGGATGTTTTTCATTCGTAACTTCAAATGTAACTTAATCAATTTTTTTTAAAGTCCAATTACTTTTGTTTAATTTTTTAAATTCAATTAACCTTCATAATGATAAATTCTTTTTTTTTATAATATTCCATAATGTTAAATTATTTTGATTTTACCATAATCTTAAATTATTTTGATTTTGATATGCTATCAAAAAACATTCTCGCGCAGTTTTCTTGTGTTTCATTGCTAGTTATAAATTTCGTTATTATAGATTTATGTAAGCTGACATTTAAAATGTTCTATAAAAATAAAATACAATATTTTGTAAGCATTTATATTTGCATACAACTAAGCTATATTTCATATGATTTGTAAATATTAGTAAATATCAGAACTTTTGTTGAATGCGAAATTTTCAACAATCGTATTTGCATTATCTCATCGAGCAGATTTTCAGTAAAAAAAAGTTTCCTATACGTAACATTTTTTAAAGAGTTTTTATTTTATTTTCGGAAATTTCGTCAATCTACATCACTCCTTGAATTGTTTGTGGTTTATTAAAATTACATTTTCCTTTTTTATTATGTCTAGAATACTTTATTCATCACTATAAAATGTTAAAGGCACTGAAACACAACAATTTTCTAATGCATGAAGATAAGCTATTAGATTAATCCGGTTAGTAAAATATAACAAATAAATTAATAGCATTAAAAATATGCTCCCTTTTCCCTTTAGATAAGTAAGCATATTTTTAATATTATTGTGTTATGTCATCATAAATAAGACTATTATTAATATAAAAATATATTAAATATGTTTACAACATTTTATGCCGTTGTTACGTGCTATATAACCGTCCATTTCATATTTAGCAAATATGTTTCAATTATATAACAAGAGAGTTTGTTTAATTTGTTTATAAATTGACATATTTCTTTTAAAAGTCTAATAATTTCAATAGAAATGTGAAGTTATGTAATATTAATAAAACATTAGTATCAAACTTCAATTATTTTAGTATTATATCTTTCAAAAGAATTAAATATTTTAAATTTAAAAAACACATTAAATGTTCAAAAGCTGATTCACGAGAAATCTTAATATCTCAATACTACTTTTGAAAATAAATTGTAGTTATTATTATTTTTTTTTTTTTTTTTTTTGTACTGAGATTTATTCTAACGGTTTGTGAATGACCGTACAGGCACAACGCGTAGAAAAACTACAAAGCATTTCATAGTGTTATCAATACATTATAAGTTACAGAAATATTATTGTTTTTAAGCCTAAAGCCTTGTGATCAAATCATAATGGTGAATTACAAGTGGCAGAGAAAAAAAAAGAAAAAATAGAGCACTAATTAAGTACTTTATCTAATATATGAGTATAAAAAAGTAGTTAATCAAGTGAATAATGTTATTAAGCTACTTAAGGCAATCATGGGCAAATAGGCCCGATATATCACATTCGACACTATGATTTGATTTCATCCGGCTCTCCATTATAGCTCGTGATGGGCAAATAGGCCCGATATATCACATTCGACACTATAATTTGATTTCATCCGGCTCTCCATTATAGCTCGTGATATTTTCAATATCTTGACCAGATATAGTTTTATAAATACGTAAAACACAGAGCTGTATTATGCATATCGCTAAACTTTGATCGAATCATCGTCTTGAAAAAACACCATCACACAAAATTAGAATAATCTAATGCAATCTTAAATTTAATGCTTTTCCATTGGTGAATAATGTATTTTTGGTTTTTGATCTATTGCTTTTTACTAGACCAGTACAAAAATTTAAAAATAGATTTTGATCTAAAGATAAATCCAACCAATACAAAGAATAAAAAAAATGATTTACTTATATATAAATGTTTAACATCAACTTTTTTGTTTTAGATCCTTTAAGCATTCCTCTCCAAGATGTTTCAAAAGTTTGTTGTGAAACACCATGCCGCATAAGCTTGTTTGTTCGACTTTGTTATTAATCTTTGTAAGTAATGTAGATTTTATTCAATCTATATAGTTAAAAGTTTAATTTTTCTTCAGTTGCAGTTATATGTAACGTTTAACAAGGAAATTTCATCATCAAGAAAAATTTAAAAGAAAGAGATTCTTTTACTGAAAATATAATAGTGGTCGAAAATGGAACATTACTCAAAGGAACGCTTCTGCCTATAGCTAGGTTTGCCAGATTTCTGAAATGTTCAACTGGGATACCGGAATACCCCTTCCCCAGTGCTGCAGCTATTCAAAAGCACACACGCTTGACGAGTTATAAGAGTGATTACTTATCATTGACTAAAACTTCATTTAGAAAGTCTTTTTTGGTTTTAATCTTGTAAAAATCTTCACAAACTATTCCATTAATGATAGATTCCTTCATCAGTCCATTCGTTGTTCATTAAAAAAATATTCTCTAATAGAGCTGATGTCCCACATAAGCAGAAAACTTACTCAACAATCTTGGTCAGATTGAAGGCTGCAATGTTATATTCCCTGTGAAGTGACTAAACTGCCTCAGCCATTTTTCTTCATTTGGAAAAGTCATATCTTTGGTAATCCCTTCTTGATGAACTGTTCTTAGTTTGATTGCAAATGCTCTTTATCAAGCACAACTTCGATTATGGCTATTACTGGTGAGACAAGATGATACGATGACAATACTACTTTTTAGCAGACCATCACCCTTCTATGGTTTTCACTTTTCATACAGTAAAAAAATAAATGACAAATAATTTTAAGCAATCCTACACAGTTAATTATTTTTACACTTTTTTAGATCTCTATAAAATCAAATTTAATTTTTACCGGTACATGAAGTAAACCTCCCGGAACACTGGGATTTTGTCTGATAATCCGGACGTCTGGCAATCATACCTATAGCAATATGATTCAGCATCTCTTTATTCTCAGGCGAAATTCTTAAAGCAAAAAAGACGTTTTTGTTTTAAGATTCGGCTAGCAGCCCTTTAGTCCTTCTCCTCATGAGGAAGTTCATTCTCACATTTGCTGTAGTATTTGTGTTGAGAGATGTTCCAGTTTTTGGTCATTCTTAGAAGTGATTTGTGGCACACTTACTTACATCGATATAAACAAAACATCCTATTCCACTTATATTCCCCCTTATAATATGGTTTTAAGAAACTCTATTCTAACACAACAATATTCAGCAGCTTTTAATAAAAATGTTATTGTGGTACCTGAAACAAATCTGAAACAATTCTGAAATTTACCCTAATCGAGCATTAACGAGAATATCTAGTAAAATTATGTTACTGTCTTACGTGAAGTAAGCTGAATGATTATTGATAGTCATCATCTTAGCCGGTTTTGAACTAAAAAAGCAAGGTCAAAGAAACTTTTTGTATTGAGTTTCTCCTCGAATGAGTTTTTTCCGATGAATTATTGCTAATAAGAGAATATTTCAAAGACGAGTGCACTACATACTACAATTTTCATTTATTTGATTTTTTTTAATTACTTAAAATAAACATAATAATTTTAATAATTATAGCATATTTAAATAACAATAATTCAGCAACTTTTATTTTAAATTATTAACATTTTTTGTAAGATTCCACCTAGTTAGGTCTAATGGTTGATGGGTGTCTCGCCGCGCGTTAGGCCATTTACCCCATTATTTTAATAAAATCGAACGTAAATGAATCTTCAAAATGCACATAGTTCTTAATATTAAATAAGTTCCAACTAATTAATAACCTAAGGTAAGTGCTCCTGAACTGGCAGTACTTTGCATGGTATCACAATATTTATAGTAGCAATGAGTAATGATATAATCCATCATTCAGATTTGTGTGCAAAGATCTGTCTTGTAAGCGTTAAAGATTCTCTCTTTAGATTGCAAAATTCTGAATATCTTATCGATAATCAGTACTCTTGCGTCAAAAATTAAAAGGATTTAGAAATATGTAAAGGAAGATTATGAAGACTGATTACTTGTATTTTTGTTATGTATGTATTGAAATAAAGTAGTGTAAAATGCTGTTTCAACTGTTGAATGGAACAGCCAATGCACAGAATGACTCCATCTTGTTGAAATATGGTAGAGTTGAGAGTTCCTTGTTGTTTATAATTGATAAAGTTTTGTAGCATCTTTTTTCAACTCTTTGTACCAACTGAACAGGGTTGTGGTATCTGATGATATCTTTCTTAAAAAAAAGTAGAATCTAAGAAAAAATATTTCTGCAATATGATTCGAACAATTAGTTTTAAAGAATAAAAGATATCTTTTTAACTGAGGGAAATTTTTCACTATTTAATTGAAGCTATTTTGCATGTTTACTTTTCTAGAGATAAATGTAGTTTATGATTCGTAAAATGTTTCAAATCTAGTTGTGGAGAAATATGTGGATGTTTATTAGTAATATCACAACTCCACAAATGTCTTTATCAGAATTTTAGAACTCTAGATGGCAAAAGAGTTTTTAGAGATAACTTTCTAAAGTTTTATGAAAGCTCTTTCATCCTATACAGTGAATTCATTTGTCGTATAACTCAAGCACTATTATTTCCTGAGCCATTATAGTCGATATGACTTCTTCAATTAACTGCTCTGCCATAAATTTTAAGTCTTGTCTCTGTTAAGCTTGAAAATTTCAAAGCATTTATATTGCTCAGCTTGTCTCCGGAAGCAGCATTAGAACCAAAGACAAAAGATTAACTTTATTAAGCGTGTGTATTATTGGGAAGTATTCATTTTTGATTTTTTACGTTAGCAATTTAAATAATAAAGAAAGCTCAAATAATGAAGAGTGTATAAGATTGTCGAATGTTTAAACATGTCTAAAAATACTTTTATAGCAAAATGTGTTTAAACATTTTTAGAAAAGCAGTTTTCTTTCATTGGATTTTAGTATCTAAATCTGAAAAATACTTATCTACGATTTATATTCACTGCTTAAAACTCATAGTGATTATTTATGCAAATTAAATTCATAATTAATATGTTTTATTAAATCAAAATCATTTTATTGAATAATTACTAGTTATTTGCAAAGATATTTCTTCTCCAGTAGGATACTTTTGGAATTAAATGTTATCGATCATTTATTTCCATATATTCTTAAATCGTACTACACAAATTTGGGAACTTCTGTAATTACTTGTTCTTTTATCTAAAGTGCTCTGAATTAGAAATCTCTAATTACAGCCTCCCGGTTTATTGATATATAATCTATGATAAGTTCTTTAAGCTTTAAATAATCGTTTAGTATATAGTTTTATTCTTAATGTGTCCTTTTATTTAGTCAGTGAGCACAAAATACTCAATACTGTCGCATAGTGCGGTTAATAATTCTAAAAATGTAAACTCTTTGAGATTTGACGAAAAGATTTGAGAGATAGTTTTATAATAGTTCTTAATCAAGATTTCTAAAATTATTACCATGTAAAGTACTTAAAAATATCCATGAAGAAATTGAAACTTTTATTTACAGATCAAAGAGAGTAAACCATAAAACGAAGTTTTTCCAATTAAAAAATTAGTTGTATGTTAAAATTTTCTCTCTTCTGTCTTTCAGAATTCGCAAGGTTATTATTTAGTTTTGGTCGTAAAAAAGTTTACTTGCACTTTATTCAAATACAAAATACTTATTGTATGTGCATTAAATATTGCTTGTTTTTCAAAGTACTTATATGTATATTTATGAGTAATACATACAGTGCATTAATAGGAAACGTTTAAAGGGTTAAATGCTGCTTTATTTTAATACACATTGACCGAATCTTTAGAATTATAGATTTTTCCCCTAATATATTGAAGAAAAAACACATCCCTTTAGAATATATGATATTTCAAAACCTTCTCTAATGTATTTTTCATTATAAACACATGAAATATATAACACATTTCAAAAATTTCTTTAATATATTTATACTATTGTGAATAAATATTTTCAATTTAGATATTCATTTTAGAAGATGACTTACATATTTTTTTATTTTAGATTTAAAGTGGTCAATCATATGTAAATAAATACGGAGGAAATCAATTCATGAAGAAATCAAGCAAACATGAAACCTTGCATTTTTCCAAATACGAAAGGAAGAAGATGAATACTTTTTTTTTAATTTTAATTGTTTGCTTTCATTTTTTATACTTTTAATCAAAAATTCTTCTTGTCTTTTACATATTGATAAATAAAAAAGTTTTTGTTATGAATTTCTTATTTAATTAAAATTAGATCGATTGTATATTTCAAAAGAATGGTTTTGAATTCAATCTCGTAAAATCCATACTTGTTTTTCTTAGCTACTTTATGCTTATATTACTATGCAGTCTGATTTGTTAAAACGAATTCGCGTTTTTGCTTCCATTCCATTTTTTTAGCGAAAATTATTTTTTCATTATTCTATTGCTTTTCTAATTTTCAACTTCCTTTACTTTAAATACTTAATTATTAAAAAATTTGCATCTTAATTTATCAAAAAGAAAAAATATGAATTAATATAATAATAGTTTAATATTCGATTATCTTTCATAGAGAATATTTAAAACACAAAGGTTTTGCATACATTGAAAATTCCTCACATATTTTAATAAATTTTATTTAACAACCGATTTTAATTATATATATCTCAAATAATTATATTACTTCGTAAAAACCTATTGTTTGTTTTTTTTAACAAAACTTAATTTTTTAATAAAAACAGCTCTTTACTGATAAAAAAATTGCAGCGTCATAATAAAAAATTCTAAAAAAGTAAATTGTTAAAAATTTAAAAAAATTTAATTAGCCTTAAAGCTATCTTTAAAAATGTGCAAATTATTGATGCTATTCGTTGAATCCACTTCCCTTCGTAAATTAATAAAATTTTCTTGAGAAAAATAATTTAACACTAACTTCAATTTTAGTTTAATGAGTTTAATAAATAAAGTAACACACAACTGTAAACAAATATTAAATTAATCCAAGTTGGTTGGTTGGATTTTATGGCGCAAGGTAAATTAATCTAGTATCTGATATAATATCCTTATAAATTTGCATAAAAAATAGATAAAATGAGAAAATAAATCATTTTTAACTATTATGTGCAATTAAAGAAATGTTGAAAAATTATAAAATATACATTATGATAGTAAATTTTGAAGAAAAATCATACATCAGAACTGACTAATAACAGGGACTAAAAAAAGAATTTTCTGCTCCTTTCATTTAGTATATACGATATAACCATATTCTTTATTAGCAAGTATAACCAATGCAAATAATATAAATGTGTGTTTCTATATTCTGACTTGTAAAATTATATCCGTTAACAAAGAAAAAAAATTTTTTTTCCGCCAGTTACTCGTTTCTGTACTTTCAGTAATAGTGAAATTTTCTTACGTTTATCGCTTTTAATTTGAATTGTGCTTCATAATGTTATACAGTTACTAAGCTATATTATAATTCATTTAATACTTTTAGTACAAAATACTATATTGGGTATAATATTGTTCTACTGAAAATACAATATTACTTCTCAATTGTTTCGAGTAAAATAAATTTTTCTTTATATATATAATATTAAATTTAAGCTATTTAACAAAAATATAAATTTATCAATATTCTCTAATTTTACCAAATCACTCAATCTATGGTTGGGCTTATATATATATATATATATATATATATATATATATCCCTTATTAAAACTCTTTTTTTATTATATTCCTATATGATAATTAATCACATTGTGTGATTATTATTTTTTCCAAGAATGGACTTTTCCAGCCAGATTGTTATTTCCTTGTTTTAACTCATTTATGCGACATTCATATGTAAACTTCTATGTTGTAATCAATACAAACTTTTTTGTGCACATGTCATCCAAATTATTCATTTGCAAATTAATCGGAAGAAAACGGTTATTTCTTAGGTTTTGGAGGCCAGTCTATAATTAATGGGATATCTACCAAAAAATTGTGCTATGGTATCTCAGGTCTTTCTTGATGTGGCATTTTTGGAAGCTGTTAGTATACGTTTAATACAATCAGGATCATCAAATTAGAACTATTTCTTGTAGATCATTCATTGCAGATATATGAATCCAATTTGGTTGCTAGATTTTTAAAAGACATCTTGAAATCTGGGATTAAATTGTTTCATTTTCAGAAATTTCTTTTGAACAAATTCTTGAATTTATTGACATCATAGATTGGCTGAGAGTTTTCTTTGAAAAATTATTGGACAAGAAATGTTAATGAGCTTTGATAGATAATTTTTGAAGTTCAATGTTCATTGGAAAAACTACAAGATAAACAAAAATGTTCTTGCCGTTTTTAATGACCCAAAAGAACATGATCTACAGAAAGTGTAGCCTATTTTTAGTCTTCGAAGTAATCACCATCGGCATCCAGTATCTTCTGCAGACGTGTTTCTCGTTGTGAAATCCCCTTACGGTAGAACTCGAGGATTTTGGATGCAAAGAAGTCCGTGAATTTTGGCGCAAATCTGCTAGATTGGTGAAGGATTTTCTACCAAGATGAATGTCCAAGGAATGGAAGAGGTGGTAATCTGAGGATGCAAGTTTATGTGAATAAGGAAGATGGCACAAAGTCTCCCAACTAAGTCACTATATGGTATTCCTGGCCACTCGCGTGGCATACGGTCTCGCGTTATTGGCCAATAACAGTTGTTTTTACATCAGCATGCTTTCTTGTACTTAGCCCTGAGTTGGGCTCTACAGTTTGATAGAAGCAGCCGCGTAGAGTCTTCGTGATTTTGAAACAGGAATTGGCAATGGTGGTCGGATATGCAATTCTGGCCAGACCACATCCCAGAACGTGGAGCGTGGGAATTCGTTCCACCCTTTTCAGATAGCAAAGAAGGAAAACTGCTTACTTCCGTTACTAATTAGTACATAAGAAATAAAAATCTTTTCACGCTACTTCATAAACATCTTAAATTTTATGTAGACAAACATAGGTTTTAGAACTTTCGGTCTGTCCTTTTCTTCTCCTGTATCTCCGTTTCCGTGACTATATGAACGAAATTAATCAATGCAAAATTTTAGCAGATTTCAGATGAACAGTCTGGATATGCTTAATGCACCAACCTGACACTATAAGGGCGAAATTCTTACAGACTTATAATAATATATTGCTGGTTAGGTTTTAGTTGCAAGAGGGTATATAGACATCCAGGCATTTTCCACCGCCTTCAGAACCGTAATACGAAATCATTCGAGAAAAAAATTAGATTCTCAATTTCAATTTCCAAGATATTCAGCATAGCCTCATAGCAATGACGCAAACTGCAAAGGCCTTCATATGAACTCCACTCATCACTTTCCACCAAGATTGAAAACTGAGTCTTGTAGGCATTCTAAGTTGTCTTTTCATCTCAGATTCTCAGCTTGCATGTTACGTGAGAAGAGACTGTGATAAATTTAATATCTTGTCATCATTCTTGAGTATTATCCCATTTTTTTACAAAATATCCATTTCTTTTTTTAACTTTTCCTCATTATCTCATTTTATAGTGTCTACAAATTTTATTTCGATTTCTTCTTCCAATTTCTCAATCCAGTCTAAGATTTCATTTTGCTCTACTTTCATCTGTATAAGTTGATTATCTGTATAACCATCTGTATAAGTAAGTATAACTTTTTCAGTCCAAATTTTATTCCAGCTTCTAAATTTCTTTTCTCAACTTGATCTAAACTTTAATCTTCTTATCTGACTTTTATACTATCTGTTAAATTCTCTGCTTCAACTTTAATTTCCCTTAATAATCATCAAATTTTTATTTCTTACGCAATAACTTTTATCAGCAAGATAACGCCCGACCACATATTGGTCGTATCAGCCAACATGCCCGGCAAGGTGTACAAATATTTCCCTGGCCACCGTGCTCTTCAGATCTCTCACCAATGGAACACGTTTTGGATATGATTGGGCACCTTTTGCAGATCCTGCCACCACTTCCTTCTGAAGACGTACATTGGCAAATCATTGACAAGAAACGGTGAATCATTCTTCAGAACGCCATCTGTACTCTCATTGACTCTGTGTTTAGACGTGTTGCTTCATGTATCGCCGTCCACGGTAGTATTACAACTTACTGACCCGACTCTGTTCTCGCTCTGTATTATGCATATCATTTTGATATACAGATCATTTATTGTTTGTTGCTGTCTCTTTCTGTTTTCCAAGTTTTATCACTTTCTGGAAACTCCTTCTTGGTGTTGCATTTTCAATGTCGGGCAGTGTAAGTAATCAGATTTTTAAAAACGTTTGCTTTTGAAAATAGTTACCAAAACATATGATGCTACCTAATATCAATTCAATACAATTGTATCTCTATTAAAGCTGAAAGTTTAGATTGAAATTATACTACTTGACTGTATATTGCTACACCAGGAAGAAATGTAAATATCAAAACTACATTTATTGGGCAAATATATTTTATACTGGAAATAATTTAATCTTTAATAGATTTAGAAGCAGAGATTAAGAGCAATCAAGTTTAGAGGCAATAACAGAACTTATACGCCTAGGCATTGAATCAAAAAGGTATTGAATGACACGCAAATACAACTGCCCATACAACTCCAACACTATCCCACAGTTCATAGTGTATAGTCACCAACGAGTCAATTGTTATTATACACCATCAGCATAACATATGACTACTGAAAAAAGTTTTCTTCTTGTGAAAATAAGAAAAACATTGTGGCACAGTCAAAACCAAATATTTTTCTATAAGAAGGAAAAGCCGCAGAATACCGGCATGATAATTGGGCAGTGCATTATCACGCTGAAACATGCCATTTCGCAGGGTCAAATAAAGGTCTTAACATAAAAAAACATGAAACGGTCATTGTTTGAAGTGCAATTGATTGGAACTTCATGCTACAAATATATATATCCTCTCATCAGGTTACTCAAACAGAAAACCATGCTATTCCTGCATCCAGATTCAACGTTGTTAACATCATAAAAGGCTGTTGAAAAACAATGAAGACCTTATTTTGTGATACAGCTTCAAAGGTAGCCAAAGTCACAGTCCCAGAGTTGACAGTCTCTTATGCGGTAAATGTCATTAGTTGGTTGGGTTTTGTGGCGCAAGGTTCAAAAACGGATAAACATGCGGTAAACGTCATCGAACTCATTGATACAATTTGCCACCACATAGTGAACAACCAAATGGTCTGAAGCTGTTAAAATGCATATCCTTTGAGTAATTTGTCAAAAAAGGAGAAATTTGCCATAAATAATGAGTCGTATTCAGGTCTCATAATGACGTTTGGTCTGGATTATTTCTCATTCAACGGTCATTTTTTGCATACTATGGCTAATCTGACCGGAGCCTATAGTTTAAATTAAATTCTGAATCACTACAACAGTTTGACCCAAGGTAAGTCTGGAATGCATGAACTGGTCTCATTTCTTGTTCCAGGTCTCGTGACTTTCTGTACCATCCATTTAAGTCATACGGCGATACATTTCTATCTTCTCAGCTATTAGTTACAATAGTACACTAAGATCCAACAAACACAGTGTTTCTGATGACCACATAATAAACACATCAATTCCATATTCTACAGACAGTCAGAATGTCGATCGAAAAGAGCAGTAATACAGCAATATGATAAGCCGTAATCCTGTGGCAGGCTACTATTCAAACGCTATCAATGGTAAAAATTTCTCCTTACACGTGTCATCATGAACATTTTACTCCTAACAATAGGGAGTAAAATATTCCCAGCAATAGAGTCAGTCCCACAAGAGAACTTTAGTAATTTGAGATTATTACGTTCCCAGACAACAGCCCAAAGTCTATCCGGGAAGTGATAATCATTCTTGTGCTTTTCACTACCATTTGGTTTGAACGCTAAGTTCACTGTTCTCTGAACTATTCGACCATCACTTCCACGAGGTGACTTTCGGAAACGTCAGTTTATTGGCGGCTAACGGTAGGGAAGGACTTGCACTTTTTGGAAGATTTCTTCCCAAGCCTTCCCATCACTGATGGAGTAACGAATTGAATCGCCTTCAGGAGAAGACCTTGACAATATTTATGACAATTAACCTTGACAATATTGGTATGGAGTAAAATTCAGATTTGCATAGACTCTTAGACATTGAGAATGAGGTGCAAATAGCTATTGTGAGCAACAATATCAGTAATGCAGCTGCACATAAAATTAGAATTGGATTAACAAGCATACTCAAGATTATCTTGTCAATGGCTGAAAGAAATGCGTGTTTAGAGGGGGAACTTAAAGCCAAGAAGAATCTAGTACCACAAAGTAAACCTTATGCGGAGGTTACCTCAAGTGAGGCTAAACAGAAGAAAAGGGACATTAGCAAAGCCATATCTCTATGAGACAGGTGCAAAAATAAAACACAAAATATAGTAACTATTTATCCTAAGAAGGACCGGTCTTTTGAGAAAACTGGAAATCTGGTTAAAAACATTATAAATCCGGCAAAATTAGGACTCAACGTTAAACAAATTAGAAACATTAGGAAAGGTGGAATTTTAATCGAGATAAAGAACGTTGAAGAACTTGACAAATTGAGGAACTTAAGAGTAATGACAAAACTAAGGGAGAATTAACACCGCAAAAAACGTAAAAAAGGAAGCCTAGAATAATTTTATAAAACGTCGCGAAAAATACCTAACAAAGGAAGAATGAATTAATATATAGGAGAATGCTTGTGAGTAACGCAGTGTTTTAAATCTCTTCGCTACGGTTATCAGGCGAAAGATTGTAGGAGTAAAGAAATTTGCTACATGTGTGGCGAAAACCAAATGGTTTCAAAACAGATAAAATGTAAAAACTGTCATGAAGCGAAACAGTAAATATAGAACAAAATTTAATATTTGCTATGAAGCTAAAAGCAGAAGTTGTCCCTTTTATGTGAAAAAGAGATCAATAAACTAATTAGCAAAGTTAACTTTGGACTCTCAAAACTTTCATTGTGCTCAAATCAAATTAAACCACTGTTGTGCGGCAAATTTTCAACTTTCGGAAAATATTAGAAATTCTTAGACATAAGATCATTTCTCTCAACTATCCAATTAACTTTAATGGAAACATTATAGGCTACCCTAAGGACTTTAATATCATCTCTCTCCAAGATTCTAAAGTGGCTTTTTTAAGTAAGAAAAACTTGAACTTCAACACCATTTTAGTTACTCAGAAATTGGTGATTGTCAATTAGCATAGGTAACAAAGAATACATTTTAACCATTGTTTACTGTCCGCCATTTAAGTGACTGCAGGATACCCTAGACTTACTTGAGCCACACATTGTTACATACAGAGATAAAAAAAATGGCTAATTTTCGGGGACTTCAATGCCAAATCTACGGCCTGAAGACCCAGAAGAATTGATTTAAGGGGTGAAATGCTCCTAGACTTCATCTCCAAACACAATGTCATCATAGAAAATGACCCGAGCAATCCTCTTTCATTCACAAGTACGATTGGCAAAAGCTGGATTGACATCCTTCTCTCCCTCAACCTAACAAACAAAGAAATTTTAGACTGGAAGATCGATGACAGGTCCACTGCCTGTGATCACAATTTAATGACTTGTAACCTTAAACTTAAGAAAACACATACAGCTCCCAACACCCAATGAAACTTTCAAAATCTCGACAGGAAAAACTTTGAAACGGAGCTAAATTTAATCCCGGAAGAATTTCCGAACATTAATGATAATGAAATTGAAATAAAAATCATGGTGATTGAAGGCATGATTTTAAAGATGTGTAAAAAGCATAAAAAAGAAGTACAATAAACAGAATAAAAGCAGTAATTATTGGTGAGCCCCTCAACTTAACTCAGAACATAGTTATGTAAGAGCGCTTAGGAGGCTTTTCCAAAAGGGACCGGAATTAGAGGCCAGGAAACTTATAAAAATATTTTTTTCAAAAGAGCAGCAGTAATTTATAAGAAACACATTTTAAAAGCTAAAAAGTCGGCTTTCAGGAACTATCTCGCGTGACGAATACCACTGCGTTCGGCAAACATTTTAATTTCATTAAGGACAACCCAATAGCAATACCGTCACTTGAGCGATTAGACAAGAAGATGGCACCTTAACCACTACGATCGAAGACTTCATCAACGAAATATTAAAGTTTCATTCCCCATACCCCACAGCAAGCTATACTACAGACATTCAATCTTATGCTAATGAGAATCCCGATTTTACCATCTCAGATGTTGAAGAAATTTTAAAAGATATAGACAGGAACAAAGCTTTCGGTTTCAACCATATTGGTCTGGATGTATACAAAGCGTTATTCAAAACTAATAAAATTTGGTCTGTAGACATTCTAAATAAATGCCTTAAAAACAAAAATTTTCAGAAAATTTGGAAAGTGGCGAAAATTGTCCTTTTTCTCAAGGAAGGTAAGAACCATACACTAGCTGATTCCGACCGTCCTATTTGTCTTCTACCAGTTTCGGGGAACATTCTTGATAAGTTAATCATGAGAAGGTTTTAGTATTACTTTAATGCAAATGACGTCTTAAAAAATACCCAATTTGGGTTTATGAGGTGAAAATCAACAAGCGATGTGTGCTATCTTGGAAATCACCAATCGGATGTCTAATGACAGGAAAAACAAGAATTTCAAATGTCTCATCTCTTTGGATATCAAAAATGCTTTTAATAGCGCTAGATAGCAGAACATTATAACTCTTTTAGTTAAGCATAATACTCCTCAAAACATTCTTAATCTCGCCAAATATTTTCTTTGAGATAGACACTAGTAGGCAACAATTTAAAACTCTCACCTCACAATGGGAGTTAGATAGGTGGCAGGAGTTATGGGACATTTCAAATAAAACTAGAAGGCTGTACTCTATCATTGATAGAGTCTCGAAGAAAAGACTTTGCGCTAATTTCCTTCTAAATCAAATACTCAAGGGACACGGGCCCTTTGGGATATACAGGAAAATATTTCACAATAAAACCGAGTTATGTCCACATGGCAAGGAAATTCAGAGGCTGGAACATCTCATTTACAAGTGCCAAAAGTATAATGATATACGACGAAATCTGTTCCCAAGGAACTTTACCAAAATGAGTCTCCCAAAGCTTCTGCAATATCCTGGCTTCCGGAAAGGAATGAGAGATGTCATGCTTAGTAAACTGCAAATGCAGGAAGATTAATGCAGTTGTCTGTATGTACTACTATTCTCCTCTGAAAACATCAGCTTGTCTTTTTGTATATAATGTAAATAGTTTTCCTTCTACAGTATTATAATATTCAACCACACTTTGAAATTGTTTATTATTTTCATTGTATTGTTTATTAAATAAAGAAAAACAAATCTTCCGGTCTGACGATGTCTCAATAGGCTTTCTCTCTGAAACTGTTCAGAGCTTTTTCCTCTTATGGTGCTTGAGACTTTCACCCTTTTGGCCTTGCCACTTGTTTCCATCTCCAGGATGGCTCTTTTTGCCGTATACCTTCGGGTGGGACATAACTGTGTTGCTGAGAGTAATTACACTTTAGTGTAATTACTCTCAGCAACACAGTTTTAAAAAATTAATGTATGAGATACCTGCTATAGAATTTTCCTCTAAACACATTGTAGGTGTCACTACAATCGTTAATTTTACTTGAATATATGGAAAAGCATTTGCATATTGAAGCATTTTTTTCATCTGTAAATTTCACACAAGTGCAGCATATTATTTTTTTAATATAACAAATTTAATTGGTAGTGGATATTGCTAAAGAGATACTTAAATACTGATGTATTCGCTAAAACTAAAAGTTTGCACAACATTATTTTGTGACTACACCGAAGTATGAGATTTCTGAAGATACTGTTTTCAGCAATACATAACTGACAAAATATAACAGAAAATAAAACTTTTTTCCAAAAGTTAAGGTACAAAAACTATTGCAAAATCCACGATTCGAAAAATTAATGTATTTCTTGTGATTTGGTGATAGAGAGAATAGCTAAAATAACAAGATTACTATTGTAAAAAACTTTTCATTGCATATGGATTCCATGATAAAAGCTTATAAAATCATTTCAAACTTAAAAAATCGAAGCCTTGCTCATAATGAATCTAATATAAAATGTATTTAAAGTAGGTCAGATTAAACTCTTCTTAATAAATATATGGAATTGCATCAAAAATTTACTTGAACAGAATTTATATAATTAAGAGTATTGAATTGAGAAGAAAATCAGTAGTGACGTTAATATAAAATTTTGATTTGGGTAATTCTATTAATATAACTCAGTTCTAAATTTTTATCACAGATTTTGATGAGGAAAATACAGTAACAATGAAAAATATAATTTCTAACTGCCACATGCTATGCTTCTATGCATCTGTTATGCTTTTCATGCAGAATAGTGAAAACTTTCTATCATCTGACATACAGAAGAAACAGATATGGTATAGATACTAATGGCAATTATAATTACATTTTTATTTAATAATGAAAACGAATATTTTCACAATATTCGTGAGATAAAATATTTCATTTCAAATAAAATTATTAAAGCTTTAAGAAAGAATAGCATAATATAAATTACATAAATTTGAAAAAAAAAATGCGTCATTAATTTTACTGAAAATATTAATAAAAAAGAATAAAGAACAGATTTTTTAGAAATGACATATTTGGTATAAAATTTTGCAAACTCTGATTTGCGAAAATGTCATTGAAATTAAAACATTTGCCAGAGATAATGACCAAACTAGAAAGATTTCTTGCACAATTATTGGAACCAATGAGCGTTTTAGTGACATATCACGATTCAATTTGGAATGCGAGATCTTTCATGTTGATAAGGAAAGATGGGGGTACTCGAAATAACCAATCATTCTTTAGAAAAAGATGATGCGTGTTTTGGGCTGGATTCAGAATAAATACACATCATTCTGAATGTTAATTCGATCTCCTTAAGGTATGTAGACGATATACTCAAATATATTAGAGCTTATGGTATAGTCATTGTTTTCTTTTGATGCATAGTTATCACAGGTCTTATATATTTTGTTTTGAAAGCGAAACAATCCAGCGTAGACTAATCAGTGTAAATGAAATCGATCGGTAAAATTTGGAGCGATCTTGGATAAGGTCAAGCTTAAGGCCTCCAATAAGTCTAGAACTCGGAAACTGCAATTCATTAGTAGCAGTGTTAGTAAAAATGCTATTAATAACCTCAAGCCATATATGCAAAACAGATGTGCTGCAATTTGTGTAAATCACGCGCCATATATTAGACATCTGGCATATTTATAAATACATTACTATCAGTTACATATAAACAATTTGTTTACATGAACGTTTTTCAAGGTTTCTTTTATCGTTCGGAGAATTAACTTTCGTAAGTTCTGTTCAAGAGTAAATGGAATAATTATTTGTTTTTTTATATTTGTATTAAGTGCAATTGATTATAATCTCCTTTTATGGCCATGCATTATTGGAATTTTTTTACAGCAATAATTTTTATGGATTAATGGAATTAAATTTAAGCCAAAATTGATGATCTTGCCAACAGACTAAAATATCGTTTTTCTCAATGTAATAAATGTAAAAACATTAATGCATCGCAAACTTACCTTCATGCTGCAGTCTTATTACTTATTGATATAGTAAAAAGTGGGTGTTAATGAATCTCAATTTATTAAACTAGAATATAAATCCTCGTTGTCAAATATTGCTAGTGGACTTCATATATAACCTATATTTACTTTGCATCCTAAGGTAAGTATGATAAGATAATCGATATAATGGTTCTCTTCTTGCTTTTGATATGAAAAGATGAACCTTAAAATGATAATTTGATTAACCTAAATAAAAATAATTAAAAGCATAGAACATAAAAAATTTTTAATTTATAAATAAAAATGAGAGAAATAAAGAAAAGTAATTCTTAGACATTAAAAACTCCGGGAGAAAAATATTCATAAAGGATAAAAAAAAAAATTTCAATTCATGTTAAAATATTATACCAATCTTTTACTTCTGATATTAAATTTGTAGTTTCCCTTCTCGTGGAAATCTGGTTCGATATTGCTGTTTCTTATACATATATAGTTCACTTGTTTGAACATAAAAAAGAAAAATATTTATACACAGCAATGAATGCACAAATATTTACAACAGACTTCAAGCATCAGTTGGAGGAACGCTTCTCCCTTTTTTCCTATTTTTTACGTTTACTCCTGAGTGAATTAGTGGTATGCCCTATGGCGAAGATGTCTGAACATTACAAAACTGATGTTCTAATAATAATGAAAGAAATTCAGAAATACTTATTCCGACTTATTTGAATTCCAAACATTATCATTTAGCTAAACAGATATCATTTATCTTTCATAAAAATTTTGAATTTTTCAAACATCCAAAATTTATGAATTACCGAATCAACTATAATTATTGTATAAAATGTAAAATTAACAAAGTTCATTTATCCATTTAATAAATACTCTCAATATATATATTCATTAAAGGTTATTTAATGTAATAAATATTTCTAAGTTTTCTAAATTTATTCCTTTTAAACAACCTTTACTCAAAATTTATCTGAAATTTAATCGTATAGATCAGTGTAAATCAAATTTAATGGTACTGAATTTAAAATGTGATATTTCAAAGTAACCTCACTGCACACTTCAGAAATTACAGAATGGTTATGACTAAAAATTTCGCATACTAAGATTTTTTTTCATATAAATTGTGTTCAAAGAAAACTGA
The DNA here is from genome assembly GCA_030067965.1 of Latrodectus elegans. NCBI lineage: Eukaryota > Metazoa > Arthropoda > Arachnida > Araneae > Theridiidae > Latrodectus > Latrodectus elegans. The sequence goes on from CM057809.1 coordinate 46,972,801, forward strand.
GAAAAGTTTTGAATAGGTAGCAAATAAGAAATGGAATAGTAGAAAGGTATTCATTACAGATCAACATATCAGCGAACGATTTTTTTTTTTTTTTCAAATAAAAGCTACTATTATCAGGTTTGGGCAGAAAAAAATCGAAATACAAATTTCAAACACCAAAATGCACTTTTGTCAATCTTTTGGTATTCAAGCACTTTTTTTTTTTGTTAAAACTTTAATTCTTGTCAATGAAGATAAATATTCAGTTGTTATTTTAGAAAGATATAAGCGAATATATAATTTAAAAGATTAAGTAAAGATTCATATTAATAAGTAATAAAAGTTCATAATTTTATTGCATTTTATTTAGTACAACAATTTACAAAATAAAATGAAATATTTTACTTTAGCCAACCGATGGCTGAGTGGTTAGTGTTTCTGACTCTTGAGTTGTGAGTACCGGGTTCAAATCCCGGTTTGTGCATGGATGTTACTTTCTCGGTTTTCCTCGATCCGTTCTTCTGAGATGCTGTACGATTGTGGCCCACCATGTAAACAGGTTTGTGGTGGTATGGCATTGGTAATGCTACTTGCCTCCACAACTTGGATCACAGGTGCCCACTGGGTAAAAACAGAGCAGTTTCTGACATTGTTGTGTCGAAGGGTTAGTCTTCCAGTGCCCATCGATGTTAAAAAAATGTAATCTATTTTTTTTTAATTTAAATAGTATTCTACAAAAATATTTAAGAATGTTGTGTCAGATTTAATGTAAACATTACACTATACATTTAATGTAAACATTGCACTAAGAACTTTAAGATCTTTCAAAGTACATCATATACCTAATGTTTTAAATGCAATAATCTCAAATTGAAAGGAAAATTCTTTTACAACAATATCAGTAAAAATTTAAAATTAATTAGTGTTTATATAATATTCCAAAAAAACTTTTTCATAACTACGATTTCAAATTTCCTAGTTAAAATTTTTATGGACAGCAAAGAGTTAAGAAAAATTCTAAAGAAATAAAGTACACACATTATTAAGAAAAATCTATCACTAAGTTACTGCATGCATTTGCTTAAAATTGACAGTGCACAAATATAACACACAAATAACATTTTAAATTAGATTCATTAATACTAAACCAAAACTGTATGAGACTGCAATTCAATTTGTTAAAATACTTTTATAGCAACAAAATGGCATTGCATTTTTTATCAAATTTTTTTAATAAAAAGTTGTCCAAGTATTATCATTATCAAATGCGTTAGGGTTGCTATATAGCTAAAATAGTTAACTTTTTACTTGATCATACTTAGATACTAGCACCATTCTTATTATTGATCACCTTCACATTATTCAAAATACAAATAAGAAGTAATTCTGTTTGTTTGTCCTTGAAATCTAATTAGAGAAAGACAGACAATTTCAAGTGGATTTCAAATCACTACAAACATCAAAGCTCAAGATGGGAATAAAAGACTGATCTAAAGAACAGAGTGCAACCCATTCAGTTGAATTAGGTTAAAGATAGATTATGTTGTTAAAACACTAATTTTTTTTCAGGTACTAGGTTTCAGTGTTTTTCAATTTCTTATTTTAATTTTACTGTCATTTCCATTGAGGCATTTTAAATCAGTATTAAGCTATGCAAAATTGATTAGTTAGAGCAACCTTGACACAGCTGAAACACAGATTGAAGAGATTGATTAGGTCAGAAATAGCAAGTTCAAAATATAGTCAGGGTTGCATTAAAGTGACATCACACATATAAACATTGAAGAATTATAGATTTGGGACACAAACACAGAAAATTGTATAATTTTGTTAAATTTTCTATCATTATATTTAAAAGATGAACAATATTTCAGAACAAACTACAGCACTCTGTATGTAAGAAATTATTTAATATGCACAAAACTGATTCTGTCAGATTATAAAATTATGTATATATAATCAGAATATTGAATCTATGAAATCCAACTATAACTCTAATTATGCAAAACAATAAGATCTTTTTTATCTTTACATTATTTATTTTGTAATGTTTAAGTCATTAATATCACATTTTGCTAATAACTTAAAACATTCAAAAATGAAATAAGTCATAAAACAGTTTTCTAATATTTTATTGTAAAACTTAAATATTTTTTACAGTTAGTCCATAAACAAAACATAGCCATCAAGTCAACTGATATGGTTTAAAATAACAGAATACATTTCATTTTAAAAAGATTGAGTCCCTTTTTCTGTAAAAAAATTCATTTTATAATAAATACAAATTACTAAAATATTTAGGCACAACCATCACATTGATTATTTCTGGACCATGTTTTTGTTTGGACAGTATATAGATATTTTTTAACCAAATTCTTTAGCATCATCTTCTGTGATGTCACCATAAATCCACAAATTCTCCTACAAAAATATTAAAGTAAATTTCATTGTATAGCAATTCATAGATTAATTTTTGTCTTAAATTAAAAAATTTACTTTTCATTCATAAAATACAGTCATTCAGAATCATACCTTCAGAACTGATTACAGTAAATCTTAATTTATGTACAATTTCTGCATTGTAATAAATTTTTTTCTTTCCTTAACAAAATTAGTTATTAAACAAATAGTGTTAGAACACTTGATTTAAGATATTCGTTTTTTGATATTGTGTAACAATGCATAGCTATACATCCTTAAAATCTAAAGTTAACATAATAAGAAACTATAATTTATTAGAAGTTCCAAAAAACTTGAATTACCAATATATTTTTAACCATATTAGATACCCTAGAAATATTTATAATTAATTTTAAATTAAAAATTCAAAAGGCAATTAAGCAAAACACATTAAGTTGCATTGGTGGAGTAGCAAAAAAGCACCAAACTCAAAAATTATTATACCACAATACATTCTTTCATATTACGCATTTCAAGTAGCGCATTAGATGTCTGCATTAAGTTCTAATATACACAGAATTTGATAGAAGCTTTTTGTAATTCTTAAATTTTATGAAACATTTTTATAATTTGCAAATGAACTTTAAGATTGCTGGTAACATCAAAAATACTTCTGAAAATTTGAATTAACAACTAAAATTCCAGTTTTCTTTAAATTTGAAGTTTATATTTTTATTTTATTTGGAGCTCAATGTTATTTTGGGGAAGAAAGAATTACACTTATTTATATTAGAAAATTCACCTTAAAATTTTGTTAGGAAGTTCAATTATTGTTAGGAATTTTATTTTTTAATTTGGACAGGTGTTCATACAGATTTCATAGAATCGAATTCAAGGTTTAATTCTGTCTTTCTTCAATTAGTTAACACTGCTGTTAAAAATATTTTATCAATTGTTCTTAACTAAATATGCACAAAGTATGTACATGCAATTATTTTCAGTTATATCTGTAAATAATAAAAATAATTCCATAAATTAATGAGAATTTATTTAAATTACAATTATATTTAATGATAACTTCAAAAGCCTTCATTGAATTTACAGCTACCACAGAATGTTTTATTTAATTAATCAATATTCTTTACAATATAGAATTATACATTGTGTAAAATAATGGGTAATTTTAGAGTTTCTAAAAACTTCATTAGTTTCCTATTAAATAAATATTTCAAGTGCATAATATTCTCTTTTCAAATAAAAATACTTATTCAAAACAAAATAAATATAACTATTAGATAGTTTCCAGAGTGACTTTTTTCTCGATTACGATTCAATAAAAGCAACTCTAAATTTTTTTTTCTGTTTGCTTTCACTCCTATAAATTTATACAGTTTTACGTTCATATTCTAGACTTCTATATTTCTTTAATAATTCAACAGATTTTCACATTTCTATGTTATTGATATATAGAAAATATTACAGTAAAAAAATGCCCTCTAAGGCATTTTTCACTGTAATATTTCCCTCCCTCTAAGGCACTTTTGCTTTCAATTCATTATCAATATTGAATAACAAATTGCTTCTTTCAGCTATCACTGCAATGTGTTTGATTGTTACAATTAATGTTAATTTTCCAGCTTTTTAGTTTCTACAGATTAATCTATTGTAAAATTTCCAGATAGTTTTCCCTTTCTCCACATTATCGGTTGCTTTTTTAATTTATCTTAATATGATTTACACTTTTGCTAGCACCACCAGCAAAACTAAATAGGGTTTTGCTAACTTTATATAGTAAACACCTATGTTCTGAACATGATCATCATCAATGATACACTTGGCCTCTCAATTGATTATTTAAATTTTCTACCATCAAATATTTTTTCACAGAAAAACCACATTTAACAGAAGCTCCTCCATGAGAGAATAATGAAAGCAAATTAACTATTTTGTATAAGTGACAATAATTTTGTTTATTTGAGTGCAAGTTAAAATAAAAAATAATATTCTTTAACAGGAACATAAGTGGTGAAAAATCTTGAAAATGAGTAGATTTTTGGCAGATACAGTCAGCTCTAATAAATGCAAGTGTCTGTCCTTTCCTATGGAATTTGACAACCTGGTCTACCACATTCGAAATACAGAAAGTTGCAAATTAGAAAACGGGCATATATTTTATATGAACCAAGAATACGCCAGTTTCTGAAAAGACACTTTTAAACAAGCATATTAAATTATTTATTTCAGCCTTTGTTTCATTAATAAACAGTCTTCATGAAACTATTGCGGCTGAATGGGATCTTTATTTTAGTCAGCAGTAATGAATATAATAACAATCTAATATTGATTTTGCTACCATCTAGTAGCAAAATTAATAGAAAAAAATCCATAAGGTTTTTGGACAATTTCATTGAAAATTTTAAAATATTAAAGTCAAAAAATTTTATTTTATTTATAATAAATTTAATGATGAAACAAAATAAACGTGTCAAGGTAAGTAAAAATTTCAAGAGTAATTTATAATTTTCAAGGAGTCAATTCAAAATTCCAGGAGTTTCAAGGAGTTGTATGAACATATGTTAGAAAACTAGGAAATTACTTTTCATGCCTCACTGAACAATTTTCTTAAGACTGATAGTGAACAGGATGATTTATTAGGACTCATTACCAATTTTATGCACTAAATTATTCTACTTATTTTATGTGCAAAAATAAAGTTTACATATTTTGTTATATTATAAAAATTGTCATGTAATTATGTTATTATAATGTGTGTAAAGCTCAATTGGCTGAAGCATAACTAATATTGCTTGTTATAAAGTTATTGCTTGTAGGTTCATTTATTCTTGTCAGATCACAGTTATAACAAAACATTATGCAATTCATGTTTTTAATTTGCAACTATTGTTTAGTTACTAATGCATCTGGAAGAGGTATGCAAAATCACAAGATGTTTTATAAGGTGTACGAATCTGCTTGAGTAACCAGAACAAAAAATAAAAAAATATATTCACTTATGTACATAAATGACTTTTCTCAGTCATGATAGCAAGCACATTGTTTATTAATCATTTCATATTTTGTTTACTGCTATGTATTTGTGAAAAATTTGTAAATTGTGTGTTTATTTATGAAACTTTCCAGTGATAAGTCACTAAGGGAAAATACTAAAAGTCTAGATATTTGTAAAAAATTACACAAACAGAATTTAAGATGAGAAATTTGTAATATACCTATCGGGGAAAACAGAAAATCGCACAAAACCAAGTTGTAGGATCTTAAAAATTAAGCATATCAAGGATAATAAGGAAAACTTATAACAAAAAAACTGAAGTTAACAGTGAAGATTTGAATTCTTTAATTTGTAGACTTAACTAAGAAATTTAAATAACATTTATAAAATTTTTGTATAATAATTTAATAAGTAACAATTGTGCAGAGTAGTGATAAAATATTTTTTCTTTATTTCAAATTTAATAATTAAATTCATTTCATTATTTCTCAATAAAACAATAAATTTGTTCCATAGTAATCATTGTGGTAAATTAGAACAATACTAAAGCTTACTTTAGTTAAAAATTTAAAATGCACAGTTAAAATCTTAAATACAAGTAGAACTTTAGTTTAAGAAAATTAAGCCATGTTTTAACCAATTTTCCCAATTAAATCAACATTGTTTAGTAAAAAAAATAAATCATACATTATTGTCATTTTCAAACTTATTTAGAGATACTGTATTTTTCTTTTCCAAATTATGCAACTTGCAAACTTATATTTTGTAATAGACTGGAATTCACAACGCTTTATAGTCCATTCGAGCTTGCTCTTAATTTTGTAATACTAAATTTATTATAGCATTATGAAAAGAAAAAAATACTGATTTTTTTAGTTTTTGTCTGGAATTATTATCATTTTTTTTTTTTTTTGGAAAGCTTACATTATATTTATGATACACACTTTATCACATTATCAAATTCTAGAAACAATTTAGGTTCACTGCTTCTTACATTTTCAAACAGAAAACTCTTATTTTCGACGATTTAAATTGCTGTTGTTTATATCCTGTCAGGTATATAAATTAATTTATGTTATCACAACTTAAACGCTTCATTTTCATATAATGTAACTGAAGAGAATTTCCATTACAAAAAAATAATATCACACATCATAAATGTTTAACAGGCTTATAAAAGGAAAAAACCATATATAAGAAATTGCTTCTTTAAACAAACATTAAGAAAAAGACACACAAAAGTCACCTAATTATACAATATACATACCCGATTCTTCTTAGCTGTTTCTTGAGCCGAGAAATAATCACTTATTATTTTCTGAAATCTTTTCTCTGCCCTCCTTTCAACAAGTACATAACCTTTCTCAACAAGTTTTTTCCCAATATCTTCTTTTTCATCAGATGTTACTAGAGTAACGAAAGTTGTAGACCCACTTTTATATTCAACATTTAATTTCAAACTAGTATGCTGAGATGTTTCGTGACAAAATGCAAGACGAGCATCAGCTGCACTTTCAGTCTAAAATGACAAAAATCAAAATCTAAAATAAAGACCGAATATATGTAATTTATATTTAAAGAAAGTTATATACAGCTGTTTTTTTAATTACATAATAAAAAGTGCCTGAATTTACACCTGAAGATAGAAAAACTTTGTATGAACACTTTTTGCATTACATAATTACAAAGAAAAATATTCGAAAAGAAAAAAATGTTTGCTAGCTCTAAAATTTCTATGATAAAAATAAGGTTTAGAAATTTAATAGTTATCAAATTACTGAAATATAGATATGTTCAACAAAAATTGACTGACTTTTGATATGTGAGCTGCAATATTTGGAAACTATTGCAAGACATGCTGCTTATCTAAGAAAGCAAATTACATATTTGCAGGCTATTGGGGAAGAAAATTTTTAGATTAAGTAATTTTTCAACCACTATAATATACAGTTAATTATATAGCAGTGTTCCTCAATGGATGATTATAAATATAAACTTAGTTCAGAAACACATTTCAGGAAGCTCCTTTTTCATTTAATTTCCAAACTTCCACACTTAGAAATAAATTTGGTAACATTAGAATTTTGAAATAATTTTCATTCTCCTCTTAATAATGCTTGCATTCAGACACAAACTTGAAACGATATAAAAACAAATCATATTTTAACACCAAGTTTCATTTAGAGCATATTAGCATCTATAAAAGTCATGCAATTTTGAAACAATCATCTAAAACTTAAAGGACGCTAGTTTAAAATGAGCAAAAGTTTTCTTTGATACACAATTTTATAAATGTTCAAAATTTGATTATCTCTTCCATTTCCTTATTTCTAAATGCTTTTTTCTTCCAACTACATAATATTTAATACTATTAAATGAACACAAAATGTTGTGTTCACTTAATAGTATTAAAAATTATGTAGTTGGAAATGATTTATCATAGTAAAAATAAAAGTTTAAAGTTAACAGATTTTATTACTGTCAAAAATAGACTTACAGTTCACAAAAAAAGATAGAAATAAAAAGAAGGGTTTGTGATATGATTTCTGATGACTTTGCTGATTTCAAATAACATTCATTGATTTAATTGCCTCTATACCAACATTTTGCATGTAAAGGCTAATTTTACTGAAACTTATAGTTAAAAGTGAACTTTGAATCACTAGAAACATCTACACCTGAGGTGCGAGTTTTAAATTACATGAAATAGTGCTACAAACTAATTCAAGAGTAAATTAGCCGAAATCAAAAAATGTAACAGTTGAACAAATGTTTTAAATAGAACAAAAAACTAACAAATGTTTCAAATGAATAATACAAAAATGACGAAAATCTTAAAAATTTTCTTTGCGTAACTTATATTTTTTCAAACAGATTATAAACAGTGACACAGGAGTAGAACTTACTCAAATAAAAGACAGAATATCAACAGTCAGAATTTTCAATGACAGCTAAATCTATAACATTTAATGATTTATAAAACACATTCAAAAATAAAAATTCTACATATCACTCAGATATTCATATTTTTAGACTAAATACAATGAGGATAAAGTAAAATGATAAATTTTAAAGAATATAAATAAAATAGAGATCAAATTAAAAAACCATTACTCTAATTTACAGAAGTTTGAAAATGAAATATCTTATAAAATGTTTCATTATAACAAAACCTTTAAAACAGGGATAAAATGCTTAAATGACATTTTACAGGTGACAAATGATTCAATTTCTGATGTTGACGCTAATCTCAAGTATTTAGAATTAACATGTGTAATGTTTATTCTGTTTGTCACTCAACGATCATTTTATGCACATGAGGGCTAACCAGATAGAGACTTACGGTTTAAAGTGGGTTTCGAACCACTACAAACATCCATGTCAAAGGTGGGATTTGAACTCATGAATGAACTGTTCAATTAAAGGCAAGAGCACTAACCATTCAGCTACCAGGAGCAAAAATGGAAAAATCACTATTATTGATAGGCGAAGTAACCGTCGCACATATAAATTTTTCTCCTGGAAAGTAATAAAAAAACAATACTCCAGCTCAGAGGATTGTGGAATCATCAAAATGAAAATTATAAAATTTTATAGCTCTGAACCAGTGACTTTGCCATTCATGATACTGATTATTAGATCCTGTGTTATGATATAATCAATTAATAAACTTCTCACGTCTTAAACTAAAAGTTTTCATTATTGAGTAATTAGAACATGACATTACTAAATTTCAATACTCAAATGAAATATTTAAGATTTTTATTTATAGGTAAATAGTATTAGTCAAAAAGCCATTTTTAAGCATCCTCAATTCAAATCACTTCCTCATAATTATTCAACAAAATTTTTCAAATCGAAACTATGATACATTGAACTTTTTTTCATAAAACATTTTTATTAAATAGGATAAAATAAGGTAACACATTTGAGAATAAAGAAATTATTTATTGTTCCAGAAATAACTTTTTTTCAACGAATTCAAACAACTTCTAGATCTAATACAGCTTCTTAATAGATAATTTAATTTAAAACTTTAAATTCCGAAATCTTATAGGACAAAGGCAACAATACCCAGTAAAATGGATTTTACATCATTGCAGTATTAACCACATTTGTTAAAAAATTTAATTTAGATGGCTAAAGTTGCCTAGTCATTAATCATGGTTTGTAGATTTCCAAGAATCAAATCAAAAGTTTCTAGGAGGTAAACATTTATGTTAAATGAATTTTTTTTATTTAAAAAATTATTATTGAAATATGCACATGCAACATTTTTTATATTTGTACATAGTAGAAATGTACTGCAAAAGATTAATAAGAAAATTTTTTATTTAAGTTAGAACTATATTAAGAATTACCTAAACAGTCTTCAATGAATTTACAGCTATAACAGGAAAAACTTTTAATTTAAATAAATATTTTTAATTACTGAATTTTACATTGTATAAAGTAATAGATAATTTTAGAATTCTTATCACCTTCATTAGATTTCTATCGATAAGTTTACTGAATATTTTAAGATGTGTATAAAAATCTCTCTTCAAATAAATGTATTAATCCAAAACAAAATAACTGCAGCTATTAGAGAAAGATGTGACTTTCGTCCAAATTATTATTTAATAAAAGTAATTCTAAATTTTTTCATCTGTGTAATTGTTGCTTCTCTAAAGCACCACAATAACACATTTTATTTCCAACTGACTTTACCAGTTTTTTTCAACTTTTTCACCATACTCTATTGTAGATTTTTCAAGTTCATTTATGTTATCTTCCAAACATTTCTTTTTGATTTCAAGTCAGCAATTTCTTCAACTTCAAGCTTTTCTCACTTTCCCCGTTATCAGCTGCTTTTTATAATTAATCTTAATATAATTTATACTTTTGTCTGACACCAATAGCAAAACTGAATAGGTCTTTGAAAATTATTATATTGTTGACATATTGTTTCAAAAATGATCATCAATGAGGCACTTATAGCCACAATTGATTATTTTAAATTTTCTACCATCAAATTTTTGTTCACAGAGAAACCACATTCAACAGATGCTTGACTTTGAGATAGTAGTAAAAAGCAAATAACTTTCCATTAAGTGTCAATAATTTTGTTAATTTGACAGTAAGTTAAAACAAAGAATGCATTCTATCTTTAATAGGAGCAAATTTCTTATAAACACTATCTTGAAATACAACAATAGGTTGTAATGATTTAAATTCTTTTACAAAATTATGAAACACTTTTTCTAAACCATGCAAAAGCCAATCTTCGACAGCTTTACCTGGAAAAGCTGTATTGGGTCATCTGAAAAAACTTTCCACCTGCCATATTAAATAACTCATTTCTCAGTCATTTCATTGATAACCAAATTCATTCCAATTCACTGAAATTAAATGCAATTTTCTCCAAGGAAGATATGATTAGTATATTATAAATCAAAAATTTTATATTCACATTAATATTCAGTGAATTTTATACACTATAAGGGAAACAGAGACATATAAAAAAATAATCAGTTAAAATTACTTGTCTGATGGTACCACATGATCTTATTAGTGATTAATCTTCACTACACACATAAATCTAAATACTACAATGGGTCCTGAATGAACTAGTTCACCCACAATAATTTCATGATGTTCCAGATCTTTATTTTATAAAGATCTAGTCAACAGTTATAAACAAAACTTATCATAGCATCTAGTGATATTATCAGCTAATACTCAATTTGGTTTTCGAACAATTTCACTGAAATTTTAAAACAAGAAAATATATATATATATTTTCTAACAAAAAATGTGACTTAAGTAAAAATTCAATATACTTTGATTCTCAAGGAGTATACATAAATCAAGATTCCAAGAGTTCTAAGACCCTGATTAATCCCAATACATCTTACACATGAAAGATGCGGCGAACTACAGAAACATTAATAAAGGCATATTGTAGGAGTGAAAAAATTCATCTATGAAAATTAGGAACCCAAGCACTTTTTTGTTTCAGATATAATCAAGGTAAGAATAGCACTAAATTCAACATTAGCAAGTCCAAACTGAGTTGTATTCAATTGTCCATTATTATAATTTAGAGAAATCATTATTTGCATATAGTTTGTATTATTTAAACTTAATGCATTGCACAATTCCTCTCGTTTTAAAATCTGGCATCACAAATATTTAAAAAAATTAAAATTACTAGAATATAATGACAATATCCATGACAGTCAAAGACTAATTTCCTCACCAAATAACATTTGATAGGTCTTAAGAAAAGAGATCATTTTGAAGAAAAATACATATTTTTACATGTATAATATTAATTATGTCCAGTTCTTTTTTTTTTCCCTGAAATATAATATGGTCTAACTATAGCCTAATGGCAGGATCACTCAGAGTAAAAAATCAAGAACTCAGTACCAGACACTACTAAACTGAATATGGATGTTAATTTTATGTTTACTAAGCTTTTCACCAGCCACAAGCCATTATCGGTAAATCTTTCCAGAATGAATATATTCAACAAAGAAAGAGAAATGAATCAGGTATTCTTATGCCTTGCATTAACCTTCAACAATTAGGGTACACATATTTGAATAAATTATTTTTTAATTATTAGCCAAATTTCTTAAAAGATTAGAAATACAGTAAGACCTTGCTTAACACAAGGGATACATCCCATCCAAGTAGAGCGCAATGCAAAATAGCGCTAATCGAGGCTATCTTAACAAGTAAATAATGGGGTTATAGGAAGATGGATAAAAAATTTGTTAGATAGTAAATTAAATAATGTTTTATTTTTTTTTTTTTAAATATAAAACCAAAAATTTCTTACAAAAATAAAAATATAAAGGAATATAATTATAATCACAAAAAATTCTTAGATTCTTCAGTCTATTCCATGTTCCCAATTTTCTACCATTTTGTCAAGAAGGCATCTAATATAGCTTGCATTTTCCTTTTGCATTCTGTTAGAAGTTGATAAGTGGATAAAGCATCTATAACACCCCATTTTGTTTTTGAGCTCCTGTCAAAATTTAGATGATTTTCAGCAAATTGGTCCACAATTTCCGTTATAATGGAACTCCTTTTTAAAAAACCATCGATAGTACTTTTTGCTTTTCTTCGAAATCATTACTATCATTTTTTTCTTCTTGTTCAGTTAATTCCTTGAGCACAACATTAAAAAGACTAGCTGCTGTTTCATGAACTATTTTTTCCACATCTTCCATATTTACTCTACCTATACCGGTTTGTTTAGATAATTCCACTACTTCATCCATATCTACAAAATGTCCAATGTCTTCGCTCTTAATCTGACTAATCTCACTTAAATCTGACCAAATGCTCTTCCATACTCCTTTTAATGATCTGTTAACTCATTCCAAAAAAGGTTACAGCATTCATGACATTTTAGTTTTTCCAAGATTCTCATATTGATTGCTTCTCTTCTCCATCTGTTTTGTCAAACATCTGCTTAAATGTTTGCCACAAGTAATAGATTATGAATTGGAAATAATGCCTAGGTCCATTGGTTGGATTAAGGCAGTTGGGTTAGGTGGCAAGAAAACCACTTAGACTGAAATGCATGTATTTAAGTCTGATAAACTTACTGGGTGGCTTGGAGCATTATCAATTAAAAGTAGTGCTCTTTGTTCACACAACTACACTGTTTTGGATACGTTATTAGAAAGTTAGTGCTGCACACAAATTCGAGGAATATCTGCATTGAAATAAAGGAGCGCTAAACTGAAACAACGTACTGTGGAGTTTTACTGTACAGATACAAACAGAAAAATTTTAATCCATTAAATATCAGCTTATCATCTTATGCTCACTAATTCAACTTCAGATAAAATGAAGGTTAAATAATAAAATGATTTTGTTTTTGAATTATACACTAAACAGCTGTAAGTAAAAAATTAATTCTCAAAGAAGTCTAAAATTAAAATATTTAAAAAAGCAAAGATTTACTTACATCTTTTGGAAGTTTAATAAAGGCTAGTGCATACTCATGTGCACAAGGTGGAAGCGCTTTATACTTGGCAGGCAATGTGGCTAGTTTTGTAGAAAGTATAGTTTCTTTCTATATTAAAAAAATACCTAATGTTATAAAAGAAAGCAATATTTTCACAAAATTACATTGTTATAAACATATAAAGACTACAAATGATTAAAGAATAGTTTTTCCAATATTCAACTTTCATTAACGTTGCATTTAGCTGCAGTGACCTAATTAAGGCGTCTGTTCTTATTATAAGATGGAGACTCTAAATCTCGACTCAATAGAATGTCCTTCATGTGAAACGATACCTTTGAGACTGGTAGGCTAAGTAGGGGGATCCACTATTTGGTCCCTGCTTCAAAGTATGACAAAACTATTTTCAAGGCCACAACAGCACAACCACTGGGAGATTAATTCTATATCCCGATTCAATTTATCCTGATTCAATTGAATGGATCAGATTTACTGTACGGCCACCCAGGGTGCATTTTTTGGCGAACATTTTCACTAGAAACCGGGCAAACTAGTATTGTGGCAACCCTATTTGTCCTTAATTTCTCATGAATATTTACCGATTTAATTTCTTTAATATAAATTGTAATCAAAAAAATTTTATGTGTATAATTTAACATATCAACTTTATTATTTTACCACTTATGTTTAAAATCTATATAAATCTGCATTTTTTATTAATTTTATAAATTTAGTTGAGTATTGTTAGGTACCAAGAATGTATGAAATATTTGCTACTATTTCAGCCATTTTCCATTCGCCGTTTTCCCGATCGTAGAACTCTAAAATAAAAATTTCATGTGCAAAATTATGAGACATCTTGAAGAATAATATGCAAATTACAAGAAACTACCAGATGGTGCTAATAGTACGTCACAATGACGAGAATGTAAGAGATGGGCATATAAAAAATGGGTGCAAAGAAGTAAAATTGTTCACAAGCACTACAGAAAAGCCTTTCAGTGCAATAACAGCATAGTTATGGCACAAAGGAAGCATTTGTATGATGTTTTGCGTGGTAGAATTATCAGCCGTCCAGAACATGGAGCCAGAAGTATCAGAGAAACTTGGAATCATGCAGAGTGTCATCTCCAGGCTTTTACAATGGTTCAAAGATGATGGTAATGTGAGTAGACGTTACAGCACAGGTTGCTCCAAGTTACAATGCCGAATGAGGACTGGTATTTGGCAGTTACTGACAAAAGAAACAGGTAGGGCACAGCATCAGACCTGTCTCAGCAACTCTGTTCAGCCAACAGTATGAGAGTTTTAAGGCGGACCGTGTACAGATGCTTAGGGCATATTGGTCTGCATGTTGGAAGCCCTGTCAGATGTATTCCAGTTACCACAACTCACTGTCGCTTGCAGTTAGCCTGGAATAGGGAGCATGCATTGTGGACATCGCAACAGTGGTCTTGTGTGATGTTTTCTGATGAGTTCAGGTTTAGCTTTCAGCATGATTCTCACCGGACTTTCACATGGAGAGGGACAGGTACCCATTACTACCAAGAGAACACCATTGAACAACAATGTCACAGCCATGCAGGATTGATCATTTGGAAAAGAATTATTGACTCCAGAACTAACTGTAACCATGTATTAATCATAACCTATATTCAGAATGTAACCATGACAAGCCACATCTATTGGGATGCCATTCTGGAATAGCATGCACTTTTGTGTCGGGGTGCCATGGATACAGAATTTTTGATTATGTCTGTCTTCACCGAGCAAACATTCTAGACGAATGCCTTTAATTTGAGGATATCACTCGTATGGACTGACAAGTATACTCACCAGACTTGAATCCAATAGAGCATGTGTAGCACATGCTGGGCCGAAAAATAGCAGCCCATCAACCCCCTCCAATGTGTCTAACGGAAATTCGGAGAGCACTGCTTAATGAGAGGTGTAATATTAACCAAGGTCATATCAATAATCTGATACTCAGGATGCTTTGGTGTTGTACTGCTCGTCTGGGCTATTGCTGATTGTAGTGCAATTGTTTAAGGGCATATTATGTATTAAACATAATAACAACCATGTTATATTGGTTTTTGTAAATAGGTTCTCCTTTGAAATTTACTCCAGGGAATAAAAAAATCGCAATTTTTATTAATGATGTCAAACACTTAGCATCTGTTTCTGCTCTTTACCTTTTGTATAATAGACTTTATAAATAAGCCACATTTGTTTTGCTTCTATCTCTTTCTTTGCCAGAACTTGTATTATCTTTAATTTATGGACACAAGTGTATATACATACACACACAGATATATATATATATATATATATATATATATATATATATATATATATATATATATATATATATATATACACTATATATATTTGTATAGATTTGCATATACGCTTTGTAAAAGAAAGATATATACAAACTTTAAATGTTAACATTTTATTGAAATGTTCATGTGAATAGAGCATTTGTATTTTTACTGTTAAAAACTTAATTATTTTACATAAAATATTTTAAGATTGTAAAATTTATTCATGATATTACAATATAAAACATAGTTTTCTATTCTTTTTAAAATAACTATCTTTAAGAGGAGCACAAAATCGAAATTGGGAATCGTATCAATTTGTATCCAGTTAATTCTCTATTTACAATGAAACTTTCAATTAAAATGAATGTTGCTAGGTTTGATTTGGCTTGTAACTCAAAGGTTATTTTTGGGACTCAAGGGTTAAACTAAAACCTACAGTTATAAGTAGATGCTGAACCATTACAAAGATATTCATTCATGGGGAACTGACAGCAATGACACTAAAATTTTTATTTTTCTAGTCTAACAGCAATTACGGGGAACTGTCTTAATTTGTCAAAATTTAATATACATCATATAAACAATAAATCTTTCAATAACATACTTACATTTCCATAATCTATAAAGGATACATATACACCATTTTTAACAATTTTTAGAATTTTTGCTCGATACCAAAGATTATCTTCAGGATATTTAGCAGCGCAAATTTCATTCTTTATAGGCACATTTCCAGAAAATGGAGGTGATTTTTCAAAATCTTTACGTAATTCTTCCATTAATTCTTCCAATTTTGGTCCTAATAAATAAAATTTCACAACAGAAAGATACAATTTTTGATGAAGTTTATGACTACAACTTTAAATAAAAGCAATACTTGAAAAAATTGTTAAACAAACAAAATTTAGACAAAATATTTCTAAAATTAATCAAATGACAAATGAATAAAAATATCCAATAAAATGAATATTCCAAACAAAAGTTTACTGCATAAGGATCAATAAAATATAAAATCTTTGAAGGAAAAAAATAGAAAATATGCATTTATTGACAGTACACATTCTGATCCAAACAGTTGTAATTAGAAACAAGAAATGGATGATTTCTGTTAACACTATAAAATAAATCATTGCAAATTCTATAGTAACTTCAAGAATTTAATCAGAAAACTATGTCATACATATAAAGAGAACTTGATCAAAACAATGAAATAGTATTTTCCCAAAACATTACTCAGATACCTAAGAAAATGGATTTTTTTTTAAATTTTTGATAGAAGTTTTTATGTAATATGCATATATTTTAAATTAATATTTTTATGATGCAATTCCAATCAAACATTCAAAATAATCTTATAAAAATAATATTTGATTAATACTAATCAAATATTAAGTTCCACTAAGAAGCAAAAGTAGAGAAAATTTAATCCACACACAAAAAATTTCATTGAGATTTTCAATATTTGTCTAAACCCAAAAGTTTAACAAAATTTTCTGCAGATATGAACTTAAGGAAAATATTAAAATGCAACAACAAATAGATGTTAACAGAATAATTATGAATAAATGTTATAACAAACTGTACAATAATTGATTCAAATTTATAATTAATTCAATTATCAATAGTAAATAAATTAGATTATAAACTGACTCCACAAAACAAATTATTTACTATATAAAATTTTTGTATTTCATGCAGGAAGAATATGTCTCTAGATGATATTTAAAAGAAATCTTTTTTACTTCCCATTTTTTTGCACATGCTTAATTTTGAATGGGACCAACAGATTGAAATGGATTCTAAAACATGGTAAGCATCAAAGGATGAATTAAAAATCAAATCTATGAGCTG
The DNA here is from genome assembly GCA_030067965.1 of Latrodectus elegans. NCBI lineage: Eukaryota > Metazoa > Arthropoda > Arachnida > Araneae > Theridiidae > Latrodectus > Latrodectus elegans. The sequence continues at coordinate 46,990,340 of CM057809.1, forward strand.
CTGACACACAGGATAGAGTGCCAAAACCATTAGACTACTTATTTATTTTTTGCATAATATAGATATAATGCAAAATGATATACAATTCAGTTTTACAGAAAATAACCATTGTTTCACAAATAATTTGATAATTGATTGATTGATTGATTTGTAGATAATTGATTTGCAACTTGAATTTGTTTTGTGTACCTAAACTGAATAAACAAAACATTTCTTCCTAAATAAAATCATATGATAAAATAAAAAGTGGGAAAGAAACTTTAAAAAATTTATGCTTTTAGGAAACAGATTTGAATACATAAAAAATAGAAAATTGAAAATGAAATAACCATTTAGCTGTGTCAGATAGACTATAAAGATATTGATGAAACTATATTTTAACAAACACAAATTCCCATATTAATATTAAGCAAATTTTAAACTTGTACTTAAGTATAATGATCTCGCTTTTCAACTTGAAAGTAGCCTACACTAACTTATAATGGATAACTAACTTCAGTTGATAGATTATGTAACTCATTTTTTAAAAGTAACAACTTAGGACTTGCAAATATATACAAAAAGATCCCAGAAGAGAGCTCTTCAACAATTACGCAACACACTAGGTTGTCACTCTAATATATTTCCATTAAATCATACATGAATATTTTTAATAGAATGGATTGATAACTACAAAAATTTGTTACATATATACACCCAGCACACTAATTTACACATTTTATGTAATATTAAATTGAGGAAACAATTTCAGCTTTTAAACACTTAGCAAAAAAATTAGCTGTAACTTACCTTCATCAAAATGTTGAGCATAAAATGCTAAATCTGAGGAATCTTCTTTAGCTTCTGTGATCGTAACAGTTTTGTAATTAACAGTTCTATCTGACTTGTCCTCTTTAGGCTCATTCTGTGAAGGTTCATAATTTTCCCATATCTAAAACATAAAAATAAATTAAAAGCAAATTTCTAATACATATTCAAATCACAAGTCTTTTCAGTTTAAAAGGTATTTACCATATATAGCTGATTTTAAAAAAATTTACTGTATTTTGAATCAATTTTTTCTTTAGGTAATATTTGTTGGATTAAAAATTTTAACTTTTAATACAAAAAGGCAATAATTACTGATTTAACAACTTAAAAATATACTATAAAAAATCATTATCTGGATTTACCATAGCAAAACAAAATAATTTAATGACTGAAATATCTTTATAAATTAAACACATCAGAATTGTGAATCAAATCTACTATAAACTTAAATGAATAATCATGTTTCTACTACTAAAATCAAAGATAATTTTTTTTATTCTTTATAGATTTTGCAGCTAGCAAGTAATATACCTTAATGAACTTTTCATATTCCTTTGTACATTTTTATATACTTAGTTACATAATTTTAAAAAAAATACTAGACAAATATATGCAACACAAAAATAAACCCCTTTACAATTGCTCAATCACATTTTTTGATATTTTAACAAGAATTTATTTATTAGAATGCTTTTATTTTCATAGTTATCATAACTAAATACATAATTTTTCATATAGAAAATATTAAACATAAATACATTGAAAAAAAAAGCATTTTTACAATATTGCATATACATTCCAATAATAAATACACAAAGAATTTTAAAACATAAATAATTGTTAAAAAAATGTATTGTAGTTGTTGTGGAGAGCAAAGTGGCAATAGCAGGTGTGTTCCTCTTTTGTTATGTTTGAGCAATGACTCAGTGCCACAGCTGATTAAAGCATAAAGATTCTCCATTTATTTTTGATTTTGCTGTCATCATAGTGTTGTAATAAAATTTTCTTGTCGTATGATGAGCTGCAATATTTTGTTTATCAGTAAAAAACCCTTTCACGATTAAGATTACATAACATAGTTGTAAAATACCAAAAGAAAGCTTAAATGATGCAGAAAAAGTGAATTAAATTTAACATAATTAAAAATGCATTCCATATCAAAATTTACTAACAATAAATTAAAACTTTTTCCAGAATAAATGTTAGAATGATCAAGAAGGGAATTGCTCTAAAGGAATTTAAGTGGCTTAAAAATTAAATATACATTAAAAATGTAAAATGAAATAACAATGAAAAGCTCATGTACCCTAATTTTTTTCTTTTGAGCTTCATCTTGCGCTGTTTGCAAAGCTCTGTAATAAGGACTTCTAGAAGCTGTAGCGTGAATCTCTGCAAAACCTTCTCGAACAAGAGCTTCTGACAAATTTATTCCATCAATCCATAACCAACCGATAAAATTACCTCCTTTATCTTGTGATTCTACTTCAATCTGAACCTAATTTCAATTAAGAACTAGTTAAAAAAATAAAGTCAGGACCTTAATGAACATAGCAAATTATTAAAACAACTTTTTTCAAATAGAAAACAGGAAAAAAACACACACAATTTGCTATTAACTCAAAAATTTACATTTCATACACTGTCAAATAAGAATTAATATTTTTTATACGCAATATGTAAATAACATATGTAAGAGCATTAATTTTCAAGTAGACTAAACTAAGCTCTTTTTCTTCTTGAAATACATTTTACCCTCTAAATGTATGCTCTTATTCCTAAATTCAAAATTTATACCTTAAATACATGACAATTTTTCTCCATACATAAACTTGGCAAGTATTATAAAATTTTGAATCGGTTTCACAATTTAAATGTAATAGCTTTGAAATAAATCTAATTCATATACTTCAATTAAATCATTTCAATATGCTTCACGATAAAATCATTTTAATAGTCTTTCATTAAATTTTTCTTCACTAAAGATAACGTTTCAGGATTTTACATGTTGGAAGAGTTCATTGTCATAACAAGGGGCTCCTTTAGCCTTTTGTAACAAATTCAAACGAGTTCTTGCTTATAACAATTTCTATAACTTTAAACTTACCAAATATGGTAATTTTTTTTAATTATTAGATAACGAGTTTTTTTAATTTATTTAATTTTTATTCACTAAATTATATGTTCTGTCCCATTTTATAGTAACCAAGAGGCCCTGGGGTGCGAAGCATATGTCATGTTTAGGTGGTCAGCCTAATATTACTAGATAGTTACCTTATATAAAATAACAAGAAATTTTCACTTTTCGAATACAAGTATATTTACCCAAATACAATTATTAGATAAAGTTTCCAGGATGATTTTATCTTCAAGATATTTAATAAAGGCAAACTTTTTCTGTTTACTTTCAAACTTTTAAAACTATCAATATGACATACACATTCTAGACATTTCTATTTCCTTAATGATACAATGGAGGCTCACCATTCTTGGTTATTTACTTATACCAATAAAGGAAATTATACATAAATGCATTTATATAAATATATACACACACATGTACGTATGTATAGCTTATCAAGAGTATCCTGGTTATTGAAAAGACACTTTCTGCCAGGCATATTAAATAATTTATTTCAATGCAAAACAAATTCATCCCAATTCACAGAAATTTTGTGAAATTTTCACCAAAGAAAATATGAAAAGTATATTTGAATTAAAAAAATTTCTACTTAAATATTAAAACTCAATGGTTCTTGTGTAATTAAAAAAACAAAAACAAATATAAAAATATTTAATTAAACCAACTATTTGATTGCACACCAGGCCAATCTTTGTGATTATTTCCTTTCCTGATTAAATTGGATTATCATGAAATTATTGTGGCACTAAATTTTTATTTTAACCAACAGTTACAAATACAATAATCTGTTATCGATCATGCCACCATCTAGTTGAAACAACTAGATGGTGGCATGATCGATAACATCTAGCTAAAACTCAATTTAGTTTTTGAACAATTTATTGAAATATTTATAAATGAAATAAATAACGAAAAATAAACTGTAACATTTTCTAAGAAAATAAATGCATCTAAATAAGAAATTTCTACGAGTTATATGAACCCTGTATAACTGATGTGAACTATTTTTAAATTATCTCTGTCAAAGCTTTTACCAACATATTTACATTTACTCTAGATAAAAGTAATAAATTGATTACTAATATTCTGAATTTCTTGTATTTAATTACATTACAACATTAGTACTGCACAACAAAAAATTTTATTCACTTTCATTTTTCATCTTGTATAAATTTGGTATAAAGCAGAAATTAAGGAAAATAATCTAACATAAGAAAATTTATCATATTCATCCATAATTATATTTTTTTACTAGAAAGCAATATATCTGGAAATAATTAACAAACACATGTAAATAAAATTACTGATAATATGGTTTTGATCGTTGATTTACTATTACTCTTCGCACACGAGAGTTAATTTGACTAGGACCAAATTGTGATTTGGAGATGATTCTAAAGGTCTAGAATTTATCACTAACCACACATAAAAATTCCAGGCTTAAAGATAACAGTCCTGGTGACTTGTCTACCAGTTTGGCCTATACATGAATTATTTAAGAAAAAACGCTATAGATAAAAAAAAACATAAAACAAATAACTGAGCCTAAATGACTAGTTTTAAAAATATTTTTAATTTAACAGAATTTCTAACAGAAGGTAAAAATACAAATCTGCTAAATAATTCGAAATATCAATGTTTTATTTTCTTCTTTAAGAATCAAGTATTTGAAGAGACCAAGGCTACTTTTAGATTAAAGATTTCTAAGCATAATTTTGAAAGTATTTTGTTTTTACTTAAAATGTGTGCAAAAGGTAAAAATATATACAAATATTAAAATGACGAATTTCATAATTTTAAAACTATTTTTTTCAGTGCCAAATTACTAAACACAGTGAAAAAAAAACTAACTTCTTTTTGCAAACATAAATCTCTAGTATAAGATAAAGCTTCATCACCATGGGGATCACCTGGAATATTGTCTCTGCTTGATTTAGCACAACTAATACCTATAAGACATTAAATATTAATGTAACTCAAAAAATTAACAATTATAAAATGAAATAACCAGCAAATAAGGTGAAAATTATACCTGCTAACAAATAAGTCAAAATATAATTTTGTCGAGGTAAAAATATACGTAATCTAGATCCAGTTGTAACAAATTCTACAAGGCCTTCAGTCTTTCCTCCTCTTTGAATTAAAGGAAAATACTGCTTGGCAAGTTTTAAGTCCTAAAAAACACATTAAACAATAATCTAATATGCAAAACTTTTACAGGTAATCAAATGTTATTGTGTCATTAATTTAGATTTTATGCAAGGCAATTATATACAAATCTTCCTGCAAATTTTACATCATAGAACGTTTATCACTTTATATAAAAATAGAAGAGCACACATTTTAACACATTCATAAATTAATATACAAGTTTCACTTAAATATAAAACCAAAATTCTTATATTAACTTTAAGAGTTACGAACTCTTTCGCAGGCTTTGCAATGTAATATGTTTATCATATTGAAACTGAATGATCAGAATGAAGAGAAATGAAAATGCAAAAAATACAAACTTACCGTTCTCATTGAAACAGAAGTAATTCAATGAGAACGGTAAGGTCTACTTTAAATTTTGCCAAAAAGTGAACTCAAATTACACCTAAAATCAACCAGGTTAATTTGAAACACTTCATATTTTTCACAAAAATAGCTTTACTTCATTTATAGTGAAATGAAAATTTTTTTCTTTTAGACAACTGGATCACACAATAGTGAGAAAACATAAGAATTCTTAATTAAAATCAGATAGCTTTAATATGAATGAAATAATTACGAAGTCATTAATAAAACGCTAGATCAGTTTGAGGATTCAAACATTTAAAGATAACAAATTTGGATTTGAAACTAGATAGACATATTTGGAAAAAAAACTACTTAAGATTTGCAATATAATTTCCTTAAAAAATTGAATACCCAAATATATGCTAAACGTAAAAATAGAAGTTGTGGTACTAAAAACGCCTACTCATAACTATCTGGAGAAAAGCTGATTATCTAATAGTTTATGACTTAAAAGCTGTTTACATTTATGCTTGTTACAACTTTGCCTTAAGTTCCAGTATTTTTTAGTATTACTATAATCATTCATGTTTAACAAATAAGTCTTTCCAGTTTGTAATATTTTCTTCAAAAAAAAATAAATATTAGAATTACATCTCTCCTAGTGATTGTTTTAAAATTTAATGACTATGATAAGAAAAATTGAGCAAAAACTTAAATCAGAGAGAATTTACAGTGAGAAGAAAAACATCAAATTCAAACAAAATTTAAAAATTCACAATAATATTATTTATTCTATTTTATATTGCTCGATTTCACAATTTAACAATGGTAATAAAAGTTTAATTTGTAATTTGAAATTTTAGACTACTAATTTGGCATGACAGTTTCATATTGTTAGAAAATATAAATTAACGGTGAAATAGTTTTGCTCTGGTAGTTTTTCCTTAAATATAACAAACAAGATTAACAGCATAGCCTAATTTCTAGACTCCTAGTCAGAAGGAAAAAAGATAAATGTGTATTCTAAATCAACATAATATGTACAAACTGATAATTAAACAAGGCTGCAGTTTTATTATATATAATGTTGGAAAAAATACCAAAGCTTAAAGTTTTAAATTAATTAAAATTTGGGTATGAGAAGAAAATTACCCACCACTATCTAAATATTAATTGATATAACTTAATTTGTCTACAACACACTAAACACAGCCACAAGTGAATCGATCTAGGGGGGGGAGTGGAAACCTTGCATTTAGAAATAATAACATATTCAAATTCAAGATTAAGTACGCATTTTAAGTAACTAAGTTTAATTTTACCATTACAGCAATCTGAAAAAAAAACCCAAAGTAGGGCTTAACAGAATCCCTTCAAGATGTTATTTAATTCAAAGTACATGCAGTGTTTAAACAATTGCAAATCACTTTGTGCACTATATTCAATATTGGCAAACAGGATTCTTCAAACTGTACTGATTTTGTTGCTTTTCATAAAATTTTTAAAATAACATTAATAACATTAAGTCAAATGATATCTCCAAATGAAAACAACCAGAAATAATGTAGAAGAAATTTTGTTGCTACATAGTCAATTTTTAAAAATGAAGGCTAATTACACAAGTCAATCCTCACCTGAGGTAGAAATTGAAATCTTGATATGGTGACTTGAACAAGAGAGAGCTAACAATGTAGCAGCCAGTAGGGTTAAAAAATAATGAAGAGGAATGTATAATAGCATATGGCAGAAATGTTTACAAGTATTTTCTAAAAACTTCTGGCATAAAAGCTGTATTTGATCGTTCAGTTCATTAGTTCAATCAATACATTTTGTCCACCTTTAATAATAAAATCAACAAGGCATTCACACGATATTAAAACTTTAACAGATAATTTCACTAACTAAATATATTTTAAATGTTATTTTATAAAGCAAAATCTTCAAAAAATAAACAATTTTGTTTCAAAATAAAGGATATACCTGAAATCTGCATTAAAAATTTCTAAAATTATATGAGGGAAACATTACTAGTCAATATTATTGGTCATTTTTTGCGGGCAAGAGTTAATTAGACCGGGACATATGAGTTAAAAAACTATTTTGAAGCACTACAAATATACAAGCCCAAGGTGGGATTTGAACTCTGAAACTGTTGAACTGAAGGTAAAAGCGTACTGATTTGTCTACAAGCCTCACTTCAATATCAGACAAATAATGGAAAACCAAAGAATTTGGAATCAATACTCAGCATCAATTTATTATTTTCAAAAAACAAATGATTAAATAAACAGGAAACTGCTTTTAAATTCTATGAGGGAATTTAACATTCCTAAAATGATTGGTAGACTTAACTTTAATAAACACACGTAAAAGTTGCAATATAGATTACAGGAAATCATCATGATGATTGTTTTGACTCAGTAACACCCTGGTCTATCTTCTCTTTAATCTTCTATTGGAGAAAATACAGATATGAACATATACTTTATAAGAACAATTTTCAACAAATTTACAGATACTTGTTTCTGCTGATAATACAATAGCCAGAACATCTGATGCACTAAAACAAGCATTTTTTTTATACTAAAGCAATGAAAATTAATCCAATCTTTAATCAAAGCAAATATATATTCTGACTTTTAACAAAGCACAAGTCCTTTCCTAGAAATAGGCAATTAATGCATATATCTAAGGAAATCCACAGCAGAATTGATGCTGTTAATCAATGTTTTTTTGGTTTAAAAAAATATTTCAAGTCTAAATTCATTAGAAGAACATCCAACTAATATATTAATTCTAAATAAAGCCTGTTTCAACTTATTCAGTTGAAACATGAACAATGACAAAAAAATACAAGGACACACTGACAGTTTTTGAGAAAAATCTTTAACACTTTAGGGGTGTCCAGGTAAATGATGTATGGGAAAAAGTGTGTGTGTGCATGTGTGTGAAAGTTTTAGTAGCATACAATGGTTTTGGTTTGTTTGTCCCTCAATGGTAATTTTTTTAACATGAGGGCTAATTAGACCGGAAACTACGGTTTAAAGTGGATTCTGAACCACTACAAATATCCATGCCCAAGGTGAGATTCGGACTCGCAAACTGTTGAAGTTAAGATGGGCTGGACACATAATTAGGATTTAATGACGACAAGTCACCAACAGATTCACAAGACTGGGGATATTTGAATAAATTTCAGATGACAACAAAAACTGATATCGGGTCTTCATCCTAGGATTCTGAATGAGTGCTAATTCAATAATTAGATTACTGAGGCAGAATGGATTCATTCAATGATTCTATAACGTATATTCCAGAGTGAAAGATATGTTTGCAACTATCATCGCAGAGCCATATCTTTATTTTAGTCAACAGTTATAAATACAATCCAGTATTTATCACGACGCCATTTAATGGTAACATTCTGAGCTATTTGGTTTTTGAACAATTTTATATATTGAAAATCTTAATATAAGAAAAAACTTGGAAAAATTATATCATTTTCTAACAAAAATAAATGCAACAAGGTAAGGAAAAATTTTTCCAAGGAGTCCAGTTAAGATTCCAGGAGTTTCAAGGGCCTTTAAAACAATTTTTTGAATTCCAGGAGTTTCAAAGAACTGCACAAAACCTGGATTCCTGATGTACTTATAAAGTTATGCATGTCACATGTTAATCCTGGAGAAATTGTAATCCTTGAATTACCTCAGGTACGTATTTGAGAGACATTAAAATTTAGAAACTGATTCCAAAACCAACTTGCTATGGAATGGTCACCATTTAGGTACCTTGAAATTTCAGATTGTCTTTTGACTTACTTCATGTTTATTAATAGTTCTAGGATGTAATTCAGCGGACAAATGTAATCTCAAATTTATTTTTTACACTTTAGCAGTCTTTTGAAATAGTTCAATCTATTCCCTATTCATTGAACAACAGCTTCTTTTGGAAAAGCCATTTTAAACGACATATTTATGTTAAGTAAGCAGCATATATACATAAATAGTACTTTTTTGCATATTGATACTCAATGCTATTTCCTTTTATTTATAACACATCTAAATTTCAAGGTATTTTAAATTACATTCAACTGACTTATTGGATTTACCAATTTGTTACTCAATTTTTAGGAACCAGTATGTTTGTTTGTTAGACTGAAAATAATCAGACAAACCTGATTTTGTTAAAAAAATATAAAAAGGAACACAAATAAAAGAAATGATTACCCCTGATAAATCAACGATTCGGAGAATCGGTGCTTCCTTCTTACTATGCATGCCCTTCCCAGATTTTATAGCTTTTGTTTCAGCAGAAAGAAGCTCATCATAATGAGCAGACCTTTGGTCATCATCAGCTCTGTATCTTACAACAGTTGCAAAGCCTTTGCTAACTAGTGCTTCTGCAACATTGCTAAAAAAAATTAAAATTTTAAGGTCACAAAAAACATTTAAAAACAAATTGAAGTTCAGATTTTAAATAAACACATTTTTACAAAATTTAAATTGACTCACATTCCCCCAATTGTTACAGTACAGCAAATTTTCTCAGGAAAATTATTATTAGCAGGTTGCTTGTAATCAACAGTAACATTGACTTTTTTGCCTATCAGTTTTTTCCTAAGAAATTCACGGGCCTCAAACATATAAGGTATCTCATACAGAGGCCTTACTTTTGCTTTATTGGAATCCTGTGCATTTTCTGGCATCCTGAAATTAAAAAAATAACGAGTTTGATAATGATATTACATGAAAAATGTTTTAACAAACTACATATAGTAAACATAAATATGAAATGAAAAAATAGATGTTGAATATTGGCAGTAAATCAGAAAACAAAAACAGCATTTTAACAATCAGTAATAGGACTATAATAAACAGTTTGGTTTTCATCATTCCCCAATCAATTTTTTGGTAACAAGGAGTAATTTGACCATCAAATACAATTTTCAAGGTGTACTCCAAAACAACTACAAACATTTAACCAAGGTGGTAATCAAATTACTATTAATAACAAAAGCCAGTGCACTTATCATTCAGCAGTTTAGTATGGATTATAGCTCAACAATTTTTTGTGGGTGACTAATTAGATCAGGATCTATAATTTAAAGTGGATAACAAACCCTTACAAACATTCAACTCAAAATGGGATGTGAGCTTTGAATTATGAACCAAAAATCAAAGCACTAATTGTATACCTGGCAGGTCAGTAATCATTCAACCGGTAATGCAGCTTGAAATCTATACATTGAAAGTTAGAAATAAATTATAAATTTTAATAACTGAATGCAAGTACTTCATCTCAAAAACACAGTTCTATGAATTGATGCATTATTAAGATTTAAATTAAAATTTATTGCCAATATTTTTTTAAAAAAAGGGAAATTCCATCTTTTACTCTATTTTAAAATATATCAGCATCACTTGTTTTACATATTGTGTTGATTTTCCTAATTATGAATAGTATACTTTTTTGGTACATAAAAGGTACAGTAGATTCCAGAATTTATTAGAGGTTTCAAAATTTCCAAGTTTTCACTATAATTACGAGTAAACAAAAGAAAAAAATGAGAAAAAAACAAGTCACAATATTGCAGTTTCCAATGTCATTCATTATACCATCTTTTTAAATTTACCTTCCGCTACTGATAATCAGAAAAGCAACTTTAAAGTTATCCTTCCTTTTGATTTATTTGTCAATCAACAGTCACTTTTTAACTCAAGAGTGATAACTGGACCACACCTATTGTTCAAGTGTATTCCAAACCACTATAAATATTCAAACCCGAGAGGCGAATCAAATCCACAAACTGCTGAACCAAAGGAGAGTGCAGACTATTCAGCTGCCAGTTTGGCTCATCTCCTTAAGGATTTTCCTATTTTTCTGTAGAGATGAACAATTCTTTTCCAAACTGGTACTTCAGAACAAAGAATCAAGAAGAGAGGTGGCTTTATGAAATTTTCTTTCACAGCTTACATTGAAAATGCTTGCACCCTACAGTGATTTAATCTAGTAATCAGAGATTTCACTTTGTGGTTGCTCATTGGTCAGTAGAGAACCAGCTGCTCAACTCTTTAAGTTAAGTTCTATTTTAAGACTCCACTCTTTAGTTTTTTACAAGCTCCTATTCCCCAGTTGTCCTCCCTGGTTTCTCTTACATTACCTATTTCATAAACAAGTAACAGCTAATTTTCCTCGTCAATATTTTAAATCATATCAGCTGCTATAATTATGTGTGTAATAGTATCAAATTATAGTAATATTGTACATATTTTTTTGTATACTTGAGAATTGTTTCCTTTCAATGAGTGAGCTGTTTTTAATTTGATCCTCAAAATGAGTGATTTTGCCCATCTCTAATCTTATACATACTAAATATTACACATCATTCTTTCCACAATAAAGCAAACTATTAATAAGAGTCAGTTTCATAACCTATTAGTTATGCTGGTATAATGTAGGGTTATGATAGAAGAGAAATAATTGTAAAATCTAAGTAACATTTCTATGGAAAATAAATTTTGACTTCAACAATCGGTCACTGGAACTACTATAGAAAAACTCATTAATGAATAAACACATTTCCAAATATAACTTTGAAAGCTTATTGTAGTTAATATTCATTATCTTTCTCCATTTATTACACAACAAAAAAATTTATTTCTTGAAAGATAACTCTTACTAGGGGATATTTATAAATTAATAGTAATATTTTAACCATTTCCAATATTTTATTAAATATATATGAATGGTTTACACAAATACCTCAGCCTGAATAAAATATTGCAGAATCACTGAAATACAGAACTAAACTAGTAAAAATTGTGCCTGTGGGAAAAGCCAGACTTTAAACTTTGTAAACCAATTTTTGTCTCATTATTCTTTCAGTATTTTGTGCTGTGGGTAACACTTCCCAAACATAAAAACATAGGCCACATCCTTTTCTGTTTGAAGGTTAATCTATTCATAAATGAGCAGATATATAATTCAAGTATTTTAAATAAAATTAAAAACTTGCATTTCAAAAGTTTACTAATTAAATTTCTACAATCAGGAACTATTCAATACAATTTCTTCACAACTCACTTGATGAATGCTGAAATATACAGAGAAAAATATACAAACCAATAAAAATAGAAAATTCAAAAGTTGTACTGATATATAGAGAAAATTTTAAAAATCAGTACTGAATACTTAAACAATCTACAAAATCTGAACTGACCTTGGAGGTCTTATACTAGCAAGGAATATTTTCTTGGTGCTTCCATCAGCTAATCTTATAACCATAGCATCAGCCATTATTACTTCTATAACTTTCCCTTGAAATTCACGTTCATTTACATCAATAACAGGACCACTGGGTACATAATCTTTCCAAATTCTAAGGCGACGCTCTTTAGCAAGCCTGAAAAAAATATATCAGAATTTTTTGAAGTGTAAAATAAACAATAAAAGCACAGTATTCATTACATCTAACATAAAAACAAACTTTTCCGCAGCTCGCAATTTCTCTATACCAGTAGTTACACACTGAAGACTCCAATCCACACATTTTGCCAAACCCTCAGCTAATAATAATTCTGTAATGTTTCCTTTCTGAAAGAAAAAAATCAATGGAATGTTTTAGAGTGTTGCTAGTTGTTGTACATATTACAATCACTAAGTTATTTTTTCACCTGTTATCGCAAACATTACTTCAATTAAATAGTTTTATTCAATAAAAATAGTATACCCACAAAAACTTTTTACAGATGATCAACAGGTATAAATAGGCATTAAAAAAATAGATTTTTTATAACTTTATTTCTTTGGTCTCATACATAATGATATATCTAATTCAATGTGAAACTTGGGTGTCCATATTTTCAGCTAATTTCTTATAATTGCAGATATATTTAGAGTTCCCGGTCCTTAAGTAATTATCTAAATGTGAGTCATTAAGCTTTGTTCTGTATTTTGATTTCAAATATTTCATATTTGAGAACAAAGACTCACAATTGTATGTTGCTGCACAATATGAATACATTTTTTGTGCACATTTTCTTAATCCCTTAACTGGTTTGCCCATACGGCATACAGGCATTGATATTTTCTCCTTTCATTTTCTGGTTTGCCTGTATTTTTCATTATTATAAAGAAATCGTTTAGTATTAATATTTTTCAACAGGTGGCATGGCTGGCTTGTCCATGTAACTGCAATGCCTTTCATCCGGGTTTTTCTTTGTAGCGAGAAGCGGGAATTTTTCTGTGAAATTTTTGTTCTACTGTATTCAACGCTTTTGAATTTAAAACCTTGTCTTTTCTTGTGAAAGCTATGGATGGAATAAACGATGAAAATACTTTCTTGTTAGATGAACTACAATCTGATACCGATACTTCTTCAAATTATTAGGATTATTCCTCAGGTGACATGTAGTGAGCTCAGGTCTGATGAAGATTTGAATTCTGAAAGAATTTTTATCGAGGTTGATGAGAAAAATCCACCTGTTCCGTGAAATTGTAAACCATTCTTCAATGCATGTAGAATGTACTTGAGAAAAGCAAACATTTAAGGCTTTTTGGGTTCTAAAATTGTAAAGTAAAAAACATTGTAAAATCATTAAAAGTGAAAAAACAAAAAATTTCTTTCAAAAATTTTATTCAGTATGGTACTTAATTATACGCAATAAAAATATGCCTTTTCTAGTAAAAAGTTGACACCTTAAAGGGTTAAAATAGGATACTTATTTTCATCGACTAAGTTCCAAAACATTTTATCATTACTATGTGTTTTTAAAATAATATCACTTTGCAAGTTTATTATTTTTAATAACAGGTCTCGGATATTATGAAGATCGAAATATACCGAAACTACTTCAAGAACATCTTCAGTAACACTGAATAGATTTATGAAAAATCTTACAACGGGTTCTAATGCTACAAAATCTTCAAATCTAGAAGAAAACTCTTATATTAGCTTATCTATAATTTCTAAATATGATGTAGAAGTAAAATTTTCATTATTCAAATTTAAACTCTCAACAGTATATTTTATATTTGGGAAATGTGATGATTTTTTCAATAGATGGGATTTCAACAACACTAACCTGCATTTACTGCACTAATCATGTCAGCGATATGCTGATTTTTCCCTTGTATTTTTAAATTTAATTCAATCAACTTTGTCGTTATATCTGTCAGAAATCTGAGGTTGATTGGCCAATCCTTATTTTCTAATTGCTCGTAAAATTTGGCTCTTGATGCAATAAATTCCTTTATTTGTGGCAAAAGCATAATAAACCACTCAAGTATTTTACCTCTGCTCAGCCACATCACTTCAGTATGTAAAAGAAGATCTGTGTGAACTGTACGTCCTCATCTTCTAAAAGTAATTTAAACAATCTGTGTTGCATAGCTCCCGATCTTATGGAATTAATAATTTTTGTTACTATCGTAAATACGTGTTAAAAACCATTTGTTTTTACGCATAACATTTCCTGATGTATGAGGCAATGATAAGAAATAAATTTCGGAAATAAGGAATCCTGTCTACATAAGGCAATAAATCCTTTTCTCTTACCAGTTATCAACGGTGCCCCGTATGTTGTAATCGACGATAACTCTTGTACAGGTAATTCTACATCTGTTATATATTTTTTAAAAGTAGAAAAGATATCTTCTCCTCTGGTGATTCCCTTTAATAGCAGAAATTTAATTCTTTTGTTGTAAAATCAGAAAATACCATCTTTACGCAAATGGCTAATTGTGATATATTTGTCACGTCTGTCAATTTGTGCATCTGTAGCGAAAAGAAAATACAATTTTCCCTATTATTTGCTAATTCTGCCGCCAAATTCTCCACAATTACTTCAATTCTTCTAGTAATAGTTCGTACTGATAATTGCAACGTGTTTATAGCTGAAACTATTTCATTTTTATTTTTAAATTGTTTAAAAAGTGAATCAGAAGCTTCTAACATGGCTTCATTCACTAATTCTCCATCTGTAAATGATTTTTATTCTTAGCTAGAAAATGCAATATTTTATAAGATGTGATCTTTGCTGCTTTATGTTGTTGAAACGGTTTAGTAAAAGAACTTTGCAGGTTACTGAAGATTTTAAAGAAATAATTTTTTTCTTCTAATTTCAGAGTTCATTGGATTGTCACTATCAAAACTGGTATGAACGGTCTTAAAATGTCATTCAATATTACTTTTCTTGGGAATCGCAACACTATTATTACACAACAAGCAAATACACTTCCCTTTGTAATCAAGAAACAATGTAGATGTTCCCATTCATCGTTAAAATAATACGTTCTTTTTCTTTTACATTGATCCATGAAGGGTTTTGAAAGAAAAGAATTATTTTGGATTACTTGGTAGTTTTAAATGCACAGTCAATGCTTGGTCTACTAAAAATACGAGCACACACTAACAAAATATATGTGCGTGTTATTAGATATGCTCAAGGTTAGCAAACAGCTAATCTGTGCACAATCCTAAACTCAACTGACTACTTGCTGTATATCGCTGTTTGACAAGAGTAAGTAAATCACTCTGGTTATGATACATTTATGTAGTGGTCCTGTTGAAAAACGTAAACAAACACCAGACATGTAAACAAATGCCAAAAAAGTTAAACAACACGTATGGATACAAGACACACGGCGTAGGAATAAACTTTCTTACCAGACATGAGTGATTAGGCAGAGACGCTACTCAGGCAGTCTGATATCAGCTGTGGAACTGAGCGCTAGCAGCGGAACGCTCGCTGCTGCATTTGTGAACATTCATCGAAATTCATTAATTTTATCATTTCTTTATGAGATATGTCTCACTTAAACTAACTGAACTTAATAGTTATTACTAATTAAACAGTTATGTTTGGATTCAACTTTAATTGTTTTTTTTATTCATCGACATATCTGTAATTTACATTAGTCCAGCGATAGCGCAGTAAAAATCGATCGGGGATGCCATGGCGCCCGCGGGCGCTGGGTTGCCTACCCCTGTTCTAGATCATCCATGGACACATCCTCAGATTCACCATCTTTAATTGGCAGCAAAAATGGAAATATTTGAATAAAGTATCACACACTTGAAAACTTTGCCTCTTCCTGTTAATCCATACTTGGCAACTGTAAATGATACAGAAGATCTTGTTTTATTGGAAATTTGTTTACAATATAATCACAAGTTGTGTAATGTTTCCAAACATTAGAAAAAGTTTTTTTCTTTTTTCCTCCCTTGCATTACTACTGCATTATCAACTCAAAGTGTTATAGAATATTAATCATTTGAATTAGTTTAAAAGTACTTATATTTTCTAGTATTGCATCCCCTGTCAAAGTTGGAAAAGACAAGCAGCTTTGAAAGGACTAAAAATGGGATACAATTTCAAATCGCTCATTACTCCCAACACATGCGGCAGAAAATGGTTAATTTTGTAAAAGCTAAATAATGTTTGCTTTTTTGTCCAATGCTGATTCCTTTATAATGGTAGAAGTTTTGGTTTGAGTACATCCATAACGAATTACAAATTGTAATATTTAGCTCTTAACTACATCTCTAACTGGTAAATGAAAGAATATAAGATGCCGTCCTTTTCTACTCTTACGGTCTACTTCATAGAGCGACATCAGCTGATCCAATGTGTCTACAAAGCCCATATTTGCATTGTATCGAAAAAATGCTTCGGGGCAAATTATTTTAACTTTTGTGCCTTCTTTCTCTTTCAAATCAATTTGAACTAAATCAACCACATCAGGCGGAGAAGACAGGATGGTGATGCATTGTTTATCATTCCATTTCAAACCAATTAATATGACACTACTAACAGCTCAGTCAAATTGACCTCTTTTCAACTCCTGGCCTCTGAGAGTTTTCTTTGGGAAATATTTTTTGTTTAAATTGGCAGTTCCACATGCATATAGATTTTTATGCCTGTAAAAATCAAAAAAAATCAAAGCAATTCACATGTGGAACAATAATTATTGATAAAAATTTATGGTTTTTACCATGCAAACATTCTATCAATCACATGACAATGTTCTCGCTTAGACTTTTTTCTGCGATTTCTTTCTTTCCCGAACAAATCTCGCATTGAGATGCAAAGCCACTCCCATCATATTTTATCCATACTTTTAATCCATGTTTGGTTGGCTTCATCAGCACATGCTTTATATAGCTATGACCCTTGAATTTTATCGATTCATCTATCAATTGGTTTTCACTGGAATGTAGTACTTGCAAAAAAACTCTTCGACAGATGATCTAGTAAGGGATGATCTTTATAGAGGTGATAGAAATTTGCATCACCCCTTTGTGGTTGCAGCATGTTATCATTCAAGTGCAAATTGCTGAGAATTTCTGAAAATTCTCGGCATGACATGTGATGAGAGATGAAGGCATGACTTAGAGCTTCCTCATTAGTCCAGTAGTCTATATAGCTAAGCATCCTCTTTAAACTCATCACAATATTTATCCTCAAAAAAATTAATAACTCCACTAACGCAAGTGGGGAAAATGATATTCCACTTTGCATGGTATAGAGGTTGGTCTGGAAAGTAATTTCTACCAATTCAAGAGAAAAGCTCTAGAAAAATGGAATGGGGTTTTTTTTTCGGACAAATTTCACATGGCCCACTAACGTAAAATCCGGCAGCATCTTCACAGTTTGTTTAAATATCCAGGTAATGCTTTAGAGCTATGTAGAGGAGGCTAGTTGAGATAAATCATCTCCATCACATTCAATTGTATCCACTACATCTTCGCTATCAAACTGAGATTGATCAAGAGGTATAGGAACATTTTCCTCTAAATCACTATCCACATGCTCCGATTCACTACTTCACTACCAGAAGGCAATATTTGAAGCATTTTCATTGCTTCAGAAAGACTAAGTCCTCTATGTGCCATTTATTTGCAATAAATAAATTTAGAAAATTATATAATAATTATAATTACACTTGCAAGAAAAGTAAAATAAAAATATATAAATTCAAAATTATCTATACAATAAAATAAAACGAATAGCAGCGAAAGAGAAAATGGATAATACAAAAATAATGCACCTCTAACTAGAGATGCTTCGAAGTAACTGATATAATCCTAGGCCCCACTTGAAGCTTCCCAATTCAAGAGGCCCAAAAGGGTGTGGAAATATTTCCCATAGAAGCAATACTTCCCAGTAAATTTCTCAGCAATAGTTCATTCCTCCCCAAAAGAGAGTAAAATGGTAAACAAAAACACAGCCGTTTCCTTCATCATTGCGTTCAATGCTAATCCTGCACCCAATCATGAAGCAAAAAAGTACTGTTGCGGTACAATGTTCTAGGGGATGGAACACCTTACTTTATCAGATGATCCTACACATACTATCTGGCAGAGAAGACAGGCTTTAGAAGATTGTAAAGATTTGTGAAGTAATATAGAATAAATAGTTCAAGGTACCAGCAACAAAATAACACAAAAATTTCTTATCAAAAAATTAGGAAATATTCCTTTAAAATAAAGGGTCTTAAATAATCTTCTATAATTGAAAATTGTTGATGGTCTTATGTACTGCTACCACCTATCAAAAAGGAAAGATTAAAGAACATTATACGTCAAATTCTATCAATGTATCTTTAAATGCAAAGATTTAGTAACAAATAAAAATTTGGTGTTCCATTTCACCTGGAACACTGAACCGCAAAGGGTTAAGACAAAAGCTGGGTTTAAAACAAATAATTTCTCTACAACATATTATAAAGACATGTTACTTACACTCTCTATCATTTAAAATAACATTTTCTTTTTGTATATCATGAGCCGAATCTCATAACATGCTATGCTTTTAAAAAAAAAATTAATTATGGACTTGCTGTATGTGCAGCATCTTTAGTATCATATTTTTCTGTTTAAGGGAGATATTAGTTTCATGTTTGATATGAGATATAAGTTTGCTTCTGATATTCAGATTAAAGTTTTACATTTAATATCTATGCTGTTTTTTTAGACTTTTGTTTATAGAAAAAAAAAATATTTGCATGTTTTATATCAAGCCTGACATAAAACAATGAAAAAATTTTATTATAAGATTGTAAAAATTAGTAGTTTCCCTTCTACAATATAATATGGCATTTTCAAATAGAAAGTTAATTTTGTGATAAATATCAAATGACATTAGCACCAAGGAACTGACTTCAAAAATTCCATCATCATAAATAAAAAATTATTTTCAAGATTAACATTAGAGATTTGTATGAGGTACTTGATAACCACACTTATAGTCATCAATTACCTGCTCAACATGATGATTGCAAAAAAAATTTTTTTAATTGTTTTAGAATCTGATACGTACACTATTAATTCATATAGTACAAAACTAAATGATTAATAGATAAAACTACTTCCTGTGTTTTGGAAGTCTCCAAATCAAACACTACAAAAAGTTATATGGAAAAAAAGTATATAAATGAGTATGAGTTTATTAATGTTTTTCATAGATACTCAAAATATATAAATACTGGTACAAATTTTTCAAGTAATGATGCATAAGTTTTATATCATAATTGGCAGATATTCTCTCCATTTTCATTTCTTCAGAGAACTTAATCAGCTTAAAATATGAGATTTAAGGGAAATATTCAAAATCTTACAAATTGCTTAAAATTATTAGGTACATAAAATTTTATTACGCACTTAAATATCGTATTATATTACAAAACAATATTCAATAAGTCTTTAAAATTTCATATTCCCATTGAAATATATTACACCATAAATTCATTTTCACTCACGGAAAACTTCAACATTAGTGAAATAATGATGTAGAGTAATATATTGTACATTAATACATGTTACTTTATTTGCGACAATTATATCAATGACACAATTGTCAAAAAAAAAGGTAACAAATCTTAATTTATCTTTACCAATTAGTGTATACTATACAGATATACTACTAATAAACACAATAAAAAGCACCACAACATGCATTTTTAAATAGCATATGTTTTAAAAGCTGAAACTCACAGGATGAATAACTGTACCGAGAAAACTTTTATTGGATACACTTTCAAGTATGACTTCTACATCTCTTTGCAATAAGCGTGTTTCTGTAAAAAATTTTGCTTCCTCTGCATAAGGTTCTGGAGTCTGCTCTTCACCAACAAAGCCATTACACTGAAAATAAAAGATGAAAGACACTACTAAAACAATTAAAAATAAGGAATTTTCTTCAATTATAAATATATTTTCAAATGTTTTTGGGCATTACTATTTTGAATAATATGTTAAAAGATAAGCTGTTATTTTAGTTCATTTTAAATTAACATTTGAAAGAAATTAAATTTGAATATATTTAGTTATAGTAATGCAATGTTCAATGCGTCATTTAATTATTTACAAAAAAATGCAGCTAAAATACAAATTAATACCTACTCTTATACCTGACAGCATAAGTCTTATATAATAATATTCAGGAAAATCATCAGAATATAAAAGAACCCTCAAGGTACTACCATCAAGAACAGTTTCAACTATAGCTTTGATAGGCTTTAGGTTAAAGGAATCTTTAAACTTCTGAGGATCCTCAATTGTCCATCTCATATCCCTAACATGTTCAGAAGCATTAGGCCCATGCCTGCCTTTTCCAGCAGCTTTAGCAATATCTTCAAGCTCACATAACCTTTGAATAAACCTGTAGACAAAAATAGAAATCATGTAAGAAATATGCAAATTTGTATTTAAAATATCAATGCAAGATAATTTCTTATTAATTGATTTATAATATAGGTTTATTATACCCTTTTCTTAAATAAAATTAACAGTACAATAAGTTTCACAAATTTAAAAAATACTCACTCATTTGATCTAGCAGCTTGTCGGCGTACTTCTACAAGGCCTTCACTAACTAACGATTCAATAATATTTTCAGCATTAGCATCTATTGTGAGAAAAATAAGATTAGTTTTAATTAAAAGAAATTTTTAATACAAACACTTTTAACATTATAAATTTAAAATAATGCACTACTTTTACTTTAGATTGATTTTCATGCACAAAAACTGATTTACAAAAACTTCAAGCTTTCATACTTCTTACTAAATATGCTAACCAAACTGAATCACTAAAAAATATACTGAAAAACAAGAAACAGACATTCAGATTTTTTTTTTTTTTGTAGTGTCTATGATAGCTATATCAAAGCCGAAAGTTCTTATAAATTCTTCTGAAATTTCTTCAATGTATAGGTCTACCAATGAGAGGGAGCCTGTAACCCGTAGAAAGTGCATACCTAGGTGGCAGATAGGGGAATCTTCATTGTTTTACCTAATGGGTAGGAGGGAAATAAAATATCTCCTGTGGACTAACAGGCAGAAGTCCAACATTCCACGGCACGTGCACCTCTCTTCTATTCAGATATGATGTTTTCCTAAAATATTACTTTGTTCTGAAGTATATCTAATAAATATTAAAATGAGGTATAAGAATAAAATAATGTATATATAAGACAGACATTTTTAGGAATCACTAATTTATGAACACTCATGTTTTTATGAATTAGCAGCTAGTCCCAACCTGACACAATGATAATATTAACTTCCATTCAAAAACTAAAATTTTGAAAAATGGGGGGAAAAAATTCTTTAAGGACTTTCGTTTCTGACATTTCATTTATTTATTTCTTATAATCTGATATCAAACAACATAAGTGACACATGCAGGCATTTTTGGAACTGTGGGAACAATAGTTGAAGCCACATGGATATCAGACACTTGATGGTAAAGAACTTCGGCACAGAATTCAACTTTTTGAGCTTTCACACAAAAATACAGAAATAAAAAAATCCTAACTGTTTATTAGAACATAGAGGTGAACTCCTTAAATTTTTGGTTCTGTTTCATTTGAAGGAAGTTACATTTGTAGAGAGATTAAACTAATTTCACTGACGATTAGTAGCAATTGAACAAATAAACATATTTATCAGTTAAAGTAAAAAAAAAAAAATCTAAATTCTTTTAAATAAGAGAATTTTAAAAAGTAAGATAAAATTGCCCAAAAATATAAAATTCCAAAGAAGCTCTCAGCTATAGTATAAGCTTGCAAAAAATCCTTGAAAAAGAAAACAGTACCAGTAAGTGTTTCTCTCAAGAATATTACAGGGTGGCAAAACATCTTAAAATGGAAATATCTTTGCTTGCTAGGATGAAAAAAATGGGAGGAATGAACATTCCTCTTGATGGTATAATGTCATTAAACAGAAATCTGCTTTGCTATGAAACGGAACACACAAAAGACCAAAGTATCAGACTATTAGCTTATAAACATTAGAAACCAGACACTGTTTTAGAAAATTGTGTGAAATAGAATCAATAAAATGAACTCTGTTCTTAACTTTTTATCTTCTTTTGCATGTGTTTCTTATAGTGCATTATAAATGAAATACTATTAGAAAGAGTAATTTACAAAGATGAAGTAGTTTTGTAAAAAATCAAAAATCAAATCTCATAATAATCTAATAATTTATTTTTCTATTAAACTAATTATTTTATTAATCCCTATATGTTCATAAAAAGGAGTGTCTACTGTAACATATTTAATTTACACCTTAAAGTAGTATAAATAAAAAGAATCAGATCTTATTAATCTAATACATTGTTTTCCTATTTTCGGTACTTTTTTTTCTGAACTGTTTTATTGGTCTCTGAGTTTATAAAAACCAGTGTCTACTATATCAATAAGCAAACTGTTTAAACATTTGTACAGGAGAGTAAAAGGAGTTAAAACAATGTGAACCATGGTAATTACTTTTCCAAAAATTTTGAATCACATTTAATGTCATTGTTCAATAACACAGAGTTTGAAAATAAGGCAAACTCCTGATTATCAACAGAATTTAATTATACTTCTATTGCAAATAAGCAATTTCGTGGCAAATCCAAAATACTAGAAAAGGGGAAATAAATCAATACAAATATGCCTTTAAATACACTAATATATATATATATATATATATATATATATATATATATATATATATATATATATATAATTAACATAAAAATTTATATATATACTTCTTTAAAATAATCACTCAAAAAACTAATTGATTTGCATTGAAATACTCCTATATTAAAAATGAATGATTTTTTGGAATTCAGAGATGGCAATTAGAAGTTTACTGTATCAGATTCTCTCCAGAATATTTTGAATTATTAAATAATTGGTTATAATAAAAAAGCAAGTGAAATTATATTTTTGAAACAAATTTTAAAGTCACATTGTTCTCTCAATTTATAACAAAATTCTTTTCTTGTAAGAAAAAATATATAGAGAATAACAAAATCTTTTATAATGGTTTGACAATTTTTGATGACTTTTTGTACATAATAGTTCATTAAATGACACTTAAATTTTGTATTGCATATTGAAAAATTTGGCATGGCACACCATGAATTGATTTGCATTGCCATTATTTTTATAGTAGAAGCCAAAAATTGATTAACAAGTTAGAGCATTCACAAGTAGGACGATCAAAATATTTACCTGTAAATGAATAACTTCATAAAAGAAACCAATAAGAAAAAATGTTAAATCAAAAGACGTTAAATGAAAGTTCTCCAGAAATTGCAAATTAAGCATACAGCTAATAATTTCAGAAACTAAAACATCAAAATTGATCACTTAAATAATGCAATCTCTTGTAATAAATTTGTAAATTTTAAATTCAGCAAACATATTAACCAATACTATAAAAGGGATGCTGCAAGTTTGGTTTCCTTATCACTCAATAGTTACTTTTAGTACATAAGAATTGATTAAACCAGTTAGGTTTCATTTGCTTCTTACTCAATAGTCATTTATTTGCTATTGAGAGCTAATTAGACAGGGATCCACAATACAAAAAGTTGATTTAAACTACAAAAAACATTCCACCCAAAATGGAATTTGGAAACGCTAATTATGTTGTGACATTCTAATGCTTCAATTACTAATGTTCATAATTCTAAAGACAAAATGTTAACTATTCTACCAGCTTGGTGATGTTGCAAATTAAGTTTTGAAAATAAAAGCAAAATGTAAATTATAGGAAATATAAGAAATGTAATGTAACAAATGATACAAAAAAATAAGACTTTAGACTATAAATTTTCAATTTTTTCAGAAACAATGAAAAAATGCATTTTAAAACTTTCAGATTTAATTGTTACATTTACTTGATGTTTCACTTACATACAAATCAAAAATAATGAAAAGCAATTACTATATTTTTAATAACTAAAAGTTTACCTAGATAAACATATATTTACAAATTAAAGTAAAAACTTACCTAATCCATTGTACAGTATACCATATTCTCTATTTCCTAATGGGCCTTTATCTCCAAATGTCTTGGACTTTTCAAATGTGAAGAAAATTTTCTTGCCAATTAACTTTTTACGTAAAAATTCTCGAGCTTCAAATGCATATGGCTAGATAAAAAAAGTTTTATAGTAAGATACAGAAATGTAAAGAGCTATAACATTATTTGGAAAGAATGTAATAACCAATTCATCATTATTTATAAAATTTGATAATTTAATGACACTAAACACAATGAAAGTTTATATCCATAGGTCTCAGTAATTAGCAGATTAAATTTACAGTATAAAAACAAGCAAAATATTAAAAAAAAATAAACTTTAAAGTTAATTTAAATGAAATAACAAATGCCAAGAATTTTTTTCAGTATGAAAACATTTGAATTTTAAAATAATTTATAACTAATAGGATTAAAAATTTAAAATATGATCCAAACTTTTAATAAGAGAAAATAAAGACTTATTAAACTAACAATGAAGAAGGTTAATATGTGAAAGTATGAAGCAAGCTATTTTACATTTAAACTGTAGAAATTTTGAAATATCCTTTTATTTTGCTACAACAGGCAAATTAAAAAATTATTTACAAGTGAACAGGCAGATAAAATGTTATCAAGATAAAGCAGGTACTAAGATTTATATTGACGCACCAAATCATGATAATTTCATTAGTTTTACCAATGAACAAAATTTTATAATTATACAAGTATAAAATTCTTAATACTTTTGGCATTAAATATACTTTTGGAATCATCAATTAAGGTTGGTTTTCCCACAAGGTTTGGTTTGCAGCACAATGGTCATTTTTTGCACATGAGGGCTAATTAGGCCAGGACGTATGGTTTAAGGTGGATTCTAAATTACTATAAGCATCCTTGACAAAGCTGGGATTCAAGGTGGATTCTAAATTACTATAAGCATCCTTGATAAAGCTGGGATTCAAGGTGGATTCTAAATTACTATAAGCATCCTTGACAAAGCTGGGATTCAAATACATAACCTGTTGAACTGAAAACAAGATCTTACATGAAATCTGCATTGGATAAATTAAAATACAATGATATAGAATTTAGTAGAACAAATAATAAGACATTCATTTTCAATCTGAAAATTATAATGGATTTGGAGCTATAAAATAAACATTGCAGCTAATATTTCTGTTTTCTGCCATTAAAATTAAATAACCTGATGGAATTGGAACTCCCTATTTGATGGTAATTATTAATATTCTATATGTAGAAAATAATTTTATATGCTTATCAAGAAATTTCTAAATAACAAAACTTGTTTAAAGAGTTTTATTCAAAAGTAGTCATATTACACTTTTTAAAGAAGCCAAATTTAATTCTGAACTGATGTGCTAATTTGACAGAAAAGAATCAAAACTGGGTCAAAAGCACAAAACATTCTCAAAATTTCAAAATTTAAAGCGTTAGGATAACGTCTTCAGTCTAAAACCAACTGGCTGCCACATTACAAGCATACAGCCATTTTGGTGTGTAAGAGAAACATTTTCAACCTTAAAACATTATGAAATACATAAAAATGGATTTTTGAGCTTTTCTTATTTTTTTCAAACTTATGACTTCTATACTGATTTTATTAAAGTTTATATTCTAATATGCCATCTAGATACATGACAGAACTAATAAACATTATATTTGTTGTTACATTCAATAGTGTACATTTAAATTTCAGAGATCCTGGTATAATTAGCAAATACTTTTAATAATGAGAAGTGATCAAGGGTAAGTTTCATACATATAATCATTCTTATTTTTAATAGATTAGCTTACTCATGTATTTTATAAATAATTACAAGTTAAAATTGGATGTTTCATGTTAATTAAATGTTAAAATTAGATTTTAAAGTTAAAGAAAATCTGTTATCATAAAGTTTGTAAGACTAACTGTAAAATTTATAAATGAAATTTTTTTGTAGTGTAAGCATATGACGGGAAGTGTAAAAAATCAATTTGTTTTTCATGTCAAATGACTTAGAATATCAAATGTATACAAATATATACAGAAATGTTAATATATATAAAAATATCAAAGTTTAAAAATATCAGTTAAATAAGTTATTACAACATAAATACATTAACAGTAAAAATCTATATTTAATTACACAATTTAAACTATAATTTTCTTCATAGTTTTGTGCTAAATTCTCCTGTTGGTGGTTTTTATTTTAAAAAAAATTAACTGTTCTTGAATTAGAAATAATGTAAATTTAGCATATATATTCATTGGCTTACGATGCAATTAAATTGTTGGAATTTGCAAATCGAAAGCACAAAACAATTTTTTATTACTAGACTCAAATTTGCTTATATTTCTGTTCAGTTTATAATTAAAAGTACTCTTGATTAACAATAAAAGAATTCGGAAAAATAAAAGTAAATTGATTTTCATGATTGTTTCCAATTTTTCAAATCTACAAATCACAAACATTTTAATCTCACAAAATTAAAATGATTTAATTTTGTGACATTCAAATGAATCAAGATCAAGTGATTTATAAATTTGCTTTAAATTTAGTTTACAAATTAATATAGATTTCTTTCAGTTTATACATCTATAGGTTTTATAATATCTAACACCTTAATTTTAATTGAGAAAATATATCAAAACAGCACTTTTAAGCTTTGTTTAGAAATTTTTAAATGATACGTTTTGCATAATTTCTTTAAAAAAATACAGATTAATCACTTTCTCATGCATAACACATATCAACATTTTTAAAGAAAATATAGAGTAGAAATAAAAAGAACAGAAAATAAAATTAATATTTGTTCTTAAAACTGAAAGTTCATAATGCAGAAAAAAAAAATTAAATAGTGAAACAAATTTTTAACTAAACCTTTCTTTATAAATAAAGTACTCTAAGAAAAAATTTAGTAGACATTACATACAAACATAAAAAATGTATGCAAAATAAATTTCACAATTAAACACAATAAACTTACTTTCTTTTTATTGAGAAAAACATAGTAACAAAAGAAAAAAGTAACTATTTACATTTTTCTATTTCAAACTATATGTTCATTGAAGGCACTTTCTTCATGTTTGATATCTGAAATGTATTTTTTATTCCAATTTACTATGCTCTCTCTAGCAGTCATTTAGTCAACTTAGAATTCTTACAAACAAATAAGATCTGAATCCAGATAAAAATCCTGAATCATTAGATTAATTCTTGTCCTTTAGTTAAAGTGTTTTATTTAATCCTGCATGCAGGCCAAAATGATTTAGATATCCTTTTTTTAAATATCATTACAAATATACATTCACAAAAGCATTACACCTAGAATGTCAATTTCATAAAGTGATTTAAAGTCATGATCCAAGATCAAAAGTACTCCCATGATATTTTGACTTGTTGCTACTGATTACACTCAAATGCCTGCAAAATCAGAAGTTAGATTAGGCAAGAGCAATTCCACACACAAAACTTAGAGTGAATGTTACTTGAAGATTGCACCTACGAGTAGTTCAAAGTCTACTCAGATAAATCACACAAACATTTATAAAAATATTTTCCTTTAATTTCAAATTTAGAATCAAAACTATTATTCACCACACTAACACTTGATGTAGCAGTTATGGATAAATAAAAGATTCTCAAATAACAACATAGATATAGAACATAAAATTCTTAACCATAAAAAAAAGAAAAAACATCAAATGATAAGAAATAATTTAATACAAAAAATTATAAAAGTTCATTATAACATTTTCAAAAAATTTAGTTCATAAATGGGAATTAAAATTATTGCATCTATGGGACCAGTTAATAGTTAACAAAATTGGGAGTTTGTAATTAAGTTGGAAAAATTAAAGTTAAGAGTCCTTATTTCAAATAAAAACATCAAAAGCCAATAGGCTTTGAATCAGAAGGACGATTTTGAAAGAAAAACAATATGTGTAGGGAACCAAGACCAATGAGAAACTGTCAGATCCACAGTAACATCCAAGGTTAGAAACAAATATCCAAATATAGCAAGATTGTTTCAGTCACTTCTAACATACAATTAAAAAATTACCCTACATAAATTACCTATATAATTATAATAAGTTTCTTTTACAAGATACAAGATTAATAAGAAAAAATAATTTCCATAAAAACATCAGCTCACCTTATTATTTACATATATAAAACTTCATTTTTCTAATAAACCTAAGCATACATTTTTTAGCACCATAATTTCAAAATATTTTGCTTATTTCTCTATTTATAAAACTACACATTTATACTCCTACTAAATATTCTTAAATAGTATCATAATCCCTAATCAATATAAAAATATATAAAGTATTTTTTATATTAAGTTGTTTCATTTCAGAGTTAATATTTTAAAGTTGAGAAAATGCAATTTGCTGTAACTATTAACATTAGAATTTCAATAAGTTTTAATAACATCATAAGCATTTTTAATGAGTATTTGTTTCAATAAATGTTTAATAACTCTCTATTAAGGATAATAAAATTCTTCTATCTTTAATTAACAAATTCAAGTCAATTTTAAATTGCTTCTTGAACAAATCTAAAATTTCCTGCAAATAAAAAAACTAGACTTGTTAATGTGTGATATTTTAATTAATTTATGAAAAGACTCTACTTAATGGTTTTAAGTCATAATTTAGTTATTATACAAGGAATTTATTATTTTTTTTAATTACTGCCAACATATCAAAAGTTAGTCAGCTTAAAAGTTAGGAATCACAAAATAAAGATACCCAAAATGTTTAGTTATATTTATCAAATGAACAAATTTGCTTTAATAAAGCTGGTGACAATTTCAAGTGAGAATGAAACTCTAAGCTTGTTTTTATATTCACCTTAATTATCAACATCGCCTTTATAAATGATATTTGTAACTGGGTTTTTTCAGATGTCCACAATTTGTTCATAATAGAAAATACTTTCTACTGGAGCATTTGTAGCAGGTAAACATAAAATATATTCAATCACAATAGAAAAATTTTCATGCTGAATATTGTTGGCACGAAAGTTTTTGAATACTTCCATCCTACCCGTTTCCGTGGAAACATTTAAATTATTGATTCTGTTATTTTTTGCAATGTAATGTAATTAGAAATTAATGGAAAATCAAAAAATTCATTGTGTTTATTACAGTCAATATATTGCTTTTCAATTAATACATCCAGAGATTTTTAAATGCCTTCCCATCTGGGGGCCTTTATCAAATCTGTCCAATAAAATATCTCCATTTCTTTAGTAAAAAAGCAAGTTAACTGCTCCAGATATTCATGGCTTGTTTAACGAAATTCTGTAGCTGTTCTTTTCACAAATTCTTCATTGATATAAGTATCGTTATCTTTCAATAACATTGACAGACCATAAATGAAAGAAACTGATTGGTCTGTTCTGAGTTAAATTGTCTTTTAATTGAATAATTTCTTCTGCAGCTTCAATTGCCGATACAGTCCGACCTTCAAGTTTTAAGACTGCTTGATAAAAACTTGCTGACTGAGCAAGTAAAAAAATAAAACCACAATTTGGATGTAGGATCTTCAAAAAAGTTTTTAGAGACAAGGGACATTTTTCACTACTTAAAAAGTAGCGTTTTAATGGCTGATACATTTTTAAACCCCTCTCCAAAGCAGACATAAGAGTAAGCCACCTGGTTTTGCTATAGCTGAGCATTTGTTGATATTCCGTTTCAGTTTCAGCACGAAACTCCTTTAGAGCTTCAACTGGAATCGTATAAATATGAAAACATGAATATATCTTCACAATAACACTTTCCTAATCTACAGGTAGCCCATCTGCAGCAGATTTTATTGCACTGAGAATTACATGGGCTCCACATCCAATACCTATTAATTCTTTTTTCAAAGATGATTGTAATTTCCTTAGTACATTGCTAGTTCCTTGCCTAACTGCACTTCCAAAATTGATGTTCGCACTGTCCCCACAAAATGCTAAGATTTGGGCTGTCAAATTATTATCTGTCAATACTTGGTTTAACTATTTGACAATAATGTCAGAAGTTTCACCAGAAAGTCTTTGAAATCTAAAATTTATACTTGCACACCAACATAAGGTTGGAAAAACGCACTAAAATGGAGTATATTTTCTTGTTATTGTAATTTGACGTGTTGTTTAGTAATGTAATACAATTGCACTTATCAAGGTCATCTTTTAATTCTTTCATTGCTGTAGGCGTCAAAACATTTACTACAATAGCTTCTGATTTCGTGCATGCACATGTAAATTTAGGATCAAATCCTGATTGCATCAATTTTAATGCACATCATTAGAACAAAAACTATAGTTTTCTTGTATCATGTGATACGCCCAGACAACTTCTGCTGTGGCAATATCGCAGTCCTTCAAAGTTAGTGCATATGATTTCTTGAAAAAATTTAACATTGAAGAACTTGAAGCAGCAGCTGGATCAGCATTTTTATGTTTGTCAGACTTCAAATACAGTTCAATATCAATGCCACCACTGTAGGAAACACTAAATTCTGTTCGACACTTTTCCCATTTGACATCTGATAGAGTATTTGATTGATTGATACTGATATTTTCCTTATAAGCTAACAGTGAACGAACACTTTCGTTTCAGCATTTTAACTTGATTCCAAAGCAAAA
Source organism: Latrodectus elegans (assembly GCA_030067965.1). Taxonomy (NCBI): domain Eukaryota; kingdom Metazoa; phylum Arthropoda; class Arachnida; order Araneae; family Theridiidae; genus Latrodectus; species Latrodectus elegans. The sequence goes on from CM057809.1 coordinate 47,021,744, forward strand.
GAAATTTAAGTTATTTACTTCATGAACATCAAACTAAAACAAAACAAATACCAAGAAGTGTGAAAATGAAAAGTTTATCAATCAATAAGTCAACAAAACACCAGCGATATGATGTCTTGATCACACTTGGCTATCGTTTTGGGTTGATGATGACAACGCAGTCTCACTCTTGCACACCGCTAGCTTGCATCCAGTTAGTGCAGGTGTCACATTGCGATGGACTGCAGAACAGTGGCTGTCTGCTACTCAAATTTTTGTGATGTTTCTGAAAACGGGACAATTTTGCGTCCCACACTCCATTCCAGAGACACAGGGACTCGTAATTGTAAAAAGGGACAGTCACGTTCAAAACAGGGTGTCTGGTCACGTTACTCATAACTCACACGCTCAGACCTCCCTATCCTAGTGGTGACAACATTACTAATCTGGTCAAAAGTAGTAACCCTAACACTCAAGGTATCAGGTACAAAATTTAATTATATTTTAAAATTTAAATTTTGGGCAAATCCTGTAATTATAAGAAATAAGCTGACATAATAAAACTGAACATTTTAGTTTCAATAAAAATGAAATTTGCTATTTAAAGTTATGGTAAAAAACATATAATTCACACAAGAAAATTAAAACATATATGACTGGGAATCTTTTATAGCTGTAGCATTCTACTTACTATTGTTTGTAGGTTGGGATCAAGTTTACTAAAAGAAATTATCAGAAGATACTTCAAATGCTCAGTTGGACAGTCTTCAAAATTTTTTTATGCATTTCATTTTAGTAAGGTTTGTTACTTGCTTAAGCAATTTTTGAACACAAAAGCATTAGAACAGGACCTTTGTAAACCAGAATTTACAATTTAAAGTACATCTCACAAACTGTTAAAGTGAAGGCCAAATTATTAAATGCCAGCTAGGCACTTCTGGAAATTTCAGAGGAATTGCATCTTTGCCAATAGGTACTTTTGAAAATGGAATAAAAATCAACAGTAAATTCACGTAACAGATGAAATTTTATGGGAAAAACTCAAATTAGCAACAAGTTTTTTTTTAAGATATTACTATGTTGTAACTCATTTTCTGTTTTAAATTTTGGATAAGGATTTCTATGTCTGTATTTAAAGAATTTTAAAAAATCTTGAAACAGCAATTATATCAAAAGATAAAAAATATGACTCAAAATTTATTAACAAAAGCCCTCAAAGCTTCTTTTGTAAAATCTTTTGGAAATGAAGTCTCAGTTAGCTGATTAAATGCTTGGTATGTATTAAAGTCATAAGTATAACTCATGGGTGAAGGCTTCAAAACAGCTTCTGTTTGATTGGGCACTCGAAGACAGAAGACTGACTTGGCTTGTCGTATGCTAGCATTAGCGGAGAATAATGGTCTGGTCTTCATGCCTAGGGTGGCCCTACTAGGAGTTAACTCCCACCATGCATCAGCGAGATCACCCAAGTCACTTACTTGCCACTATGAGGCTGCCAGCAGACTGGAGGGGGTAAAAAGAAAAGCTCAGGTTGCTCTTAACAGATTTACTAGTAGTCACTTGAGAGGGATTTGTTTCTATAGAGGTCAGAAGATTTTTCCAACATGCAACACGTGCACTTCAGAAAATGCTTTCCCGAAATACATTTTGGACAGTCATCAATAGTCCTCTGACAACTTAATTAGAAATCATTTAGTGTTTTTGGACTAACTGAGGGTTAATAATCTTGTGAACTTTATCTAGCAGTTGTTAGACAAGAAGGATATGAAACAACAAAATCTCAAGAATTTTTTTTTTTTATTCAATTTGTATTAAAATAAAACAAATTGCCAAAAATAAAAATAAACTATCAGAGGAAATGTTGCATATGATGGGGATTGTGATTTGCAACAAATTCCTGTAAAATACTTTAGTTATCAACAATTGCTTTATTAATATCCTTACATCTTTTAGTTGACTTTTCGGAAAATCACATTAAAAATTTCAGTAAGATAATGCATCTTGCCACATATACAAATCAAGTAAAACTAGCTTCAGAATGAAAGAATAGAGATCTTAAGCTTACAATGCTGCTTTCCACATCCAAAGTTCATAGAAAAAAATTAGCTATTTGGCTAGAGTGAATGCAAATGATATGTCAAAATGAATTTTAAATGGGTATCATACATGAAAGGGACAATATTCTCAAATAATTTCTTTAAAACTTGTTTAATTTAGTATTTGAAGTTATCCATAAAAAATCAGTATTTGAAGTTATGTGTAAAAATAGTAGCCTAATTTATTTTAGTTTTATAAAAAAAAATTAACTGGTTGTCTTATTATTCAGTAAAATATGTGAATGGAAAATTTTTAAATTGTTAATAAAATATTTAATACACTAAATTTTATTTCTTAAAAATAATAAACACATATTTTATATTTCTCTGATTAACATCAACTTTATATAAAAAAAAAAAAGACTTACATTATTTATGATAAAAATTACAGCTATCACAATCGTTTGATAATTTCACGATTTACTGCATTACAACAGTCAGAAATCAAAATTAATCAGTTCAAAATTATTTATTCTTCTATAATAATATTATTAAACAAACATGAAATTGAAATTACACAAGGAAATGAAAAGAAATTTCACATTCATAAAAAAATATGCAACCAACATTTTTCTTTTTACTTGAATAAGATATTTGAAGATATTGGCACAAGCCAATGATTTCACTATTATTTAAATTTGATATCATAACAAGACTAATTTCAAAGTTATAATAAGTACAAGAAAAATTATCACAGTAATGATAGTTTTCATGGAGTCAACAGATTTGACAGGCAAGTCTACATCCATCAACAATATTTCCATCCAACACTGAATTGTTTAAATGAATCCCTTTCATTCAAACAATGAATAGAAACAAAGTCTAAATTTTAAAACTGTAAAGAAGTGAAGCTGTTTAAACCCAGTTTATACATTTGTCATTTAAAATCCTATAAACCTTAAATATATAATATATTCAAAATGAATAGTAATTTATACACAGGTGATCAATCAATATATTTGATGATATTCGCAAATACCACAAGTAATTTATGCTATGTAATATTGACTTTAAATACTGTTGATTTTACTCATGCAAATAAACGATCTATAAAGCCAAGTGAATGCAGCAGTTACTAGAGAAAGATTTCCAGATTTCTGGTTTAATCCCAGACTCTTTTGAACAGAAGATAGATAATATAGAAAGTAGAAGTGTAACATCAATCTTTTGTGATGGAAACTTTGCAACATTTTCTCCATTGTGATATGAAAATAGCTCACTAAACAAATGTCCTCTTTTTTAGCCTGAATGTCACTGATCGGTCATTTTTTGCACATGAGGGCTAATTAGACTGGGACTTATGATTTAAAAAAAGATTCCAAACTACAAGAAACATCCAAACCCAAGGTGGTATTCCAACGAGCAAAGTGTTGAACAAACTGCAAGAGTGCTAACTATTTCATAACTGGTTTGGCCCAATATCTACTTAAATAGCAAATCAATACCAATATAAAAATGTTTCACAAAAGCATTCAGCATGCATGATGTGAAAAACCAGCAAAAAGTATATAGGTATCTTTTTTCAATTTTTACTTAACTTATACAAAAATATTTTAATTCAAAATTTAAGTTGAATATCATAAACAAATATAAAAAAACGCAGAAAATCTGAATTACAATTCAGAAAATACTACAATAATTTAAAAATAATTTTTTTTAAATTTTAGTAATAATAAATAAATATTTTAAAATTTTTTAACACATTTGAAACATACAAGTCTTGCGGAATAAAAAGCATTAAAACAATTTACTTTTACACAAACCAATTACTGATAATATTAAAATTTGAAAATAATAAAACTTGTGAGAAAAATATTTAAATATCTATAAAAATTACTTACTGCATCTTTTATTATAGTACCATCTGGAAGAGGTCGCCTTGCTAATTTTGGGGCTGTTATACCAGTTAAAGTAATACCTTTTTCATCTGGCTTCTGGTTACCTCCTTTGGGTGGACCACGAATTACAACAGTATCACCAGAGGCAATCTAATATCAATATGAAAAGAAGTTTCAAAATATATTATATAATTTGACCCAGTGAAATACTAGAATACAATGCATAATTTAAAAACTTTATGTAATAAATTCCTATGTAAAACTAGTATAAATTTGAAAAAAAGAGCATCATTAGTTTAAATAGCAAATCAAATGAATAGATTAGTTGGTTGGGTTTTATGGCACAAAGCTTAAAAATAACAAACTGCACCAAAAGTGGATTTTTAATACACATTTCTTAAAATCCCAGTAACGTTAAAAATTTAAAATACAAAAATATGTGTACATAATGAAAATTTAAACATATTAAATAAAATAGAAACTAACTTTAAAATATAAAAGTTTTTAGTTATAACAAATTGTAAAAATCCTATTGTTTTTTATAAAATCAAAAGTATTTCTGGGGGGGGGGAGTTAAAATGAATAAGATAAAAAGATAACTACAATAATCAAAATATTATCACCTGGTTTGTAGAGACATTTCTTGCGATAATTCATAGTAAATACATTAAGGTTAAAAATTACACCAGATAATCAAGATAAGCAGGTTTGGTTTAACACTCGAGTATTTTTTTGCAAACAAAGGGTTTGCCTCTTTATCATTAAATGGTTATTTTCTGCACAAACATCCATGCCTAAGACGGGATTTGAACCTACAAATTGTTGAATAGAAGAAAAGAACATTAAACACTTGGCTAGCAACTCTGTTTGCACACAAAGGATAATAGGAACAGGTTTTACATTTTATCGTAAATTCTGAGTCACTACATTTAAGTCAAACCAAGATCATAGTTTGTCACTGAACGGTCATACTTTGCACCCGAGGGCTAAATAGACCGGCACCAACCGTTAAAAGTGGTTTCCGAACCACTACAAACATCCATGCCAATGGTGGGATTCGAAACCACGAACTGTTGAACCGAAGGCAAGAGAGCTAACTATTCCGCTGTAAGCTAGGCAAAACCAAGATTAGTTAGTCTCTCTACTACTGTCACTTTCTGCTTAACAATTAATTTCACTGGGACCAAGAGATTAAAGAATATTTTTGAAGTACATTACAAGCATTCACATCTGAGGTTAAGACCAAGCTTGTAAACAATTGATCAAACACCAGAAAGAGTGCTAACCATCAAGCAACGACTTTTAACATTTGAGTTATGAATCAAAGCCCTTAACTGTTGAACTGAATATCAAAAAACTAATCATTAAGGTGCCAGGTCAGCAAACATAAAAAGGGATTTAAGAAATACTGAACAGGATTTCTTTATAAAAGCAATTTTCTTCAAAAAAAAAAAAAAAAAAAAAAAAAAAAAAAACATGCGCAATTTATAAAATTATAGCCTATATTCATATACTTACACATTTAATATTCTAAAAATTCTTATTGGAATCAAAATATCTCGAAATTTCTAACAAATTAGTATGAAACAGAGATCATATACTTTTAAAACTATTAACATTTTCATTTCATACTTTTTAAAAACTAAAATAACATCAATATAAAAGCATGAAAACAAACAAGATTTAAAATGATTACCCTAAATATAAATTTTTTATGCAGCTTAATATATAATTCCTTTCTTAATATGTTAATATAAATGAGTAAATATAAAGTTTATAATTATTAATTAGAATGATACTTTCAACCATTAAATCAAAGATCAGGCTTTTATTGATATTGCACAGAACTATATTGTGCGAATTTCAGAGGGTAAAATTCCATAAATAACCGCTTCAATTAAAAATTAAATGACAACTAACTATATTATTGATAATAAATTATAGACCTAAATATGCTAATAATGTTATTTCATACCAAATTTCTCTGAGAATTAAAAAATATTAGACGAAAATTTCAAGTTGGGAAACCATCGAAAAAATTGAGCGCTAAAATCTTGATGAAAAACAAACTTTCAAGCTTCTTAAACAATTTGATTTCATGTTTAAGGAAAATAGAAATTAGTTTAATTGGCACTAAAGAAAAACTTTTTTAAAGAAAGGTACCAAAAAAAAAAAGTAACGTATAAAAAGTGTATTATTGTTAATGTAATATCAAATTTGTAATTTGTTAGAAGTTTTTAGCTTGAAGAAATACACATTTAAATTGTGTGTGTGAGGTAAAGTATTACAATTAATATAAAAATACTTTTCTTAATTTAAACATTCTGGCAAAAATTAATAAGTTATAATAATAATAATAATAAGTTAATGAAGCACATAATTACCCCTCTTACAGACCAAATATAGATATCAAAATCTTTATCAATCACCCTAAAACTATTCATCTTACTCGTTATTTTCGATTAGAATTGAAGAAAACAGTATTCCTTCACTTATAAACGTAATATTTACAATGTAGTAAAAATACTATAGAACTTTTGAAAGCCGTTCGAACGATCAAATTATAACGGTGCGATATATCTGAAATCAGACAACGAAAGGCCCGCCAAAAATATCGATTGTTATTCAATTAAATTGAATCGATGTGAATACATAAAAATTTAATTTAAAAAACTGAAACTGAAAAAAAAAATATCCATAATTTTATTTATATGAAAAAAACATTCCAAATTTATTAAAATATGGAATTTTTACTGTTTAAATTTTAAACATTTTCTAAATGCATTTCAAATGAGCAGAATCAAAGCATTTACCAAACGAAAATAATTTTTGATGCTGGGTGGCAAGTGTCATACATAAAACCGAAAAATATAAGGTTATATCCTAAGCTCATACAGAACGGAATATGATAGCTAAATTCACACAGCCTATTATACTTCTACAATATATTAAATTTCTATATATATATTGGCAAAATTTACTATCTCATACCGATTACGTCAACGATTTTTATACAGATTTACAGTCCACACACATTTTTAATGTTTTAAAACTATCCCAATCCCACAAAAATATGCAATTTTTAATTCGTGTTTACTTTAACAGTGTACAACAATGATGTAGACAGGCACAATGGTTAAGCCAGAAACAAAGTGAAAAAAGTATTTTACAATATAAAAGGAATAAACTAAATACTTTAGACATTGAAATACAGAGAGGCCACGGTAGCCTAGTTGTTGGGTCATAGGATTTATTTTCGGAAGTGCTGAGTTCGGTTCCCAATGCCGTCAAAGATCCACCGAGTGCATGCGATATACGTGCGTGCTTGTTAAATCTAGTGTATCATTGAGCCATGGGTGTAATGACTTACAGAAAATTTCCTCCCCCTCCTGATCAAAGTCAAAATTGAGAGAGTGGATCCTCAAGTAGTGTTATCTATAGAAGGAGTCTTAGAGCAAAGACGTACTTTCACCTTCGTGGTGTTCTGGTCAAAGACGCAAACTTCTGACTTAATTTCGCCAAGCCGTTGGTTAACGAGCTTGGCTTGTCCAAGTGTTATAAATAACAAATACAGAAAGATAGACATTGAAACCTGCACTTCTAAATTTCTTCATCACAGCAGGTGATCATATTAAGCATTGATAAACAAGCATATAGGTTGTATATATTGTTAAATAAAACTTATTAATTTTCAATCATAATATTGTTTTTACTACTAATAAGAATCTTTGCAGTACCAAATTTAAAGAAATAAACGCTTAAAAACTAGCATTTTATTTTTGTTGTTTAACATTTAGCTGAATTATCACGAAATCGTTTCAATGATGTTATGATTCATTTCACATCTTATAATAGATTACAAAATAACTAAAACCATCAATTTTATAAAACTATATGTATAACAAGTCAAGTAAAAAAATTTGTGTGTGTACAGTAGAATAGAAAATTCCTTTATGATTTCTGATAAATAGTTCATGGATATTCTCCAATGCAGAAATTCTCAGAAGTGAAAATAAAATTTCACTTAGTGAAAACAATTCCAGAATAACGAACTATATATAGTAATAGTCAGAAACTGTTGAGAGCTTCAGTGTTGTGTGCGTAATGTTATAATAGTGTGGTGTGTAAAGGTAGGTTTGGAAAAGAAACAGAAACCAAATGTGTGTGCGTAATTTCTTAGATATAAATTACACAAAAATAAACTCTGAGACGCTCCTGCATAACTGTCAAGTTAACAGGTTAATCAAATGAGTAGACTAACTGAATAAATATTAAAATATTTGATTTCTTATTTAGTGAACCTTAACAAATAGATGCGAGTTAAATTTAATAGAAAAGAACCTCAAAAAAAAAAATTAAAGTTGTATTTTACTGAAATATAGTTATATAAGCACGGAATATAAAAATTAAATTACCAGAAGAGAAATTCCATTCGAAAAATTTCAGCTAATATCAATCGAAAAAAAATTGCTAAAGGCAGCTTTTTTGGAAGGATACTATTTTGAGTAGCTGTTTACAAGGTCAAATCGGTACAATTAATGATTTGTCGAGAACAAAAATAGTTGAAGGTAAATCTACTTCCGATCAGTTAAAAAGGTTTTGAAAACTGAAAAATATCGGAACTAATCGAAAATCGAATTCGTAAGATGTTATGAGCGAGGAGATCATGAAGGAGTTAGAAGCAGGTATATCTTACCAAAATCAACTCTATAAAGTGAAATTACACTGGAATCCTCAATGAAACATTTGGTGAATAATAATGAGGAAGTTGCCCGTAGAAGATAAGACTTCCTTTAACTCATTTTCCTTAACGAATATAAGGCATGATTTATATAATGCATTTATATAACACACAAATATAAGGCATTTTTAAAGATGCTAGTGCTCTTAAGAAAGTGGAAAATTAAATCCATGTAACTTTGAAATAAGTAGATAGACTTTGGCTTAGAGTTAAACAACTCAGAATGTGATCAGCTCTTAACACTCAAAAGTTTTAGGAGTAGCATAGGATCACGATTTTCATTTTGACACATAAATGTTGTAAAAAGTTTCTCGCTCCAAAGAAGTTGCAACTAAAAAATTCCTTTTGCAAATAACATGTCGAATATTCGACCCAGAGGGATTCATTGGACCAAACACAATCCGTATAAAATGTTTAATAAAGAAATTTGGTATTTAAATCAGCATGACGATGTACCCAAAGGGATAGCTATGAACTTCAGTTATTGATGTAATGATATAAAAGAGTTAAATAATTAACGAATACCTCGATATTATTTATCTCTCAGCTCTATCAAAAGATGTTTATAGCATAAAATTGTAATGTCTTTCTAGCCCTTCGAAAAAAAAAAAAGCTTAAGGAGCAGTAACTTATTTACGAATTAAATTGAATAATAGAAATGTGGTTAACATTTTTGTTGTGTCTAATATTAGAATCACACCAGGTCTATGGAAGGAAAGTGTTTTCAATAAATTCATAGATGTACTGTGAGGGACAAGATTATTCGCGTATTGAAATTCCCGATTCTCCTGGATTGATTCGTCGATTAACTATTTTTGGATAAGAGGCATTCCAAAAAATAGAGTTAAGAAAGTGAGAAATACACAAAAGTCAATGAATGGTCTATCTTTCTCGGTAAGGAGAACCCAGCAGATCTCATTTCTAGAGGACTTTCTGAGATTGGGTTAAAAGACAGATCTTTGATGGTTTGAACCAGAATGGACATTTGGATCCATTTTTGCTCCGCTAAGACAACAAAAGGCTCCATTTTGGCCAACAACAATCAAAAGAAATAGATTTAAACACGAGAGAACTTAAGTTTCAAAACTTCAGTTTTAATTACAAATGAAGATCTGATGATAAGATACTTTAATAAACAAATATATATTCCTTTTCCTCTAAATTAGTTAAGCATAAATTGCTCATTGTTTAGGATTTTATGAAAATTGCAAATGAAAATCAAGCGACAGAAAAGTTAATAATTTGAATACTCCCAAACTACAAAATGCCACTAAATTATTAGTCAAAAGCGTACAATTGTCTGCAAATTTCATTCCGAGATAAAAATGTCTTAAAAAAAAATTATTTCTAAACGTTTTCCTCTTTTCTGTCTTGATGAAGATGTGATTCTAAGATTAGGAGGAATAGCTATGTTTTCTGGCCTAACAATATCTCAAAAACAAACTTCTCTAGCCCAAATCACATTTAACACAATTATCGCGAACATGCTCATAAAACATCCTTGCAACAATGAATGAATACAACTCTTTATTGAGACAATTGTACTGGATACCCTCTGGTCAAGATAGTGTAAGAAGAGTCATAAACAAATGCATGACTTGTTTCAGAACCAGAACTCTAACTACTAATCAAATGATGGGCGACTTTTACCTAAAGATAGAATTGTACCACCCAGACCATTTGAAAAAGTTGGTTTAGATTTCGCGGATCCTATACTGACTAGACCAACCTTTAAGAGATCGTAAATAATTTTGAAGTCGTATATCACGATTTTCATTTGTTTTTGCACCAAGGCCACTCGTTTTGAAGTTGTATCCGATTTAACAAATAAAGCCATTCTTGCTTACCATAGAAGATTCGTTTCAAGTACAGTCATTGGGAGCTAATGCTTTAGACTAGAGATTTACATATCCAGTTCTGTCAAAGATTTCACAGCTGAAGAAGGCATTCTCGTTGGGAATTTACACCTCTTGCACTTCTACACTATGGAGGTTTGTTGGAAGCTTAACATCAAATATATGAAAATATTACATAGATTTGATGTTAGATATTTAAATAAATCTAACACTTTGAAGAAGAACTGACAACTCTATTCATTCAGATCGAAGCAGTTCCGAATTCTCGACAATTGTCGCCTTTGTCTAATGATCCTAAGAACTCTCAACTCGTAGGCACTTTTTGGCTGGAATACCTACAGTATATTTTCCTTCTAGGTAGAGTTGTTCAAAAGCTGAGGAACAAATTTTGGAACAAATAGAGCAAAGAATTCCTCAATGAGTTGACTCAAACTATTACAGTCGAGAACCAAGTAGACAAAGCAACAGCCCTATCTTAAAGTAGGACATCTTGTACTTCTCAAAGAGACAAATATGACACCCAAAGGATGGAAATTACCACAAATTCGAAAAGTGTGTCTAAGAGAAAATGCACTGGTACGAGTAGTAGATGTGGAAACAGCAAAAAGCATTTTTCTTTGCATTACCACTAAGGTAGCACCATTGCACTTCTCTGAAGATGTTGGACAACCGTCCAACAGGAGGCGGGATGTTGTGAGGGAAACTTCCTTTTCCGCAGCCTTGAACTTTATTTCATTTGCGCATGCGGAGAAAATGAAAAATTAATTTTTTTTATGGAGAATTATTTGAACCACTTAGAATTTGAACACTGGCCGACGTAGAAAAGCCGACAGCAAGAAGGAATTGCATACCTGCCAACTTTCGAAAAAGTATTTCAGTAAAATTTTTCTTTTCAAAATTACATCTTAGATACATATTTTCGTAATTTAATTAACTAATTTATTACTTGACAATTAATTTTATGTTAATTAAAAGTAAATTATTAACTAATGAAAATGCAGATGCTAAGAATTTAATTCATAATTAAAAGCTACAGATTCCAAAATGCATTCATAATACACTACAATTTTTGTGCTTTCTGAATATTAAAATAATACTTACAAGGAAGTACTTCGCATTCCACAATGACACTGAAATAAATATTTCTACAGAGTGCAGTTTAATCATTTATAAACAAAAATAAGTTATCTGGACATAATTCTGATAAACAGAATTGCCTTTAAATCATTTAAAGTTAGTAAAATAAAAATTCTGGGTTAAAGATTAAAAAAACTCCATACAAAATTTTCTTGAGTAAATACGTTTCTTTAATATTTAATACACTGGAAGAATTCAATGATGTAACAGTGGCTTTTTTAGCCTTTTCTAACAAACTCTTACTGAACTCTTGCTCATAACAAAATCCATCACTCTAAGATTTCACAATAAGCAAATTTTCTAAATTATTATTTGATAGCGAGTTTCTAAATTCATTTCGATTCTTTTTAACTAAAAATTCTTTCACACTCTGCATTGCTATGGGGTATCACTAATAAAGATAACATGAATTTAGATATTCTATCATATTTGTCACTTTTATCTACTCTTTATTTCACCAATTTGAAACCACAGAGAATCAATCTTTTCATTTTCATCTTTCAACTTGGATAAGTCTTCAGTTTGCAATGAAGAAAACTGATTTTCTAGCTCATCCATAGCCACATCCTCAGATTCACCATCATTAACTGGCAGCAAAAATGGAAACTTTTGAACAAAGTACTTTACACTTGAAAATTTGGCTTCATCTAGTTTATTCACATCTGGCAACTACAAATGATGCAAAAGATCTTGTTTCATTGGAAATTTGTGTAAAATATAATCACAAGAAGTTGTGAAATACTTCCGAACATCAGAAAAAAATTAGTTTTTTTCTTCATCAGATAATATTGCCACAACATCAGATGTACTACTTCCAATGATTAAATCACAAAGTTCTTTTTGATTATCAAAAGAATGATAATCCACTTCAAAAAAGGTACATTTCGAATTAGGAATGGAATAACAAACTTAGTTAATAGTTCTTTGAACATGCTATACATAATATCTTTAAGTTTATGAATTTTTGGATGGCTGGACTGTAATAAAATATTATATTTTCAAATATCTTTACAGTGTAAAGCAAAAACAGACTATAAGCTTTATTTAAGGAAGATGATAAGAAAAGAAAAAGTTCTTCTCTAGACATATTTTGAGATTTCAATTTATTATCTTTACCAAAAGATTTCTTTTTACTATTCTCCGACTCCATTTCACATCTTTTTCGGTTTAAATTTGGTTTGATGCATCGTATATCCACTTCAGAATTTTTCGCTGCTATTTTTGGTATGCTGTAAGATGCCAGATTTTCAGAATAAGTACATTTTCCACTTTAACAATATCATGAAAATATTTTTAAAAAGGATCCCATTGATCTACGAGTCTTTGAAGACTTTTTTGTAATGAAAGCCAACGTGTGCAAACATGTTTAAGAATTTTGTGTGTCTTTGTCACACAATTCTTAAAATTTTTCAGGCTTCTTTTCTTTTCAAGCTCTGGTTTAAAAATGTCAATTATAATTTAATCGACTTTAATTGGCAAGCGTCCTGCACCTTTCTCAGAGGCAAGATTTATTAAGTGACAAGAGCAACCAATAGATATTAAAGTTTCTTGCTTTGTTCTTAAATAAAATCTTAAATCACACCTTTTTTTCTTCCCTTGCATTAACAGCACCAAAGGCTACGCAATGCTTAAAAGGGATATTTAATCGTTCAAATTCGTTTAAAATTAATGTGCTTATATTTTCTCCTGTTGAATCCCCCGAGAAACTTGGAAGAGACAATAAGCAGCTTTGCATAGTTTTACGAATGGGATTAAAAAAGTTTACAATAATTTGGATATAATTTTGAATCATTATCATTACTGCAATCACATGCAGCAGAAAAGGGTGAATTTTGTAGGATTTTAACGACGTTTTCCTTTTTGTCCGATGCTAATTCCTTTATAATAGCAAAAGTTTTGGTTCGAGCGCATTCATAACGCTTTGCAGTTTCACATTTAGGAAACATTTTCCTGAAAAGAGAACCAGCATGATCAGAAACACTGAGTGGTATGTTGTGCTCAATCAAGAATGCAGTGAAATATAATTCGGAACGAGTGACTTCTTAAGTATCATTTTAAAATAAGCATCCATTTTAGAACTGCTTGCTGTACTTTTTGCTGCCTGCACATGTTTTGGGCCTTTGACATGACAAGAAATATCAAAACGACCGCCGTGAGATATATTAAAATCACAGTTACAAACTACGCAATGAGAAAACTCTTTTAGCTGATGCTTTAATGCATGGAAATTCGACACTATAACTATTTTTAAAAGATTGGAAATAAGATTCATTAGGTTTACTCACAGCCATTTTCACAAATTATCAACAACCATGTTTGCAGAGAATTTTGGCTGATGTGAGTCACAGTACAGCGCAAATGTTTACTCTCAGAGTTAACTCCGCCCATCTGCAACAGTCCACCAATCACAGTAGTAAAAATTAATGGCGCCGAGTTTTGATCCGTGTGATAAAGGAACAAGATTATACCTCTACAATTTCTTTTCCCGATCTATAGTTTTTAAAGCTGGAGCCTTCCTCTCCCCCACCCCGATAGGCTTGACATGTGACATTTTCGGATCGCTCGGAACCTCTGCGACCACAGTTTGGGAAGTCAGTTTTCTCTTTCCACAAATGGGTTGAATGGGGTGCAAATTTCCGTTTATCATCATGGCTAGTGAGAAAAAATCGGTATTATGTGCTAAGATGTAAATTTTTTTTCTTTTTTTAAACTTTGTCCAGTAGAATCGAAGCGCGTAAAATAATTCATGCTATGAGTAAAAGCGTAAAACCTGGCGATTTCGCGTAAAATTTACGCACGATGCGTAAAAGTTGGCAGGTATGGAATTGCCAGAAAATGACGAAACTTGACAAACAGAGAGAGACAGCGACGAACAATAAGTGACATGTATTTCGAAATGATGTGCCTAATACAGAGTAAAAACAGTGTCTGGTCAGTAGGTTGTAGGACCACCGTGGACGGCGATACACGAACCAACGACAAGGCAGAGTCAATAAAAGTACGAAGATGGCGTCCTAAGGAATAGCTCTCCATTTTCTGTCAACCATTTGCCAAAGTGCGTGTTCTGAAGGAGGCAAATGTAGGGTCAACAAATGGCGTCTAATCATATTCCAAACGTATTCGATTGGTGGAAACTTCCGAATACGGTAGCCAGGGAGACAGGAGTGCACTTTGCAGAGAATTTTGGCTGATATCAACAATGTGCAGTCGGTGGTTATCCTGCTGATAATGGGCACCCTTTGAAGGTAGGGGAGTGTCACTGGTTAGAGCACATATTCTAATGTAACGTTGGGGTATCATACTGCCGTGAATACGAACTACAGGTGACCTGGAATCGTACGCAATGGCACCCTAAGCCATGAAGCCCCATTGTCGCGCGGTGGAGCGTTCCACAATTGTTGTAAGATTAGACTGATCGCCACGTCGACGCCACACTCGTACGCGGAGAGTATCACTGAAGAAAACAGATACGTGATTCACCTGAGAATATGAGTGATATATCTGTTTCTTGATTTTGTTTAGTCACACATTTGTTTCTTGAAATTGAGATCCTGTGCCCCTCGTCATTCACATCGCTCTAATCCGGCACCATTCCAGAATTGGAATCTATACTGTGGGGGTCAATGACAGTCATCTTAACGGTCTCCATGAGTGCAGGCCATTAGCAACCAATCTACGGCAAATGGTTCTGCTCGATATGGGAGCATCCAGGTGTCTTGCACATGCTGCATAATTTCAGTATAAGTGTTCTGCAGTACCACCACCACCTCCCGTCAGACACGTCGATCCACACATGCTGGTGTCAGTGCCTGAACTGGCACTCCGCAAACGTTCCACAGTTCCTTGTTCTAACCATATAATATATATGAAAACAATCTAGTATGTAAACAAACGATCGTGTAAACCAAATTCGAAACCTAATGGCGCTATTTGTTGACCCTCGTATAGTCAAATTATATATTAAATATTTGTGTTGTGCATGTGTTTTATTCGTTTCCTTTTAACAAGAAACCATCTGTGTAAATAATCATAAATTGTAAATTGCTCTAATATTTAACTTATGTTATATTTTACCTCACTCTTCCATTACAATCAAAACTTTGGTACCATGCTGTGTACTTCTTCTGGGAGCACCTAGATTTAAATACCACTAAATATTCTTTGATATATAATCTAATTATATATATTTCATATGTAATCTAATTGCTAAATATTTGTCTTAATAATTACAAAAATCTAATATTATGTCACTAATTGATGTATTATCAAAATGAGGTAAATGGCCTAACAGCTAGTGTACATAACAAACCTTAGACCCACCTTCTTCCACATAATCAGTCATAGTAAAAGTAAGATCATCTTGTCATAGTAAAGAGACATTTAGTAAACTATAATTCAAATATTTTGGAAAGCATATTAGTCTCAGATGTATAAGTAATTAGGAATACATTTCCAATTTTCGAGACATGATAGCATTAATTTTTATTATATAACATGTTAATTTAAAACATTTGCATAGTTACTTTATATTTAAAATTTTCTCAAAGACTTTCTGATCAAAACAAAACTAATTGATTACAATACACCTTCTAATTCTGTTATTTAAACCCAGGTGAGCAGTTGGATCAGTGAATTTTTCATATCAACTTATATTTAAAATTTCAGCATTTCAATAAAGCTAAAATTGAAAAAATACATAAATAAAAACATTAACATACACGGTAAAAAGAAAGAGTTTTTGAACACTAGAAATAGTCAAGAAAGCTAAAACTAGAGTAATTACGTTGAATAGTAACAAAAAAAGTCAATAGCAGAACAGCCATTTTCTGACGAGACGGCATATATTTTGCCAACGAACACGAGGACTCTTTTAAATGTTATGAATCATCTGATTTTTTTTCTTTCTTAATTATTTGATAAAAAAAATAACACAGCGTGTAAATGATTCCATTTTTAAACAACTTTTTCAACGTTTACAACAGCAGTTAAGTTGCTTATTTCCGTTTCCTTAAATGAAACACTTTGATACACCTTAGTCTTTTTTATTGATTTTCACGAGTAATCAAGTAATTCGAATTTTCATGCTGTTCAGTTTGACTTTCAGGAGGGGGTGGAAATGCGCAATATGAAACCTAAATTATTGTGTTTATTCGAGTAGATGTTCTTCGCTTTAGCTATTATCACCCAATATTTTCAACCAATTTCCAAAATAGATGAATTTGTAAATATACTAAACTGAGTGGCACGACAGATCACAAGAGGGTAAGGCCTACCACACCCATGTCAATTTTCATGACCGAGGTCCTGGGTTGTGAAGCAAATGTCCTGGTTACGGATCAGCCTAACGCGTTAACCCCAGTGTTTAGTTCCCTGGCACGCTCGGTACTCAGTTTTATCGACCCACTAAAGGAATAAAATTGATTTTACCCAGCTCCGAGAATCGAACCTAGGATCTGTGTCTTGGGAGCACGAAGCCACCGGGCTTCTAATTTATTATTATTATAAGTAATGGGAAAAATTTTGTGTTAATGACTTGGAATCTTAATGTTCTGTACTAATTGGAATTTAAAAATAGTTCAAAAGTGTGCATTTATTTTACTCCTCTCCCTCCGGTTGTAAGAAACAAAGTTAGATAACGACCTTTATAATAATGTTTTTACACTTTTAGATGTCTATAGAATAAGCAAGTCGGTAGTTTCTTTTCGTATTCTGCAGTTATATATATATATCTTAAGTACTTGAAAACAATCTTCCTTATTAATTAGGTCAATTTTGGCCTCACGAAATCCAATAGTAAGAAATGTTTCTTTACTAGTAATTTCCTTAGACAGAATTGATCAAGAGACATTACTTAATGAGTATGATTCTCAGCAAGATTAATTTTTGGAGGGAAAATCATTAGTGGACAAAAACTCGATAACTTTGAATTCGGAATCTATATCAAATTTAGTAAATTTAACGGATCTGAAGTGAAAAATAGTTGTATATCTGTTTGTGTTAGTATAAAACATGTATGCAGCAATAATTAAAATGAAAATAGAACTATAAAAATATCTTTTATTTCAAACATTTAATTTATATCAACAGCACTTTTCTTCTTTGTAGAAAACCAATGGAGAGATGAAATCATTTACAAGTGACGAATTCTTTTGAAGCAGCCCCTAAAGCGGACAGAATGTCCGCTTTAGGGCTTTTGGCTTTTGTCCGCTTTTGGCTGCCTCAAAGACCACAAGAGAAGAGAGGTTTGATTACTTTCAACCATTTAATAAAATTTACAACTTACTATGTAGAATTGAAAATTTTATTTTTTCTAAAAGTGCATTGTTTCACCTAAATAGCGTCATCCCACTGAGAAAATCTCCTGATATTTTTTTAACTGTGTACATTCATCTATAAAGTTTCTAAATGCAATATTTTTGTTCTAGAACTGAAATTTCTAATTTTTTTTATTATTGCAAGAAAACTTGACGTTATAAAGTTTTTCATTGTAACGACAAGGTCAGAATTATTGGCCCTTTCTTGAGCTTTTAAGTGACGAAGAATGACACATAAGAAATATTACACCGAATGATAAACAATAGAAACACCACTGTCACTGTAAAGTTTTCACAGGTGAAAGCCATCTGAAGTAAATTTTACCTGCAAATATGTATATATATATATATATATACTTTATTCATTACTCGAACAATAAATAGCAATGTCAGCATTTCCATTTATTACACAAAATATCAATATACTAACACCAACAAATTTTGTATTTAACGCATTTTTTTTTACGAGAACAGAAACAAAACGGTACAGCTAATAGCTGATAATTCCATATTCCGAAATTTTCTAAACTAACTATGCCTTCGAATTTAAATGAAATCTAAATTAATGAAATTCTTAAGTTTGATTTATATATGATACTTTTGTCTTTTTATCTGTAAAAAAAATATGTACACGCGGTTTTAAAAAATGCATTAAATGTAAAGTAAATGTAAAGAGACAAAAAAAGGAAACAACTTAAAAAACAAATTTAATATTTAAATGACACATCTATTTCTAGTGTGTAAGAGTGGATTTAATATAAGGGAATCAAGAAATACAGCTTCTTATCAATGTGATGAGCAAATGTATATTTAGACACATTCGAAAAGAAATTATTTCAAATAATTGAGCTCATTGAATATTTTGAGACAATGACCCAGAATATCTAATTCGAACAGTTAAGAGGAAATTCTAAAATTATCCCACTTTCCCCTATGTTCGAATTTAATCTCATTAAATTGGCATACACGGAAAATTGTACTCTTAAAACGCACAAAAGTTTTAAGATTTGACAACACACAGAAATTTTTACGGCCGAATGAATTATTATAGATGCTAATTTTTATAAACATATATTTGATGTAGGAAAAACAAATTTCATTTTTAGAATAAATTTTTTTATTATGATGCTAAACATATTTTATTTTATTAAGCGTATACGCTGAATTATTCATTTTTTCATTATTGAATTTTGTTTGAATTTAAGAAGTAAAATAGTTTAAGAATATTGAATGTGCTTGCGAATTTAATTTCTTTTTCTAAAATGGACCAAAAACAAAGTGCAAGTTATTCGTTATAAGCTTAAATTATAATTAACTATTGTTCGTGAAAAATATTTTGTAACTGAACATAAAACTAAAAATTAAGAAATTACAATCGATGGCATACATCTATAGTTACAACAAAATATTACTGCAGCATAACGAAATAAGCAACTAACACACATCTAACAAATACAATATATTTAAAAATACACGATAAGCACCTTTCATTTGACTTTTTTTTATATAGTTTACTTCCTTGGAATCTCAAAATGAACATAGGATATTTAGTAATATTAATTTTTAATAGAGAAGTAAAAGATGCCACATTAAAGTCAATTATTAACAGAAATCACAGTACACTTTTTAAGGAGTGGACGTTTACTACTTGGATTTAAAAAGACATACATCAAATCGCAAATGAGCATCATATGGTTTTCATACAAGAGCAAATTAAATGCTATGATTTTCATTCAAGACCAACGAAAGGGATTATTATCGCAAAGTTAATATTGTAAGTAGCTGATAGACAAGGCTTATAATTCACAGATAAACGTTATGAAAAAAATGCTGATTTGATGCAAAAATAAATTAAAACAAATTCTTAAAATGTAGTAAATATTGATCACAATTAAGACATAAAAATGTTGAACTTTTTATGATAAAAATTAGTACTTTCTTTTATTGAGTAAATTTTTCTGATTCCTTGCATATATTTATGAAAATATTGAGAAATATATTATGCTATACATCAAATTATAACTGAATATATCTTTAAAATAAAAATCAGTGTTAAAAATATAGACGGCAGTAACTTTATCTTAGAGTTTATATATATAAATGGTAAATATTTAATAAACGTATCTCCGAAATATACATTTATCAACAATGGTGAAATACTTTTCACCTTTTAAAAATCATAAATGCGATATCCTCTTTTGAATGCAGTTAAATTTATTTGATTTGAAAAAAAAAAAAAATACATTAATCTATCATTTTATTTCCCTTTATATATTAAAATTTTAAATTTGTTTATGAATCCAATAAATTCATAGAGATTGATCTAAGCAAATCGTAAATGATATAAAATTAAATTGCGAGCGAGGTCCCTTAATAAAAACTCAAATAACGTAAGATCGGATCGCATACTTTGAAGCACTGACCATGTGTAACAGTGCGAGAGGGAATCTGTACTGCAGGTTTGCAATCTACACTCAAAATATGCCACAAGAGGGTCTGGCGGCGCGTGATATATATAATGTTTAAAAATGTGTCATTTACACAACAGCTTTTAAGATCTTGGGACAGGAAACTCTATAAAAACAAATTTAAAAAAAAACGTTTTACAAAGTTTATTTTCTTTATAATAACACATCTAATGCTTTAAATATTTAATTCGTCAATAGAATAACTTAGAAATATGAAATTGTTAAAGTAGATAAGAACAGCCAGTATACAAATATTCATTTAAACTTTATTTTCGATAGACGCATAGATAAATAAATTTTAAGAATTAAAGAGATGCTTAGTACCAGTAACTTATTTTTATCACTCTGTAAACACATACTAAAATATCAAATGAACTCTACATAATGAAAACTAATTTTATTTCAACAACAAATCTAGAGCAATTTAATTAGTGGAATTTTTCAGGTTTTTGATTCTGTATTGGAAATTAAAAAATTCCAATTTGTTTTAATTCATATGGTTCGTTTTTCTGGTTTTAAGGAATGTCCTAAATTTAGTTTACACTTTTCGACAATTTGCCTAAAAATGAGCTACATCAATGGATGATTTAATTCAATAAAGTAATTAAATAGTAAAAAAAACTTGTACGGTAACAATATAGGACTGCTACTTCTCAAGACTTGCTATCACAAAATGTTGAATGAAAACACAGAAACGTGTGTACGTGATACAAATGCTGACAATAAGGGAATATGAATATATATTACAAAAGAAAATCTGTCCTACATTTCATGTCAGTTTAATATTTAACATGTAAAATTTAATATTTATATTTAATATTATAAAAGAGAGAACACTTAAGATTTACCAATGTCTAATATATTTACATTAAAAATATTTTCCAATTTATGTAATAATGTTTTACATTTTCCATTATTATAATGTTAAATATATTGAATTACTATCTATAAATAGTATGCTAACAGAAGATTCGTAAAACCGAAATTCAGCTAGTTTGATTTGTCACTCTAGTCAGGTTTCGAACAAGAGGGCTAACTACACTGGGATATACAGTTTAAAGACAATACGTGCAGCCTATCAAATCTTTCAGCATATAAAACATACGAAAATTTCTGAAGTTCACTAAAAACAACTCAAAATAATATATATATATATATATATATATATATATATATATATATATATATATATATATATCAGTGGCATGCGGTAGGTTTTCATGCATGGTGTGCAGAGAAAAACAACAATGATAATAAAACCACGAAAAATGTACAGTAGAAGACACTTCTATAACTTTTTGTTATTCATTTGTACACAAAACCCATACGTCTATCCGTATTACTAACAAAATCATTAATTACATGATTTAAAATAAAAACTCTGGTTTTCACTCTAATAAGTAACATTTTAAACATTTCTCTTGCGAACATTTTGATGCATTAATATTGAAAATCCCTTTGTTAGAGTCATAAAACTCCTCATTTTCTAAAATCCGATAAAAAAAAAAAAGGCACAAAAATTGACTTTTATAAAGAGGGGAGATTAGGCCACTTTAGGTGGCTAGAAGTGTATAAAACTAAACTGTATCTAATAGAAAACACTCTTGCATACATTTTGATGTATTAATATTTAAGATCCCATGGTTAGAGTCATAACACTCCTCATTTTTCTAAAATCACATAAAAAAGGCCCACAAAATTCAATTGTTTAAATTATTACAGATAATATTACACATTATATTTTTATATTGATATTACAGATAAATTGCGTAATCTGTCTTGGCTAATTGTTGCGTGCATATTTTTTTACTCTTTTCAATGCTGAGAATGATCTCCCCACACAGAAGAAGTTGAAAATGGAATTGTACAAATTAAATGTGCCAATTTATTTACTTTGCTTAAGACTTCTCAAATCATTCAGCATTCTATGCTGAACGTTTCGATAAATACATTTCATGATATGACTCACAACGATAAAGAACGCAAAATTCATTGGTATGCTTTACAAAATCGAAATGTTTTGTATAAGCGTTCTTTAATGAATAAAGGCATTAATCCGGAAATTTTACTTTGATATTTCTTTAAAAAAAATTGAAATTCAGTAGTTCCAAAAATTTGAGCGAATTTGATTTTTTAAAACGGATATCTGACACAATTTAGTGTCCATTATTTCATAATATAAATTTTTAAAATGTTGGTCTACACTTGAGTTTCGTTAATTTACAGTACGTTTATTTTAAATTTGAGGGACCCACTTCAGAAATAGTCTCTTCATAAACTTCAAATGTAACAGAAGTTCGCATATTTTGAATTGCTTCTTTTACTTCCTTTACTTTTTGACCAGAATATGCTTTATCTAAATTATTTTTTTGTAAAATGTCATGTAGAACATCAGTGTAACTAAACGCTGGCAAAAATATTTAGGAGAAAATTACCGTTAAATTCTTCAAAAAAACATATGATAACTCTTTGCAATATTAATTGTATCGTTATCCCAACCTTCTGGATTCTCAATAATTTCAAATAAATCAGATAGGCCTTGCCTCTTGCTTTTTATGGTATTTACCAAACGAGATGAATAATTCCAACGTGTTGCAGCTAATTTCGGAAATTTTCTTTTAGTAATTTTATTTAAAACATGATTTTTTTTTTAGACACTGAAAAAATGAGTCTATGCCAGAAATTGTTGCAAAAAATAATTTACAATCTTTCATAAACAGTACAGAATGCAACAGAACTAAATTAAGAACATGTGCACAACAATGCGCAAGCATAGCTTCAGGGAAAATGTCTTACTTTTTTCTGCGTCTCATTCAACGTTCCTGTCATGACTGTCGCCCCATCGTACGTTTAAACAATCGGTTTTTTCTCACACCCCCAACTCAAAATCATTTCTTGCACATTTTACAAAGCTTCCGTTGAACGATCACTACTAACATCTTTAAAAAACAAAAATCTTTTCATTGATGCACTGCAATTATTAACATATCGTAGCATAACCGATAATTGCGATTTATGAGATATATCAGATGTTTCATCCAGCATAATAGCAACGAATAGCGTTTCTTTTACCTCATTTCTAATTTACTGAAATTACAAAATTTTTTATCGATGGAACAATATCATTTTGTAGTCTATTAGAGGTTCCAGAAAAGACAGTTGCAGTTCTTAGATGGATTGCTAAAAAGTCATATTTACTAAGTTATTAATTCTATATAGTTTCCTTGATTAAGGGAATTTATATTCTTATTATGTCCACGAAATGCATCTTGTTTTGCTAAGTAACAAACTACATCAATTAATCTCTTGAGAATATTTCTATTTCTTATTACTTTTTCATTATGTTGAACAACTGATGAAGCCTTTTGTTGATCTAACATTAAATCTACCCTGACGGTACCAAATGTTTTTTTAATAGTACTTCGGCAATTATGTGAGATTGTGGTTTTTCATGTTTCTTTGCAGCTTCTTGGGAATGATTTAAATCACTGTAGCCTTGTTTTGTCCAAATATCCTTTTGAATTACAACAAAAAGTAAACACAAGGCGAACAGTACAACTTATTCAATTCCTATAACCGGTTAACCATTTAAATTTTTTATACATAGAATTTTGAAAGTGTTATACACACTGTTGTCCTTCAATCTTAACGTTTGGCGATGGAATATCCGGCATAGGTCTACTTAATTTATCTCGTGGGTTTTTTTTTTTAGTAGCGTCTCGTTTTGAAAAAATGGATTTTCCAGTAAATTTTTTATTATTGAGACATCTGAGTATAATAACCCATTCTGAAATGGGTTATTTATTATGAATATAAATTTAAAGAATCCAATAAATAAAATACCTTGACTACTCATAGGCAAATATAACTATATTAACAACTTATGAAAATTTTACAAGCACTGAAGCAAAAAGCATGTCTTGTGTTGTATGGTGTCATATCGGCGGCGAAAAATCAACGCTTCGGGCTTCCACGAAAAATTTATATTTTCCGCAAACTTAGCATCACACGGCGCCCACCGCTGCGCTGCCTCATCAGGACGCTCATTTGTACCGACAAAGAGAACGTCTATTCCACGTGCAGAGAATTTAACTCCACCCTAGAACGAACTGTTTAATTAATAAATATAATTTAATTCACTGGGATTATATAATCCACATCCACAATTAATAATATTGTTTTTAACATTTGTAAATCGCATATTATGCACGCGCGAAAAACATCATGATAATTTAAAAAAAAAAAAAAAAAAAAAAAAAAAACCAGGGATATGGTAATACAGATAAAACCAAAACTGGTGGGCTTGACCCGATAGTTAGCATAAAATAAAGATTTGCACCAAATTCAATACAGCATTATGTATAAAATATTCGGAAATTCATTCTTATTATCCTGCGCTTAACCCGTTATTCTCAATAAGTATGAGTTTATTAGTTCTAAACATAGGATTACGGTATAACAAACTATAATCCTTCTTTGATTCTCTGATCAGTACGAAATAACTCAACGTTTTCTTTTTGTTTCGTAGTGTTTCATCAAAGAATAAAGCTGCTTTGGTTTAAAGTTCAACGGTAATTTTCTGCACACGAGGGTTATTTAGACCGGGGACTAAGGTTTAAAGTGGATTCTGAACCACTACGAACATCTTAGTCCAAGGTGGAATTCAAACCGAAGGCATGAACGCTAACAATTCGGCTAAAAGATTAAAGCGAAATGAAATACCAACATCAAAAATAAACATTTGATAATAGATAGTAAAAAATGAACCCTAACATTTTTATTAAAATAATTTGACACATTTTGCTACAACAGAAACGTTTTAAATTGCAGTAAACTCTAAATAATTTGAAGGAAAAGAACAGATGTCTTTTAACTGTTAATACTGGATTTGTTTCAGTTCCAATGCTTTTTTGAAGTTTTGAAAGTCCAAAGTCCGTAATTATTGGTCATTAAGAGTGAGTTGATTTGAATGATGATTTAATTGTATGTAACATTAGTTTCGAAGCAGCAGTTAATTGAGTTTGAATGCTTAGCTCGATCTCACTATAAACTCTAAATTCGAAAAACCGTATATATTTTTTCATAAATGCTCCGAGGAAAACTTGTACAATCTCGTTCAGTTTCTAATTTGGAAAAGAATTTAAAAATGGAAAAAAATTGTAGTCCTTTATTGTAGCAAACACATTACAAAAACAAAATATAGCATGAGCAAAAGCATTTATTACAAAAAAGAGCAAAAATCAAAGTAATTATTTCATAATAGACCTCTAAAAGACTTCTATGATAAATTTAAGAGGTTCAAGATTAATTTTTTTTAAAAAAGGGCAGTTCAGACTACTGTTTAAAAACTAATAATTTTCAGTCAACTTTAAGAACTAAGAAATTTAACAAAGTCAGATTCAGCGAACACGCTGACAATGGATTACTAAAAGAGCGATTACTAACACTGTTACTCGAAAGTTTTGGATTATTTATTTTTGTGATATTGATACTTTTTTTATGGCTCTTCAGACATAAAGCTACATCTTGCATAAAAATTTCGATACATGGCCTTACTTTTACTGAGGAGTTTAACAAACACTTGTTACACGATATCGGTATCCCATGCCAGAACAATTTATTTTCAGAAAGAAAAATAAAGACAAGAACGAATACAACCGTGAATCTTCAATAGTTAACTTTAGAATGTAGTAGAATTTCTTGGTCATAAGCGGATTTTCCTAACGAGACAAAGAATGAAGACTATCGTATTTAGGTAGATGTACCTCATTGTCACCAGAATTGCTCTGATGATATTAGATAAACAATCATTGTGCTGAGAAGAGTAATTGCAAATGTAAGCCACTGTAATTTGTTCATTCCGTGGTATAGGATGTTCAAAGGCCAACTAGTATGTTTCACGCGTTTTCAGGAAGGTAAGGAGTGCATATTTCTTCAGCTATTGCAAGAGTACTGCCGGTATCAGTGTCAAATATTTGTATCTTTACAATAACAGCTATGTTAATGTCTACAAAAGCCGCTAATGTGAGAATTTCACACACTTTTTTTTTTTTTTTTTATTATCCAGGATAAACTCAATTTGCTTTCATGGTTTCAAATCTCGTTATCCTGACTTGTGTATCGATTCACGCCATATATGTTACAGGTGAAAAAAATCTGCGAATCGAAAGAGAAGCATTCTCTCCTTGTGTTTCCATAAAATAGCTTCATTAGCTAAGCATGTT
This sequence comes from Latrodectus elegans, assembly GCA_030067965.1. NCBI lineage: Eukaryota > Metazoa > Arthropoda > Arachnida > Araneae > Theridiidae > Latrodectus > Latrodectus elegans. The sequence continues at coordinate 47,048,397 of CM057809.1, forward strand.
CAACTAATCATGCCCTCATGACTATTGGAAACATCTCACAAATAAGCATTAACATTTTTGCAAAAATTTTACAACCAGACCAGTTTCGCATTGCATTTCCTCTTTAATCCAAATTCCATTCCTCCACCCAAATCTTTAAGATCGAAACACATGTTCTATATTTCATGTTTTTGCATATAAATCTTGTTCTGAATTATTCAAACAATTTAAGCCCCCGTATTTGCTACTTATCAAACTATAGTTATAAATTTAAAGCTTTTTTTATGAAGATTTCCTCAGAATACATTTTTGACAGAAAACATTTCACTTTAGTATATGAAATGTGCATTTTATTCACACTTCATATACCAAAGTTGTCAGTCAAAATTGCTTACCCATATTAGATGCAAGATATTCAAGCATGAGAAGTTTATCATTACCCAGAGTTTTTGATAATTGTTATACGATACAATGTATCATAAAAATATTAAAAAAAAAAAAAAAAAAAAAACACGGTATAAATAACACGGAAGCATTCTTTTATGATTTTCAGATACTACCGTTTCGAACAAAAAATAACAAGAAACATTTTTAGTTACTTTTTATAGCATTGCAACATCCCACAAAAATATATCTGAGAATTTCAGGAATTATTAAATGTTTAAATACAAAAGTGAGTTAATAATTCACTGAAATCCAAGCCATTTCATATGATGATAATAATCCAAGGTTATCGGTACTCTAGGGGAACATACATGCGTTCATTCAAACCAGGAAGTTCACAGCAGTAACAACGGAAATCATTCAGTTGAAAATGATTTCTCGGATATCTCAGAGTGCGTTAAGTGATTATGAAATACGGATTTTAAATTGATTAAATCACTGTTACGACAAAATATTTCACGTAATTTTTTTCAAATTAGTATTTTTGCATCTTAGTCTTATTCATTACTATTTAAAATAAAATGAAGTAATTTAAGAGTGTTTTTCAAGTGAAATATTTCTCTTATTTTATAAAAGTCACAAAAACAAATTTAATTTCTTCAAGACACTTTAAAATAGCTGAAAATTTCGAAAATTCTTTTTCTTTTTTTTTTTTGCCACGTGGATAAAAAATATCAATTCATTCGAAAACATGAACACATATCAAAACAAAAATCGAAAATAAAAAAAGCATAAATTTTAAAAAATTTAAAATTATGGAATTTTAAACATAACTAATGTTTATATTAGTAAATAAGTTTTACTCAATTCTTTCTGGTACACGTAATATTCTAGTTTGAGTGAGGGAATATTTTTCAAAAACTTATAACCCACCTGGCAATTAATTTTATATAAAGGACAGCGTAATTCCGAAAATAACGCATCAAAATTTGTATCTCTTTCAATGTTTACGAGTGACCTAATCAAACGTAAAATAAAATGTTGTGGTTATAGAACAGACCGCAGTTTGATTTCAATGCAAATACATTGAAACTGCATTGAAATTAAGTGAGTGAGCGTCTTTTCTTGACGCAGAATCCTAAAAGCACATACTGCGTCGAACGAATGCTTAAAATTCTATGAAATCAGAATAAAAGACATGAAATGTCCATTATAAAACTGAACCTTATTTAAAAAATAATTTGGAATAAAGAAAATGCGTTATAAGCAATGCAAAATTCCAACAATCCTTAAGAAAGCAAAAATATTTGGATGAGGTATTTCCCCAATTAAGTCCAGTAAATTTAAGACAGTGTTGTGAAAAAAGTAAGACGAAGGTGGTTAAAATTAGAACATTCAATTAAGATATGGTATACAGTTAAAACGATTTTACAACTCGAACACACAGGTGCAGGTTCTTTAAATAAAATATAACTATGTGACAAACGAGTATGATTCGTAATCGGGGGATAAAATAGTCAGCGCGTTTGCACGAGATATTACTCCTCAATTCCGAATACGAGGTTTAATACAGAAAAGTTTGTTACTTTCATATTCCAACAATTCTGCCAAATAGAATGCGTATATACAGAGATTGCATGCTTGATGTGTGTCGGCATATGGGATTGCTAGGTCTATAGGGTCTTTTCTTCAGAAGCGAAGCCTGCAGTTCATTGCCAGTAATACAGACATGAAATACATAATAGATAGACATTTGAAAAAATATGTGGTGGAACATTAAAATCAAGCATTAAGAATCCTGTAGATCCCAGTGAAGAACATTTTTTCCTTTTCAATACGGTCCATATTATTAAAAGTGTTCGTAATAACTGGTTGAATCAAAAAAGAAAGTAAACATTCTTTATACCATCTCTGTCAAACAATTATTCTATAACACCTGCATATGCCAGCATTTTACATTTAAAGATTCTATACAATGAAGATTGTGATAATGTTGTTAAAATTGCTCCAAGTCTATCAAAAAAAACTTTATATCCAAATCATTTAGAAAGGCAGAATGTTGTCCAGGCATTGAAACTTTTTGATGAAAAAATAATAGCAGGTCTTGAGGTATTAAAGGACAAAATTGGTAAAGATGTATTTGGAACCATACATTTTATTGACATATTTTCGAAGTGTTGGAAAGTAGTTAAACTCCTGAGAAAGGAAAACACAAAAGAGATTTTTATTGTGAGCCTTTAATAAGTTCCAGCTCTCACAGTATAACTTTCTTAAGTGATTTCTGTGCCTGATTAGAAAAATGGTAATTGCTTTCCGTTCCATCATTTAGCATGCCTACTTCACGAACAGGAAAACTCTCCAAGGAAACCTACTTTTCATTGCTTCACACCACTCGTAGTTTAATATTAGTTATGAAGTACATGTTTGATAACTTAAATGTTAAATACGTGCTTTTAGGAAAATTCCAAACCGACAACCTTGAAGCGCGTTTTGGGCAGTATAGGATAATGATAAGGTGAGGCAACTATGAATATTTTAAAAATTATTGCTTTACAATTACAACTATAATTAGAAAATACAGGATTTATTACATTCAATTATTCTGGCAGAAAATAAAATGGAGAAAAGTATGAAAACATTTAAATATAATTCTAAAATGTTTTATGCACCTTTCAAAAAATTGTATGGATAATATTTTATATTATGATGCAAAAAAACTTACAATTCATTAAAATATGAATCCACAGAAATCCAGAACAAAATACGAGAAGTTAAAGCTTTTTTGTCCCTTAGGTTTTTTTTTTTTTTTTTTTTTTTTTTTTTTTTTAATAACTCTGACATAAAATCTTAACAAAAATTAAAGGTTGTTGAACAGTTTTATAGGGATTCAAGATTTTATTTTAAAACCTAATAACCAAATTTACTTAGCAATTAGAGTAACATCAAGTACAAATTTACTATAATTAATGTAATTTCTTAATAAGTATACTAACTTTTGAGGCGAAGTGTTTGTATAGAAAAACTAAATTGTTTGCTTACATTAAAATCATTTTAATAACTAATTCAACTACAATCCTGGTTTCCAAGATATAACAAATTAAAATATACACATTAAATTGAACCATATTTAATAATTTTGCTTTAAACCACACACACACAATGGACAGGACAAATATCTGCATGTTCTTTTAAGTCATTCATATTATGAGAAAATTAGCATTATTGTCCACTATAAGATTTTAAATTGACCACTAGTGAATGATAGCTTACATTTCTTACTGCAAATTTAATAAAGGAAATTCTGATAATAAGTTAATAACCGTGTATATAATCAGGTTTGATTAAAAATTTCATTTTCATAAATTTAAACAAAACTGTATTAAAACAATATTTCTTATTTATTCTCAATGCAACATTTTTATTTCAGTTATGAATTAGCAATAAATATAAGTTTTACAAAACATAAATGTCTTACACAACAGTTTTACATAAGTTTCCTTCACTTTTTCAAGAGAAGATAGGGGGTAGCTTTGCAAATCTCTAAGCCCATTTAGACAACTATCTGTCAATAAGAATTTTTAACAGGATTTTTTTTTTTTACTAAAAGAGCACTTTTTCCTTTTTTGTTTTTAAAACTGTTAAATTATTTAAAAATGGTGAAGGCTATGTTTCAAGATATTTAAATTTTTAAATTTACTAAAGAACTTGTATTTAAATTAAGTTTTTATTTGTAAAGTTCTTTTTTTACTAAATATTGAAAACAATCTTTAGTCATCACAGAATATGGCACTAGTTTTTAAACAGTAAACTGATATTATAATTAACTAATTTCAGCTATTTTGAATAAAAAGAATAAAACAGTATGAAGTAGAAAAGAATGTTTGCTAATTTACTTAACTACTTTCACTTATTTGTAAAAACAAATTTCTCATAAATTAATTTCCAATGATTCTATAGTTTAGAAAAAAATGCATCACTATTCAGTTAAGTTTTTAAATTTATTCATTTTCAGATTTCTCAATTCACAATGCCACAAAAACTATTTCAAGCTAATGAAAATGTGGTGTTAAAAGGCCCATTTAAGAGAAATAATGTGCATTGTATTTCAAATTTTAAAAAAAAATTCCAGTTGTTGAATTCAGAGCCAATAAATTTTAAGATTTGATGGATATAAGACTAATAGAGATTTGAGGAATATAAGATATATACTAAATATAAAAAATTTCAATACTAAAAATTTTAACTTATAATGCAGATATATTTGAAGTAATTGGAAAGTATTTAAAATACTGCAGATTTCCCTATATATATATATATAATCATTCAATTTGATACAAGCAGGTAAATGCTATAAAAGTTACCTTGAAAAGAATTCCATTTTTTTATGGTTGCAAAATCGATATGTATTTTAACACATATGCATTCCCCCCTTTTTTTTAATTATATACTATTGTATTTCTAATGTTAAAGTTTATGAAAATGTATAATTAATTTCATGCAGTTATAGTGAATAACTACAATTTTCAAGAGAATTTAATAACATAAAACTAATAATTTGGTAATAAATATAAATTTAAGTGGTTAAAAAATTTCAGACATTTGTTTTAAATGGTCATTAAGAAAAAGTAATTCTAGTACCAGATTTATTACTCTCAGATAATCCTTTGGTTGGTTAGTTGATTTGTTGCTCAACGGTCAGGCAAGAGCGCAAACCATTCAGCTGCCAGCTCAGACGGATAATTCTTTGATTCAAATATATAATTATAAAATGATAGTGACACAGAATCAGTCAACAAAATAAAGTCAAATTATTAAAAATTAAAACCCATCACTAACTGGAAAATGAATTTCACAGTAAAAATACAATATCAGGGATTGGTGTACTGAAATTTTTTTTCAGGACAATATTTTCAATAAATATCAGGACATATTTCAATAATTAAACTAAACCAATGTTAATTTCACATATTAATTTCTGTTTGAATGTAACTCATTCTTTCTAAAATGAATATAACACATTTTAGAAAGAAATGCACTATTTAATAAATTATGAGTTTTTAATTTTTAATACAACAATATGAAAAATGATACAGAAATTTAAATTTTTAAACTGAACATTTTCTGAAAATTAATAAGTTACATGATAAATGATTTAAATAACAGTAAATTAATGTATAATCGAATAATAATCATTTTGAACTGGATGCATTACCATTTAATTCTGATAATTTAATACTGCACTTTTTCAACTTATCATTCACAGATGCAATCTCTGCATTAGCAACAGACACCATCATTTGTCCAACTTTGACATCACTCATTATCATCACTAATAGCACATGCTATTTTTTTGGTTACATCATCCAAAAGTTTTTGAGCTGCACACTGATTTTCAAATTTATTTTTTTCTTTTTTAAGTTCATTAATTTTTTCTATTAGGTGCAATTGTTTAAACTTTTTTTCATTAGTAGCTTCTATGCATTCCTCATCCTTTCTTCTCTGATGTGTTGCATCTTTTGATTTTTCCATATATGATGCATATTCTGCATGAGATTTCTGAATATAATGCATCATTTCTTTGGTATATGGAATGGAGGAAACAGAATTGCCATGCATTTGAATGACATCATGACAAATATGTAAACTTAGAAATGTTAGTTCCAATAATGAAGCCCTCTCATTTGTCACAACAGAATTGTTAGTCGAAAAACCTCTTTGTGGTTTGGAATTTACATTCAATAATGACAGACATGCTTTAACAATTCTAAAGAGTGGGATATTTTATATTATGACCAGCATTTTTTATATTGAAAACCGCATTTCAATATTTACAGATATTTTGGTCATTATCATAATCATTCACAATCAAAGTCACATCTTCACACATGTAAAGAATTCATTCTTTAATCATCTTATCAAAATCTGAAGAAGTTTTAAACACATGAGAAATACGTTGAATTAATCTGCTAAATGAACTCCTAGATTCTTTTTTTTTTCTATTATATGGAGACAAACACTGGAGATCTTTGAGTAAGGGATTTGTTACAGGAAGTTTTTGAAGCAAATGCTTTGAAGTTGCTATGTAGCAACTTCTGACACTTTGTAGAAATGTTTTATCCATAAGTTCTTCCCATATTGCTGTTGCTTTATGACCTATTTTAATCCTGTTTAAATTTAATAAATTCTTTCATGTATCAACATTAATTTATAGCAACTTTACTCCATTTTTTTCACAATTTCTTCTAAATTTAAGAATTTAATACTGCGAACAAGTTAATTTAGCTTACTATACATCATGCGTATTAAAGGTTCGACTTTTTGCATCAGAAGTAATATAGTTCAAATGTCTTTTTTAAAAAAATGAAACAAATGCAGATACCAGAGTCTTAGAGTCTTTCAAATGTTTCATAATCTGAAGATGTCTGTCAGAAAGAGGAGATTTCAATTCTCTTTAGTTACTTTAACAATAAAATATACCTTTAGAACATCATATTGCTCAATGATTCTATCAAACAGACCCCAAAGTTAACCAAAGGCTCTCAACATGATGAAAGAAACTATGTCTAGCTAAGGTTTCTTCCAGTATTTCCAACTGTAAGGAATGACAATCTTACCTTCTTATAGGAGATAGTTTGAAAAATTGATGAATATATACAGCAAATCCATCAATATTACAAATTTTATCAATACCCTTACATAGTACTTTGTGTGTAAGCAACATGTACCCAAATCAATTAGTAATGGTAGTAAACTTTACATACTCAGTTCCCTATTTTTTCTTTACAACAGCTAAAATAACTCTTGGTCCATCCATTGACAACTGCATTAATTTTTCTGAATTCAAACCATTATTTTCAATAAAATATAATAAAATTTTTACAATTTTATTGGTTTCAGCATGTTTTAAAAATGTGATTCAAAGTAACAAATGACATTTTTTCTTGATTATCAGACCAATATGAGGTGTACATATCCAAGAATTTATTTGTTTTGTAGTAGCTTCATCAAAAAGTAAAGCAATATAAAGTGCCGATATCCCGAAACAAGAGTTTTGAAATACGGAGCTAGTCCAAAATTAATCAAATATCTGTCTTTTTTGTCAGATAATTTGAGATATTTTGCTATGGAGGAGTCATAAAAATTTTCTGTAAATGTTAGCAAATCATTCAAAGATGAAAAAGAATAACTTTTTTATTGCCACCAAAACTAAAATGGTTTCAGCTTTAATGGTTTTCTTTGATGTCATTTTGGGAAGCCATGATTTGTTATTAACTACTCCTCATTCAGTTCACAATACGTTCAATACTATTACAGTTGATGTTGAGGATTCAGATGGAGTAGATAGTAAATAGTGTTTGATTCTTGTAAGTTCACAGCTTTTTTGTGTTTTAATCCATCTGCATGTGCAAGCACTTGTCTAAAATCCATATTTGAAACACCGAATTTGTTTTTGCACACAAAGCACTCGGCAGAATGTACATCATCAACACTTCTGCACCATGTCTTTATTAGACATTTATTCCCATTTTGCAGTTCCAACCTTTTATTGGAAGATTTTGTTTTTCTAGGCATTTTTAAAAGAAAATTGTTTTTAAAAAATAAATTCTAAACTAGCTAATAAGCATTCTTCAAGTCATCCATGAAAATCGTTCAAAATGGCGCGATAAGAATTCTACGCATGCACATAAATGTAGGCAAATAATTCTCACCATTTCACTATCATTGCAAAGAATTGTACACTACTAAAAATAATTCTTTCGCTTGTAAAGGCAGAAAATAGAACTTAATGGTAAACTCAAACCTAAATTTTTTTTGATGCCAGACATTCATGACCAATGGCTGAATATGAGGTGAAGACGAATGTTTGGTAACCATACTTCTGGTTTGAAAGAGATCAAAAAAAGGGGAAAACATCTCTTCATGTTGAACATAGCAGTGAAAAGAAAAATATATTCCACTGGAAGAAAAATTTACTACTGAAAAATATGAAATTAATTAAAATTAAACTTTCAAAGGAATGTAATAAAAATTAAGGAATTCCAGTATTTATTTTGTAAAACAAGGACATTTCAGGATGCTTTTCAAAAAATTAGGAATTTCAGGAATATCAGAACAACTGCGAGCCCTGCAATATTTAAAAATACAATAAATTATGTCTTTAAAGAAGTTTTAAGCATTATTAAATATCAAATAAGCACTAAAGTTTAAGAAACTTTTCAATTTTTAAAAAATATTCTCAGCAGACAAGTCTCGAAACTTAAAAAAATGTGGTTAGATAACAAAAGTTTTGTAAAATGATTCATGTTTATTCATTCCCTTATTATAAAAATTAATGAAATCTAGGAAACTCTATAAAAACTAAAATTTTAGATAGAAATCATATAGTTAGCAAACTTTGTAAACATTTCAAGAGAAGAATTTAAAAATTTCTAGAAAGTGGAAATATTAATTGTTAATAAATTTTAAACAGATACATGATCTATTATTTTAAGTAGTAATTAAAATATTTTTAAAAAGAAAACTGAAATTCATAATTTAACCAACTTTAAACACAGCTCTTTAGATAGGTATTTTGTTACTAAAAAAGTGAAAAATTACTTAATGTCATAATTTAAATATCAGTAAAAAATTTAATGATACATGAATAAGTGAAGCTTCATACACAAATTTACTAAGTATTATGCTAAAAAAAAATCTTTCAAATTTTAATAAATTGTATTTTTTTATGTGATCTTTTGCATCTACTAAGATTACAAAAATTATAAGTTACTGTTCTAAAATAAATTTAATAAAACATTTTAAAATTATTCCAATATAATTAAAATGTAAAAAAATTATCTTATAGTTGGAAACATTTTACCAGGTTTAAAGATTATTCAAGACATTTGTATATATTTATTAATCCTAAAATTAGCATCTACTAAATAAATTTCTGAAAAGGAACAAAATATTTTGCCATCCAAATAGATATCATTTTTAATGCCTGTTCACCACTTCTTTAGTATCCAATGCACAATCAAAGTTTTTACAATAAGTTTCTGACAAGCAATTTAAATATAGCTTCTCTTCAGTTTTTAATCACAAATACAATGAATTTATTTTGATAGTTAGAATTTAAAATGACATAGTTTAAGCTACATCAGCAGTTTCACATGAACACAAAAAATTTAATTTTCTTAATTAAAGACAAATAGAATTTGCTGTTTTTCTTATCTTATTTTATAACAGAAAATTCTATAATTCTCACACGATTGGAAATAAGTATGAACATGAGTAACATAACTTGTCACGTTTCTGTTACATTGTATTATTTACCGGGTCATAAATTTAGTGACATTTTATTAGTCATCGAATCAAAGCAATTGCGGTTGATGTAATAATGTACCGATTTATAAATACTTTGATCACCAAAATTATAAACACCATCCACAAGAAACTTAGTGACAACATTTTAGGACACAATACTGATTTATTAATATTTTCTTTAAATGAAACTAAAAATTTAGTTTGATTTTACGAATACTACAATCACTGAAAAATTTATTAATAATTTAATCCCATTCAAAAATTAATAGCTTCCGATTATTTCTTTAAAATTGTATTTTTAGACCACGAGGTCAGTGACCATATATTTAACTAAAATTTGATAATAAAACTAACCTGTTTAACAATTCCATAACCAATTTGAGGAGAAGACTGTTGGGTTGTCATCATGAATTAGTTCAAATATTAAAAACCTTAATTTAGTAAATATTAACACGTTGGACAATATGGTTGATAAGACGAGCAAAAGCCAGATAATCAGCAGAAGAAACGTGTGAGAGTGAGCTTAAAACGTGAAAAGCATTTTCTGATTAACTTGCAATAGTTAAAGTTGCAGAAAAAGCATTGATTTCAAAATTTTTTTGAAAATATTTTCAGCACGCGGACGCAAGTGAGCCTTGCCAACGTTTGTTACTAATCAACCACGATAGCAGACGAGATGATGTGGCGTAAGAGTAAGCAAAGTCAGAGTACTAGTGCGAGTAAGGAAATTTGAATTAGGAAGAATGGTAAAAGAATATTCGTTCAAACAGTAACTGTAACCTTATGAAAAATGAAAAATTAACGGAACTGAAGTCTAAGAATAGGTTAGGTTTTGCTGGCTTTCCCCATTTAAATAATTTTTTTTAATCCTAGAGAAACTGAAACAGTAAAGCATTTAGTTTAAGAAAACTTAAATTAAAACTTTATACCAAGTCAAAAACTGAAACTATAAAATACTGGAATGCAAAGTTCACCTTTGAAACAAAAAAGCATTTGAATGAAAGATGGCAGCGGAAATATGACGCGGTGAATGTCTGAGCTGGCTATTTTTCAGTCAAAAGTAGAGAGGTAAAATTCCCGGAAATTTTGAACTGCGGGAATTTATTCTGGAATTTTGGAAGCAAACCCGCAATTTTGAGAAAATTGCGTATTTTGAAGGAATAAACTCAACTAATCATCTTTCATTTAATGCATTGTTTGGTCTTATATAAATAAAGAAAATTAAAATAAACCACGAAAATCTGCAAAAAAAAGTCTGTTTTGTCTTCTAGTAAATAAGTTAATAAGTTTCAAACTGTGAAAAACAAAAATATTTGTTAAAATAATGAAAATAATCAATTAATATTTAATAAAAAAAAGTATCAAGATATACTTTGCAGGACTGTCGGAATTAATGAAACCCGGTGGTACAGTGGCAGCATGAAAAGCTGCCAAGTCACAGGTCCGAGGCTTGGTTCTCGTGCTGGCCAACGTCGACTTAGCCTTTTATCCCTTCAGTGATAAATTGAATACCAAGCATGCTCGGGAACTAAGCACTGTCTGTCTCACGTTAGGCTGTCCACCTAACAATTACGTATGCTTCGCGCCCCAGGGCCCCAGGTCATGAAAATTGTTGTGGGCACTATAGACTTTGTCCCACATGGGCTGTCTTGCCTCGGATTTAGTTTACTTAGTCAGAATAAATATTGACATTTTTATGTTTCTGTCATTATAATTTCCTCAATTCATACAAAGAAAAGAAAGAAAGAAATATCTTCTCAACATTAATTATTGAAATTATTCTAAACTGTTATCATTAACTCAATATTAATTTCTTTTCCTGGAAAACTTTCTACTACCGTTATTAGTAGTAGAAATCATAAAGTAGCTGGAATTTTATTTATTTTAAGAAATATCAGATAAAAACTAACTTCAAAAATTTCTAAATCTGTGGAAAAATTTCTAAATTCCCTAAATCTTTCAAAATTACTAGGAATTTTAAAAATTCGCATGGGAATAAACCCGGTTTTATCTATCCTTTACAATACTAGTAATAAAGTCTCACAACGCAACAGAAACGACGTACTAATTCATGAATACTTCAAGAGAACAAACTGTAACAGATAAGACCAAATACGAAACAATCACAAAATTTCCTATGTACATTACATATATATCCATCGAGAAATTTTATCTTCTGAGCACCGTGATAGTTCTCGGGAGCCAGAAATTTGTCGAGTAACATAACAAGCCTAAATTTCAGGAAAGAAAAAGTGTCGCGCCTCGTTTCTGAATGAGATATGATAAACTATCAGCCTCTCTTTTATTCGAAATAAAGTCGGAAATACAGGCTTTATTTCTATCTGAACTGTGTGGAATATTAAACCTAAGTCTCACACGAAATATCTTTCCTTTTATTAGTGATTTTTATGAAATATATAAAAACCAATTGTAAAAGTAAATTATATTTTTCGTTTGTATTATTCACGGGGAAAAAAACTGCTGAATTAAGAAATTACTAATTCGAAGAATACAAGCAATATTATTTCATAAATATTTGTAATGAACACTTCCAAAGCTCAATTTTGAATACATACAGATAGCAGAAAAAATAGAGAGCTTTTTTTTGTGCTGCTTAAAACTCTCAACATTTTGTGAACTTGAAAACTTTTTAGAAATGACAATTTTGGTGGTGAAAAACATAACAGTGATTCAAGATAGAATAAATCATTTTGGATAAAAGAGTTAGAGAATATAGTTTACAGAAAACCCATTACGGGATTATAGAAACTGTACATTTTTAAAATATTTACAAATATTGTTTTTGTTCTTTAAAAGTGAATTTTCGATTAAATATAAAGCATTCTCTTGATTGTTGAATAAACAATTTGAATTTAAGGCAGTAAAAGATTTTAAAATGAAAATATCCGAAAAGATAAAATAATTCAAATTAATACTATAACCGTATGTATGATAAGTGTTGAAAATATTTTTGTATATATTGCAACGAGTTAAAAAAAAATCTGTAAATAAGTGTTGTGTAATAATCTTGCACATAAATGACATACACAGAATTTTAATGTGATATTTGATCTGGACCTATATGAAAGAGCACCATTAAGAGTAATATGATTTTTTTCAAATACTCTGGTTATCTTTCTTTCAAATTATTGATTACTTTTATAGACAATTTTTATGACAGCTAAGGGCTTATATTCTAAAGAATAGAAAACTGTTAGTATATCCTTTAGATAAAAATGTTTTTCTAGTATTTTTGCAGAAATTAATGAACCAGTAGTTGTTTCTTATATTTACTATGCAGTGTTTACACCAAAAATTAATTTGTTAGATTTTTATATATTTTTCGATATTTTTATCTTTTCTTACTTTAACTGCATATAGGAGAAGATAACGCACTTATATTTTTCAGCAGGATCTTTGAAAATCTGGAATCTTATTTACCTATCTGAAGTGTTTCAAAGTTCCATTTGCATTAAGAAACGAGATATCCAAAATTCACTCGATACTAAGCAACTTTGCTGGCACGATCATTTTTTCCTTTCGCTAAACCTATATAAAGAATACAAGGATTGACTAAGCAATCTGAAAGATTACAGGAGCATCTTAAGCGAACTTGCATAATATATACAATAATGCTAGCTACCAAATTTTTTGATAGAAAAGAAAAGGTATATATGAGTGAAAGAAAAATATCCAAACATCAGGTCCTCAAAAACTTTCCTAATTACAAATATAACTTTTAATTTTTTTTTTTTTTTTGTTTTGTTATCAGTCGTTTACAACAGTCAGTGGAGTAGCGCAAAATCTGAAATAGCCATTTACCCGATTCGTAAAGGCAATAGAAATGGGAATGTCAGAAGCTGTTGCTGAAGGAGCTTAAATGTGTTTTGTAGTGTGGTTCACCATCTCTGGAAAATCAATATGAAATCGAAGCTTCTGTGCCAAGAAGGCTTTCAAGGCTAAGCACGAGCTGCAACACTAGCAGAAAACGTTTTATAGTTCTTTCGGCATGAAGAAGATAAATCATTTCTGTATTCCAACTTTTTGCAGACTACTCTGCAGCATCAAGGGAAGAATATCCACTTGTATTGAGCGAAAGCATTTTCACCCTGAAGGTATAAATGCAAAGTGACATGTTGTGTGTCTCCCGACGGTGAGTGACTTCTGTACTTTTCACAGACTAGTTCAGATTCGCCCGGAAGAACAATTCAGGATGTGTGTTTCTCTAGAGAAAGCCTCAGATATCATCAATCCAACACTGTAGAAAAACACAGTTACTACTGTAGTTTAATAATGGTTTGAGCAAGCATTTCACTCGGTGGTCACACTGACCTGCTTGTGTTTCAGTGATTAACTGTGACTGGTGTGAGATCCTTGATCGAGATGGCCATTCATATGACGGTGTAATTAGCAATTATTTCATTCTGATATATGGTAAGCCCGACCTCATCGAGCTGTAGTTGTTGAGGAATATCTTGAGGGTGTTAGTTTGAAGTGAATGAAATGGACAGATTAATCTCCAAACATGAAACCTATTAAGTATCTGTAAGACTATTTTGGTAGACTGGTTGTGCTTGAAATCTTCCTTCCAAGGTCTGTTGGAGAGCTAAAAAATATCTAACTACGTGTTTCGTCTTCGTTTCCCATATCAGAAATCGACAACTTAATTGACAGCATGGAAAGTCGATGCCGCCAATGCATTAAAATTAGGGGTGAGCATTGTAACTTATTAAAAATTCTTTTTGCTATGTTTTTTATGACATTTTACCGCATAAAACTGGAATTATTATTTTTTTCCAAGCATAGATTTTTCCAGCAATATTGCTTTTTTGTTGTAAGTTATTTATGCCTAATTCTTATGTAAACTTCTATGTTGCAATCAATACATACCTGTTTTGTACGCATGTCCTCCAAATTTGGTGTTTCTGCATTCATTCATTTGCAAATTGCGCTTAAAAAACCGTTGTTGTTTAACTTTTGGAAGTCATGCGGAATATTTAAACGTTTTTATTTGATTTTGTGGATATTTTGAACCTATGACGAGAAAATTCTTTCATTCTGGTTCTATTATTCCGATTATTTTCATTACTTAGCATTTATTTTTCATTGGTTACGAGTGTTTAAAATTCTATTAGTGAAATGGATAATAAAATAATAATTGTTTCAACTAACCTTATCTTATACGCTTTCACTTATCTGATAAACAAAAACGAAAATAAAAATTCACCGGATAAGAAAAATATACTTTCCAGAGGTTCGAAACAATGGATGAAAAAACGGGATGAAAAAAGTGTAATGAGGAACTTAAAGCAAGAACTAATATTAAAAGATATATATATATATATATATATATATATATATATATATATATATATATATATATATATATATATATATATATATATATATATATATATATATATATATATATATATATATATATTCATTCGTAAATCGGTAAGAGTGATTTATATTTGTATTAAAATAAACATACAAAAAATAAAATTATCTAACACTGTATTAAATAAGAACAATGCATTTACATAGAAGTACATTAATTACATAGAAGAACATTACATGAAAGTACAATATTTTTTGTGATATGCAAAAATGTTCCATTAAATTATGTCTACACGTTTTCATTTAAATGAATATAATATATTAATTAGTTAAGACTATAAAAGTTCAGATGAGAATCTTTTAATGTTATTAAAAATGCAAATAATAGTAGTTTTTATATTTTAGTAACTGGATAAGAATGAATTAACAATGCTGTAATACCATTCTGGCCCTAATTTGTGAGAAATTTTTTAAAAAAAGGCATCAGGTTGAGAGAATTTAAAAAGCCTGGTGAAAGACATTTCTATAACATTTTTCACTTGTTTACAATATCAATTGAATATATTGAATTAATTAAATAAAATTGTTTATAATTTCAATGCAGCAGTAATGGGTAACCACACGGAATATTTAATAATACGAAAATTAGGATGCTTTATTTAGTAGTCAAATTGAATGTTATGTTACTAGTAATAGTTTCTTGAAGTTTCAGGAAAAACAAGACAGATTTTTTTAATAATTTGACTTCTTTTATGTTTATCAAAGTACAAACTGTCTTTAGAATCTCAAAGGCATCGGTGATCTATATGAATTAAATAGAATTAGTGAACAATTAACTGGCGCAAAAATTTTAATTACAAATTACTCTATTTTAAAAAATATATATAATTACTCCGATAAAGATTTGTAAATAATTCTTCAAATGAAAATCTGTAATTTGATGGACTCTCCATTTTATATAAAAAAATTTTCAGCATGAGATATAACATTTAAAAAGTTAATAATAAAAGAGAAATGTATGCCAATTAATTCATATATATAACGAAAAAATTGAAAAGAACTGAAGTTTAAAATTTAACAAGAGGATTTTTGTTCCACAAAAAATGTTTAAAAATTCAAGTTTTGCAAAAAAAAAAAAAAAAAAAAAAAAAAAAAAGAGCATGACAGAGATAGGGGGAAAAAATGAAGAAATGCCAAAGATCAACACCAAATTTTTACTAAGCCTAAACCATCTATATCGCATTCGTTGTCCCATGTGATTACGGCATGGGTTGTTTTGATATTACTTAAGGTAACTACTTATCTTACTGTCTTACGATGAAAATTTTTTTTAAATGCAACAAAAACGTTTTAATATATTTTTTTTTATTTCGCATAGTATAATAAATGTCATATGAATAAGAAACATTCCTTTTAAAAATTTTGGTGAGAAATTGTACAAGAAATATTACAAAGTATAAATATTTCTTAATATCGTACACGTGGAAGGCTTACAAAAGATAATAGACCACTGCGTTAACAGACATAATAGAAAGAACATTTTCCAGGAAAAAATCCAACAAAAAGTAAACAAAGCCAAAAATATAAATTGTGTGCAAATACAGTGAATGCTGAGAAGCTGCCCGGAAGTAAAAGAAATATCTCATTAAATTGTATATTCCTTATTGTTTTTTGAAGTTTATTATATTGTACACAACTATTAATACAATGCATATAAAAATATCGTAATAATACAATGCATGAAAATATGTACTTGCGACAATATGCAATTTTTACAAAGATCTGTTTTAAATTGTAATAGAAATTATCAAGTAAAATCTCGTTTTTGACGAATTTCACTGGCTTCTAATTAGTTTCCAGAGAGAGAGAGAGAGAGAGAGAGGTTTCTTTTTGAAAGTTTTACAAAAGTGAAAGAAATACAAGGTTATTAATAAGAGAGATAAGTATTATAAATATCTTCCTTAGAGAACTGTACCTAGAAGCATTGGATAGGAAAGAGAAATATTACAATAGTACCATGTACCATACAGTAGATCAAGACAGCATAGACTGAACATTGCATACAGACTATAATTAAATAGCCAAAATTGTTACTCCAATATGATATAAATAGTAAAAGTCAAAAGTAATAACTAACACACACACACACACACACACACACACACACATATATATATATATATATATATATATATATATATATATATATATATATATATATATATATATATATATATATATATATATATATATATATATGTGTGTGTGTGTGTGTGTGGAAATGTTCTGAGCAAACCTAAAAAAAATTTGAAAAATTAATATGTTGCTAATGTTAACATGTTCATCAACTAATAGTTAGTTTGGGTTCAGCATTAACGTGAATAATGTCATTGCTTCAAATGGATCCAATAAAGTAATTAGAAACTATCGGACACATATGAAAATAGAATAGATCAATCTAATACTGGCAAGAGTTTAGAATACCACATTCCATGAGTGGTTTGATTCATGACACTTCAAGTTTTTTTATTTATTCTATAAAGGTAGAAATTGCATAACTTGGTCATGAAAATAATTTGATCATTTACAATTAATTTATACACTTAAAATATTTATTGCATGAGAAAAATAAAAATTTTCGGCAAGGAGTATAACCAGGCTTAGTTGGTTCTGTGTCGTACAAGGTAAATTTTATACACGAAGGCCAAATAGACAGGAACTTAAAAGTGGTTTCTGAATCACTACAGACATTCAGGCCTGAGGTGGGAATCAAATTCACTAACTTTTGAATCCAAGACCTCAGTTTTAACCATTTGGCTGCAACTCAGGGATTATAACCGAGATCTAATTGAAATCCAGTACTCTTGAAAAACTCAAAACTTTACAATATAACATTTTTTAAGCAGATTTAGAAAGTAAGTAAATAAGGGCTCTGAATACATAATTAAAAAAATTATAATAAATGTTTTCTAATTCGACAGTGTATTAAAATGTCAATGTACTGACTATCTAAAGTTACAGTATGGTATTTTAATATCCTTCTTGTACACTTTCGGAAGGACTTTTAATAGACAATGGGTTGTATTCGCGTGACGCAAGGCAGAAAACCAGAGAAACTCTCAAGTGCCTAACACAGCAGACTTGTATACAGACGCATAGGATTCATTTCTCATTGTTCAGCACTGGTAAGGATCAAACTCGAGGCCTACTAAAAGATTGAGGTGAGCATTACTAAGACTTCTTAATTTGCTTATAGAACTTCACAGGTCTAACTTACATATCGTTTACATACCATTAATACATGAAATAAGATTTTTTTAGAACGTGGAGTTTTTAATTTTGTTAAAAACGATCGAAATAAAAAGAAAAAAAGAAGAAAATGCGTTCATCCATTTTATTTTCAAAACAACTATTTAGACAAGAGGTACACTTTACTTTTGAATCGATAACAAAATGTTTGCATGCCACTATTTCTTCAAAATAAAAAGTTAAATACACACACACAGGCAATTGCTCTTGTACATTTGAAATCATGATAAAGTGACGAAGTTGAGGTAAACGCTACACCAAATACTTCTTCGTACTGACTACACATGCAGAATTATTGGTAAATATCAATGGAGTATTAACTATGCATAGCCATTTAAAACATGATAGTTCTTAGCTGGTTTTAATATGGAACCCGTAACCTTCAGATACGAGGGCGATATTTTTCCTTACCAAGTATTTCGTTTATCGAAATACAGTAAAGGATAAATTGTATTATTAATACAGGATTTTTTTAATATTTTTATTTCTTTTAATATTATGAATATTAATTAACTAAATTCTTTTAAAACAAATGCAATAGTAGAAATGATAGTTAGAGGGGAAAAAAGTCTAATTTACACGTTAGATTATTTTTTCTAAATTTGCAAACATTTTTATACACAAAACTAGAGTTATTTTTTTTAAAAAAAATGTGCGTATTGACAAGAGTATGATTAGCCAATTTCTAAAGGAAATAAAAATCTGAGTATCTTTAATTTTTAAAATGTTAATCAAATAATTCATCTAAATAAACTTTGTTTACTCAAACTGGGTAAAACTAATCAGGAATATTTCTCAGATATCTGATAAGTGTGTATGACAAAAATGTTAATCACCGATTTGTTAAATAATCGATATGCTAATTACATCCTCTTATTGAAAAGAAAGATTGTGATGTAGATGTTTTTGCATTGCGATGAGTAAAAATAATACTCCTCTTCTTGTAAAGTACTATTAAAAATTAGTTTTGCAAAAAGTCATGCATTTAAATCATTTGAACGTGTAATACTAGAAACAGATTTAGTTGATTTTTTTTTTTCATATTTTCTGTCGTTAACTGAAACTGAAATGTTGACCATATCTGAAT
The DNA here is from genome assembly GCA_030067965.1 of Latrodectus elegans. Lineage (NCBI taxonomy): Eukaryota > Metazoa > Arthropoda > Arachnida > Araneae > Theridiidae > Latrodectus > Latrodectus elegans. The sequence goes on from CM057809.1 coordinate 47,067,802, forward strand.
GAATACATATATAAAAATAATAATTAAGAAGTAAAAAAAAAAAAAAAAAAAAGATTCGAAAATGAAATTTTAAATAAAAATTCATTGTCATTTATTATATATATATATATATTGACAGAATAAATTATTGTGTGTGTGAATATATAGAATTTAAATAAGATTATACTTTGCAAATAATCGTGCATAATTATTTAACTTAGTTTTAAGTATATAATAAATAACAAGATTCAAAAGTAATAAACATGTTTACATAAAAAATGCGTAATTCATTTATTTTGCATAGAAGTGTTTCAAGTGAATGCTATTAATCCAAAAAAATTAAATTTCATTTTGTATATGATAAAAGTTCGAATAATAAAAAGAAAAAAAATTATTATTTCAACAAAACTTACTTTTAAAACCCTTAACAGATTTTAAATGAAGAAATGCTGAGTCACTTGCACAAAATATGTAAAGACTCTTTAAAATGCTCTTGCCTTCGGTTCAACAGTTCGTGGGTTCGAATCCCACCTTGGGCATGGATGTTTGTAGTGGTTCGGAATCCACTTTTAACCATAGATCCTGGTCTAATTAGCCCTCGTGTGCAAAAAAATGACCGTTGAGCGACAAACAAACAAACTAACAAACTCTTTTAGATAATAAGAATTTCCTGGTTTCCTGTGGGCTTAGACTAGTTTGCTTATCGTTCATTTTCGCTGATAGGAGAGCTAATTAGACAGAGACCAACAAATTTTAAGTGGATTTTGAGCCACTAATAAAAACCAAGTTCAAGGTTTCGAATATTCGTATATTTTATATAAATAAAAAGAAGGAAAAACTGCATTAGTTTTAACATCCAACACCAACTTCTACATGTGCCATAAAACGAAGATCATTCCAAAATGAAAACTGTCTTCGAGAAGATAGAAGAATAGCAGAAGAAAAACACAGAAAAAGTACCATAATGCTTCGTGAAAGTACCGAGAACACAATGATTTGCTATTAAAAAAAGGTGGTTTAGTTTAAACATTTTAATATTTTTAATAAAAACAATTTAAAGTATGAATTTAAGTCAAAGGTATTGCTTATATTTTAAAGTTACTTTATTTGAACACTGCAAGTGAGCAAAGATATTTTAATATTTTCTCACCGATTATCAAAACATATTATCTGATATTAAGTCAAATTATGTTTTTTAATGATTTGTTTTAAAAAGAATTATTACTTAGAATTTTAACAATTTTAATTAAGTTGCATGTTATTGTACATAATTACATAAATAACAAATTTATAATAAAGTTCTAATAAATCTGAGAATAATAATATAGATGTGAGTATGTTAAATTAACCATTGGTGATAAAAACACACACAATACTTTTTTCAAAATAATTCATAGAAATAACTATAGTAAGCCGATAGTTAAACATTCAATTGACAAATAAATCAGATGGAAATATTTTACAATAATTTAATTTGTATTTTTAACACACACACACACACACACAACACTTTATGTTGAATCAAAAATAAATCCTGTTTATAGTAAGTGCTTATATGTTAAGTTTATTTCTGCAAAAGTGTAAATGCGTATTATGCAGCAGAAAAAAATAAAAAGAAATTTTTCAGAGATTGAATAGTCAGCCTACAATCGACCTTTTTGCCAAAGAAGTCCAATTCGACAGAAATCTAGTTTAAAATGTGGTTTCCCCCCAGACTACTACAAACATCGCACCTGAGACAGGAGTTGAATCCACTATTAAACTAAAAGAGAGAGTGCTAATCAATCTAATATCAATTCAGCTTTTTCAATGATAATTATATTATTTAAAAGATTCTAAAAAATATATTTTATCATTGAATTTTAGTTTCTTATCCAGAAGAAATTTGAGAATATAAATACAAGAAATTTTATATTTATGTCATAAAAAATCTCAATGTTAGAATGTTTCCATACAATATTAAACAACAATATATATGTATATTTAAAATTTCAAAATAACTTTTTAATTATATAAATAGTGATTCATTATGACTAAAAATTTGTTTCAATAGATTACTAAATATATTAGAACGTAAAAAATGTTCAAATATTTTGTTACGAAATATTATACAAAAAAATCCTTCAAGTTTGTTTTTTGAAATTATGCGTCATAAATTATTTAAAATATATAAAAAGAAAATTCTACAAAAAGAAACAAACTCTTTCAAGTATATAACACAGAAGTAATATTTACATATCAAACAATCTTGTGAGATCATACTTTAATTAAATTAATATAATAGGGTAAAAATTAATTTTAAAAAATGTAAATAGATGACTCAAAATAGAAATGTCTATTTCATAAGTCACGGCACACAGAAATAAATCATATAACAGAAATTCATCTTATTAATATTTAGCTAAATATTAATTAACAAATTCTAGTACAAGTTTGTGTGACTCTGTCTTTACTAAATTATTCATAGCATAATTTGAGACTTAATTCTACTCTTGTCAATATATCTTTCATGAGTTATTTTTTTATATTAGGATTATTTACTTGTAGTCTAAAATCTATAGAAATTGTTTTCAGAATATACAATGGTTGGTTGGTTGGTTTGGTTTAATGGCGCAAGGTCCAGATAAGGACAAGCTGCGCCAATCACAAGATACTATACACTAGTTTTTTTCACCCATTAAAAGTATAAAATAGAAATATAGTTAATATGTACATTAAAAGCATAAAATAGAAATATAGTTAATATGTACATTAAAAGTATGTAAACATATATATACATGTATAAAATTAAAAACTTGAAACTTGGATAAAATATTACTAAATCAGATAAAATTCATAAAACCTATGTCTTTTAAAAACGTAAATAGATTGCGATGGGGTTTCAGAATATACAATTTGGCAGACACCAAAAATTTACCTATAATCTCCTCAGCAATAATACTGATGACATTCATTATAGAACGAAATTTCTAAGCTATCAAATAATTAAACATCAAAATCTCTGTACCCTTTCATAGTCATTCTCTGTAAAGTAGAAAATGTCTATTTCTGAAATAATTCAAAAACATTTTATGCCCATCCATATAGAATTTCTCCTTAAAATTTTTGAATTAAGTCTAGCATTAAAATATCTCATGTGTGAAACACACACACCTGAGAAAATAATATTAACTTCATTTATCAATTATTCTTAAATTTTTTTATAACTGTGATTTTAAATTGTATGTATATTTCAAATACATTGGTTTACAAACACGACAAAATCATATGCATTTCGAAATTTTTTCTTTTTAAATATTTATTTCACTTATTATTATTAACATGATTGCAGAATTATAAAATATATTACTCATTTCTTAACCTATTATTTATTTTAAATCTGTAATACAAATATGCACTTAATACAAATATAATATACTGTTATTACAAATAAAATATACTCTTAGTACAAATATAATTCTGAATAGATATATTTTATAGTGCACAAACTTTGATATACTTTACTAACTATTATTCTCAACAAGAACTAATTTTTCCAAAACAATTAAATTTTATATATATTTTTCTATTAAAATAATTTCTACGTGTTATTCTACTATATTTTTATACCATTAAATTTTTTTACAGGAAATAATTTTGAATACAAATACTTAGTATTATTCTTTTTTCTTTAAATATAAACATTAAAATACAGTATCCTTTAAACTACATGTAGGAATTATTTCAAATATGGTCTGATATGCAACTTATGAATAGTTTGTAATTCAATAGCACTATTTTTTCCAAAAATCATGAAGAAATCAAAATTTGCATATATTATAAACATATAAAATTCAATTAAAACTATTTTATTTATCTTTCAAAATAATACAGAAAGTCAAACCTATTTTTTAAAAGGCAAAACTTGTAATTCAAATTAATCTTTGCTCCGTTTTTATCAACAACAAAACCAAATACCTTATTTCACAGAATCACTTTAAAAATGTATAACAGCAACTCAAGCAAAATAAGGCATTTAGTTAAATGAGAAGTTATTTAATTAAACTCTTAAAATATTCATTTGTATTATGTATTTATTTCTGCTGATATTAATAAATATAGAAAAGGAATCATTTTATAGAAAAGGAATCATTTCATTATTTGTTTAGCATGATATATGAAGTAGCACAAGAGTAACTTCAATATACACAAAATAGAAAAAAATATATAAATGTAGATGTTAAATTCACAATTCAAAATTAAATCTCACACGATAAAAACACAGTTAAAAAATGTAATTCTTAAAAAAGTAAAGGATAGTTTGGTGTAGTTAAAATTATGTAATAATAATAGAGGTGAGGAATACAATAGCAAATTAATTAGTATATGTCAAATAAGTGTAAATTGTATCGACAAAAATGAAATACACTACATATTCCTAAATTCAGAGAACTTTGACAAAGAAAACCTTCAATTATTAAAAGATTAGTTTTCTTAAAAAATGTATGATGAAAGCATTTTTAAAACATCTTTATAATTTTTACAATGTTATATGTTCAAAAGTAAAAATTTTGGCAATCCCTTCAAATAAAGAAAAATATATTTAAGTAATCAAATAGAAAATAAAAATTTTTATGTATGTATAGTTCTAAAAATATTGTAAAACACAAACAGTTTATTATTAAATCACAAGCCTTTTTTTTTAAAAAAAAATAGCCAATTAATTAACAAAAGATAATTTTTATATTTTGTTTATGCATAGACAAAGTTTTTTATTTTAACACATAACAAGAAATTGTAAATGTCAGATTTTTTAAGCAAAGCTTCATTACCATCTCAACATAACAATAGCATACATATGTCTGTGAGTAGAAAAAAATGCTGATTTGATATGAAAACTGGTCCTCACGAGTAGTTCACGACAAATGTTTCATCAAAGGTAAAAAAAATTAAAATTTAATGTGAATCATATTTGACACAATGAAGTACTACAATTTAATGTAACGTTTAGAATGTCTTAGATTTATAATTCTAATTTTCGGTTTTAAATTTGAGGTTAGTATATGAAATTCATTTTATAATATTTGATTCCAATGTACATTATTACACATTGGAATTGATAAAAATCAAAGAATATGTTTAGTAATTTTATTTGGTTAAATTTCTTTATAACTGTTCATTTAAAAACATTGCTACATGTTTCTACATTTATGTATCATCCTGTTGGTCATACCTGTGAAAAAATATATGTTGTTTAATAATGCAATTTAGCACCATATAAATTGCAAATAAAATTTTTTAACTATTTGTTAAAATTAAAATATTAGTAAGCTGTTTGGCATTACCTTCAAATTTTGAAAAAAATATATTAAAATTCTTTGACATACTTTTATGAGGGAAAAATGTCTACAGGATAATATGTAAGTACCCATTTTTCATGTTTGTTACCATTCAGATAGAACCAATTTACACTGGTTCAGTGTAGAATAAGGTACCCCTTGATGTGACGAAATTTAATTTTAGTTTAGTTTTTGTAGTGGCCATAATGCTACTCACATCTCAGCATCAAAATATTAAAGGGTACCAGATGTACACTTCTATCAACACAAATTAGGGTTGTTGACTAAATTATAATCTCAATATCATCAATTTGACAAGGACAATTTTCCAAATATTGACAATTACTGCAATACTCATGTTAGTAAATTTTTTCCATAATTCTAAGTTTATAAATTGCATTTAGTATATTAAAGAAGTCAATAAAAACCATTACATTGCAACATTCTGTAACCTGAGTCTAAAATTAATATATTAACAGGCATATAAAATATATAAATCAAAATATAATTCTACTAAAAAAGAATTTCTTATCTTTATATAGAAGAGTTGAAAATATTCAAATTAACTGTATGATTAAGAAATGGCATTAAAATTTGCTTTAATTCTATAAAAGATTAATGTTGATTCTTTTATATTCTGCAAACTTATTATCAATTAGACAATACTACTACTACTTAATGTAATGCTACTTACTAATGCTAGTTGATTAGTGCTTTAGCTGTTTCATAGTCAAACCTAGTTTTTTATAATAATTTTTGAAAACATTATTTTTTGATGTGATTGAAAAATATTACACATAATTATAGATACATAGCCTTAAAATCAAAATATATTCATCATGTTACTATACACACATGATGGAAGAATTTATTAAGACTCCTGATAAATTTGTGGAATTTATTTCTTGACAACATGAGAATTAAAAACTCATCTTAATTCTTGCATTGTGGATTGATTTACAGAAGTAAGTGAATATGGCTTACAGGGATAGATACGGTCACCCAAGGGATGGTACCTGCTGTATACAGTGCACTGCATCACTTCAGAAATCATACCTCATTCTTTAGAGCAGTATTGTTATGGGTATTCACAAGCCATTTTAACACAGCATTTTGTATAGCTAATAAGTCTGCAGATGCAACGATTGCAAAATATACCTTTTCTGTTATGAAACCTTTATGCATCAATTTCCCCAATGAGAGGATTGGTATACATGTACAATCCATACTTCCAATCACACTGGGAAACTGGACTATGTGAAAGAATTGTTCATTGATCTGCAACGAAACGTTTGTTAAATGTTTAGATAAAAGCTAAAAAAAAGCTTACTTAATTGCAATAAATTCTGAGAGAATTAAACATGAATTAACTGTACTCACATATTATCCCGATACATAACTATATTGGAAAAAAATATGCTATCAAATACCAGTTATAATCATTTTTTCAACATTTGAGCAAGAAAAGAGGTGTTAAATATAGATTCAATAAATAATTAAAAATTTTCTTTAAATTAAAATTTCCAATTTTTAATCATTAATTTAAAGTTTAAAATGATTAAAAATAAAGCTATAAAATGAAGTTAAAATAAATATACATAGTGACTAAGCTAGAAAATTTGGGGACAATTTTTTTTTACAGAAATGGTTGACAAGATAATGCATAAGTAACAAAATTTAAAAGAGAATTAAGCACCGATATATTTTCATGTAATTCTGTATAATTTAATTAGATATTAAAATACATGATCTTCCCTTAATTTACTCTTTTATCTATTACATCTTTTTTAGGCTTACATATATTTACTCAAAAGGATCATAAATGTTTTTGCAAATTAAACATTTCTTTTATCAAACATCTTAACAATAGAAGACAATGGAATGAAGACAATGCTATCAGTAAAATTTTAATATAATGTGCTTGTAAAAATGCAAAAGCCTCACTTATTTTGGCGATCATTTTTTAAATTGTTGACTGACTTACCTCTGCTATATCATTAATTACAAGCTAGAGAGAAGTGGCGACAGATCTCGATATAAGAATACCTCTAATATCTTCATTTGAAATAACAGTTTTGTTCTAAATCTTGGGGATATTTTATACACGTCTGACCAAGATTTTTGTCAAGAGATTTCGCTAGTGGATTTCCATTTCATCCTTTTTCAGGTCTAATGTTCTGTGTACAACGTTCTAGTTCTCAAGAAACTCTAAACGCTGCAGATTATAATATAAATTAATGAATAAAATAATTATCGTTAAATTACCACACATTTGAAATTTGTTTAGCACATAGTAACCATTAAAAAGTACATAAGAGTTAAAAAGAAATGCGCATGATCACTTATCGCATATATAAAATGTACATGCGCAGTCAGGTTTAACCTTGCTGAATAGGAAGGTACTTTGACCTGGGATTTCGCTCGCACCAAGCGGTCGAGGTTGACGGTGAATACGGTCGTTAGATTCGCCATATTCTCTATGCCTAATTCCACAGCAATACTTTGCAAATCTTCTTTCTTTCCTTTTGGGAGAAAAGACATTTTAATTGTTTGCAAAACACAAATAGTCAAATAAGCAGAATCACAGTTCCGTTTCGGTTAAAGTCAAAAACGAGAGCTTGTAATCCTGTCGGATGCGACAGTAGTGTCAGTTCTGTAGAAGTAAACACAAATCGAACAGATGCATTTTTTAAAAATTAGTAATAAATAGTATATTAAATAATAATTAATTGTAATTTGATTATATCCCTACAGGGCCAACAGAATAAACTCCCAAGGAGAACCACCTGAAACTCCTCGTGAACACCTCAATCTCCCTTCGCCGCAGCGGACTCCCTCCTCTCCTCCCTTCCCATGACTACAGCGCCAGCACGTGAAGAAAATCAGGGTTATCTTAACACTAGATATTCATATGTGTATACGTTTTATTTGTGTATTTTATGTGAATTTTGTGTATAATAAATGTCTTAATATGTGCAAGTCTTCTCCAGAACTAGAAATGCATTGACCTGAAATCATACTCAGAACTTTGACAATGTGTTAAATTATGAAATCTTGTCTTTGCTTCCGTGTCAACTGTGTTAAAAGCGGAAGCCTGCTGCCCCGAATAAGTGATATGTTTTTGTTTTCTTTGGCCACTATTGTCATTCTTCACATTATTTAAAATTACTATGGCTAAAATCAAATCACTTGAGGTTGATAAGATATAAATAAAAGTTCCAAAATTTCTCCTCCTAAAATTTCAACCTCCTATATTGTTTTATTCAACCTGCAGCTAATATGTATTATTGAGAAGAAAACCAAATTTAGGTATTTAGTAACTGCTATTAATAATGAATATTTGAAATATGTGTTAGATATTGTGTTTAATTTTCCTACACTAGACTCTTATTCAGTTTGAATCGGAAACTTATTGAACAATTCGAAGATTCAGAAAATTATAATCTTTACTTCAGGATTTAATTTTAGGAGATAAAAAAGATTCACAATTATTGTATCAAATGTGAGGACTTTCTGATTTTAAATTAGAGGATTTTTCATAAAAAAATTTGTGACTAAGTCATTTACCTACCAATATGCAAGCAATTCTCAATGACACTTTATAACTACTTGCTGTAATACCCTATAAAATATCTGAAGCTCTTCTGGTTGTTTTGATAGCAGCTTTAACTCACAGTAATAGTAGTAAAAGCATTTGAAAATTGAAACGTCAAGTTCGGGATTTAGGCAATAAATTGAAAAATTGTTTTCTTCAAGCGTGTGTCAGAAATTGAAAATTTTCAACTTCGTGTAACAGGTTTTTTTCAAGGTCAATTAAAAATTTCTCAAACTTAAATTATTTATGAAATACCATCGAACTTTCACCGAAAAGGCAAAGAAATGTAAATTTCCTTGTACTTTTATCATAAAACGAATTACCTTTATCAGAAAACGAATTGTGAGCACAACGTTTACTGTACAATTTTCTACTAACCGATATCTTTTTATCAATGATTTTACTAGTGCATAACTTTTAACCGATGCAGATAGTGATGATAGCTGTTGGCCATAAAACCGAATTAAGAATAAATATTCATTTGCTTTAATACATTCTGCTGCTAACAGTTCCCATATTATTACCTTCAGTATTAAATTATCTGTTAATCTTTGTTTGCGTCAAAATTTTAAATGGGAATTTATTATTGCACAAATAATCCCACAAATAGAGCTGATTTTCTCAAACATTTCGGAATTTTGGGGGATATTAAACCTAAAATTCTGATTGACCCATTTATATCTCTTACTTCCAGTGGTCAAACATTGAAATGTTCTTATCCTTTACTTAAATGTATATCTAATATGTCAGAATTCCACGAGATATTAAGCGAAAAATTATCACTCAATACATTTTATTCAAACTTGTGGTTCATCTGTTCAAGCACAAGCTCAACGTTTAAATACAGCAAAATTTAAGATTGCTATGAAAGAGCTTTTACATCACATAATATGCTTGAACTTGGTATCTGTCGTTCTTCTCAAAGTAACTAGTCTAATTCCTTTTTCTTGGTCCCTAAAGCTTCTAGTGAGTGGAAACCAACAACAGACTACAGACAATTGAATAAAATTACTCATTAAGACTGATATCCTTTGTCTTACTTTAAAGAATTTGAGCGGCAATTTCATAACGCCACCATATTTTCTTAAGTTCACTTATGTTAGGCATACCATCAGATTCCTAGGCATCCTGATATCTGTAAAACCACAAAAATAACTCCATTTGGGTTACAAATTTCATATTACAAGTTCTGACAAACTAATAGTTTGCGATACTTCATCTGTAAAAATCCGGCCTATCATGCTTTTCACATTTTGTAAATTTGTTTTTGAGAAAATTTTTGAACTGTCACATCCCAGTATTAAAGTGTTAAAAAAACTTATTTCGCTTTGTTATGTATGGCCAAATATTTAAAAAGATGCAAAATTATGGTCCCACACATGTGTACAATATGAACACATGCACGTCACCCGTAGGCCATAGAAGGTCCATAAACATACCCTAACATTTTACGCTGATTTTACTTTACCCAAGAGTTGATTTAAGCATGCACGTATAGTCCTTGTTATCAACTTGTCATGGTTTCACTTAGTGCTTAACATCTGTGGATCGTTTTACTTGCTGAACAGAGGTCATCCCTTTGTCTGATATAACTTCAGAAATGTTTGCTAAGGCATTTTATTTTCACTTGATAGTGCAGCTCGATGCACCAATTCGTATTACTAGTGACCTGGGAAAACAATTTGAATCTTCACTATTTTGAACTTTTGCATCCCTGTTAGCATTCAATTTCATCAAACTTCGATAGCCAAAAAGCTTAAACTTACTTTATCTCTCGACCGTTTTCTTGTCTTCGAGCCCTGTTATTTCATAATTTTCATATTATCTATCTTGCTGTTCACTCGATATTCATAAATCTGAATTTTGTACATACGTGGCTGCTGACATCCAAAACATACTCAGTTTTGGAAAGGCGACTTATTACATCAAACTAATTCTCCAATCGGTCTATTATATTGGTAATCCACTTCGTGCGTTAGCACATTTTGCCAAATGAAGAATAAGCAAACTAAAACTAGTACTTCAGAATTGAGAATAGCAACATCTTAAAGTTTTTCTATTTCAACTTATGCAAATGAGTAGCGGGTATATAAAGCTGAGTTGTTGGCTTATACTTCACCAGTAGTAAGTTTGTCAAGTATTAGTGTAGATGCAGAAAGCTAAGACTAAAATTTCTATGAAGGAAATTCCATTAAAATTACTCATCGAATGCTGCTTTTTTCCAAGCATCCATTCGTATTTTTAGTGAGCAATTGTGGGTACGGAACTTTTTGAATTTTCCGCCGGTATTTTTCAGAATTTTATTTAGTTAAGATTGTATTGAAATTAGTTTATCATTTCGGAGTTCTATACAACTACTGTATATTACTATTACTTTTGGACTGCTGTTATATATGTTACCCTTAATTTGATTAAACCATAATTTTATCTAATAATTTTTGGAAATAGTTGTTGTTAATTGAATAAATATAATTTTGCTTTTAAAATCCTATCAGATTATTTCAATGCTTACTTAGTTGTATATGTATGTTACTTGCATAATTGTCCGTTGCCCAATAAACTTCTGCATTCAACCCAAAACGCAACGGAATGATTGAAAGCTTACATTTGCCACTAAAACATGCTATTGCACCTTAACTGGATTTAGTGCATTTTCTCTTGTGCTTTTGAGGGTATGATCTACTTATAGAAAGGATCTCGAGGATTCAGTTGCTGAGCAGGTGTACGATGAGATGCCTTGGCTGGCTGCTGACTTCGATACAGCTCTTTCTTCCTTGACCTCAGCTTTCGTCAAAAAGTTGAACTATATAATCCAAGATATACGCCCAAGTGCTACCTCATAGTATGCTATATCCAAGATTTATATTTCCAAAGACTTAAAGATTAGTACTTATATTTTTCTTCGGCAAGATGATACAATACTACTATCCCTGTTGCCACACTATGTTTTTTTTATTTATGATGGGACTTTCAGTGTAGTCTTTAGGCTATCTAAGGACTTCGTTAGTTTAGTTCAAGTTTTTGAAAAGGCTGTGTCAATTGACTGATATAAATTGGCATATTTGTACGCTGATGACAGTAATGTGTCAATTGGCTGACACAAAATGGCATATTTATACTCCGATGACAGTAATTGCAAAAATATTTCACCACATTCTATTCCCACGTGTATCAAACAGACAGTGACTCATTCTGGAAGAACAATACATTTTCTGGACCGATTCATCTCCACTTTGTAAAGACAAGGAGGGGAATTGTTTAGTGGCACAGTATCTCTCTCTCTGTTTTATAGAGATTTTTTCTTCCTTCATTTGCAATGTCTACTAGCTTTTTGTATGTAAAATGTCTCTTTCTAAAAGAAGAATTCTTGTATGTGTGTGTTTGCTTTGTTTATATATTTTATGTGTAATTGGGTTTTGTATAATGTCTTTAAATGTTACGCTGTGCAAGTCTATTTTCCAAAAAATCTGTTTACGAAACATACACTTAAATACAGTAGAACTCCAATTATTCGATCTGTTTATCTGCATTGTTGATTACCTAAATCACTTTTTGAATTTCAGAAAAATAAATTAGACTGAAGAGAAGGAAGATGAGAAAAAGGAAGAACTCAAAGGAGAGGGGTAGAGAGAGAAAGAGGTATCACTTGAATTTAAAGACATTCTATAAAAATTCCTGGATGCTCAGAAGTTAAGGCTGAAGATAGAGAATGGATTATGAGTGAGACCCTAGATTTTAAATTGCGAAAGAATATGACCTTAATCTCTGAGATGAAGCAGACATTGTACCATCAGTTAGTGATATGACATTTTCTGGCTTTGAAGTGAATGGAGCGTCAGTCTAATTGTGACCACAGTAAATTCTTAAGTGGATGCATGACTTAGCTCCCTGCCCGAAAATGGATGAAGACAGTGAAATAGCCTACTCTGATAGAGATGTTCATCAAGCAGGACTTTTATTTAAAATACTGTGCATATATACAGTATGAATGTACAGTACTTGTGAGTACCTTAACTTGTAAAAGTGTTGCCTTTTTATTATACTGGAGTCTTCTTTTGAAAAACAAAAAATCCAACTGGCAAAATTTTTTATTATCCGAATAGGGACTGGTCCCAATTGAATCTTATAATTGTTCTTCTACTATATTTAAATTTAACTTCCATTTTTCTTATTATTGCTTACATGGTTGTTATATCATTACTTGCTAAATGTCACTAGTTTAACTCTCACAAATTTTGTTTTTAATAACATCATTTTGTTAAAAAAGATATGAAAAGTATAATTTTTCAAGATATTTTTACACCAAAAAAATTATTGATTATAAGTTTTATGTTTTGCTTACCACACATGTATTCTTTATATTTACTTATTTAACATCGATTTTTAGCTAGTGTAAATATATTTATTAGAATACATGTGTAATTTTAATCTGAAATTGCTTACAACTTAAATTATTTAAAATCCAGTTAAGTTTAAGCGTTTTTAGAGATAAATCTTGATTTATAATTTCATTACCTTTACATTAACACTTCTATTCAAAAATTCTATTTTTGGATGTTAAAAAAGATTAAATCTATTAAATGTTTTTTTTTCCTATTTTATGTCTGAATATTCTTAAAATATTTCTTGATAATTATGTTTTAACTAGTTATTTCTATTTATATAATATTTTAATTTGAAGTAATTATCATTTTAGAGAGGAATATTTTGAAATCAATAATTATTCTGCATTGTACAAAATTAAAATTAGAAATATCTTTGAATGCAATAAATTTGTGTTAATGGAAATAGAAAAATATACCATTGAGTGAAACAATAAGTAAATTATTGAGAATAAAAACCTCTAATTTCAAGAAAATTAATGTTCTCTTTAGTAAATAGAAATTTTTCATTGGAAAGTAAGTGAGTAAGAACACTTTTAAAGTAAAATCATGAGATATGAATGTTAAAATTTCATTTCTTAACTGAATATATGTAACTCTTGCTTTGATTTTTTTTTTGCGCAATGGTCGTTTCTTTCACACAAGGTCTAATTACATCGCGAACTACAGTTTAGTCCATAACTCCTGATGTTTATTTGAATCAATGATAGACTTGAAAAAAATAATATTCAGTGCATCACTTTTGGGAAACTATATCTCAAAGCACTAAAAGTTTACAGTGTTCAGCTGAGAATATCTCTGATTTTATTATAGTTTAAAACACACACAAGATAGGTGATAGAGTAGTACAGTGATGGTGAACCTATGACCCATGGGTCAGACACTAATCCATGATTGCTAAGCATCCATTTGTTGGTTTTCCCGGGTTTAGATTTTCTAATTTGTATGTATAATTTATATTCTGTTTGTATTATTTGAAGCTCTGCATTGACACAAAAGTAATTTAAATGCAGTCTATAACCTTCTATTTGATCATTACAGTTCTAAAGTTATACAAATGACTACAAATACATTTGTAGTACTGGAAATAAAGCAAACGTGCTTACGAAACATCAAGTAAAGTGTACTATTCTACTCGCATTTTGTGCTTGTTAAAAAAAATCGACAAACCAAAGCAAATAGCGTATTTAAAGAACTTTCTTCATATAAAATACACTTTCGTAAGATTCTGTCTAATTGTTTGTAGAAAGAACCTTCGATAGCACTTGTATAGTACCCTGTCTGTTTGACCCTGTATGCTGCCAGTGGGCACCATGCCCATGTCTGTTATTCTCAATACTTGAGCTAGAGTTGGTAAAATTGATAACGTATCAGTTCTCATATTATAGTGAATGCTGAACAAAATTCTAGGAAAATACAATAGAATTCCAATTATCTGAACTGTGTCTATCTGAATCGCTGATTACTCATCGATTTCAGAATTTCAAAAAAATAAATTTACTAAAAAAGAAAAATGAGAAAAAGAAAAAGCTTAATAAAAGAGAGGTAAGAAAAGAGAAAAGATGAAAATGAGATAGGCATTACTTGAGGAATTCAGAAACATTCTTTTGACAAATTCTGGATGTTCAAAAGTTAGTGCTGAAAATATAGGAGAATAAATTCATGAGTCAGACAATGGATTTCAAATTGCAAATGATGTAAATTTGCTTAAAATGTCAAGGAAAAATATTATCTGTATGTCCAAGTTGAAGCAGACACTAGATCATTAGTTAGAGAAGCATTTTTATGCTCTGAAGTGAATGGAGTGTCAGTCTAAGTGTGACCAAATGCAAATTCTCAATATCAAGAGGAACACGTAAAAGTATTGCATTTTCATTTAATTGATTGAAAGTTCTTTTCCTTTAAAAATGTTTTTTCTACCATTTTCAACACAATATCTCTTTTTTGGAAAAAAATGTAATTATTCGAATTTTTGCTTATCTGAATGTGGTCGGTCCTAATGATTTGGATAATTTATTTATGACTTTTAATTAACTTCCTCACTACTAAAACTGAATATTGAAACTATTGGTTTTGAAAGTAAAAATTTAAATATACTAATTTTTAAAAATATTAAACAGTAAACACATTTCAGAATATTGGAAGATTATAAGCAATGAATAGAAAGAAGTCTGACGACATTAAAAGAACTCATTGTGAAAGTTTCAAATTGCCAAACATTATACATACTTTTCATATTCAGCAATAAACATTTCTCTAAAAAAAACCTTATGATTTTTTTTTAAAAAATGAACAAATTTCCGCTTAAGAACAGGGAACTGTACGATGGGTAAATGCGCCAAGCGGGTGATAAAATGCGGGAAATGGGCTTAATAGTTCGGAATGCTTTTGCATGACGTGATTTTCGTTTTATGACGTAAGGTGATAGTATGATATACACGAAATTCGTTTTGTGTGCAATCCTTGAAGCACATTCAACGTAATTTAATAATTTGTTCTCGTTATTGGGTGTATGTGTGGACTTTAAATTTTTTCGAAGTTATATTACTTCAAATTTTTGTTTGGTTGCCCATTAAAAGATCAATGTGGGGTACTAACCATGTGCCCTCTCAAGGGGCTTACCTTCTTTAGGTAAACACAGGTGTTACAATCCCGAGGTACCCTAGTGAACTGTCCTCTTCTTTATTTTCTTCTCTCCCCTCGTCTCCATTTTCTTCTTCTCCCTCATCGTGGTTGCCTCGATAGAGGTTGAGGGCCCCCCTTGAGTAGCTATTGCCGCCCTATTGCTATTAGCTTCTCTTGGGGACTAAATCACCTACATGTTTGCCTTGCGTGGAATCCCGTGTTCTTTTAAGGATAATCCTGGTAATTAAGGATTCCAGAGGCCAACACATTACTTTGACCTCTGCTTCAGGTAAACGGGAAGTGTGTTGTTGTCCTCTGCATGTCAGTCAGCTTCCATGGATCAAGCGATCATATACCTGCTATGTGATTCTATAAGGGTGGAGGCCACTTCAGAGATATATTGAAAGCGTATAGGGCCTGTCTAGCACTGATGCAGTTATTCTCCATCCCCTTGTTTGGCTCGATGGTGGGTGGTTAAGTCTGACCTTGAAGTAATTAATCTATTTCTATGGAGTGTACTTCTAATTCTTTACTTCCTGGAGCAACAAATGATACACGATCAGAAATATTTTGTTATTAAAAGAACTGAGGGCAATTTTGATAATGTTTCCCCATTCTTAATTAAGAAGAGTCTGATTGGTACAGCTGGAAATGTCAAAAATGTTTGCAAGAGTAAATCTGGAGATTTCTTAGCCAAAGTTTTATCAATTGAACAGGCCAAAACCATCCTGAAACTAAAATGTCTTGGTAATATTGATGTTATAGTATCTCCTCATAGTAGGTTACATTCTACAGAGGAGTAATTTCAGCAAATGATCTATTTAATTTGTCAGAGGACAAAATTTTGGATAATCTTGTTGACCAAGAAATACCTGTACATTCCATTACAATCAGGAAAGAGGGCAAAATTATAAAAACTCAGCACCTCAAACTCACGTTTGCAACTCCTATACTACCTCAATATATTAAAGTTGGTTATTTAAATTGCAGTGTTCGACCCTATATTCCAAATCCTTTACGTTGTTTTAAATGTCAGCAATTCGGGTATGCAAAAACTTCTTGTAGGGGACATTTGACTTGTGCTCGATGATGTGCATCTGTTGGACATGACCGCAGTCAGTATCAATTAAAAGAAAATATGTCAACTAACTGCAGTGGTGAACATCCCTCGTACTCCCGGTCATGTTCAACCTGAATATTAGAAAAAGAAAAATTACTGTGAAAATAAAACAAAACTTATCTTACCCTGAAGCCATGCATACAGTGTCATCCCGTAATACCTTGTTGAGGGCAACAAGGTATTAGCTATTACCAAACAGTAAAAAAGTCATGAAATCTTGTAGTACCCAAACAGATTCCTTACATTTTCCAAACTTATGCTCAAATATTTCTAATGCGAATGTCTCACCTATTCTGAAAGGAATTTCTCCACAATCTTTCGTAAAATCTAAGTTTCAAAGATCCCCAAAATTAAAGAATACAACAGAAGGGCTCCATAAATCATCTTTAAAGAGTAAAAGAACATTAACTACCTTTAAGACAAGTATAAAGAATGAAGATCCTTCAGATGATGAAAAATTCCTAAGTGAAGATTCATCTGAATCCCTGATAGCTTGAAGCAATGCCGGAGCATTCAGTTTTGCTTAATGGTAACCTTCGTCTCTTGAAATTGTCGAGGTTTTCGCACTCATATAAAAGATATAAAAACAATTATTAACCAATGTGTTTTATACCATACAAAAAACACATTCTTGGAACCTCAGTACTGTTTAAAATTGCGTGGTTATAATTGTGTGGGGAAAAATGTTGGCCATGATACCGTCTCTGAAGTTGTATGCATTCTTGTGTCATGTAACATTCCTATGTCTGTACAATCCCTTAACACATCATTACAGGTTGTTCCAGTACGCATGCATTCAACATCTCTCATTACTATTTGTAGCTTTTAATCACCTCCCCATGCTGTCATCTATGAAAGTGATTTAAATATTTTACTGGATCAACTACCTACACCCTTTATTATGCTTTTAATGGTCATAACAACTTATGTGGTAGTGATAATAGGAATACTCGTGGTCACATAATTGAACAGTTTATTTCTGATAACATCTGCCTTCTAAATTCCCCAAAAATAACCTATTTCCATCAACCATCAAGAACTTTTTATTCATTAGATTTAGTTATTTGCTCTCCATCAATTCTATCTTCCTTAAATTTTCATGTTGATAAGGATTCGTATAGCAGTGATCATTTTCCTTTAATTATTAACCAAACTGATTAAACAGACCACAAGTCTAACACTCCTCTTATTTTTATTATCGTGCAGACTGGCCTCACTACACTCAATCAGCTGAGATTACTGAAAGTATGGTTAGAAGTGAGAATATTAGCGATGCTGTGCAAAAATTAACTGATACACTCCTAGATGCTGCCAAAAACGCTATTCCCAAGCGCTCCCCATTCCATTCAAATATCAAAAGCCATCATGTAACCACGAGTGCCAAGTATCATACAAGAAATAAAAAAGTTGTGGACTGTTTTTCGCAGGTGTCCCAACATGGAAAACCTTATCGCTTTCAAAAAAGCTAAAGCTTTTGCTCGTAGAGTATAGCGGAATAATAAAAAAGAATCTTGGATAAGATACATCTATTCCATCACACACATCCTCAACTTCCAGCAAAGAGTTGTGGTAGAAAGTTAAAGCAGCCAGAGGTTTGTATCAGGATTTCTCTATCCCAATACTAGTCACAGGAGCTGACACAGTTTCTTGTGAATATGATATTGCTAATCTTTTAGTTGAACATTTTGCAAGGGTATCTAGTCCAGCTCCTTATGATCCTAAATTTCTCAGAGCCAAAGAGCAAGCTAAGAAGAAACCTATAAAGTTATATGATAAAGCCATGCATCCATATAATTGCAATTTCTCCTTGCTAGAAATGCAGAGAGCACTGTCCCAAATTAAAAATACTAGTCCGGGTCCAGCTGGTATCTTGTAAGATACTTAATCATCTTAATCATGAATCTTTAATAAACATTCTTGTTCAATTCAATAGAATATGGAATGAACATGCTTATCCCAGTCTCTGGAGCAAAGCAATTGTTATTCCAACACTGAAACCTGGGAAACATCCAATTAATCCTCAAAACTATCGTCCAATTACTCTCACAAGTTGCAGTGCTAAAACTTTGGAGGGTATAGTCAACGCCCGTCTGATTTATGTAATTGAAGACAATCAGTACATTTTACTTTATCAAAGTGAATTCCGGAAAGATCAGTTTACTCTTGACAATATTGCAAACCTAGAAGCACAAATTAGGAATGCCTTTGTACGCAGACATCATTTACAGTCTATATTTTTTGATATATGAAATGTCTATGATAAGACATGGCGTTATGGAATTCTTCGTACTTTGTATAACTTTAATTTGAAAGGAAATGTATCCATTTTTATTTAATTTTTTTAAGTTCTTGCATTTTTAATGTCAGTATAGGATCTGTTTTATCTAATCCATTTATCCAATCTGAGAGGGTTTTTCAGAGAAGTGTCTTAAGTGGTATTGTTTTTAATATTTGCATCACCAACATTATTTATGTATTGCAACCATCAGTCCATAGAATATTGTACGTGGACGATCTCCAAATTTCTTGCCAAGGTTCTAATATGCGACTGATTGAATGGCAATTGCAAACTTCTGTCAATAATCATTTTGCTTGATGTAATGAAAATGGTCATAATTTGTCCCCTTCTAAAAGTAATTGTATCCATTTTTGCAAAAAAATTGGGCCTCATCCTTATCCAAAAATTAAGATACCTGGCACAACTATTCCTGTAGTTAATCAGATATCAATTCTTGGGCTTATATTTGATGAAAAAATAACTTTCCTACCACATATCTTAGATTTGCGCAAAAGGCGTGAAAGATCACTAAATATTGTGAAAGTGCTCTCTAATACCTACTTGGGATGCAGATTCTAAAGCCTTATTCCGTCTGTATCAGTCAGTTATTCTATCTCGAATTGAATGGTAGGGTAATTTATGGATCAGCCAGATAATCAATTTTCCATTAGACCCTGTTCATCACTCAGCTTTACGAATCTGTTCTGGAGCATTCTGGACATCTCCTGTTCAGAGCCTTATTGTAATTTGTAACCAGTTTCCTTTTGATCTGAGATGTAAGCAACGCTCTCTACATTATTATTTTAAAATGGTATGAAGATCACAACAACCTTTGAGATCGATGATTATTTGTCCCTCTTTAAGAAGCTTATATAATAATGCACGGTCACATAACATACTACCATTTTATGAGCGTACAAATTCACTCCTTTCATCTGAATTCCCCGATTTACATATTCAAATCACAGATGCTCTAAAATTACCTCCTTGGAATATCCCTATCGTCAATATAATCAAACAATTTTCTGGATACAGTAAATCAGTTACATTTCCCCTATTTTGCAACAAATGTTTTCACACATTCATTCTCATTACTCCTCCTATATCTCTGTATATACTGATTGCTCAAAATCAAGCAGTCATGTTGGTTGTGGTGTTGTTGTTGGGAATACACTTTACAGCTATAAACTGCATGCATCATATTCTGCGTATACAGTCGAAGCTGTTGGTATTACTAAAGCATGGGCTTCCGAAATAATACAATCCAGCTCTCATCAAAAATACTGTCTGTACATAGTTAACATGAGTGTAGTAATGCAATTAGACCATTTTAATGATAAATGTCATCCAATTATTGTGGAACTATTGGATATATATATATGTGTGTGAAGAATAAAGGTAACTTATGCTTTTTCTTTATAGGACATTAACTGCATTAAAAAAGGACTGAAAGTGGTGGAATTGATATTCTGACTCCTGAATCTGAGGATATTAAGCAGCTGATGCCAAAGACTAAAATACCTAAGGTAGATAGTGTTCAGCTGTCAGATAATAATGAGGTCATATTCCTTTAATCCCATGACCCTGCATGATAAATTGGAATGGAATAGGCATAAAATTGTTTTAAGTGTAGTATGCCATTTAAAAAATATACAATAAAACACCCCACAAAAAAAATACAGCATGGTGAGGGGTGCCTACATTCCCTTGCTCTGAAAATATATTTTAAAGGTTACTGAGCCCTCACCACAAAATGAAACAAAACCACACAATCAGAATGATAAATAAAATTTAAGATCAGTCTTTCTATAATGTTTAAATGCTAACATAACTACCTAAAGACAGTTAATCAAGACAGGTAATTTAATATTCTGTAATTTAATAAGAAAAATTGAAGATTGAGATCATTATTAAGAACAGTAATTTTAGATACATAAATTACAAATATTATGTTTAAGGAAATTTCAAGTTGAATATAGTATTAATAATAAATTATTATTAATAATAAATTACAAAAAATTTTTATTATAATTTTTTCTTGTGTAATTTATTGAGTTTATCAGATAAATGAAATAACAATCAATCTCAATAAATTTATTCAATAGATCTTGTTTAATGTTAATTTTTAACTGGAATCAGTTTCTTTACTTAACGATATTACATAAATTTTAATTTAAAAGTATGATTTCAGAATTTTTGAAGAAGTTAAAAATTCACTTCTAATACTGCAATGTATAAGTTAGTCTTAAATATTTGTTGTTTTTATTCACACCTAATTATGAAGTTAATGAATATTTATGGCAAGATAAATTTGGCATCAAGATTTTCCTCATCCATTTGGTTGTGAAAGAAAATCTATGAGGAGACATATTTTATATAATAATGATAAAAATTTCTTTCTGTAATAACTTTTCTACACTGTACTTTTAAAATAATTGCTATATTGATAATATTGTCTTATTTTAGCTTAGAAAAATCTTAGAAAAAATAGAAAAAGCTTAGAAAAAATAATTTTCAGCACTTCTTAACTTTATAAACACATTTAAATATTAGAAAGGTTTCTCGGTCATTAACAGAATTCATTCATTTACAAATATAAAAATCAAAAAATGTATATTGTTATTGAAACTATAAACACATGCAACAAAGACATAGATATCTATCTATCATATCTTACATTCAAGTATTTATGAATTCTAAAGCTGAAATAAATACTTTTGTTGTTGATTAACTCATTTTTTTAAATGAATTGATTTTATTAAGGCATGTGGTTCCAGTAGTTATGATATTCTAGTATTAATACTTGGTGTACATTTAGCAGAAAAAATCAAATTTTTATGACGTGTATAGAATTACTTACCTTCTACAAGTAAAATTATTTCTCCAAAACATATCACGTGTTTTTAAAAACTGTGAAAAAAAAATCAGATTGTTTAAATTTGAGTTTGCAAAAGGTAATTTAAGGGTTTATTGATTCTCCATATTTTTCATGTAAATAAAACGACAAAAGTAGCAGTCATAAAATTCAAGTTTGAATCTGTGTTTAGTGAAATTTGTGAATGTGAAGGACTTTGTTATTTCTTCTTAATATATATATAATATTCCACTCTATATAGTTTTTATGATTGAAACTGAAAGGATACTAATATGAGATTCCACAGTACCAGTTAAATTTAACTTCTCTGTGCTGCCATCTATGGCATCAAAAAGAATCAAATGTTTTAAAATTCTTGTATCTTAAAAAATTAAAATATAAATTTTTCAAATTTATTATATATTATAAAAATTGATTGATAAATCACTTTATTTATAATCATTGCTATTTATAAATATGAGTTTGGTAGTAAAAATTTTCTTTTCCCTTTGGTGAAAAATAAATTTTTTTATTAATATACATTTTATTCCTTGGAATTGGATACTTACTTTCTTACAAAGTGTTTATTTTGAGAATAAGATAGAGAAATTTGAGTTATTTGCCGTACAAACATACTTCCTTAAATTTAGTCATGAAATTCTTTTATATGTAAAAATATACAACTTATTAGTCAGACGTAGATTTTTTTTCGAAGACGGGTGGAGGAAACCCACATTTTAGCAATGTTTCCTATTCTTTAAAAAAAAAATAATAAATAAATAAATAAAATAAAATAAAAAATTGTACGAATTGTAAAAATTTGTTTTTAAATACTGACAAAGTTATCAAATTTATTAATTAAAAATGAATTAAACAACTCTTTTAATTATTTATTATCAACACATTAGGGAAAACAATATTCTATCGTTCTAACCAGAAATAAAAATTTTATAAGTGAATTATAAACAACAATAAAATTATAGTTTTATTTTTAATTATCTATGAAATTGAAATATTTTACCAGTCTGATATCAGAAAAATCTTAATTTAATTCAGTGTAAAAATATTCAGTGGTACTTTTACTTACCAGCACACTAGAAATGTATAAGACAACTAATTAAATTCTAGTGGGGAACTTGTGTTGCAATACCAGTTTTATAATAAACATACTTCCCAGACTAACTGGTTTGACAGAAACAGTCCCGGTTGGCTTACTTCACGTCTCGATAAAAATTAAATTTGATTTTATAGATGACAAAAGAAGAAGTGTAAAAATAATTAAAAAAGAAGGATTGCTTAGAATAATTTGTCGTTTATTTCTGTACAGTATGAAAAGTGAAAACCACAGAAGAATGATAATCTGCTGAATAATTTGTTTTTTAGTAAATTTTTTTTAATGTGTTTGATGTTTTTCCATATTAATCTTTTGATTTGAAGAATGGAATGTTTATTTTTATTTCAAAAATATTCTTCGTAATTATTTTAAGTATAATAATTAATTTATAATAAAAATAATTTTATTTGTTCAAAAGACTATTTTAAAGATAATGTGCAGTTAAATGATTGAATGGAAAGTTAAGGGGAAAAGATCAATTGTGCATTTTGTTTTAATATTTTGCCATATTGTTGCTACAATTTCAATTTGAGATAATTTCGCGATTTTAAGGAAGTATTCCTGTTTATATATATATAAGCTCGATATGGATCACATTACATGACCCTGTTTCAAAACAACGAAATGGTTAGCTGTGGAGAGAGCTCTTCGATAAGGAGAAACTAAGGACTATGATACGGATAATAGATGCATGCTTTTAATTTATTTTTCATTATGGCAAAAAATAAAGATAATTGTTAAAAAAATTAAATGCTTACGCTGAGCAGTGATGTGAACATAAAAATGAAGTCATAAAATAAACAATGTCATTCTTCTGGGCAATGATATTCCTAGAATGTCATTGTGTACGCCATTACTTTTTATTGATTTGAAATACGTACATTTGTAGTTTATCAATACTATTAGCTTGCATTAAAATCCATATTTTCACGTGAGTGTAAGGCTAATGGATATATTCCTGCTTAAAAGAAGGATTTCTAACTTTTTTTTTTCAATTATTGGAAGATCAGAAATTTATTAACTTTGCTAGAATAGCTTTCTGTGTGTGAATTATATTTTTTATTCGTTATTCATTCCTTTTAAGAGTTTTCCTTTAAAAAAAATAAATAAAGATTTATTATTTATTTTTTTTTTTTGCACAGAATTGATGCTCTAGTTGTATGAAAAATAAAATAATAATAATAATAAAAAGTAAGCATTTCTGGAGTCTATAAAAAAAATAACATAAGAATTTGGATAATTAAATATTCTGTCAAGTCCTATATTAGCCATAAAAAATATACACAACAGATGTGAATATTATATTTAAAAATATGTTTAACAACATTTTATAATATTTATATAGTATTTAGATCTTTGTAAATTGTTTTATAATTTTTAATCAATTTTTATTTTATGCATTAAAATATTGTGAAAAAAAAAATTATATGAAAGGAGTAGATATGACTAAAGCTTTTTAACTGTATGGAATTTTATATATATAATAAATATATCAATTATTTTTAATATTGGAACAAGAGATATGTCTTTAAATTAAGTTAGATTTTATTCTGGAAAACTCGTATTATTATGACTACTTATTCCGAAAAATAACATTTCTTTTACAGTACTGAGTAAACATTACTATGATCATTTCGTTGGTACTTTAATAAAACATGAAATTTTAGTATAATTACATTTTATTTTATAAGCAAATGGATAAAAATACATAAAATATGAACTATTTCACTTATATAGTATAATTTTGAATATAAGTTATTCAAATATCAATTATAAAATTTCATTTATAAATTTTCAACTACATTTTACAAAAATTTATATCGTGCATAATCTGGAGTTTTTATTGAATTATTGAACTCTGAAAAAATCTTCTTCACAAGCAAAACAGTCCTTTACATGCCTTGACTGCCTCAGCTACACGCATCTTACATCTTTAGCGACTTCTCTTCAATATTTGATTTTTAAAGTATTTAGTTCTCTTTCAGTGTCATCTAACCACCTAGTAGTTGGTCTTCCTTTAGTCATGGATCCCTGAGGTTTTTTTAGGTTATTGTGGGATTATCATCTGGGCTGTGCTTCAAACATGGCCAAGCTATTTTAATAGGTTACTACAGATGATTTGTGTAATCTGGGATTGTCTATAGATCCTGCACAATTCAAAATTGTATTTGGCTCTTCAACGCCCTTCTTCTTGCTCTTGCTCAAAGATAGTTTTGAGGATTTTTCGCTCAGACATAAAAAATTATTTTGATTGTATGAAAAAATAAGAATCTGTATATTGTTTGATTACATATATTTTTAAGTACTTTCTAAAATCTTTGAAAATTAATCATTGTGTAAAAATTTATTTGCATCAAAAGCAGATATAAATACACCATTATCAATTTTCACATTAAAGACATTTATTTATAAAATATAGATATTTGAAATAAAAGTAAGCCCTTAGAGTTAAGTAGTAATCTATGGAGGACAAGAAGAAATTTTATAGAGTAAAAATACAAATTTTATTGTTGATAAAACGAAGTTTTTATAATTTAAAAAATTATCATATTTTTACTCTTTATAAATTTTTTTTCTGTCCTCCATACTAATATTCAACTCTAAAGATTTACCATTATTTGCTTTACAACTACAACAATTTTTACTAGCGCCACGCAGCAAATAAATATTTTAAAAATAAAATTTTCTGTTTATTTAAAAATTCTTGTTTAAAATGTTGCATTCTTGGAAAACCTTCAGTCAAAATTACATAATTTATTGTATTTTCTATAATTTCATTACAGTGTTTGTAATATAAAGAAATGAGATTTGAAGTAAGATTAAAAATTACTTTGAAGCCAATTAAAAATTGTATCGACGATTCGTAGTAAAAGTTAAAACAATTTTTTTTGGTACTTTATCCTTAATGATAAGCAAAATCTCATTACAAGTCTCCAAAATTAACAACTTTATAAAGTTTTGTTTAACGGAAACAACATAATTTTTTAAACGTTTAGTTTATTTCTATAACTTTAATCTTCTGAGTAATTAATAGAAATTTTAACGTCTAAATATGGTTGCGATGAAAATTGTTCTAGAAGATCCTTTTTTCTCTGTTCTATATAGTTTATGGGAAAATTTATATTTTACTTCAACTCGTAGTTCTCTTGTTGATTAGAAAGACATCAATATTTAATTCATGGATTAATTGGAGCGCAGTTAATGGAAAAGTAATATTATTTATTAAAATTGAATTGAGAAATAAAATATAAATACGATTATTGATCTAAACACAAAATTGGCAGTTTAAGCTATCGTCTATTTCTGCTTTTAATTTTTTGCTACATGTGATTTAACAATGTAGAAATATAATTTGGTTTTCAAAAGCAGTTAATATTTGTGCACTGCCAGTGTGATTTTTTAGTTTATGGGGCAGACACGCAAATAACAGCTGTATACTGAACTTCTTTCGCAGATTTTCAAGATTAAAATACGGAAAATATTCAGGTCAGTGTTTTTATTTCCCACCTTTTTTTTTTTTACATTAACTCAACATAGATTTTCATCATTTAACAACAATTTTTAATTAATAGTTTGGAAGAAAAGTAAACTATCATTTCCATTGATTTTTCTATGAGGAAAGCAAAGAAGAAAAGTTTTAATCATGGTAATTACTTTAAATATGCAAAATGAAACTATTGTAACAAATTGAAATTTTTTTGTGTAAATCAACATAACAACTATCTGTTTGAAAACTAAGTTTAAGGTCTTTGCTATCAGTGTATAGAAATACATAATAAAATGTAGACTAAGCTATAAAGATAATTTAAGTTAATCCAATATAACGATAAGTTGACCATTCAAGTAAGAATTAAAATTGGCACCATGAATTAGCTCAAGATTTTCATTATTGAATCTAATAAACCAAATTATAAAAATAAAATTATAGGAAATAAAAAAAAATAAAAATAAATAAAATGAAAATGTATGTTTTAAACATAAATTTATATGATTACTTGAAAATTGATAGTTACACAAGAAATTATGAAAAATCAATTTAATAAAAAAAAATTATTAAAGAAATGCATACTCATTTAAAATGCTTATATCCCCATAAATCCTATACAATTTGAATTTATTAAGTATTATTTTTATATAAAGTAAAAAGATTTAATATATTTTAAATTTAAAAGTATTGTTAAATCTCAAGAGGGAAAATAGTTACAATTTGAAAATCGCATTTGGTACATACAGAATTTCTTTTCTAAGCTAGGATTTTAAATTGTTCGGTGAATATCAACAGATGGCGACACTATTCAAAATGTAGATAAATTAAATGTGTTGCCAAACAGTAGTTACAAAATAATGTAAATAAATAAAATTATAATTGAAATAATTTTTGTTAAAATTTTAAATAATTGTTCATTTGTTTAATAACTTAAAAATAATTTTTCTATACCTCAAAATGCCCTTATTTATAATTTTTGTAAATTAAATGTCTTTCAGATATTTTATATTTTCATATGCTTAACTGTAAGAATTGTTCTTGTATATTTTAACTTAACTACTATATACTTGATATCTGGAATAATTTAAGGATTAGCACGCGGTTTATCAATCTCTATCTGGTATGCAAGATATATCATTAATAATGCTTTGACTATATATTAAATTAAAATTTTTTCAAAAACTAAAACGGGAAAAATGTTATGAGATGATTTAATATTCTGGAATCTCCGTTTATTGAAAGAATTGGAGTAAATAATGTGATAGAAAGCATATTAGCTGCCTAGCATAGCAGTAACAAAGTAATGTTCAATGCCGTTTACTGAGAAAAATTATAATGTTACTATTTATAAGATAATTCATGTAACATCGTTATCCTGCACACTCATTTCAATAAATCAATACAAGATTTACACATTCTCCTGATTAATCTCTTTATTCTGCATAGTAATAAAGAAATTAACCTTGCTTAATGGGGGTAGATATAAACACTATACTTAGGATTATGTAAACCAGAATTAATAGTTATTGTAGTTTATAATCATAACATGTTTTTATTGCTTTAAATCATCAATCATGAATAATCTTCTAATGAGTTAGTTCAAGGTGTATTATATTTAGGCTAAATGAGTTTGTTCTAAAAGTAATGCAATATAAGAAACTGGAAATTACTTTCCAAATCGAATTCTAAAGTTTCGGTTTATTCTTTTGGCGATAGATGGCACTAGCTCTTTCACAGCGATATTTTTCACTCAACATAAATTTTAGTGAAGCAATTCCTTATAATCTTGACTCAAGAATTGATTTTTTCCGTTTATGAAAATATTATAAGCTTCAAAAACTGAAGAAAAACAAAATTAAGTTTTTCGAAATTGCAAGAATGGAGATCAAAACAATGTTGCAAGAACATTTCAAAAGAATTGTATGTGATTCTGATTACTTCAGATTAATTACGTTTTAATAATAGCAATAAGAAAAAATAAATTTTAATGTTCTTCCTCAAATATTTTAATTTTATGATATATAAAACTCATATATCGAATTTTATAATTTTAAATATTATTTTAATTAAGATCGAAACTACTTTGAATATTAATGAATTTGGCTTACAAAGTACAAGCACTAATTATGGACAAATTTAAACATTGGCATGTTTATATATATTAATACAAATGTGACTATTCTGACAATTTCAATACTACTTTATAAATTATTACAAATGATTTTATTTTCACAGTCTAAAAGTTCTTGCATATGAAGGTGTAGTTTGAAAAGTACGGGATAAACGTTTTTACATAAGATTTCAAGTATTAGAATACTCCATTTCTAGATCAAAAGTACAGCTATAAGTGGTTATAAGAATAAACAAGGAGTTCCTTATGCATTAGTTTGTTAGTTGCTCATCGGTCATTTTTATGAACAGGGACTAATTACACCGGAACATACAGTTTAAAGTGGAGTCTAAACCACTACAAACATCCAAACCTAAGGTGGGTTTCAAACCCAAGAAGTGTTGAACCAAAGGCAAGAGGGCTCTGACCATCCAGTTCCCAACTCGGCGTTCCGTATGCATAGTGTGTAGTAGCTTATAAATTTTTGTTAGATACATTTAAATGAGAATTGACCTGAAATAATTTATATAATTTTGCTAAAATTTTTTTCGAGGTTATTGTAAATAAGTAAGGATAATGACAATAATTTTAATCTGTTTTAGAGTACTTATAAAACTGGGTTCTCCAGTTTAAAATTCAGTAAGGGACCTAGATTCCTAAAGAACCTAGTCATCAACAGGTGAAAATTCATAAAAATATTTCACGAATGAGCATCAATTTTCAATAATTACTGACATATTTTTTTCACACAAAAATACACTGCAGATGTTTGGAAAGTATTACAAAATGCTGAAATCTCAGTTTCCTTTCATAAATTTACTGATTCTTTTCACAAGAATTATATGTTTACAACCAATTATACAATCTATTATTTACATCCGAACACCTCAAACTATGGATTGTGTAAATCATAAAAGTTTTGATATTGATTTAGGTAAAGCTGTATCTTCAAATACAACGAGAAGTTATATCAAGAAATGCCCTAGTACGAAACCAAAATATTATATTTCCATACAATTTTTCTCAATACTTGTATGATACAATCTTATATAGTTTGCAAGATTCCTTCGCCCCGTTTAATGGGAAATTTAGAGATGCTTGAGAACAATATAATCTATCTTGGTCAATGTTTAACAAAAATAATAACATTCTCCCAGAGATAAGACGTTTAACTGTAGCTAACAAAGCCTTTTTTGACCTAAGACATTTATTAAAAACTAATTTTTTATCACGAAAAACACAATTACAGACCTAAAGAACGCTCATCCGTCCCGTTTTGATCAATGCCTTGTAAACCTGGACTTTGAATGTAAGAGAGAAGAGGCTGTTTGTGGCCTATTTGAACGCAGGATTTTAAGAAGTATCTTTGGAGGTAGGAAGGAAAACGATGTCTTGTGCAGAAGATACAATACAGAGATCTACCGAATGTACAAGGAGCCAGACATTGTACATCACATTAAAGTAAGCCATCTTAATTGGGTTGGACATGTTATAAGAATGAAGAAAAATAAAACACTAAAGGAAATTTTTTTGCAAAACCCATCACCGTGAGAAGAAGAGGAAGATCAAAGCTGAAATGGGTGGATGCAGTCGAAGAAGACTGTTTGGTCCTAGGAACAAAAAATTGGAGGAGTTTGACTGCCAGTAGAGGTGGCTGGAAGAAACTTGTTCAGAAGGCATTGGCCCATCCTGGGCTGGCGTGCCATGAATGATGATGATGATGATGAGTACAATATAATAAATGCTAACTTGTAAAAAAATAATCACAAATAATCTTATATCAACTTTATTTCAGCAATATTGGAAATCTTTTGAATAAACCCTTCTCTAATAAGCACAATATATATATATATATATATATATATATATATATATATATATAGTTAATACAAGAATTAGAGAAAATTTACGTTTTGAATAAATTCAATGAAAGTTTTACAGGAATGTAGGAAAATACATAAAATTTTTACTATACATTTTTGTCACAAAAATTTACTGCACATATCAAAACACAACATTTAGTAGAAAAATCGTGATATAAAATACATGCTAATAAATAAGGAAATAGTAAAAATGTTATTTTTTTATTTTCTAAATCTTATTTTATATTATAATGTGTATTTTTATACCAAGAATTCCAAATAAAAAACAAAACTTACGTTTATGGAATTTTTAATTGCAAATACACGTCGCAAGGTTAGTTTAAATTTCACGAGCCGCGGATGTAAGATTTACTCAAAAGGTATTTCATTCATAAGCCATTTACTTTGTTTTGCAGATGACCTTTTTATTACCTCATTTTCTTCTCGTTCGATATCGGAAAGTTCTTATGTATTAATTTATATTCCCTCATTATATGTTTTCCCTAATTTCAACATCTCATACTTCTTTCGTAGATATTATACCCGTGTCCACATTCAGTAAGATCTAGAAGGAAATTTCCTTTCTTTATTAAGAAAGGATTTCTTGATCGGAGTTCACGTGTGAGTAATTCATATTCAATCAAATGGTTAGGTAAATGTTATCCATTTTTTTTCAAGTAACAGTGATATCTTTAAAGGCACATATCAAAACACATCATTTAGTGTTTTGACATGTCAAAATGATTACGATATCTTTCTTTTAATATCATTTCAAGCATCGATTGATTAGTGCATTGGGCCTAAAATATCATTTCTTTGACCATGCCCATGATTATTTTTTTACTTCGTAGAAACGTATGGCAAATATGAGAATTGCAGAGTTGTCACAAGCTAGTAGTTGCAATGGTAATTACACGATTATATGTATTTTTTAAAAAATGACTGGTAGCCTTAAAGTTTTTACTCAGGCAGAAATACTAACTTTGTAAATAACCACATGTTTCTCATAATTATGTATTTGAAAAGTATGTTTATAGCATTTATTTCTTATCAATGAACTTTAATAATTAATATTATTTGAATCCCTTTTATTTCATTTTACATTTTCTCAAAAATTTTTCTGGCCTTAAAGTTTTAACTCAGGCTGTAAAATGTATAAAATAACATATAATATCAAAATATTTAAAATCATGAAATAAACTAAAATATGACGAACAGTATGATTCAACGCATACTTCACATTAATGTGATTTAGCTTAGGTCGTTAAAAGTCAAATGTTTATCCGCGTAATGAACGATTAAATCCCTGGAGCATACACATATTCTAAATCCTTACCATTTCCAAACTACTCCTGATGTTCCACTTTCAATTAGAAAAAGGAACAATATCGTAAATATATCTTCTTTTTTGTTTACTAAATATTTTAATTTCATTTCAGACAACAGTTACTCCAGTAAGAGAAAAGAAAACTTACTAGAGTCAATAAAAAAGATATTTCTGGACTAAGATTCCACCAATCACCGAGTCTAACAAGCAGATGAAGGCCATCTCTACTAATACTAATCAGGTCATATACTACCACAGCAGATCTTTGAAGGGGTCTTTACTTTTAACATGTTGCTCTGTAGATAATCCGCTTAAACCGATCAATCGCTTGATCTATTTAAACCGATTGATTGTATTGAACCATAATTCATTTTCCGTTTTCCTGAAGCAGAAGATAATGTGCTCGTCTCTGAGGGTTTCATATACCAAGACTCTAGGAATACAAAAATTAAAGTCCAGCAAATAGGTGGGGGATTTAATCCCTAACATAAGCTAATAAAGAGACGATAGTAACTGAGAGGAAGTTCTAAACGCGACTAAAGATCTACAATTAGGAAGAAAAGTAAAGTAGGAGAAACAAAAGGCAAGAATAGATTATTATAATCTCAAATTTGTGGGATACCTTTTATTTATATGGCACATACCCCGAGAAAGTTTACTCCCCGAGAGAAGTATCTAAACTATAGTTGCAGAAAAGGAATTGTGTATTGAATTTATTGTGAACATAATGTAATTTCCTCAAACACTATCGAAATATTATTAACTAATGATTTATCCCTTCTATTATACTAGTTACTTTTATCCATTTATTTTAATTCACTAAAAAAATCAAACATGTTGAAGCAAATTACAGTTATTCTTCATCTCAGGCTTGTGGGACATCATAGCAAGATTATTTAAGAATCAGAAAGCTAAGATGCAAAATATTTTAACGATGTTTGAAATGTAGAATCAGTCAGATAAATGTTTAAGATCTTGGGTGAAATCTTTAAGTACTTTAGAGAAATTATTTAATTTCGTGTTTCGTTATGTTAGGTTATTAAAAAAGAAGAGTGTTCATTAATTTTATTGCTTTGTTGAAGAGTGTAAATCGGTAAAAGGAAATCAAAAAGATTTCTTCTACATATTAAAATAGTTATTTTACAGCAGTACATAACTTCACATAAAATTAAATTATCCCTCATCGGCCACAAAATTTTAAATTAATTTAATATTGCTTTAATAATCATTTTGTTCATCAGAACAAAATTCCTTCTTTTGTATTTTAATGCCTAAACGAATTTATATTGTATTGTTTAAATGAATGGGTGGCGAATTATATCTAATGACAGAAAATCATTAGCGCTTAAAAACTTGGATATACCATTGTAATTAAAAATAAAGTTTTAAGTAAAGCAAATTTCATATTTAATTAATTATAAAAATGAGAATAAAAGTTATTAGCATTTTGAGTTATGATTTGTTTCTAGGATTCTTTAAATTGAAATAAAAATATTGCAAATTGGTTCAAGTTTAAATATTTCAGTATTAAAGTTATTGAAAGGAAAATTTTATTCAGATCACACACATTCTAGAATATAAATTTTCTCACGAGTTCGAAGAAAATATCATGAGAAAAACTAATATATACTTAAATATTTTTTCAGAACTTTTATAATATCATTAATTACTCCAGCGAGTTTGAAGCTTACATGAATTTATAAAATATGCTTTATATTTGACAAACTTATACTTTAATCTTAGAAATCGCTTTTCATAGTATTTTGAAACATCTCGGGTTTAAATTTTAAGCACAAAAATGTGTACTTCGTAAATATATAAAAACCTGTACAAAAATGAGTATGGACTTTAAAATAATGTTACGTTTGTTAAGAGAATTTGGATCTTCAGATTTATAGAATCAGTCTATTATAATGCCTATAAATAAAGTTTCTTCAATGGCTAGATCCATAAGTATACCAAATATTGAACTTGTATTTAATTTCCCGTGCTTATTATTGATATGATTAGAATTTTGCTTCCTCATCCGGTGGAGGATGTTAGTAAAGTCCTCATGTAATGATTTGAATATCGATTTTTTTTGTATTTCAATTCTACCAAGTATTTAAAATTTATCTCTGAGTATTTTGTGCGGATTTCCTATCAGAACATAGTAAATATCACATTATGTAGTTCCAGTACAACCTAATTTCCATTCTCAAAAGAAAGATATTATAGATACTGATATATGAATCTCTTCTCTCTATAGGATATATTTATTTCTCATTATAAATTCCATTTCCTACATCGAAGATTCTGTGCAGTTCTTGTAAAACATTGACATATATATATATATATATATATATATATATATATATATATATATATATATATATATAATCCACGTATTTTCTTAGTATTTTGTTAAAAATATGAAATTGAGGTCTTTCAAAATAACTATGGCATTTTAATTTTCTAATGCGGCTTAAAAAATTGACTAATGCAAGTACAGATCATAACATGTAAATTAATATCCTATTAGAACAACATTGTGCCCCCAGCGACTGTCTTCTTCTTAATGGGCTAATATGGTACTGGGCACCTCTGCTCGATAGCATTTTGTGATATAGCCTCAAGCCCATGAACTCTTAGTTCCAATAAATTAGGTCCCCCACTTTATTTATAAAGTCAGACAAAGCCTTTATGGAGCAAAGATGTATCTATATTGATAAATGTAGCTATTGATGCTAAGATGTAGCTATTGATGCTAAGATGTAGCTATTGATGCTAAGATGTAGCTATGGATGCTAAGATGTAGTTATTGATGCTAAGATGTAGCTATTGATGCTAAGATGTAGTTATTGATGCTAAGATGTAGCTATTGATGATTCCTAAAGCATTAAAACGGATGGAGACTAAAGCATCACACTCAAAAATGATGTGATGTGCCAACTCATCATCCGTAAGACATTTCATACAATTAGGGTGTTCAACGAGTCCCATAGTATGGAGATGTTTTCTGAAATAATAGTGTCCAGTGATGAAGCTTACGATGGTACGTATCTTCACCTTAGAACGCCTAATAATTTCAAAGGCAACATTCGCCAATGATCTAACGATCATACTTTTTGCGTACTTTTGACCAGAAGTGCTAAACCAAGATTTGTTCATCTTCTGCTTTTCCCACTTGAGTAAGGTACCCTTTATGGTCTTCATGTTGATGCCACAGAAAGGTACCGCACCAATAGGATTAGAAGACGAACCCTGAATTGCCAGTTCATACGCCTTTTCATTATCTTCTATCCCTACTTGTCCCGGCATCCAAAAAAGGAAAAACTTGGTTGCCAGTCCCTTAAGAAGTTTTCTACATTCCAGGACAATCCTAGATTTGTCTTGGAAAGAATTAATGGCCTTTAAGGCAGCTTGACTGTCACTACAAATTAGAATCCGCTTCCCATGGTAGCCTTTTCTAATATTTAATAAGAGACAGTCAATAATGGCAAGAACTGCAGCTTGAAATACAGTGGCATACTTCTCAAGGCCCCTAAAGAAGTTGACATTTGGTGATACCCCATGCACTCTAAGTCCAGAAAGGTTATCCTTTCTAGATCTATCCGTAAACCAAATGAGATCATAGTTATCCAAACTCATCGTGCTCTCACTCCATTCATCCGTGGTTGGGAAAACAACTTCAAAAGGTCTGTCGAACAGGTAGTACTTTTCTATGATGTCAGAAGGCATCATAAGAATAGGATCCCTTACAATTTTGGTGATTCTGGAATGATCTATAGCCAAAGGCTAGTCATACCATTGACTTTGTAACATCATTCTATATGCAGTCTTTTTTGCAAAGAAGACATCTAGAGGAGTCAAATCTAAAATAATCTCTAAAGCTCAGGTAGGCACAGAGGACAGTTCCTGTGATACACAGGCAGGCTAGTCTCTGCAGACTTCCTAGCCTGTCCCTCACAGTTATCTGTTCCGCCTTGCACCACCAGATGATAGAGGCATAAGTAATAATAGGTCTGATAATAGCAATGTATCAGACCTATTTCGTGGGTCTGATACATTGCTATTATCAGACCTATACATTGTTGATGATACATTGTTAACTGGGGTTTCCAACAAAAACATCAGTTTTAGGTCTGATACATTGTTAACTGGGGTTTCCAACATAAACATCAGTTTTTGTTGGAAACCCCAGTTTTTACTAAGAATTCTTCTACATGTCATAATACAACATATAGCTTGGTTAACTTGAATTCAACATGCTTATTCCAGGTGAGTTTTTAGTCAAGAAATAGTCCTAAGTACTTCACCTCAGCAGCAACATTGATAGGAATGCCAAAAAGTTTAGGGTAGTAAAACCATCCCATTTCCTTCTGCGTGTAAAAGGTACAAGATTGGTCTTCTGAGAATTTACTGTCAGATGCCTCTCTTTGCATTATTTACTAACATAACTTAAAGCACTTTGAATTAGTTGAGAAGTTATGTTGAAATCCTTACCACGGACAAGGATGACAATGTCATCCGCATACCCTTGAGTGTAATAGCCTATATCATTAAGATATTTAATGAGACTATTAAATACTAGGTTCCATAGTAAATGTGACAAGACACCTCGTTGTGGACACAACCTCTAGTAGTCTTCTTTTCAAGTAACTCATCAAAGATGTTCATTTGAATAACTCTATCCATGAGAAGGGTCTTAATCCATTTAACAAGAATGCTATTGATCCATGTAGCTCGTAGAGCATTAACTATGGATAGATGCGAAGTATTATCAAAAGCTCCTTGGATGTCTAGGAAAACAGCTAATGTTATTTCCTTCCTATCCAAACAGTCTTCAGTCTTGGAGACTAGCTGGTGAAAGGCTGTCTCAGTAGACTTTTACCAGGTTGATAAGCAAATTGGAGGTCATGCAAAGGACAATTATTACATAAGTAATCCCTAGCTAGCCTATCAATAATTTTTTCTATGATCTTCAGGAGGAAAGAGGAAAGACTAATTGATCTGAAGGACTTAGTCTGGTTATAAGAACCTTTCCCAGGCTTAGGAATGAAAACAATCTTAGTCCTCTGCCAAAGCTTCGGAATATATCCCATGGCTAGACTAGCCCTTTACATTATAGTCAGCACTGGGGTAATAAACTCATCGGCCTTTTGGATCAAGATGGGTATTATTCGATCAGGACCAGGACTCTTGTGTAGTTTAAAGGTGGAAATGACCCATCTTACATTATTATAATTGATGATATTCTTAGCATATGTCCAATGACTCCCATTGACTCCAATTAAAGAGCCAATGAAGTATTGACGATCATTGCTAATAGTATCTCTAGTTTCTGGAAAGTGCATTTTGGTCAAAATTTCCATAATTGCTTTCCCAGTATTAGCAAAGGTGCCAACCAATATAAGTTCATCCCTTCTAAGGATACGTTGGAGTCTAGCTCCCTCACAGATAGAATTTACCTCTTCGCAGAACTTCCTCCAGGATTCAGTTTTGCTTTTTCTAATATTTTTGTTATAATTGGTCAGGGCCGTTTTATATAAGAGCCCCATTCATCATATTTCTTAGCTATATTAAAGAGTTTCCTAATATTTGTCCATTCAGTAGCCAGAGAGTCGTTCCACCAAACACACTGGGGTTTAGCTCTCCTAGTGCGAACTGGGCAATTGTTGTTAAAATATTCTAGAATATTCAATTGCAGGCATTCTGCTGTGATTTCTGGATCATAATTATCTCTAATATGCTTGGACCCCAATTCAGTAGGCCCCACAAGTTTCTCCTGAAACTTTTTCCAGTTGGTCCTCATGGGGTCTCTGAACAGTCAATCAACATTTTTATTCGAGATAAGCTCAAAAAGTATATGTTCTGATGACCTGAACCAAACAGTCTACCATCCACAATCCAATTCTTGATATTCTTACTAATGAGCGAAGTAGCGAGAGTGATATCGATCACTTCAGCTCAAGTGGAAGTAATAAAAGTCGGTTCATTGCTCCTATTTAAAACATCTAAATTATTATTTAATATAAATTCTGAAAAGCACTCACCCCTTTGTTTGGGTCTGTACTTCCCCCGACAACATTATGAGCATTACAGTCTAATCCCAGGATTGCCTATAAGTTATTCTCTGCACAAAAACGAAGGAGTTTATTCAGATTTTCTCCAGATGGAGATTTTTCTTCATAGGGCAGGTGTACGGAGCCGAAAACAACTTCGCAAACCCCACTCCTCATGTTCAGTCTAACTTTCCCAGCTGTTAGGTCTCTATTGATGAATTCAAAAAGAAGTAAAACCTTAATATCTTTATCAACAAGTATGCACGTTCTAGCATTACTATTTAAACAATAGATTAACTTGCCTTTAGTACCTCTGAGACCATTGATTCTACTCTTGACAAGCCAATGTTTTTGAATCAAAGCCAGGTGGAAATCTTCAGCAAGAAATTTGCTACTGAGGTTAGAGATATCTCCTATACTGTGGTGGATGTTGGCTTGAAGAGCCTTCGCCCCCATCAGGCTTTGGAGTCTTGTCTAGGACTTTGGCTTGAACTTGGTAAAGTCTGAAATGAATCTTATATCCCCTTCTATCAAGTGTAGCCGCGTCCGCTTCAGGCACACTGAGGACGATGGTCTGTCCTGATGGGTCATCTTTTCTGTGCAGAATAATCCACTCAGTCGAAGTAAGAACACCATTCTGTGCCTTAATTTTTTCAAGATCACCTTGGGATCCAGTTTGCAGCATGCTTTCGGAAGCTTAGCAATAATTTTGGAGGTTCTGACAAGTTTCTTTGCTTCACCCACCAGAAGTCCGTGCTCCTGCCA
Source organism: Latrodectus elegans (assembly GCA_030067965.1). Classification (NCBI taxonomy): domain Eukaryota; kingdom Metazoa; phylum Arthropoda; class Arachnida; order Araneae; family Theridiidae; genus Latrodectus; species Latrodectus elegans. The sequence continues at coordinate 47,106,662 of CM057809.1, forward strand.
GGGGTTAATATCAGTGACATTCTTTTCCAGCCACTTTGGGCTCTCAAGATCTGCACAGTTGATAATTAATTCTCCTGTTTCAAACTTACATTATAGGAAAGTGGGAACAGAGCCCTCATCATTCCTTGTAATTTTTTCCGTTATCAGAAGCTCTAGGTCGACAGCCTGTTCTTCAGTCAAACGGTTATCAGGATGTCCTTCAAGAATTACAGCCATCTTGACTACCGTGAGGGCCCTCCTGTAGGTTTCACCCCAGGCCTGACAATCCTGGCAGTTTTAGACGCTGAGTCTTGCTCTACCTCAGAGCTTTGTCTCTTTTCACCTTTGCCATAGGGTTTTTCAACCCAAATTCTTTCAGCGATCTTCCTTCCCTTGGTCAATCGTTTCTTTTGAGCACTGGAAAGCCTTTTTTTAATTTTGATCTTATCTAGAGAGGTATTCCCGCTTGTTAGGTCTTCCTGACCATCTCTAGATGTTGACTGTTGAGTGGTCATTTCTACCTTCCTCTTTGAAGGGTCCATTTCTGTTCCCTCGTTACTTTTCTCCTGGGTTAAATTGTCTTTTGGAGACTGGTTAACCCAGGAGAAAAGTACCTCAGGAGTTGTACTTGTAAAAACAGTAAGATTTTTATTTTTTTCCGCCAGTTAAGTGAAAGAAAAAATCTCAGGAAAAACAAAAGTCCACCCAGTATGGCCTGAGATGCTGGTTAAGGCAGAATACTCTAAAGGTTTGCCAGGCATCTAGAGGCTCCGTTAAGATACTGTAACCGCAGTGCCATTCACCCTAGGTACGGGTCGCATAACACCAGGGTTACGGGAGTTGGTTCACGGCTCCTTTTTAAGTATTCGGAGTCATCCCACTACAGGACGCCCGGCTATCCCCCACCTGCCGATGCACCTGAAAGCCGCTCAAGCCCCAGGCCAGCGACTGTCTACGATAATGATTTAAAAATATTTGCATTCAAAATTTTAGATATAATAGAAAAATATTTTAATGACCAAAATATTCAAATTTCATTTTGAAATTCCAACCTCGGCAAACAAGAGGGAAATATTAAATGCAGCTTACTATAAAGCAAGAGCGACATACTTTATTTACATCTGCACAAAAGAATATTGTTGACAAAATGGGAATGATAAAAAAAAATATCGTGGACAAAATATTATCTTAAAACTGCACTGGAGATACAATTGGAGAAACAATACGAAATAGTTCGATAACGATATATATTCACGCTATAATCCTGATGTATTTTTACCGAATTTATCTGGGGATGATTTGAGCAATTTATATTTAAATTAGAGAAAAATTTTCGGTGATATAATTTTAAATAGGATCAGTATATATTACGAAGTCTCTACAGGGGTAATCGAAATTAAAAATAATAACTCTTTAGATAAGCTTCCTGACAGACAAGTCATTTCATTAAGATGAAAGGTAGGATTGCAGCGTTTTTCATGGAGTCTACAAACAAACGTGATTGTTGTTAAAGCTGGACACAAATTCAATGGAATATAATTGCTTACATTGACGAGTTCAGATTCAGTTTGAAAAATCCCAGCAATATTTCCAGCACACTCTGAAGATACTTATGTTGTCTATTATGAAATATTTGGGAAGAGCTTCTTCCAATATAAAATGTTTGGATATCTTCAGGGAGTATGCATGTGAACCTAGAAAAATCTAAATTTTTTTTTATATTCACTGTTGCTGGATTTAGCTCTATTCCAGCATTTAATTGATCAACAGGATCGTTAAATTTAACTTTCAAAATTAATGACGTGGCATGATTAATTCCAGTCCGTAAAATCAAAGTTTACTTTAAAATGTTAAGCATCATAGCAATAGTGTATATATATATATATAGTGTATCATTGGCAGAATAGATATAAACAATTCAGACAGCATATGTTGTTAGTTAAATTATTTTTGTCATGGAATAATTACTATGTATTAAATCACTTTTTAAAAAATGGCTTCGCATTAAATTCATAAAAACATTGTGGAAAAAATTATTAGAATGAATTTGGTTTTACTAACCTAGTTTTATTGACTTTGTCGTTTCCATAAATTAATCAACAAAAGTGAAATTAGATTTTTACAGCAATGAGATACGTATAGTTTTGCAGATACACCAAACTTCTTGTGAAGAAGAAATGTCATTAGAAGGGCAAGTGCATTGGCATGTTCAACGAACGTGAGTAGAAATCTTTCTTTATGTAACTTCTTAAAAGACCACCTGGCATTGTAAGAAGCTATTACCATCTCTTTTCAACCTCAAAGACGCCGAGAGATATACTATGCCTTGTCAACGTTTTAACGACATAAGTGTATATAAAAGAGAGTTGTTTATATACTAAGCAAACTTTGATCCTCTAACAAACTTTCGACTTTTAACTTGCGAAATTTGAAGTTTCTTTCTGTTTTAGAAGTTTAAAAACACGTTATTTTTTTTAAATGGTTGGAAGTTTAAAAAATGTGTTTTTTTAATTTAATATTTATATGAATTTTAAATGAGTAAAGATATTTAAAATTACCTAAGTTGAAAATTTATTCTAATAAATGTTTTACACAAGAAATATTTTTTAATAAAATAAAGCTTTTTTTAAAAAAATACACTCATATACAGACACTGAAAATTAAATTTTTTGACTATAGATTTGTTCCAAGCTTCAATGATCACAGAAAGCCTATATATTCAGAAATATTCTAAACTAAAACAAGTTTTATTTTACTTAAAATATATTTCATCACTTGGCAAGCTAAGAAATGTCATTTACTCGCATTCATTCAACTAATTTTACTCGCATTTTTTCTATGTTTTTTAATGAGGATTTGGTCCTATATAAAAGGGTCCTACATATATATATATATATATATATATATATATATATATATATATATATATATATATATACTACTGGCCATTAAAATTGTTACACCTGGAAGAAATGCAGATAACAAAATTATATTTATAGGACAAATATATTATACTAGAAATAACAAGTGATTAAGTTTACAAAAAATTTGGCTGGATAGATCCTGAGAAATCAGTACCCAGAACAACCACCTCTGGCAGTAATAACAGCAGTTATACGCCTGGGCATTCAGTCAAACAGAGATTGGATTGCATGTACAGGTACAGATGCCCATGCAGCTTCAACACGATGCCACAGTTCATCAACCGTAGTGACTGGCGTTTGGTGACGAGCCAGTCGCTCGGCAACCATTGACCAGACGTTTTCTATTGGTGAAAGATCTAGAGAACGTGCTGGCTAGGGCAATAGCCGAGCATGTTCCGTATCAAGTAAGGTCAGTACAATACCGGCAACATGCGGCCGGGCATTATCCTGCTGAAACGTAGGGTTTCGCAGGGCTCGAATAAAGGGTACAGCCACAGGTCGTAACACACCAGAAATGTAACGTGCACTGTTCAAAGCACCGTCAATGCGAACAAGAGGTGACCGAGACGTGTATTCAATGGCACCCCATACCATCACGCCAGGTCATGGGCCAGTATGACGATGACGAATGCACGCTGCCAGTGTGCGTTCACCACGATGCCGCCAAACACGGATGCGACCGTCATGATGCTGTACACAGAACCTGTATTCATCTGAAAAGATGACGTCTCGCCATTCGTGCGCCCAGGTTCGTCGTTGATCACACCATTGAAGGCGCTCTCGTCTATGACGCAGCGTCAAGGGAAGCAGCAGCCATGGTCTCCGAGCTGAGAGTCCATGCTGCTGCAAACGTCGTCGAACTGTTCGTGCAGACACTTGTTGTCTTCCAAACGATCCCGTTTCTTGACTCACAGCTCGTGACGTGGTTGCACGATCCATTACGGCCATGCGGATAATATGCCTGTCGTCTTGGCTGCTAGTGATAGGTGGCCGTTAAGATCCCGCATGGCGTTCCATATTACCGTCCTGAACCCATCGATTCCATATTCTGCTAAGAGTCATTGGATCTCGACCGACGCGAGCAGCAATACTGCGATAAAATAAACCGCAATCCCGGTACGCTACAATTCGACCTTTATCAAAGTCAAAAACGTGCTGGTACGTATTTCTCCTTCTTACACGAGGCATCACAACAACTTTTCTCCAGGCAACAACGTTCAAATTCAATTTGTGTATGAGGAACTGGCTGAACAATTTCCTCATTTAAACACAATGTAGGTGTCGCTACTGGCGCCTGCTTTGTCTGAATGCGCTGAAAAGCTAATCATTTGTATATCACAGCACCTTCTTCCTTTCGTATAAATTTCACGTCTGTAGCATGTCGCCTTCTTGGTGTAGCAATTTTAATGGCCAGTAGTGTGTGTGTGTGTATATATATATATATATATATATATATATATATATATATATATATATATATATATATATATATATGATTGTTTTCTGCTTTCTCTGGGATTGCAGTATGACTGCGTTTTTTCCAAACTATCATTTATATTTTATTCTGCAATTACAGTGACATTAATGTGTGGACCACAATTACTAATGCCAAATTAAAACAAAAATGCAAACACACAAATTTATATGAATGATTATAATTGGTATTTTCGTCAACATTAGTATACACAAAGCTCCTTTTCTAAGCAAATCAATCATTGCGATATTTGTGAAAGTTGGTAGTGAAATTCTCATAAAACATATGGAAATAATTAGTTTTGTTCAGAAGGATTACAGCTTTTCGTGCCTTTTTATGAGGGTGAATTTAATCCATTGTGCCTTGTATGGGCAACAAGGGCTTATGGAATAAGAGTGCAAAATTTAAATTATCTGACGAAAACTTGTGATCATATTAGGTTATCGAAAACTATGGATAGAAAGAAAATTATAATTTCTTAACTTTTTAACTGTTTGTATTTAGAGTTTTACTGCTTTGTATAGATTGCTTGCTATGGTCTGTTGGTAAGATTACTGGTTGGAGAAAAAAATTTCTACCCTAACTTAATCACTGGTAAGAAAGAGAGACGGATGTCATATTTCTTTGTTATCTACATGATATTTCCCGGATTTGTTATTCAAGATTTATTAATTTCCTTCCTTGTTACATTATTACATTATCTTTGAAAAATACTCTCGAAAGGCAATATGCTCTTCGAATTCTTAAAAATATATTACAACAGCCAAAGGCTTTTATATTATAGTCACAGCAGGGTATCAAAACCTGTGTGTAAGAGCTCACACAAATGTCTCGAAGACAAATCAACAGCTTCGAAGTAGAAAATCTTAAGAATTCATTGAATTATTAAATTTTATTTATATTTTTAGATTTTTATAAATCTGTGTACAGAAAGGTAAATCAAGGTCTACGCAATAAAAATATTTAATGGTAAAACTATTCTTTACACAGTTTAAATTACGAAGTTCGATCATAGGTACTATTGAACAGTCGATGAGGTAAATATTATGATACCACTTAGCCACAATATTCTGACTGACGTAAGCTGTTGTAAGGCATGTGTAAATTCACTGCGCCATGTCTTCTGACAAGACTTTTCATAGACAGTGGGCCGTATCCAATGTCCCACAGGAGAAAGTTCAGAAAACTCAAATTTCCACACATGGTCTATATCTCACTGCTTAGTCGCCGAGGTGGCAGCCAAATGTTTAGCGCTCTTGCTTTGGATTCAGCAGTTTGTGGGTTTGAATCCTACTTTGATCTCTGATGTTTGTAGTAGTTTAAAATCAACTTTAAACTGTAAGTCCCTTTCTAATTGGCTCATGTGTGCAAAAAATGACCCTTGCGTGACGAAAACAAAATCAAATCCACTGTTCAAGCGTTGCTACAACTGAATCGAGGTATTCCACTCCGAAGAGCGACATCATAGTTCTAGTCTCAGGTAAGCTCAAAAGGTATGGATGCTGTACATTTGCTTCCTGTATCTGTCGATCTTGATGTTTTGGAGTTTCTTACTATACGACTTATGAAACAGTTCATTCGTTATAAAAAATTCTACTGGAAAAAATGCTGAATATGTTTGAAAAATTTTACAATACAGCTGTTTGCTGTAAGGATCTTAATTCGATAAAACACCCACATTGAGCTAAATATTAATAATTTATTTTGGGAAGCTATTTAAAAAAAAAAACATGCTTTCTTAAAACTAAAAATAAACACAGAAATCAGAATTTCTCGATATTTGTAATTTATTGGTGTTATTAACATGAGATACATCCCTTAATATGTACACTCACTTCCAAAAGTTTAGCACGGAGAGGAAAATGCTAATTTCCTTAAGACAATCAGAATTGAAGTGGATGCAAATCGCTGCAGAGGTAGATGGATGTATGCAAATATGTTGGATAACAGCCAATAGCACTTACATGTCAAGAAATATGCAAAAAGGGCAGTCATATAAGATACTAGCTTTATGAAGGGTTACAGAAGTTGAATGCAAGTGTGTAATAGAAGGTGAGTTTATATAGGAGGTTTTCGTACAATTTGTTTTCAAGACGTGTTTCTATGACTTCCAGAAGAGGAATAAAAGATTCTGAGCGCTGGTGTGATGTGGAGCGCATTGAAGCAGGACAGTCGATTTCAGATGTTGCTATTTTCTTTGGCGTTCATCATTCTGTAATTTCACGTTTATGGAAACAATTCCAAACCACACAGATAGTTGTTCTAAGGCTCGTAACCGGTCGCCCAAGAGTTACAAACACCACGGAAGATCGATATATTGTAAGTTTAGCTATGCGGAATAGCAAAGCGACCTCCACACGTTTGACCTCTATGGTTACAGCGTCCATTGGTAAGGTGATATCTGCAGATACTGTACGCCGAAGATTACATATGAGTGAACTGTACGCTCAGGTACCTTGAGTTTGTGTTTCTATATTCGTCCAATCAAGAGGGGCACGATTATAATGGTGCTGGGAACATGTCAATTGGACTGTGTCAGACTGGGGCAATGTTATGTTTACTGATGAGTCGAGATTTGCTCTGGATTCAGATGACAAGCGTATAAGGATATGGCGTAAACAAGGAACATGCAATCAGCGCCGAAACATCACCGAACATCATGCATTCCGAGGCAGAAGCATTATGGTGTGGGCGGGGATTTCATTAGGAAACCGCACCGACCTGCATATCTTTAAACGGGATTCTGTGACGGCTGTCCGGTATCGAGATGAAGTCCTAGAACCCATTGTGAGATTGTACACTGCAGCAGGTGGTCCTACTTTTGTTTTAATGGACGACAACTCATGTCCCCATAGAGCTGACATCGTCGATGACTACCAGGAGAGTGAAGGGATTGCGCGTATGGTGTGCCCAGCATATTCACCCGACCTTAATCCCATAAAAATCTTTGGGATGCTCTCGGTCGAGCTGTATCTTTACGTTTCTCATCTCCAGTCTCTCTTATTGAGCTGGAAACTTCTCTACAAGAAAAATGGCTATTGCTATATTCTGCAGTGGTTGACCACCTAACTGAAAGCATGGTCACAAGGTGTAAACTTTGTATACAGATGAGGATGGATGACATACCCTATTAATGTCTTTCTTCATTTTATACTGTTTATTTTTACTTTATACATAACTCTGTTTAAATCTCCAGTATGTCATTATCTGATTAATTACAAAAATTTATTGTTTCCATTTCTGTATATAATTATTGATTTTATTTTATGCATAACTATATATGCAACTTTCCTGGCGAATTTTGTATCCATCAAAACAATATTTATTGTTTTTTTTTCTTTTTGTTTTACATCTTTATGCTTAACTTTTGGAAGTGAGTGTATATTAAACATTTTGATTCATAAAAGGCACACAAAAAAGCAAATACCAAATAACAATATTAGGAACCTCCATAAGAAGTAAGACTAGACTAGTGCTTTATTTTTTTTCCTTTAGGAAATCAAGACCAGATTGTGTGACTGTTGGCTTCATCGTTTATGCAGAGTTAAAATATATCTACAGCTTTAAAAGTTTTAATACTTTTACAGATAAATTATTACTAAGCAATTAGTCAGTATTAATTAAATGCAAAAAGAAATATCTATCATATCCAATATACAAAAAATGAACTTTTTTATAAATGAATAAGACATGGTATTTAAATGAATAGACTTAATAATTTTAGTGTTCGAAAATCTTCTAGATGCAGTTTTCGATACATATTATTGATGGAAAAATCGAAGAAAATTTTAACATGGTCCACAGACGGCATAAACTCTAATTTGGAGCATTTGAGCTTGAATGCTCATTTTGAGTAAAGTAAAAAATGCTAACCAGTATTGACACGAAGGCACTTCGTAAAAAAACTCAACTTTCATAGTAATGTAACTCACTATTTAATCCACACACAAATTTATATTTTTTCAAGTTTTGATGCATCAGCGTGATTTAAAAATTCGATGAACAAGGAATTGTCTTTTTCTTATTTATTTAAGAATTTATTTGTGGTTCTGAACATTTTTAGTCTTTTTTTTAATGCTCATGTATGTATCATTTTTTTAAATTTTAAATAAATTATTAATTTTATAGAATACATTACAGTATATTTATATATGAGCTTGTGTGTGATTTATATATAGTATCAAACGCAAAATTTTCTGGCGGGGATGATTAAAATTTTAATGCATAAATTGATGAAAGAATGTCTTTATGCAAGCTTATTTGGGATAAATCTGTCAAATAAGTTGCAAAAAAAAAAAAAAAAAAAAGAAAGAAAGAAAGAAAGAAGCATTCCAAATTAAAAATATGCCATCGCGAAGAGAAAGTTGCTGTTGCAGGATAATGATTTATCTCATCTAGAAACTTCCATTATCTATAAGTCAGGGGCGAACCTAGGTTCCCATGACCCAAGGCAAGCTCTCATCCCCAGACATTTTGGGCCTCTTTCCAAGGCCAGGCACCAAATTTTCGTCTCCAGATTGTGCCTCAGCGCCGTTACTTCAGACCTTTATCTTTATATACAAGTCTGTGCACGCACATATTCTTGCAGCAATATAATTATCTCGCGATTTCCAAGGCACACAAATATTTAGTAATAAGTTTTCTGAGAGTTGCTATCTAATTGCTGATCCGTGTACCACTCGATCCCAAAGTTTCCCTCTTGATGTAGGCAGGTTTGAGGCATACAATGAACTTTTTCGCTCTAAAATGACTTTCTGAAATCTTACATAAAAAAAAAACTCATAATTTTCTCCAAGACAACAATAATTTTCCGTCTTCAAAGCTATTATTAAGAATTTTTAGTATATATTTTGAATCACTCGGACTGGAAATACTTATATTTTTATATTTTGATAATTTATTGCAGAATTCTGTCGGTCATTTTCAAAAATTGTCAAAATACACAATATATTTTAATCCTAAAGATACAGACATACCACAAGAATTAATTCATAAAACAAAATTTACTGCATTTTCTCTATGTTTCTTTCTATTTCAAATTATATATATATATATATATATATATATATATAATATTTTCTGCAAGTTCAATTACTTAAATAAGAACCTTTTAATATTCAGTTCATATAATAAGATTCAACTTAAAAATTTTTTTCACATTTAATTAAAAAGGAACATATAATTAAAATTCACTAAGAATTGATTGAAAAGTGATATTTCTGAACTTTTTTTAAACCTGCTGATTAATGTCATAAAATGATAAATGATCTAATGAAAAATTATTGACATATTGACAAGATTTTTTTCTCATTCGATAAAAATATGTTTCACTGTTATACTTAAATGGATTAAACTAAATTATATAAAGAATACATCTTAATTTCAATTAGGAAAATTGCATACTGTTATCTATTGCTTAGAAAGAAATCTCACCTCAAATGATGTTTAAAAATTAAAATAGTAATTTTAAAGACACTCAGACATATATGAACATACTACAAAACATGAATACTGAAAACTTTGATAGTTCAGAAGTTTTATGAATACAATATGAAACTTAATAATATTATAGAAAAAAGTATTAAGTTAGAAAATATATTTCATTGTATGTGAATATATATAATTTCGTAGAGTCACAAGTAAGATTCCATACGTAATTTGGAGAAAAAGTTTCATTATGAAAAATAATTAATACTCTTGTACAGATTTAATTACCAGCTGAATTTTACAATTTTAAAAGTACTAATTCATCAACAAGATTAAATCCACCCATTCAATTAAAAGTCAAGATGCGTTTATTATTCTTGGAAAAAAACCCATTAATTTTACTTTCAAGTGCATGAAAGAATGATAGAGAAAGTGAGTCAGCTGCAAAAAGATACTTTACAGAAAGATTTTTTTTCACTCAAATTTATCTTTAACGGCATACTATTTTTTTCATGTGTGATTTCCACATAGATAACAGAAATACTTAAAAAAATTGTAGAATGTCAGAAGACTCGTTTCGCCTCTTCGGGGTATATCTTGACCTCCCCCTATGAATACTATTTTCTTTTTGTTGTTGCTTGATAGTCACTTTCTCTTTTTACCCCCTGAACTGGATAAAAAAAACTATGTGAAAATATGTAGTCAGAACAAGTTTTTTTTTTTATCATCTTCTCATTCTCGATGCATGTCACGTCTTGTTGTTGAGCAAAGTGAAAGTCTTCTCTTGCCCCACCCCCTGAAAAGTAAAAGGCGATAATACATTTCTCTCTTGACAAGAGTTCCTTAAAGGAGCCCTACCAGAGAGATGCTTTATAGAAAAAAAAATTGACTTACATTAGAATCTCAAGTGTGTGAATGCAGGCAGATTTATTAAATAATAAAAAATATAATCTTAAATGATTTTATTTACTTCAAATATCGAAAAATTTAAACTGTCAATAAATAGATAAGGAATTTAAGATCAATATTTTTTCATTAGCGAAGATAATCTTAATAATCAGCAAATTTATGTCCACATGTTGCTCATATCATATAAAAGATACAAAAAGACAAAAACACAAATATAATTTTGCAATAACTGGTTTATTTGTCATTCAACGTTTATATTTTGCACACGAGCTCTAATTTTAACCGGGAATTACAATTTGAAGTTTTTATAGTAAATATTAACACTGATTAAAAACAGACCTCAACTGCAAATAACCCACCTTAGGCATGGATGTTTGTAGTGGTTCGGAATCCACTTTAAACCATAGGTCCCGGTCTAATTAGCCCTCGTGTGCAAAAAATGACCGTTGAGCGACAAATCAACCAACCAACCAAACCATCAAGTGCAAATAAGGCTTACCATTACACATAAGACAAATATTTATTAACAAACCTGAATTCGTACTGGAATACTATAAGTTTTTTTATTGGTTTTGTCACCGTTCTAAGATCTTTTTTTGAGCACTATGGCTGATTTGCTTGGGACTTAGTTTTTAATGGATTCAAAATCACATCTGTATTTAAGGTAGGAATGGGACCTATGAACTGTAAAATTAAACCATTGACCATTCAGTTGTCATCTTGTTACAAGTCCCTTATTTGCAAATTTGTCAAATCTTTAGCATTTCTTAGTTAAAAATAACGGATAAAAGGATATAAAACCATCATATGTGACAATGAAATATCTTAATCGAAGTATGTAGTTAAAAATTTTTGTCAAAAATCAAAAAAGTAAAAATGCAGTTTTTAAATAAAATAAAAATGTACGTATGAAAATAATATAAAGGGCATTTAAATCAAATATTATTAAGGTTACAAGATATTTAGCTGACTATCCTTTAACCATTTATTGATTACATCAGAGCAGTAAGGGCAACCCAAGTTTTTGTTTTGAAAGTTTTTCAGAAATTGTTGACATTAATTTTTAACAATTTTTTCAGTGCCATATCTAAATTCACTTGATTTCAAAAAGCATCTCTCAGAAACACATTTGGAGACCGAAAGCAAAATTTCATTTCATAAGATTTTTTAGCAGAATGCTTTTGTAGTCCACCTCTTCGGATACCTTTACATATGAATGCACGTTGAAATCAAAGATCTCATGGAGAACGGACGTCATGTCTTTGTAATTTAGCAAAAAATTTGCAACACTATTATTTGTGGTGTTGCTCTAACGGCTTTCTAAGAAATTATGGTGTTAAGTAGTGTCTTATTGTTTCAGACAGGAATCCGTTCTTGTATACATTTCATAATATCCAAGTTATACAACATCATGATGCTGAACTTCATAAATTAAATTAAAATATAACGAATACAATGAGTGTGTTATATCAAGAACTTCAGAATATAATTAAAAATTACAATTGTGCTTTGGATTTCAAAAATATTAAAAAAAAATTATATTTACTTTTACTGTTATGAAAATTCGCATTGATAAAATATCAGGAAATAAATTTATGAATCTTGAATAATTTCTAGCATTCAATGAATCGTTGATTTAAATGGGGGCTCATCTCACATTTCTACATATTCATATAGAACACCAGGAAATTTTGAAGTAAATGAGGCTGATCATGTTTAACAAGTGCTGTTGGACAAGACATTATTTGGAGGTATCTTTATAAAGATTATTCATTAAAATAAATCAAGTTTTTGTATAACTATTGTATAAACTTAATAAGAACAAATTTAGAAAATGGGTTCCAGCATTTAACCAACTCTGGAGTATTTTACTAATTGGCTATTGTTAGATAATCTATCTTTGGAAGCAATGTTATGCCATTTTATTGACATGCAAAAGTAAAGCTTGTATAAAAGGGAGAAATTAGTAATAACTCACACCCTATAGAATGCTATCAATATATAAACATTAGAGTGTTTATTTAAGTGGAAGATGTTCAGCATGGGTACGAGACAGCTGATATGATCGTTGCGAACAGCTAGAAATGAAATAAACAATTCCCTTATATATAAAATATACATGTGTAATTTCTCACTGGAATCATAATTTTGTAAGAAATAAATTTTTCATGTGGTATGAATTAGTCTTGCGATTATAGTTGACGCTTACATGTACATATCAAAACAGATTTAGCGTTGTTATAACGAACATCATTTTTTTACCGAGTTGTAGCTACGAGTTGAAGTAGAAAAACTCCAACAATGGCCACAAAGCCGCTAAAATTAATACACTATAATATGATTATAGAATAGTAGTATAGAATCAATTTAAAGTAAACAAAATTTTAATTTCATAAGGCAATGTATATCATTAAAATTTTGCGAAGCAAGAGCTGTGGTTTTATTTCAGGGTAAAGAGTGAAATATTAAAAATATTCCAATGTAATTTCTAAAAACACCATTTCTCTTATTTTCATGTGGGATGAATAGACTCCATGGTTTTTTCTGTCAAGCTTAAATAGAAAATTTATGTGTAAATAAAAGTACAAAAATCTTGAAAGAAAATTTATAAAATTATTCATAATTATTTAAGTATGAATAAGTCTAAGAAATTTCTGAAGTATCCCCTTAGAATATACTAATTTAAAATAAAATTTTATATGATCCATTGGAAACCTTAAAAAAGTTCTAAATAAACAAGACCCAATTGAAAACAATCGCTAGATGGCATCATACGATTTTAGAATTCAGTTTTAATCTACAGAATGTAAAATACAAGAAAAAAAAATTGTATTTTCGTCTATGAGGAGTAAAATTAAATTTAAAATTGTGAGGTTATGTCGTGAGAATTAAAAAAAATATTGATTATATAAATAAGTTTGAAGTAAAAAATTAATTAACCTGACCTTATAAGGAACTTTTTAGATCCTTCTTTTCTATTATTTGTATAAGAATTCAATAAAAAAAGTTACTCTTTCGGTCAAAAAACTCATAGATAAATACGCAGAAGTCTTTTGAATCGACGTTTAAGAGGTCAAGTTATAATTAACAGTTACTTCTAGAATTTATGTAAAAAACAATTATGGAATTGTTCCCTCTGCAATGATATAAGTCATTGCAGAAAATTTATAGAGTGTTTCCCTTATTATTATTTGATTTATCAAAATGTAAGAAATAAAATATGTGAACGCAGGAAGTTTGTTTGATACACAATTCTGATGAATTCTGAGGCTTTTATTGTGAATAAATTAATCGTACAAGTTATGAAGACAGTAAACTCAATACAAATCTCGCTGCTTCATGCCATTTTCTAAAAAAATTAATTCTGTTTGACTGTCGTCCATTTATATTACTTGCCATGCAATAGCTGATTGCTTCATGCTCTGATTAACATAAATTAGAGGTTGAGCAACTGCAAAAGTAAAAAAAAAAAAAAAAAACTATATCTTACTAAATAAAATTGTATTTTTAGCAAATTTATATAAACTGATCTTTAACCTTATGGTAGACAAAAGACTAATATGTAAATTAATTGAATGTGAGAAAAAAATAAATGTTTGAATTAAAGCATTATTTATTACTATTTTGTAATATTTATGAATAATATAGTTTGGTTTTAACTGCAATAAAATACTGATTCCGATTTTGAGTTTATAATTATAATCATTTCAGCAATGTAAGTGATTGTAATTACTCCATCAAATTATAAAAATGGATTAAAATTAAACTGTAATACATTTGGTAAACTTACATCTAACTATTTCAACAATGTTATGAGTGTTAAATAAAAATAAGGATGGTTTGTATCATTTTTATTTTTTAACTGCGGAAAAATCGCATATAAGTTAGACAAGCAATAACTTAAAGCTCCACACACTTACGAGAGCCTGCATGGAATGTTTTCAACATACGTATAAAATCAGTAGCAATTGAACAATATGTATATATATTTATATATATATATATATTGCGGTGCCCCGTTTTCTTTAACAGTTTAAATCCTCATTAATTATAAATCTTTATCTTACTCTAAAACTAAAATTCTAAATGCAAAGTGATTATATCAAGGCCTGAGCAAAATCTAAGTTAAAAAATGCTTTCGAACTATTCTTTTAAATATAATTTCTTATTTAACTTTATACAAAATTTCTTACACAATATTTGCGATTTGCTATTTTAAATCTGATTATTTTAAGTCAACATCAGATAGCGACATATTATGAATATAAATTTTATTTAAAATAAAATACAAACTTAAAATTAGATTGAAGTAAACAAGCACGTGTGTTGCAGCCTACTTTAACGTAATGCATCTATAAAATATAAGTTCACAAACGAAAAATTAAATAATAAACGATTTTCATTCGCATAAGTGAAAATTGTTCAACTAAAAATTTAGATATGAAATATGCTCAAATAATCGAAACATTTTTGATCAATGTATTTTTATAGAAGTTAATTTTTTGTTAATTATAGCCAAAGTTTGAGAAAAGATAAAATATATTTTACTAACAAAAATTTTTAACTATAAAAAAAAACAATGTATATTTGTGAATTATTTTTGAAAATTGTACGTTTTTTAAAGGAATTTACTGTATACGTATTAGTTTATTGTTTCAAAAAATGATTCTTTTACGAAAGAAATACAAGAAAGGTTTTTTCGGCAATGAATCATTGTGTTCTTATTCATCATTTCCACTTTTTTACATTTGTACCTAAAAAGGAAAATGCTATTGGCAATGAATTTTTTTGGATTTCAGACTTACAAGGACTGACTTATTTTAAATATGTTTGTTGTCCTGTCTTGTGTAAGCCCATGGACCTGCCCATCATCAATTACTTAGAAATCACAAGAGAAAAAAAAATCATGGTAGTATAAATGAATGGAATAAGCACTGTATTGCATAGCGAAAATGTCCACAGTAATAAGCAGTTTAGGTAAGATAAAATGTTTTCACATATACAACACGCAAATGCTAAATGAAATAGTTCCAAAACTCACGCATGAAAAAAACTCATCATAATGTATGAGGCGGTGTTTAAATGCTGCCTTGTAACCTTAAATTTCTAGGCCACAGCTGTAACACACAATGAATCACAGATTTTCTGGTATTATGTAGAACAGTTTGATTCTAGGGTTGTTTACAAAACGTGGCGCAAATATCAATTGCCTCTGACCACACCAAAGTCGTGGGTACAAATGCTGTCATTTGTTTACATTTTCCAGTGGATTATCGATTTAGGTAAAATGTTTCACTGAATATTAGAGAATTAAATGCACTTGTGGAAATTGCACTTTTATAAAGTTGACAGCTATTTTTATAATGTCTTATACGTAATTTGTAACTAATATTGAAAAAAAAATTAAAAGTATATATTATATATACATATATACACTCATATTATATATATATAATGCACACCCACACATACATATATTGTATATGTAAAAGAAAGCACACAAATATCCTCATAGCTCTAATTATGCTTTTTATGTCTTTGTAAATTGTGCTTATGATGATTAGTTCTAAAACAATCTCATTAAATTATTTTTAGTTTTACTAATTGCATGTTAATATTTATTAAAAGTAATTTTCAAAATAAATATGACTGAAAATATTGTTGTATGTTTCAAATGTAAGCCAAAATTTCTTTTTATATTTTATTAATATTTAATACTTACAGTTTGAAAATTGTAAAAATATACAAGTAAATAAATGTATAGTTATTCGCTTATATATATATATATATATATATATATATATATATATATATATATATATATATATATATATATATATAGTTGGGTTTACTTTATGACTAATACTTTTAATTGGGAAAATTTAAATTATTTTACGCATATAAATCCTTTTTTTTATTTTGTGGTTATGCCATGATTACTTTTAATCAAATTTTTTCGATATTTTTTTTCTATTTTTAAAGAAAAAATGTATATATTTTGTAAAATGTACAATATAGCCTTTTAAAGTCGATAACACATTTTTACAACCATCATTTTTCAAGAGAATTTTGAAAAATTATAACGTATGAACATTAGGATATTGCGAAATAATTTCATATTTCCTATATGTGTGTCTCATAAAACTTGTTTTAAGCCATTTCTACACGTTTTCTACACATATTGCGATGTGTTCTGTCTTCAAAAATGGTTTTTCAAAAGTAATTTGATGAGTTCAGTACAGAAATAAAATTAATTTCTGTTTACGAAACAGTTCATTCGCGTTGTTTATAGGAGAATATCTGACTTTACTATTTCTAAATTTATGGTAATAATATACGTAGCATTTTTTTCTTTCTGAATTCAAGAGTTTGTGTTATTTACATCAATTCCTCAGCTGGATTTTTCTTTTTTAACTATTACGTTGATGATATTGCATTTATAAACAGTATTCAAGAACTCCTTTATATTAGATAGTTTAAGGAAAAAAAAATAAAACAAAGTCGACTGTTATTGAATAAGCATTTATTAATATATTTCTTATTTCAAACTGACTAGTACTTTGCACTTTTGAAAAACAAGATGTTTCGAAACAAAGCAGAAATATACAATCAGCGAGGAATGAGTGGCTTCATCCAAGAGAGAACAAACAAAATAAGTGATTATTTTTTAGATCTTTAGTTTTTCCTTTATTGTCTTCCTTTTTCCATTGGAACAGTTAATTTCCTGTAGAATTTTAAGGGTTTCTTTTAGAAAAAGGCTTTCAAAATTGTTCTCATTTCAACAGATGTTTATATTTTCCACTAATGTCATGTGTTTTTATCTCCATATAACTCAATTATTTTTCAGATGGAAATTGAATTCGTGTATCGCAGTATGTGCATTACCAAAATATAAAAATTTAACCTAAAATTCTTAAAATTGTTTGACTGCAATTCCGGTTTCCGTACTGTGATATATTTTTCTTTTATTATTCGAGATTTTTATATTGTTTAAATATGTAAATAAATGTTTTCCTATTTCAATAATCATATAAAAAATATAATTTAAACCTTATTTGTGTGTTTTTTTTATTTAGTTTGAGCATATTGTTATAGCACATAAAAACAATTTGAAGGCTTTTAATTGGAAACTAACATGTATTGCTTAATTTATTGCCCTAATTGCATTCTTGTACATGATTGGATCAAATCTTTTGTAAATATTGTCTTTTTTGCGGACTTTCGTTTCTGAGAAATAGTTTTTTTTTCAGTTTAATTTTTTATGATGTGATATTTTTTCAATTATATGACTGCTTTTTAAATAACGCCTGAAAATTCGATTCATTCTTGGACAATGAAGCGACACGTATAAGTATTCCAAACATTATGGGTGATAATCGAAGACACATATGTAGATATCAGTCATTTGATGGGAAAGAACTGTGTTGCCGAATTCATCTCTTCTGTGTATCACGTGTGTAAAGGACACAGAAAGGGAAAAAATTCTTTTAGAAGTTAATGCTTTCTGTTCTGTTGTTGATTTAATTCCATTTGAACAAATCAATTTATGAAATTTTCTTTGTCGAGAAAGACTGAGCCGATCCGTTGAGGTTTTATCGCAGTTGAAGAAACGAGAGTGTTTACCAGTTGAGGTAAAAAGAAAATTCTGGAAGTATATGAAAACATATTAAATAAGAAAAAAGTGCGAAAAAATAGGAAATTCCAAAGAACAGATTATTAACAATTTTAAAAATTCGAGAAAGAGGGGGAGGGAGAATCTGAAAAAGGAAATAGCATTAGCGAAGCAGTGTTGTCTCCTTTTCAGATTTTAATCTTATTTTGGATGTGTTTCTTATAGTGTATTCTAAATCATTCTAATTCTCTTCTTTTTTAATACTCGAGCTTCCAGTTTGACAATATATTTCTTATAAAATATTCAAAAGTTCACCGTATTTCCCTGAGCTTGATTTTTCGTTAGAGGTAAGAGTTCAGACACGTTGGATCCCTATCAAAGCACAAGATAATCTGTTCGATAGAAGACGATTTTCCAGAAAGGGTTCAGGTACTGGTAAAGTGTAGCATGATTCAAGTAAACAATTAGAGTAGATGTAGTTTTACATCATATCTTTTCTATAGAACATTACACTCAAGAATTTTC
Source organism: Latrodectus elegans (assembly GCA_030067965.1). NCBI lineage: Eukaryota > Metazoa > Arthropoda > Arachnida > Araneae > Theridiidae > Latrodectus > Latrodectus elegans. Next base: position 47,125,512 of record CM057809.1, read on the forward strand.
AAGCAGAATATTCACTACTAAGCGTTGGAATTTCAACATGAAGAAAGAATTTTAAAACTGGGTACCAGTTCGAGAACAGTGATATAAAAGGTAATGATAAGGTGTACTTTTCGTATCATTGAGTTGTTTTTATACTTCTAATCACTACTGAGAAATATCACTAAGCAATGATTGCAGAGTCTGTGGGTGTATATAAGTCCTCTGTTAAAGCGTGTACATTTCTTCGATGCAATTAAATTTTCTAAAGCAATGAATCTATATTATGAATAAAAGATGACGATAATGTGACCATGTTCTTCTGGGCTCCGTGATTAATATTTCATTGTCAAATATCGCCTTGACAGACTATATAAAGGCATACATATGACAATACGTTGGATATTTTACACGTTTCTTTGACCTATAGCCTATCTGGAAAGTTTTTGATCAGAAATGTTCCACGAGTTAAAATTATATTTTCCCATTAAAGCGTTATTTTGCTGCGTATATTTTCAAAGGTTTATCATGGTCTAGAAAAAGACTCGTGCTTTTCAAATAGGAGGGTTATGGGTTTAATTCTAGACACTACTGAACAATGGAAGGTATATGTACATGCAGAAAGCAAAAATACAACACTTCATAGTGGACATTTTAATTTCCTCCATTGAGAGACATCTGAATATGAGCAACTATTTATAAATACCCTTACCGAAATAGTAACAGATCTTCCAATGCCTTACAACTGTTTTCAGAAGCTAGTCCACGTATTAATTTAATTCAATTCTGTATTTGTCTTAGAAATGACTTAGCAAAACTCCAGAGCCACCATCTCAATTGCTGAATAAATTCTTGATTTGAAATTTTAACCATTTATTTCTATGGTGCTATGGCATATAGAAGTCTACGTTAAATTCTTATAAATTTTCCCTCTTGCAGCGCTAATTAGCATAAATATATAAAATATATTTTATTAGTAACAAAAATTTTCAGTTGCTATGGATGTCTATTACCACATAGGAAAGTATATTAATGGCCTCTAAAAGCCTTAAGCAATTTCTTGTATTTTTGATGTATTACTGATTTCTAAAATTTGTCCACTATATTAATATTTAATTGAAAGATCTTTGAATTATTTGCTGCTTTTGATTATATATATAGCCTTTTTGATAATGGCAACTGTTAATTCGTTTTGTCAAAATTAATCCTATTTATTTAAAAAAAAAAAAAAAAAAGAAAAGAAAAGAAAAAAAAAGAAGAAGAAAACTCAGGATGAAATAAATTAAAAAATGAAAAAAAAATCTAGTTAACCTTATACATTTTTAAGTATATAATTTATCTCTCTGATAAATGTTATAATCGTACATAATACATTTATTATCACTGAAAATTGAAATTGTATTTATATATTTTGTGGTTTCCTTAATAGTCTATTACTTTTTATGGTGAACAAGTAAAAAAATGAGAAAGTATTCGAGGGACGTAGATGCTCTGTTTACAAGGCAAAGTAGAGCATTAACCGTAACGTTGAGGAGAAAAATGTTTCTGCACAGGAACACAAAGGCGAGCCATATTTAAGCCTCAAAAGCTGTTCCCCTGAACAAATGTGTTAAGTTAGAGAAGAAATTAATATTTCACATAAAATGATGGATAGGAGTTTCTATTCTGAAAAATTTGTTTTTTCAGTGATATTATAAAACTTATCATCGAAATCAAAAACATATTATTGAATTTACAAACGGCAAAAACAGTCCCCTGTAAGCCTATTATTTTGGATTTTAAAGTCTGCGCATCGTAGCGTGCATTTGACGGCTTGGGTAGCTTGCGTCAGTAACTATTTTCATTTAGGCGGATACAAAGAGAGAAAAAAAAAAGTCAATCCACCGTTGAGCAACCGACAGTGAAAATGGGGGACAGTGCAGGGGATGGGGGAAGAAACGAGACTGGGGGATATTTGAGGTTGTCCCTGGAAGGAGGCCCAAGATGGGGGAGAGCTTGTTTGCCCCTAGTGATAGATAGAATACCTGGCTTCGCCCCTAAAAACTTTCACTTGATACTTGCGATCCCTGCAGGTGTGAGCACTTGAGGAAATCGGAGCAAGTTTTCTAAATATCACGCTTTCTACCAGTCTCTGTTTCTTTTTCTCTCGCTTATTGCAGTTAGAATTGCTATAGAAGTTGGTTAAAAAGAGAGTCTTTTTCTATCATTCAGATTATTTTTAAATATAATTCGATAAATTTAAAATTTTATTTTCGATTCTCAAGATAAGAAACTATGTGTAACCTACGCTCTTCGGTAAGTAACATTTATATTTATCATAAAATCAACGTGTTATAAAACTTTTAGAAAAATAACTATTCATTAATGATATAATAAATATATTTAGTGAAAGAATTAAAATAAAAAATTTCATTAATACTTCGTAATATCGATAAAAAAACAAGTTTATCATGATGTTATAACAAATGTTTATATAAAATTAATTCAGTTACGTATCACTGATGCGGTTTGCTTTTATATGTCGATTCAAAGCATTATTTATTCATTTCTAAATATATTTATGCGTAAGATAGTTAATTTATTAGAAAGAAAATCAACATTTCTACGTTGTTCCTCCAAATACATTGCTTTCTTCACTTTTAAATCATTCTTAGAAATGAATTTTACGTAAATTATTTCTAGAGTTATCTAAATTTTAATAATCGAGAGTCACTGCAAGAAGTGTAAACTAACAAAGTTATAATTACTGTCACTTTTCGATTGAAACAGCTAGATTTATTTCCAACATTGTTATTTTCAACCTTTCTTAAAAATTAAAGTTGAATTAATATTTCTAAAATTCAATAATATATGTGAATAAGTAAATTTAGAATTTTTGTAACGTTAAGTTTATAACAATATGTGTTATTTTTTAAATTCTTGATCATATGTCTTTTAATTCAAATATCTTTTATAAATTTTTCTTAAAAAATGCAAAACTATTTTTAAGAAAAATTTATAAAAGATGTTTGTATGATGTCTGTTTATAAAAGAAGTTTATAAAAGATGTTTGTATAAAAGATGTCTATTTCTATAAAGTGAGAGAAAATAAAATGTAAATTATCTGTTTCACATCTAACAACAATTATCAGCAATAAAAATAAAATTATTTACTATCGTGAGATTAACTGAGGAAAGTTCTAGAAATAAAAGATTGTCTAGAAATAAAAGATGTCAATACTGATAATGAAATAGATTTCTTATGCATGTTACATGAATGTGTACACTTTTATGTTATCATTAATTTACTAAAATTGTTAGAAAATTTTTACATCTGGCATTACTCACTTTTAAGTAACTTTTCGTATATTAATGCACGTTACTACTGTCAGCCAGGGGCAAAATGGTAATGTTTTTAGAACGCATGCTGTTATAGAGAAGAATCGATTTTGTGTTTTCGCTATAAGAGTGCTGCTGAATAATACAAACAATTTCTTTGTTCATTTTTTTTTGGAGAGGAATAATTGTAGCAAATGGCGTTTTCTCTCGTAACGCCATTTGCTACAGTAATTCTTCTCGTTTGGTTTTTGTCATGGTCCAACGCGTGGTTCCTGAACTGCGACCCGTTAGATTTGATGTAGATGTTTTCCCTGAAACCAGAATTAGTTCTTACTAGAAGAGAAGATCAATAGAAACAGAAAAGAATATTTCTATTTTGTTTATGCATCAGAAAGTTTAAATGTAGCATTTCCGGCATTTGTTTACAGTTGAAGATTTTTAATGAAACACGCAAGTCGAAAGAAGCGATACGTGAGAAATAAGTTGTATTTATGTACCGAATTTAAACATTACTGTATTTGGGCACTTAAATTATTCTTAAATAGAAATATTTCTCTTTGGTATCTCATTCTGCTTCGAAAGAATCGGTTTACATTTAAAATGAAATGAAATTATATATATATATATATATATATATATATATATATATATATATAGAGAGAGAGAGAGAGAGAGAGAGTGATACTATACATTTAAAACAGAATTTTGAGTATCGGTTTTGACAATTATAAGTATCACAGAACAATTTATTTATTTCTCATTTTTCTTAGCTTTTGTACTAATAGTGGTTTGTCTGATACGTTTCATAAAATGGAAATAAAATATAATAAAAAATATTTTCAGAATTTTGTGTCAATTTATTTTTGTTTATTATGTGCATTTTTTTATGTACATGTGTGTATTATATAATGTTTAGGCAACAAAAATAATATTAAGCATTGAAATTTTAAAACTATATAAATAAATTTTTTTGAAATGAAGTTATTGTGTATTTATTATATTTAATGTGAAATACAAAAATGAAAAACACAGCAAACTGTACACTTGTGTTATTTTGTAAAATGTATGTATTGTATATATATGTCCATATGAATGCGTTGGGAATCTAATAACAAATTCCACGTGTATGTGTATGAAATTTGTTACTGCTAATTGCATATGCTGGTTAAGATTACCAATATTACAGATAAAAATATTTTTATTTGCTTACTCTGGAATAAAATTTATTTTTGGTAAAATTTATTCCAGATATTGGAATAAAATTTAATTTTTTCTAAATAGAAAGGCAATATGTAAATAATTTTGTAATCATTTTAAGAAAAACAGAATCTTAACATACTGACATTTTTTTATGAAGTAACATAAAGAACAGAAAAAGATGGCTGTAGAAGTCTGATAAAACAATTGATTTCGTTTGATATTTTTTTTAACTCAATTAAACACAATTGTGTCGGTATTTGGTTGAGAAAAAAGACATTAGCGTATCTGGAAGATATAGGGCACATAAATGATCTATCCGAAGATCGTAGTACTCAGATCACATAAGCACAAAGCCTTTTAGAGACTAATAATGTCACTATATTGGTGTGGCGTGGAGATTTGAAGAGAAGAATGCCAGCGAGGAACATACTTCAATAGTTGATCGTGGCTGAAAATAAGGAAGGAGTTGGCACTATCAATTTGAATCCGGAAAAGTAAGTATCTTAAAACGTAAGCAAAATAACTAAAAAAATGAAAAGTTAATGTTACAATAAAATGTATATTTCATACATTTTTTATATCTTTTTGATTGTAACTAAAACTTACGGAACTTATAACTTTTATGGTATTTTTCAATTGTTATCTAAATAAAATGATATATAAGAGGTAATGAAAGTACATTAAAAAGAGAAATTCTTGATTTTTCAGTATTAAAGAGCTGTAAAAAATTTAATTACTGTAAAAAATTTACATATAAATATTTATAATGAAATTTTACGACTACAAATCAGTGTTAGGCTTTGGTTTTCGAGATACATGTGCTCGAATAACTCAAGGAACAGTTGAAATCGGTGTATTCATTAAAAAAATGAAAATAAATTAAAATATCTTGAGTGAAAAATCGAAGTATAAATATTTTTAAAGAGAAATCTGATTAGAATTTACTCTTAGAATGGAAAAAGTTCAATCCATAATCATTCGAATAATATGTTGATTTGCATAAAGTATCTCGAAGAATATCGCCATACCTATTAACTTTAGTTATGTGTGTGTGTGGGTGGGTGTGAGAGAGAGTACTAATATCCTACTATTGGTATTGGGCAAAAATTTAGAGAATTTTCGATCTCATAAAAACTCTGCGATTGATCACGGCTCTGAATTAAGAGGGATGATAAAATGGTTTATCTTAGATTAGAAAAGTACAAAGTAGTCAGTATAGAGCTCAAAAGTGATATTAATATGAAATATTGCTCTATATTCACGGGAATACGTCATAAGACAGAATAATAAAAGGTTCTCTTTCGTATCCAATAAGAATGTGATATGGGAGATTAATTAGAATTGCATTTCTTATTAATTCATATCCAACGATTTCTAAGAGAACTTAGTGTTTGCAAATTATTATTGAAGAAAAAAAAGAATTGATGTAGGATTGAGGTAGCATTGTTACCAGAGAGAGCGTAACAGTGATGACATATTTTATGGCTTTTTACCATTCAAACGCGTATTAGCTGTCGGAAGCATAGATGATGGGTAATATTCATCGTATCTGAATAGTCCAGTAATCACCCTTATAGATATACTTTGTACAAATCACTAATGAAACATTCATTTTTTCTATTCAACTAGACTTAGGTTCCGATCTGAGCCCCAGAAATGCGGTTGATAGGGTCTTTTATAATTAATTATCCACCGCAGATATTCTATGCTGGTGTGGTGGGGAAGATAAGGGATGAGGGTATTAGTTCAGAGGTAGTCACTTGTCACTAATTCAAAATTAAAATCAAGTTTTTGTGTTTAACAACTTCAAAAACGCATTTTGTATTTTTATATTTATCTCACGCTAAAATTACATAAATTGCTGTTAATTGCAGTCATAAATAAATAAGAGGAAAGGAAATACATTTTAGCAATTTTGAACCATCAAGTTTTCCCATTGTATCATTTCTAGAATATTATATCCCGATTGGCTATTATTCTCTGCATATAACAACACAATGCATTTTGATTGAGTTAGGATAGAACCCACAATTTTCTAGTACAAGATCAATGTCTATACGAGTTGGATTACTGTAAAATATGTAAGATATTCTTTAGAAAGAGTACCATAAATTCAGGTAAATACACTTGATAAAGGAATTATGCATTGTTGATTAATAAGATTTGTCAGAAAAGATTTTTCCTTTTTCCACGATAGTGAATAAATTTTGTTAGGCAGTATGATTATGAACTCATTAAGGGGATATTTTGCTGCATATAAAATCAAAAGATAGTTTATTGATGTTATTTAAGATATCAACTACATTTAAATTAAGAAGGAAGTATACTTTCAAAAACATCAAAAAAGAAATAATATTAAAATCAATTGTATCGAATTTTGATAAATCGATCTATGCATTGCGTGTAAAACAGTTCATTTCAAATATACAATAAAAAAAACCCATTTAAAGCCTATGATTTCGAATTCAGTTTTTCAGTTTATTTAAGAACAAGTTTTTTAAAATAAAAATATATTAATGAAAGCAATATGCACTTTTAAAAACGCCATGTGTGCTCAGTCCTAAATCCTCTTCATATCATTTAACTATTTCAAAATTCACCATTTTGTATTAATGATAGAATTTGTACGTAGTGGTAAAATACTATTCAAAATATTGAAAGAGAAAAATGAGCAATTTTTTGTAGTTTATCATTTACATTAAATATTTAAATATTGAGTAAATATTTAAATATAGCATTGCTATTCAAATTTTACAATAAACAGAAGTGAAAAAAATCTTGAGGTGAAATAAAATTCAAATACTCTCTATTAAGCCTTAATCATGATAAGATTAAAAACTATGGTTGCCATAAGCACGTTATTTTCCAAAAAATATATCAGCAACGCGTCTGTCACTTGTAAAGAATGTTGCCTAAGAAGGTAAACAAGTGATACCCCAAGACTTGTTTTTGAGGGGTTTTTAGATAAACGTGGGGAAAACATCTGTTGTTTATCCTGTAAAAAAGAAATTGCTTATTTGTTAAAAAGGACGAAAAGCATGAATCAAATGAAAAATATTACGAAACACTGTTTACACACGCAATGGAATTAAGACAGTAAAATAAAAAATACGAAATCAGAAAGAGAGACAGGATGTAATTAAACAACAGTATATTAGTTTTTCTACATTTCTGTAAACCAGATTAAGGATACTTTTGTTAAATTTAGAAGTATCAAACTTATCATTTTTTTTAAATGTGATTCACACATTAAATGTTTTGTGTATACTTTGCACATATTCAAAAGTACACTTGATTTTTGTATATTAAAGCTGGAATAAATAATTTCCTCTCTTAAGCAATAACGAATAACCCCTCTTAAGCATGCATTGAATGCCATGCACATTTACAAAATCAAACCTGATTTTATTTTGTAGTTTTTTTTGTAAGGTGTGAAGGACAACAAATTATTTCTAATTAGATTTTGGACGAATTCGAATTGATCTAAGGAATTGAAATGATGACTTTACTTTGCATTCCATTCAAGAATAATTGGAAAGAATAGTGATTAAAATGTTGTTTAACATAATTATTTATTCTTTTAATCTGTTAAATTTTAATTCTTTTTCTGCATTTTATATTTGATATATAATGAGGAATCTATATCACGAAATAATTACTAGATAAAAGTTAGAAGAAATGTTCCGTTTTCGAAGATAATTTGCATTTTCTCTCAACTCATTTTTAATCTAATTTGCCATTTTAACAAGACTCGAAAATTTTTGTTCTGTAATTCAGTATCTTGTGCGGTCTGTATTTGATTCCATGTTGGAAGGAATCTAGAAGCTGAAGGCTGCAAATCATTCAAACATCTCCACGTCTTGTTCTTCTGATACTATGCTTAGATAGCATGTCATATTCTCGTATGGCAAGGGAGAAAACCCGGGAAACTTCCACACACCACCCAATATACGCTTGAACGAAGCAACATATATCGCCTATGGTTCAACGATTGCTGGAATCAAGTAAGAACTTTCTGCTCTAAAGAACTACTGACAACTAATAGGGCAGAGGGAATTCTTTTGTTATTGTATTAGACAGTTATTGTTTTGGGTAAAACAGCTTTTGTTATTGTATTAGATAAAAGTTAAATTAACAGTAGTCCAGTGAGATATCGACATCGTTTTCCTATCCGGAAGAAAACCAGTATGAAATTTGATTCATTCGATGACCACATAGTGCACATAGGGTCTACGTCATTAAAAGTTCCAAGAGCCTAAAGTTTTTATATTGGTTGTGTTTGTTTGAAAAGACGATATCCGTTTAGTTGACGAATTCATCATTTAACCATGATCTAATATTAAGATGTCATTGGATATGTTTAACATTGATTCTGCAGAAATAAACAATCTGAAACATAACGCAGTTTATAAAAGATGTAGGTTTATTTGCTTAAAAAGTTAACATATTGTAATGGAAACAAAAAAAATATTTTCCTAACATTGAGTTAATCATGATCATGTTTTATCATTTTTGATGTAATACTAAAACCGATTTGAAAATCTATTTAAAAAATACCTTTAACAAATAAATTTTATATAAATACTTTAAAATAAATGCTGAGTTATATATGTTGATTGAAAAATGAATGGTTACAAATTCTATATAATATTAATAACCAAAATGTATTGTTTTAAAAAATTATACATTCAGCGTAAACTTTCTTGCATGCATTTTTAATATGCGGAAATAGTTTTTAGTATTTTGTATTTATTTCATCAACATTAAAAGGGCTAAAATCGCTTAGTTTTTGTTTGTTTGTCACTCAACGGTCATTTTTTGCACACAAGGGCAAATTAGACCGGGACCTACGGCTTAAAGTGGATTCCAAACCACTACAAACATCCATGTCCAAGGTGGGATTCGAACCCACGAACTGTTGAACCGAAGGCAAGAGCGCTAACCATTCGGCTGCCAGTTCGGCTAAAATCGCTTAGTAGTGAAAATGTCTGGAAGGTGATTAGTTCGATATTTGACCCTGCTTTAGATCGTCTTATCGATAAGAGAAGACCTAAACACATTAGTTTTTATTTGAGACTAATGACCCTTTTCTGAGTATTGTGGAAATTTGAAAAGAAAGGTGTCCGCTTTAGAGTCGATTTTGTCAATTTGTTCAAAAGTACGAAATGGCTAGCGTTGTTTAATGCGTACATTCAGCAAGAATAAAAAGCTGGAAACGTAACGCAATAACCTAACTTAACCAAGTGCAATGGGTTTGAATAAATTAAGTATACACGTATTTTCAAATTCACCAAATTTCAAAATGTTAAAAATTGTATTGTTTTGGAATATTTATATAAAGAAAAGATTATTCCCACATTTTAAAAATAACTAATTAGTAATTTCAGATACTTATTAAGAATAATTTATGAAAATTTGAACTTAAAAGTTGAAAAAAATTGAAATATTTTTCTTAAAAACATGTCAACACATATTTTTCAACCGGAATAAGCTTCTGAAAATATTCTTGAAAATTGAAATTCAAAATGTGGACGTAAAGTGAGAAATATGTTACATTTTGAAAGCGAGCTGACTTGATTAGGTAATTTTTTTGTGAAACTATAAACCAATTTTAAATTAAAAGAAAAAAAAGTTAAATAAAATTAATATCTTATGGTTATTTCAATGAAAATTATTAACTTGAAAATAATAGAATATATTTCCAATTATATCATTCTTGAAATTCCAGATGCATTTTACAGTACAATGCAAATACTGTCTTTTCCTATAAGTTCTCTTCCGCGGAATAAGAAAAAGTTTACGGTAATTGTCCGAATGAAGGGACTTGACGTCACCTGGACCGGTCCCGTCGGGCTTGAGAGCTCAGATCAAAGCCTGCTCGCACGATCGAACTTGGCTGCTGCTTTTACGCGGCAAAATGAAACAAATAAAAGTTCGGTGGAACAGGAATAGGTGTGTGGGTGATGAATTCAGGAAGCGAGAAATCAACAAGAACATGGAAGTGCTCCAAACAATACCCAGCTAGAGGTTTCAGAGAAAGATTTTTTAGGGTCATTTGGGTTGAGACGAAATGCATCAGCCTGAATAGAGTCCGATCGAACTCGAGAAGCATACTGAGATGCGCTCTTGAGGGGGGTTCGGGAGAACCAATAAGAAATTTGGAACAACTAAGCTTTGGATGTATAATGATTTTCATTGGATGAAAAGTATGTCACTGTTGAGACCATCGACATTGTTTATCTTGTACTATTTACTTTCCTCCAGCGCAGGTCAACGTGATGAGAGAGGTGAGTGATTCAATCACATTTTTATATGAAAACCATAATTTCATATGACAGTTTTTAGATGAGCGTATTATTCTCTTAGATTGCGTCTCATTAATATTCCATGCAAATGTTTTCATTACTTCAAATGAGAGAAAGCATGTTAAATATATTTCTAGTTTGTCAGGGAAATACTAATTAGGAATTAAAATAAGTTAAATTATCTTTTTGTTAATCGTTGAATACATTTATCTATTTCAAATTAAATATGTTAGAATTTGTTAAATTAAGTGATTTATTAAATATTTCTTACCCAGCTGCTAATTTATATATATATATATATATATATATATATATATATATATATATATATATATATATAAACACAATCAACTACTGATAATATAAAAAGTAAAATAATAAAAGTGAATTATGTATGTACATGTTTTTAAACAGTATTACTTTCAAAACTCTGTATAACATGCAATGTAATAATTTGAACTATTGTATAAATGCATATAAATTTGAATATTACCCCGATCTGGGAAGAAATTAAATTTTTAAACTTGGTGAGTCTCACGCACGAGTTTAAATTTGATGTTTTAGGTTAATTTTTTATTTTAAAAACTATTTGTAAAGCTAAACAACTTACTCTAGTATATATAAATTCGAAGTGGAATGATATATTAAACTTCATAAGTTTTTACTTATTAGTGTGTTATTTAAGAATGGTCACAGTTGGAAACTTAAAATAAAATTGTAACTTATTTTTTGTTTGTGTGTGTGTATATATATATATATATGACTAATTTTTTATTTATTTATTTATTTTTATTTATTTTTTTTTAAGTGTAAACCGGATTTACAAATAGCACTCGCTTGTATAAATTTTAGAATTTCATTTGCTTAAACTAGTCTCCTTAAAGGAGTACAATGCAAAAAGTTCGTTTAATACATTTGAACTCAAATGTTTATTAATAAATGATTAATAAACATTTGTGCACTTTTTAATGTTAAGTATCATGTAGCTCTAAATATGTTGCAAATATATGAAAACAAAAATACTAAATATGAATCAAGAAAAATTTTAAAACATTCTTACCGTGAAAAGATATGTTACTTGTTAAATACAACATAAAATATTCAGTTCTGTTAAAACTTTGGTATTTTTAATGATATCACTTTTTAAAACTTCTTGAGTTTAAATTTTCTGATTTCCACTCATTTAACTTGTTTCACAATCAAAATGAAACTTTATAAACAAATCAATAAAGAAAGAGAGAGTTGCAAGTTTATTCTAAGCGAAAATCAAACTTTCATAGACAACTAAGTATTTTCCACGTTTGCAATTTCGCGAGTTATATCGCTTCCTTTTCTTATTTTTGTAGATTCGAAACTAAAAACAGTCAATCACCAAATGATTGAATCATTCATTGTTCTTTTATAAGATTGACACCTGAGTTGGTATATTTTCTCTTTTTTTCCCAACCTTCACATTTCTCCAATAGAAACTTCCTCTTCGAATTTTTCATTGACTCTTTCAACCCAACGCTCGTTGTGTGAAGTAGAAGCGAACCTGCAAGATAAGATGTAAGTCTTTATTGCAACTCTTCACGTATAATTTTTTAAGTATACTCAGTATGACGAATTAAAAAATTTTAATAGTAGAATTCTGTGATTTTGTGCTTACTTTTAAAAGATAAGACCACAGAACCGTGGTAGGTCAATACGTTGCATTTATGGCCAAGATTAATGGGTGTACTTGCAAGCATTTATGTCGTAATTGGCAATTGTGGTTGCCAAATAGTTAGTGTTCTGGCTTTCGGTTCAATAGTGAGTGGGTTTGATTTACCCCATGGGGTTTGGATATCTATTTAGTGTTGAAGTTTATGAAGTGTTGTGGGGTTTGGATTAGTTTATGAAGTGGCCCGACAAATCCTTTTAAACTATAGATCTCTAATTAGTCTACGTGAGTAAGAAATGATCACTGAGTGACAATCAATCAATTAATCATGCCATAATAGGGGCAGCTGCCTGTACGATACGGTAGTTAATGTTTCTTCGACCTATTCGGTGGTCTGAGATAAATCCTAATATGTAAGAACCATACTAGTACAGAGTGTTAGTTATGGTTTGTATAAGTATTAGTTATTACTTATATGAGTATTAGTTATACATTTTAAGATTCACTTTGAGACAACGCAACGTGTTATCGAACTGCCTTTCATATCACCATCGAAGATTTAGCTGTTACATAACTTTTTAAGCTTCAACTCAAATATGCTAGGGTTACATTAGGTGGCAACTTCTTAAAATCTATAGTTTCTATAATTTTGAAAGTAGAGATTAAGAAATTAAGGCTGGGACAGAATGAAATAAGCTCATAAGAATGATACTATCGCTACCCTGATTTGACAAAAGAGTGTCGTGTTAATACAGCTGAATGGAATGACTTAATGAAATTCTTACTAGCTGACATAAGTTGAAAGTTTGCTAAAAAGAAGTCCAGAGATCATTGGTTGATTGGCCAGAGTATGTGGTTTCTTAAATTAAGGATAAATTTCTCGAATGTATGCCAGACCATTACTAATAATTTATTGTACAGCTATAGTACAGAGTAAGTATCGATACATTACAAATATATTCCAATATAATACTAAATGATTGGTACAAAAATAAAGAAAGAAAATGGTAAAAATAGCCGAAATGGAACATGCCATTGAGAATTGTAATACTTGAAAATCAATTTTTTTTACTAAAAAGCCCTTGATTCATAAATATGATATCTCATACATCTTGAATGATTACATTCATTGGGTCCTCATGAGTGAGACCACTGGAAATATATTCATTTCGCATAAGTGATATATAATGTCTTGATGAAGTTTATTATTTCAATTATCATATTAATTGGAGAGGGATTTTCAATTTTAAATCATAGTTGTGTGTGTGACACATGAGGTCGAGATCCAAAATAGTTTCCTGCCTTGAAAATTTCGGAGTCGTATCCTAACATACGTACTAGAGACATTAGACTAACTAGTTGGCAATAAACTTTATCAACACAATGATTTTATGTTGAATCGAAGATCAAAATCCTAATTTTTCTATCCCAGAACTGCCTTTAGATTGAATTTGGAAAAATACGCGAGTAATTTATAGCTTTGGAAACTCGACTGATTGGGGGATTTATTTTCCTTTGATCTTCCATGACTTGATAAAAGATCACCATGAGATGATCCATGAATGCCCTTTCAATGGAGGACTGCGACTTTGAGAGAACGGTAATAAAGCTATATATAATATGCAATTTATTTTGCTAGCACATTTACTTTTTCTTTTCTCTATTCACAGAAATTTTTCTATTCTCTATGAGAAATATTTGACGCACTGAGGACAATAGCCTAATAGCTGAAGGCTGTAGTAGAACATGTCTATCGTATTGACACCCGAAAGGACTTTTCATAAATTGTGGATCAGATTCATGTATTGCGAAGGAGAAAATCAATAAACCTGAGTTTTCTTTATTGTATGAACAAAGAAGAAACGCAAATTCTATTTCCCATTGCTTCCCAATTGCTAGAATCGTAATTTTTGAAGTAGAAGTTCTACTACTTATCCACGGGGGGTACTTTAGAATGGTATGATACCATTCTAAAGCATTAAAGTATGATAAAGTATTAAAGTATATAAAGTATCTAAAGTATTAAAGTATGATACTGCATGGTGTAAAGCATAATAATCTCAGAAAGCAATTATTAAGGTTTCATTTAACATCCAAAGTGTTTTGATATCCTGGGAGGGTTAATTGTCCAAATTCATAGCAGAAATGAAGAAACCACGAAAATTCCAAAGCTCTCATTTCGTTAGAAATGTATGTAGAAATCAGAAACGTAGCACCTATCTTACTGGATACCATCTACTTTGATGATCACGATTTGTTTACTCGCCAATAGAGAAAGCTTCAGAATGATTATTTTGAAACAAAGCAGTAGAGCCAAACAGACAAAAGTTACTGTTAGGGTTCAGCAACCACCTAGTTTTTACCTTTATAGAGGATTTCCATAGATTGTTGTTCTTATTTATGTCGCAAGGGAGAAAACCTGGAAAATTCTCAAGCATCCTCCTAAACAGAAATGCAAAAGCCATTTCATGTTAAACATTGACTGGGATTTAATCCGTGACCTTCCATTTCGAAAGGTGTTGTCCTACCATAGAGAGTCCATAAACTGCTGCTTCAGATCTAGTTGAGTTTCTTCTCTTTTGATATATAAATACAATTTCCATCAAGGAAAAGTCGCCTTGAAAACTTCCTTTTCAGAGTGAAAATCTTATGTTCAGTATTAATCAAAATTCACAACGAGAAATGATGAATGTTGCATTTTATAATTTTATAATAAATAAATCAAATCTGAATTAATCTGAGAGGATGTTGGAGCACTTTAGTGTCTTCCCTTTCATCTCATGTAAATACTATCTTCTATTCATTAAAACTTTTCTGGGAAAAATATGATAAAGACTCCTATAGCACTATATCGAAAAACAATTTAAAAAGAAATTCGTATATTTTGTTTCCTGAACTGTAATTGTAATTTGCACATAAAATTACATAATGGGTTATTGGCAATGGCCTGACATGAGATTCTTAGAAAATAATGCTCTTTTTTTCAGATACGGTTGAAAGAACACTAATCACTCTACAGTAAAAGAAACTCCACGGAATGGAGGATGTTTTTGATATTAGCGTCTCATTAGAGCCCTTAATAAGCTATTGCCTTATAGGTTCAAGAAGAAATTAATCTTTGCAACAGATGTTATTCGGCACACAATCTCGAAATGAGTTAAGACTATGACATGAGAATAGTACAAATTGATGTTACTTTATTACATTAAAATAATTTTATTTTGTAATTAAAATTATTGAAAATCTTAATAATTTATTGATAATTTCTGATGATATTCATTAGTGATTTATTTTATTGGAGTTTAAAAGAAATCCTAAACAACAAGCAACGCTTCCATGTACAAGGAATGACCGCAGATATATCTTCTCTCCTATGACTTTTAAATGTTGCGAATGACCTTTTTACACGCATATTCATTATAGAATCATATTTCCAAGATTCCAATAGCTTATTTCGAAAGTTTTCATTTGAATGATCTACTAAACTAATAAAACAGTAGAAATTAATATAAGGCATGTGGGAAAAAAATGCGTTTTCGTTTAAACACAAATTTTGTTCCTTGACCACACCCATATATAAATATATTTTCTCGTACTCCTCCCAAACATCTTTATTAAAGTTACACTTCTACATTTCCTTTGACATATTTTCTTAAAAATAAACTATATTTAGAATCTTAATCAGCTGACTTCATTTATATGAAGTAGAAAATTATCGAAAAGAATTTAGAAAATATATAGCTTCAGTGATATTTATCACCAAATTCTCCAAAGCCATTTATCAGCATTTAGATACGCGAGCGAGCAAAAAAAAAAAAAGTTAATATCCAACTCCACAAACAAGGTCCATTGATCTAAATGCAAGATGCTGAAATTAAGGGTGACTGGCAAGCTGATGGATTTATTGGAACATAGCTGTTTTTGACATTGCAGCACCAGCTTCTAGCAACAGCAGGATTTTCTTTTCAAAACTAGTTTTCGCAGCATGTGAAAACTACCAAGTGAGCAAAGGTGAAAGTTCAAGAAACCAGGGGCTCCGCCTTCAGGGAAGCTACTTTTACCTCAAGGAGAAGTAAATAATCGAAAGTTTTTACCCTGATGCATTATTCAAGGCAGGGACTTCTGGAATGATGCAAAGAAGAAAAATGAGTTTTCTTTTTTCTCCTTGAAATTTTTTATTTGCTTGGAAAATAAAGCAAAGAAGTTAAACATTTTTCTAGAAGTTCTAAGGATAATTTTCTAAAATAAAGAAGATTAAAATAAAATGATTTGTTATTATTAAAGAAACGTGTTGTGTTACTGATTTTTATAAATTATATAAAGAATTAGTTTATAATTTTATTTTAAAACACCTTTGATTTTATAATTTAATAATTTCAGATCTATATAAAGCAATGATGTTATACACTGAAATAGAAAGTTAAAAAAGAAAAATATTATTTGTCCATGGCTTAGCTTGTCACTCGTGATTTTAATTTTTTGTACTCATTTCTAATTGTGATATGGCAATGAGATCAAGCTTAATTCAAACTTGCACATGAAGACTGAGTGATGTGTGGTAACTTGTTGAATTTTGTTCGTTGTTTTAAATTTGGATTTTAAACATTTGGTGTTTTAGATATTACAAGTAAAAATGAACCTTTCCTCTACTTAATCGATAAAAAATGCTTAAATTATATATTTTACAGCACTGAAATAATCATAATGTATTGTAACTGTGAATAATGTAGAATAAAATTTTTCATGTATAATTTACTGAAATCTCAAAGAGAAAAATAACCTAACTCATCAGCTACCATATGGAATCCTGAAAATGCTTGTTCAACGATTTATTGTTTCTCACGGAAGTACGCCATGCTTCTTAGTACTTGGTACGCCATGCTTCTTAGTACTTAGTACGCCATGCTTCTTAGTACTTGGTACGCCATGCTTCTTAGTACTTGGTACGCCATGCTTCTTAGTACTTAGTACGCCATGCTTCTTAGTACTTGGTACGCCATGCTTCTTAGTACTTGGTACGCCATGCTTCTTAAATGACACAGATACATCTGTAACAAAATCACAGTAGTGGTAGTCAGCAGTAGCTTTTATGTAGGATAAAATCATACCAAATCCTTAGGCAAGCTTCAATTCTCTTCAAATTTTACTGCTTTTTTGGTTTGCCGAAAAAAATCAAAGTTTAATTCAGGAAATTCTGTTTTTAAAACTTACTTCTTCTATTTTTTGTTTGAATTATTAACAATTGGAACTTAATAACTATAAATGAAAAATTATTTCATTTAAAATTAGATATTCCTTATGAAAATTGCATGATGTATACTAAACGTTCAGTTTTAAAAAGTTAACAAAATTATTTATATTAAGCATACAGCAGAAAAATGACTTCCCCTCTAACTGATTATTAGCAACTCTTTTAAATTTATCACTGTATCTTGCCTTAAAAATGTTTTTACATTTTTCTTTCCCAATTATTATAAATCTATTGTATATCTGACTACAAACAATGACAATTTAAGGCTTAATGATTTTGACTAGTCTTTAAATATAAATAAATAAATAAGTAAAGCCTATTTTTTGCTGAACTATATACAAAGGAGGGTACCTAGTTTCCATGGAGCCTAGAGAAACTTAAGACTACAAATTCATAAAACTTCTATAGTGTTTTTGAAATTTTAATATATATAATACTATAGAAGATTTTAATAATAATTTCTTGTTATATTTGTTAAATCAGATATAATTTTCCGATTTCTGCATTGGCTAAATCAAAAAACCATTTTTATTTTTACATAGTACAAAATGGAAAATCCAATCAATATCTCAATACATATATCAAAAAAAATGGGTAATTTGAGTTTATATATATATATATATATATATATATATATATATATATATATATATATATATATAAACTAAAAAAACATTAAGGTTTATAAATATAGGATTTAGGATTAAAAATAAAATTCAAGTTTTTTTCCAAGGAAAAAAGTCATAATCAAAAAACACATGAAATTACTGCAAAAGAAAAGTACAAAAAAAAAAAAACTAACTACATGATATGTTTGCTTGGTGATAAAATTTGAATGAACAGAGAGTTCACAAGATTAAATATGTCGAGCTGGCAACTGAATTTTGGGTTTTCATTCAGCAGTTCATAGGTTCAAATCCTAGCTGTACAAATATCCATGCCAAGGGTAAATATTACCTACCCTTGAGAAGGATGTTTGTAGTAATTTGGAATCCACTTTAAACTTTTGGGGACCCGGTATAATTAGCCAAATATGTAAAAAAATAACCTTTGAGAGTTACAAAATACCAAACCAATCAAGAGCCAGCAACTACCTAACAACAAAAAGTGTGTACTGGAAATTATATTAGTTTTTATGTTTCTTTTATTGCATGCCATGTATATATTTTTATATATAACACACATATATTGTGTTACTTATCAAAAAAAGTTTATAACTTTTTGTGGTGTTTATTATTTTCATTTACATTTATTGCATTTTAAAAATTTTTGCAATAGAAATAGAATGAAGATTAAAAAAATTTAATTTTTTGCAAAAAAAGTGGATAAAGTTATTTTTAGATAAAACTTTTATTTCCTTTATGTTTCTTAAAAATCGAACTATTTATATTTGAATGCAATTATATTAAGTTTCTCTGTCTCAGAAACACACATAATCTCAAAAATAGTATATAAATATATATTTTAAGATAAATTTAATGTTTTATACATTTCTCACATTCTCAATAATCTAATTTTACTAATACACAACTGTCTTTGTTTTAGACTAAGAAACAAACTCAGATAACAATAAGACTTAGTCTTGAAGTATGCATAGATATACCTCAAAAATACAAATGCTAAATATAACGGGGTAAAATACATAATCTTGACTAGGTACGTAAATATATCCATTCATATATTTACGTACCTAGTCAAGATTTTTTGCTTGGTTTGCTTTTTTATCATTAAAGGTTAATGAAAAATTGAATCCTTTTAAACCAAGAGTACACGAGCGTCATTTCGCAATCTTAAGAACCTCCCAGTTTTTCGATTGACTGACACATCTTAACGACCGCAGTTCATCCGGATGCAGTAAAGTCAAATTCCAGCAAACTTGATAGAACTGGCAACCAAGGAGAATGTAACAGATTTGTCAAGGACGCCCGCAAACAAGATCTTCAAGTGTGGAAAATGATAGCTAGAGGGCTAAAGGATGGTGAACTTTTAGTTCCATTTTTAAGGATGCAGGTACTTGTTGCCCCCACAGTTCATTTCCGTTGAAATACAATTGAAAATAGTTTCCTAATAAGGAAACAGCTCTCTTGTAAAAAAATAAATAAGAACATAAAAACACATAAACTGCTTATGACTTTTTTTTCCCAAATAAAAAGGAATTTGGTAGGTCAACATTAAAAAACGATGACCGAAGTAAATGGGAGTTGAAAAATTGTTGTAAAAAATGAACTTTTCAAAGGTCGCAAATTAAAAGTTCTTGTATACTTCCTATAAGCTGTATACATTAAATAAACTTTTTTTATATTGCTTTTAAAATTTTTAGGTCTCAGATTAGTTTGATAATTTTTATAGTTGAGTGGAGTTCTACAATTTACTGTAAATTAAATTTGGGAATACTAGTTTACCATGTGTTGTCATTTACCTTAAATTTCGGCTAGAATATCTCACAATCCACTTCATTATTTTATATTCTTTAAAATGATTAGTTTCATTTTATTAAAAATTCCTTTGATTTTTATAAAGCAATTTTACTGAAAGAAAATGAAGAAATGGTAAATAAATTTATTGGAATTGTTTTCTTTTTTCTTTTATGTTTATTTCTTAACCATTATTCTTAACCATAACCTTTTAAGAATATAACTTTCTTAATTTCTAAGCATTTTAATTCACTTTGTAAATGTAAATTGAAGTTTGGGAGAAAAGGCCGGGCAACTTGTCTAGTGGTCAGCGTGCCTGACCACGGATAGGGAGATCATGGGTTCGAATACCGGTTCAGACATGGATATACTTTCTCTCTCTATCCTGTCTTTGTCCTTTCCTTGTGTGTGAATGAGGTATGAATGGTGCCTACCATATAAACGGGTCCCTCTGGCCTGTGTGAGGGTGCGATGGTGGCTCACCCCCCGTGGTGCACCCGGGGCAACGCCTGTGCTGCAAAGAGGTCGATGTTTCTGGCCGGTTCCTTGGGTATGAGGGAACAATACATTCCCATGTACCCCGACCATTGGAAAAAAAAGTTTGGGAGAAAGGCTCTAATAAAAAAAGAAGAAAAATATATCTCATAAATACACTACTATACCATACAAAATTGGATAAATGTAGCCGTTTAAAAAACATTTCTCTCATTTATCATCACTTGTAATCTGTTATCGTTGTGATGGAATGTATGTTGCTGCACTTTTTTTTTCGGTTGAGTTCATTATTAAATTCACTTACTTTTGATATCTTTACCTAATTGATTCTTTAAGAAAGAAACAAAGCGCATCATCTAAAATAAAAATGAATATTATGTTGATAGTGATTTCTTTTTATTTTTCTAATTTGTTAAATTTTCAACTATTTCCAGTGGTCCAACAGAAGAATAAAAATTTTCAAGACATTTTGTCAACAATGCAAGAGAGAGAAAGTTTTTTTGCGATATGATTTTACAAGAATAAACTAAATGGAATTAAATTTGATACAAATGCTTAGAAGTAAAACTAATGTTCCTTCAGAGAACACATCCCGGAGTTTGAAACTGACAATCGCCTGCTTGTATAGATTGTCTAAGTCATTTATCAACACACAAAGTACCCGTCTTTTTATAACTTGTTCAGAAGGCGTTCAGTTGTTGTTAAGGTTTTGTTCCTCGTGTTGAATGCTGGAATGGGCTTTGTATTGCACAAAAGAAGCTCCAAGCGTTCTGCGGTTTCAAGTTTCTATTGTAACCAGATTTGTTATGGTCACGCAGATGCTACTAAAATAATTGCCTATCTACTCAAATACGAAATCTGAACCAATATTTAACTAGAAACACAAACTTTAAAATAATAATAAAAAAACTTGAGTAAATGAAAATAAATTTTATAACCAAATAAAGATTTTTTTTCCCTTACACAAGTTTTATAGTCACTCTTTTCTTTCTTATCGCTTAAACTCTATTTTCTTGAAACTGCTGGAATATCTTGGTACAGTTTTGTTTTACATTAAAAAAATTACGCGCACGATAATTCATTCGTTATGTTTGATTGCTAAATATCCAAATTTTAGTCAGAATAATGAAAAAAAAAAATCTTGTTCAACAATTTTAAACGACAAAAGAGTGAAAAAGTTAATTTTATGTTGAATTGCCTTCCCTATCTGCTCCATCTTTTTATATTTGAATTTATTACTAAATTGAAAACTACTTTTTCAATTCAATTTTTTTCATAAACTCGAGTGATGAACGGGAAATTTTTAAATGTTATGTAAAATAAAATTTAAAAAAAAGCTTAAAGAAATATATATTTAACTGATATGTGTTGTTGATTTTGGAGCGTGCATTAACATAAATTTCTGACATATATTAATGATTTTAAGTAATTGCACTGTAATTATATTGTACCAAAACGCAACTGCATAATATCTTACCCGATTTACAGCAAAACTAATTTTGTGAAAAAAATTCAGCTGAACTTAAAATAATTCCCACCTGTACTAGTTGATATCTCGTTTTCACTGGATATATAAATATATTTAAGTAAAACAATGTACTTTTTTCTAAAGTGTCTCTGAAGGATATATTTTAACAATGTACAACATTGTATAGAGACAAAGCAATCCTCCCCCTCCCCCAACAATGTTCGATAAAGATACTACCCTCAGGATAAAAAATAACAAAGCAATGGTTCAATTTAACTTGACAGCTATATAAATAGAAGGGTTAAGTTCAATTAAAAGCAGGAGTCTATTCTTTATTTTTTTTTTATTTGAGACCTGATAAGATAAGTTCGCTGGGACATCCATCTCTCATTGTGTTATGAAGTTGCCTTCGGATATACTTTTTAGGGGAGACTGACCCATATTTTTATAACATGAAGGCGAAATCTCCAAAAGTGCCTTAGGCTTGAGTTAGCTTGACCTCGAGGTTGTGTTGGGGGTGATCCCACGTGTAACAGAAATCTGGGTCACCATCTCTTGGAAAACATCTTCAAAGGTATTTTTTTTTATATAAAAGAAAGATCATAACTTGTGTTTCAAAGAGTTGACAATACAATACCTTAAATGGACGTTAATAATAACAACTTATAAAATGAACTGAAATCATGTTTTTTTTTTAAAAAATTTTCTTCAAAATTTTTTAATTGAATCTTTTAGTTCCGTATTTTTCATTCTAAAAAATAAATAAAAGGTCAAAAACCTAAATGATAAATAAGAAAGTTCATTGCTTCCTAAAATCCAGGTTAACCGTGTTGAAAGAAAACTCATCGCCTATATTTGCTAATTTTGTTGACTGCCCTATATAACTACGGTTGCATTCTTTAGAGTTGACGCATACTTATTTTAATCACATAAACATGAACTGAGGTAAATAAAAGAACTAAATGCAATTATGAGAGACAGTTGACACTAAAGTATTTCATAACATTAAATAAGAAATTTTTTAACATTACTTTAAAAAAAATAAAGAAAAGCAATCTCTAAATTTCTGTTTTATATAACATTTTTAAAGTTGTGACTATCAATAAAATAAAAGACTATTTTCCTTCATGGAAAAAAAACATTGATATGATTTTGAATTAAATATTTTACTATTTTTAATGAAATACCATCATCATATTTTCAATTAAATACCATCAAAACTTTAATCAAAATCGGAAATAGGCGAATCAAAATGGGTAACACTCATTCTTTTTATATTACAGTAGTATTTTTCACATAATGTTAGCCTCAAAACGTATAGATAGGTTTTTTTTTTCAATTACTATCTTATTTATTTTGATCTCTATCAGAATAACGGTCGGATAAACAAGTAAATGAGTTTGGTGGCTGCATAGAAGCATTATTCTTCAACGAAATTGTGGAAAATAATTTTCTTTTTACGCATAACTTATCTCTCAAAATAAAGATAAAATTAAAAATAAATTATATGTTCTGAAATAGGAAAGAAAAACAATTTTATTTCATTACAATAAGAATAAATAAAAGAGAAAAAAACTTTAATTTTTTAAGACATGATAGCACAGTTTTTGTTCAGTTTTCAGTACTTTGTGAAACCCTATTTCTACTAAATTTCACAAACCTAGAAACTTATTTCTGAGATGTCTTACTAAGATATTAAAGAAGGACAGTTGAAAAGAGACAAACATTTCAAGATAAAATGACATGACCAAGAAAAAAAGAGAAAAGAACTTCTTTTTAGTGATTAATTATGACATTGTTAAGAATCGTTCTGTTTTAATCTGCTGGATAATATAATCTATAAACTCGTTATAATCTAGTTAATGTTATAATCTATGAGCAACTGATTGGTCACATAATAATCCTTATATTATATCCTGAGAATGCAAAAGCAAACGAACGATGTAGAGTCTACAATATAATTAATAAATTACAGTAATTTTCAATTATTGAGTTAATGTTTGATTGAATGAGTTTAAAGTTTATTATATTCCAATTATATAATACAGACATACAATCAAATCAGAGCATTTATGATGAATTAATTCGCTAGTGCAAGTTCTAACACGTTGAATTTCTCATGTTCTTAATTATGACCCAGGGCTGCTTGATTATATAAATCTGTTGATTTGATCTATCATGTCTAAAGGAAAATATTTGTTTTCACATTTAGACTTAATTCCGGCAGATAAAACCTTGTTAAAATAAGACGTCAATGCCTTAGTAGATTTCAGACATTAACAAGATTTTCAAATTTAATTTCTCTTTTGATTCTTGGTCGAATTTTGTAGCTGAAAGATTTTTCACGGTATTTGCTTTGAAAATAGGTATCGAAATCAATGTTTTTTGATGCTCCAGTCTTTATTAACTAACTAGAGTGCATTTTTCATTATAATATTGAAATATTGAAGATTGGACTATTTAAAAAAATTAGTATACAAATTTCTTACTTTCACTATAATGCTTATTATCTTTAACAAGAAGAGTTTAAATTTTTTCAGTAATTGAAGAAATTTATCGGACCATAGTTTTTTCTTTTGATATATATATATATATATATATATATATATATTTATATATATAATATATACTATATATAATATATATATATATATATATATATATATAATATATATATAATATATATAAGAATATAATACTTTTTAAAAGATATTATATGTTCGAAGAGATTCGCAATTTTTTTAAACTATTATTTAAGAAATATATTAATTTTTTTAACTAAAAGATTATACCTTGAAACAGTAAAATCATAAAAAATGCAAATGATACTTAGAGATAAATTTCAATTTGATTGAGTTAATTTAGATAAACCAGTATCAATTTATTTCTAAGAGTTAAAAAAAAGGCCTTTAAAAATGCTATTTAAATAAAACCACAATTTCTATTCTTTTATAATAGAATGAGTTATATTTACTTTTATGATATACTTATGTCTTACACATTTAGTCATTTTATGATCAAATCAAAATTTTTATTTTATATTCGCTTATAAGTAACTCTTGTTTCCATTCAACAATCGAATATAATTTTACTGATTTTATGTTCTTAATATTTGTAGTAAAAGGATGAAAAACTTAGCTATTAATCGCACATGGATTTGCAACAGAAATGGAAGAAAACATCAAAAATATAGATAAAAATTATTCTAAAAACAAGTCCATTAATTCGTCTTTAAGGGACTCTCACCAGAAAATTTAGTATTTTGGAAATCAGTTAACAACAGATAACACGCACATGGTGGTATTTACAATTAATATTAAAACGCGATTGGAAATTTTATGTATGGAGAGTACATCCAAATATATTGGAATCAATCTAACCACAGAAGCAAATCTTACATATTTTAAGTAAATAAAACAGTTTCTAAAGAGTGCCAAAACCTATATATATTTATAGCACGCACACACACACAAAAAAATATCGTTTCAACCAACTTCAAGATTGCAATCTCGGTGATTTAGAGCATACATGGTGAAAGAATATTTCATGCGCATGAGAGAGATTCAAGATATGACATTAATTAATTTTCAAACTAAATTATGCTTTGTATGACAAAAATGAAAATTTAAATGATGTTGCCTTCTGTTATTTTTCATTCCAAACTCAGATCATTATCTTTCCCACCAATTTATAATTAAAAAAAAAAAAAATTGCTCAATATTGAGCGATTCTTAAATTTTTTTTCATTCATACTTTTAATACTTGCGTGTTCTTGTTCGAAATTCGAGATACTTAATCTGTTCTTTGAGATTTATAGAAAAAATCTGATATGTTAAGGAATTGATCGCATTTGATTTTCTTTGGTCCAATAGCAAATCACTGTGTTGATATTGCCTATTCGCGCCTTATCATTCGTAATCGTGTCAATCTTGCCTTTTGACCGAAATTCTAGATTATCTGTAGGCTATGTTAACCCGTTAACCACTTGGATCAGTACCGCGTCCTAAAATATTTACTCTTGCCTCCTTTGATTATTCATCTTCATGTGTGTTATCACAGTAATTATAAAAATAGTTACTTGAAATTAGATTTAAAATGATTATTGCGTAAGTCACGCTCTAGTGTAGGTTATACATTATTTTATTATATTTCTCTTTATATATGAAGTTTTGAACAATCACTTATTTGTAATTTTTCAAAATATACATTTAAATTACGTTAACTTTTAACTACTTTAAACTGAGGAATAAGGGAATTATTAAGAATGTCTTAAAAACAACTTCTTTATATATAATTTTAAGCAAAGAAAAATCTACCGAGAATAAAGAAATATTTAGTAAAAACTTAAAGAAAGGGCTTAGCTAAAAGTAACATAATTTGTTATTAAGTACATATTGTTTTTGTCACTTTTTCAGTTTAGCTTTTAAAGAAAAATGGAAACTGCACATTGTTTTTGTCCCTTTTATCAATGTGACTTATTTTAATAAAATTTTATTTTGATAAAAAGTAAAAAAAATGACGAAAAAAATTTCATATTAGACTAGAATTTTTCCAAGTAGTTAAAGAAAATTATTAACTCATTTCAAGTCATTAAATTCACTTTTTAAGCTTTCAACTCCTTTGCAAATAAATTAAAACAAGGTAAAAAATTAATTTTTATCTGCTTAAAATAAACTCAAATACACTTTAAGTATCCTTAAAAATGATACAAAATTTGATTTAGATCAAATCTTTAAAAGCAATTTACAAAGAACTTACTGCCACAAAAATGTTTTTGATTTCTTTAAAAGATAAGTTTCTTTGTTCTTATCTCTTGAAAATATAAAAGTTAAAAGGTGTTTCCTGTAAAATTCAATATTTTTATTTTTTTATGAAATATATTACGAAAGTTTGTTGTTCTTAATGAGTCCAAATTCACGCAATTATAATTATTTTACAACATTGACTCTTTCTCCAAAAATTGTCTTCCATTTTACGAAAATTTCATTTCGTTGAATGTTGCTTATGCCGTGGAAGTATTTCCATCATACTATTTCAAGCTGGGCTAAAAACAGCTTATTTTATAGTTGTCGATAAATCTTTTTCATTTGAATAATATCTAGATTCAAAAATATGCAATTAAAGACATATTAATTTAACATGTATTAATCTTTTTCATGTTGAAGAACTACTATCAAGCGATAGTTTTAAAATGTGCATAAAATTTGAATTTAGAATTTATTGACAAGTTAAAATGATCATATATTAAATATTTTTTCCCATTTAAAATTTTAATATCCATTAGATAACGAAGAACAATAAAAAAAAATTGAATGTGACTTACATGATAATATTAATAATTTACGAGGAAAAGGTAATGCTTATATTAATTTACATTAGAAAATGTATGAAGTCGTTCGATTAAAGTCATACAATAAAATTTAATTTACTTAAAGGATTCTTTTATAAATATCAATAAAAATTTCATTTTTTTAAAACTTGAAATATAAACTGTTTTTATACTTAAATTTATTAATTTGCTGTACAGTCATTAATATTGTTAATTGAAATAAGAATACAAGTTCCACATACATTTCCGTCAAATGTTTTTCATGTTCTTAATTATGCCTAGGATAACTGGTCTCAGATTTACCAGGTTATTATTTTTTTATTAGTTTAGATGAATTTAAATCTTATAGAAAAAACCGGTTGATTAATTTCATGTCGATTTTTCCTGCGTTTCCACTTCCTCCCTACAGTTATGAAGTTATTCAACTTCTTTTTCTGCTTAAGGAGCTGATTAACATTTTTTCTGCCTATGATGTTTTAGCCCTGAAATTCAAAAGGTTTTGTTTTGATTTCTGGGTTCTAGCGTTGTTTTCTGTAATCTGCTTTTGTTGTTAAAAACTCGAGCTACAAAAGAAAGTAGTTTGGGAACAATGCACCTTCGGTTCATTGACCTGATATACCTAAGTCAAGGTGAACTGATATGACCTGCTTCCTAGTCAATCTCACTTTGTAACCAGGCTCTGAAGGTTACTCGGTCTTCCCGTAAAAATTAGCTCGTTGTTTCTCTCTGTCTACCAGATCTACTTCTGGCCTCCTAGACCAAAGATTCTACCACCGCCTACAGCAAAGTTTCGGAACTTGGCCAACTCTTTGCGCTCCTAGAAGAAAAAGGCTTGCACTTTGTAATAGGTTTTCTCTCGCAGTATTTTGAGGTATTTAGCTATCTCTGATTGATATTTTCCAGGCTCATTGCTTATATAACTTTGTTTATTCTTTTATTTGTTTTCACATATAATTGCTCATTTATTAATGATAAAGAGGAAAATGTTTCTTTAAAATCTTTCTCTTCTAAACTAATTTGGTCAATTTTTTTTATTTGAAATACTTGACTCTCTCTCTCTCTCGCTCGCTCTGTGAAAACTATTTCTAACATATTTTTTCCTTGAAATATATAATTTTAAAAACTTAAATACTTTATATGCATTATGTTTTTCTTGTATTTTATTAAAAGTTACTTTTTTTTGAATGTTTATAAATATTTTACAAAATACGAAAATCCTATTTCATTAAAATTAAAGCTGGAGGAAAAATTTTATTTTTATAGCATAATATTAATTTTATATAAGTTAGTTGGAAGAAATTTCAAGGTGTTCTTTTTTAATGCATGAAATTTTGTAATGCATTATTTTTTATAATGTAAACTATAATTCTAATATTTCCTAAAATGCATAAATTTTCTAGTATTTGAAGCTTTTGAAGATTTTAATTTATAATTCAAACTAAAAAATGTTTAATGTAAAGATGCTCTATTACTTTCTTACTTTATTAAAAATATTTAAAAAAGAAAGAAATCTTTAAATTTTTTAACGAGTTGAAATTTTTCTAAATTGCAATAAAATTATGAGAGTAAAATTACTCTATTCTCTCTTTAAATTAAAAAAAAAATATTTTAATACTCAAAAATAAAAATGGTTTTAATAATCAAAGTTCTAAAATCTATATCAAAGTTTGAATGTGTATTTTTTTTAAAATCGACCATTTAAAATAGATTGTGTATGTATGTATATCTATATATTATATAAACTACATGTTTGTGAATAAAAAAAAGCAGTTAAAAGCATCAGCATCAGTTAGTGATTATTATCTCTACACTAATAAATGAAAGAAAATCAAGGCAAATTTTAAGTAATCATTTTATGACTAAATATTGGAAAACGCCGTGTATTTTATATATACAAATAAAAAAATTCAACATCACTTAAAAAAAAAAAAAAAGAAAAAAAAAAAAGATATTTTTTACATTTTATGAGTGATGAAATATATATATCTATATACTTTGATAATGAAATATGCGTTAAATAAAAGAAAAAAAATACTTCTTCATTGATATGATTAGCTTATTCAATCGAAATCTTATTTTATCTTTTAATATTAAACATACAAAAACTGTAAGTGAAATTTAATCATGATTATATGATAGCTTTTATTATCAGTATGATGTACCCTGTTACCCATTTTTCGTTATATTTTGCAGTTGATTATTTTTACATTTAATATATGTTTACTGGTACTTGCGATTTTGTACTCTGTAAAATTAATGTCAATTAAATGGCAGATTTCTCTTTGCAAAATAGTTGTCATATTTTTCTTTTAACATTAACCAAAATGAACATCTAACGATTAGCTATAATTTGCATCGTTATTTTGATCTACCTACCATATCATGATATTATGATCAACCTGCATTTCTTTGAAGTGATTGTGTTATTAAAGTTGAGATTTGTGCTACTGACGACAGCTCATGTTGCGAATAACAATTTTCATCCATCTGAAATACATGAAGATGTTGTTGGGTTCCCGATTTCGCCCAATTCACTCAACCATAACAGAGCTTTCCCACTGAAACTATAATGACATATACTTTAAATTCTGATCCATGTAGAGTGAAGGAAGTATAAAATTGCTCAATATCCATGCTTTGTTAGATCCTCGAGTGCAGAACACTTGATAGCTTAAGCGCCATATGTTAATTTAGCACTTCGTCGTTTCCAGTCTCATTTTCCCACACACAATTTTTATTTTTTATACAAGATAAATTTACTGTGTGACAGTTCTATATGCTTTGATACACACAGGCTATTTTATAGGGAAGCGGTAAAACAAAAAGGGTAAAAAACGTGAAACGATGAAGTGAAAAACCCCGAGGGTTATAATTGAGAATAAAATGCCTACAAGTTGAAAATGGCTAGGAATTTCGATGTGTGTGTACTCTGTTATCTTAGTGACCAAAAATGACGCAACTCTCCTGAAATCTACAAATCAAGTTCAGATCAAACCGAGGTCATTCGCAGAATTTTTGTTCGTATTTTTGTTATTTGTACAAAGATCCTTTATCGGTTGGATTGGAGGCTGACCTTACATTAGGAGAACTTGAACCGGAATCAGAGAGTTCTTTTGTTCTTTTTACACAAAAAGAAGCAAGATCACTACGAAGTTTAATAATTCTATATTTAGTTTAAGAAACGTAGCTTAATTATATACATCATGATTTTGATGCAATTCTTTTTTAGTTTCTGTTTTCCATTAGTCTGTTAACATTTTAATCCAAGATTTGGATTATTTGTATTTATAAATTGAATTTTTTCGAAATAATTCTAAAAGAATACAATTTGAATATATAGTTTCTCTTAATTAATAATAATCCGTAAATAATCATAATAATTCCGTTTTGGGTTAATTATTTTTAATACTGGACAAATTTCTGTCTTAAGACTGGTTTGAATAATCGTAGTTTTACTGAACATGAAAAAAAAAAAAAATAAAAAAAAAAAACTCTTTTTAGAAATGTTTAAATTTTATTGGGCATTTTTATTAAGTTCTTTATTCTATTCATCCTTTTATTATTAACTCCATTAACTTTGATAAGAAATTTTATGACAATGACTTTATTGTTCATTGTTATTTGTTAAGACACTAACAAAGAATACTCATTAATTATTTTTTAAATTAAGAAAAAAAGTAAAGTACATATTGATAATTGCCTCAAAAAATGTTCCAAAATCATAAACAGCAAAAGAATATAAAAACTAAATAGCAGAATCAATTACAGACATCATTACAGATCTTGATGCAGTTTGAATTGCGATATTTTGAAGCTCTCTGCTTTCAAATATCGAGTTGTTCTTTGCTGTGATCATTAACTAAATGTTTTATTGCTTAACAGCAAGTATATTTGCACCTTAAGTAAGTTTTCTGAAATATAGGTACATTCCCCTTTCTAGAAGGCAGGGGGGGGGGGAAGGAATATAGTTGGGAAATCTGTATTTCTAAACTTAAGAGGTTTGCAACACCTTCCTATTGAAAGCGATTTAGTTTCCGTTCTTTTCCTTATACGCCCCTCACAGTTCATTGAAAATTTCGTAATTGCTCGGCCAATAAATCTTTGGGAAATATATATACGTATATAATTATTGCAACAGGGTACCCTGGGTAACTGATGACCCAAATCTGAAAGATTTTCAAATTTCATGTACGTTTCGTACAGGTGTCTGTAGCAATAAAACCGGTAATAAAAAATGTTTCTTGCTGGTTTGGTGTAATTGCGAGTGGGGCTTTCAAAGGGAAGACTCTTGCAAAACATCTTTTATTCATTAAAACAATCTTGAAATCATGATTTGGAAACTCATTTCATTCAGAATGGAGAAACAATCGAAGACACATTAAACTTAAAAAAAAAGTATGAATTGCATATGTTTGGAGAAAGATACTAATCGGCTGTCTTTAATCACATTTTCTTTATAATAACTGTTTCCTAAATGAGAAATGATAAAATGTTTCAGGCTCTTTGTTGATGATTTTTCCTAATGGGATAGGAATATTGTTTCCGAGAAAAAAAATCCATGAGTTTTATTTCTTTTAACAATTTGTGCAGTTGAAAATTTTAAATTCGTAAAAGTACATTTTTTATTACATGAATCATAGAGTATTTGCGTTGGTGATTTTTCAAAGAGAATTATAATTTTTAATGAAAAGTTAGCAAATAATATTAAGTGTTTTTCATAAATATATTTCGAGCTAATTTACTTTTTCCTTATTCACATTTACAAGTTGTCAAAGAATAACTTAGTTTTTATAGTTTGGAGAGTAATTTTTAATCAAGATTATTGCTTAACAATATTAATCCATTTGTTAAAAATAATATATACGAAGAATTGGAAAACTAATTATATTTAACAGGAAAGTTTTATGCTAGCAGAAACTTTAAGATGAAAACAGTTCTTAGCATTCATACTCAACAAATTGTCTTGAAACTCGTTTGCTTGAAGATCATGTATTGAAGATTTCCACTGAGCATCTTCTTGAATGAAAGAATATTACTAGAATAATGTACATGTAGCTAATACATATTCATGTAGTACTCTGTTTATTGAAAAATATTTTTATGGTAGTAAAATTGAATAAAATTAATTTTTATGGAATTACATGGAATGATCCTGATTTTATATTGCCATACAAAATTTCTCATGAATGTATAGAATATCAATGTTCATGCACAAGAAACAATAATCTCTACCTATTTCTCTCAATTTTTATTAAACTTCTTTTTATGTTGTAATTTTTAGTTTTTTTTTTTTCAGTTACCATAAGATTCTTTTCAAACAATAATTGGTAAAATTTACTTTTTATATTTTGAAAATAACATTTTTTTCTTTTTAAGAGTTATTTTAAAATATCTTTGCCTTCAAAATATACTTTTTAGAGAGGAAATGTATTTTTTATTAAATAAATATATGTATTTTTTTTACAGAAATCCAGTTAATGCGACATGTCCCCTGTTCGAATCGTATGACAGGTGAATTTGGTATCTGTACGTTCAACTGGTCTTGTGTCAATGTGGCCCATGGTGTACACATCGGCCATTGCGTGGACCGATTCTTTATCGGGACCTGCTGCAAATTCCCGGAGAAGAATGCGTCCAGCTGGCCAAACAACTCCAACAGCAGTGGTGGAGGAACCGACTCCACCGAAAAAGAAGCAGAAGTGGACCTGCCTGGTTCACTTCTTCACGTCCTTGCAACACCGATCAAAGAGCAAGGAATCAAACGAATCACCATAAAAGTATCCAACAATTCTGATGCAGCTTTCAGCACACTACCCGAAAACTTTTCCCACAATCAACTTTCAAACGATTCCATTGAAAAAGTGGAAAATAAGGGATACTGGGACTATTCACTTGTGTCAAATCATAACAGGAAACCGATTTTATCTGAGGTTTCATTTCATGATATTTTTTCGTACATATCCAAACCTAATGATGATTTATATAAATCAACACAGCCAAATTCTTTGATAAATCATCAGTCATATCCAGAGTACTTTCCTGAACATTCACATTCCGAATATTCAACAGAAACCTCCACGTTATCGTTTCATTCTCTTTCATTAGATGCTACTCATGATCAGAGAGAATCCATTACTGCACATGTCTCTCATGATCAAAGAAAACCCATCGCACAAGAGTTTAATGTAGATATTTCGCATGATTTAAGAAAACCCGTAACCACACATGAAACATTTAATCTGAGAGAACCAGTAAAAATTGAAACACAACATGATGACAGAAAACCTGTGCCTCTTAATGAAGATCATGACCAACGCTGGCCTGTGCTAGAAGAGGAATCAAATGATGAGAGATTATCTACATATGATATATCTAAATGGATGGGAAGCATATCTAGCACTGAAATCAATACTATACCATACGAAAAATTTTCCTATTTTACTGAAGGGGCTAAGCCAGTTGTGAACAATGAATTATCGACAAAGATAACAACTCAAGTTGACCCATTGCTAAACATTTTCAATTATTTCCAAAATGGGCAAAACAAAGATAGCTCTTTGAAAAATTTTGAGCATGATATTATTCAATCTTTTTTCAATGCTTCAGAAGCTGTTAGTAATGCTCAAGAAAATAAAAACATTTCGTCAAGCATAAATACATCCCATTATTCTAATGCATCAGAATTTAAAAAATCAGATATGACTTCTGCACAGAAGTTTAGCTCTTTAGACGTAAGCCAAGGTAAGATTATTTTCAGTTATATATTTATTCCCTGTTAGCACAGTAACTAAGGAATTGCTTTGAATAAAATTTAAAACTAAAAATATAATCTAAAATTTTGAGAGAAAAGAAAATCATAAAAATGTTTAGTTTAAAAAAAAAATACTTAAAATATTTCTAGGCATGCTGATTTTTTGGTATTTTTAGGCAATTTTGAGTCATCTGATTCCTGTTAAAAATAATCTAAACAATATTTCATTAGAGGATTATGTTTTAGTGAATCTTTTCAATGCTAGTAAAATAAATATCTTTGAAGTAAGATTATATATTACAAAAAACGAAAGTATATAATCTGCAGGAGTGATAAAAGTTTGGAAGATAAGCAAGAGGAAATAGAGAATATTTAATTTTTTTCATTAAAATTACTCTGTTATTCTTTAACTTCATGTAACGAACGTTTAATTATTTGAATTAAAGATAAATAATTAACTAAACGGGTTTGACTTAATATGTCGAATAACATATGTTGACTTAATTAATAAAAACGGTTAATAGAAAAATGTTATCTTTGTATTCAATATTTTAGAAAAATTGCATTGAGAGAATTTAGTATCTCATCCGTTTTTGTAAATAAGAAAATGAAATTATAAATTTGAATTATGATATGGTTTTTATTTTTTAAAAATCTTTAACTGGATTATTCTTGTAACGCGCTAAAAGAAATTGATAATGTTAATTAAGAGAGTTCGAGAGTATAAAAGAAAAGAAATATTGATTAAAAATTCCATTCCATTGAAGCTTATGAAATGAAAATACTAGGTCATAAAATCTTTTGTTTAACGTACTTTTTCAACATTTACATTCCATCAAATATGAATAAAGATTTAAAAGATTTTAAATGCATTTTTTCTATACTTTCAGTTTGTGGTCGACCTAGAGGAAGCACTACAGCACGGATTGTCGGCGGCAGAAAATCGCAGCATCTTCGATGGCCATGGATGGTAAGCCATGGAATATTTTTATTTACATGGGATCCATGATCGTGATGAAATGAAAATTTTTATCCCCAGAAAATAAAAATTTTATCCAAATATTTTTTTAAATTTTAATTTTAACATTTCAAAAGTTGAAATTTTATTTTTCCTTCAAATAAATTTAAAACAAAATTTACAGCTTTTGCATCTAAATAAAACTATCACAGGAATTTTTTTTCTTCAAATTTGAACAGCAAATATATTATTGACAGAAATTCATACTGAATAAGTTATTCCTTATTAATGTGCTCTAAGTAGGGGAAATTTCTAGCCTATAATTTAAATTCAAACTATTCAAAGTATAAAAGAAGTTAATTAAATGTGTGATGTAATGATGTTAGGGTTTGTAAGGCAATGTCCATAGAAATAGCATGAGTTTTAAATTTTTATGAATTTATCCCTTCCCAACATGTGCTATTTTCCTCTTCCTTAAGAAAAGTTTAACACTTTCCCTAATTTATTTTTCTTCTCTACTTGTTTCGCTTTCTTAGACATCGACATGATAAAGATTTTCTTCAAGTTTTTTTTCCTTTAGTTAGTTTAGGCGCTCATTTTTTTTTTTTTTTTAACTCAGTTAGAGCATTTAAAGTACTTTCTACTGCGTAATTTAACAATAAGGAATAGTTTCAAATACTAGTCCACGCTTCTTTGTCACTTTATTACAGATAACCAAATATTACAGTCAGGAATAACAAAAATTATCTGCCATTAAATATTTCATTCATCTCATATTATTATGAATCAATTTTCAAGGTGAAATTGTGAGTTCGGTCACCAGTTCCTTAACATGAAACCATTGAGAAATGAAAAATTCTCATTCATCCTTTTTAGGGCATATGAAATGAAATGTTTTTTTTAAAATTTTTAATAAAGACATAAGTTTATTTATACTTGATGAATTTAAATAATTTTACTCACTAATTTTATAACGTTAAAAAAGGCAACTATTTATAAATTTTGTCCGATATTGCTAAATATTCTGTCGCCCGTCAGTTTCTACAACTGAATTATGTGCGTACATTTTAAAAACATCTAATTAATTTATCAAGTATTCTTTACGTGACAATCTTTTCGTGAGAAAAGAAATTAGGTAAAATTTAATGGAATCATCATATGTGTTTCTAATTTTAAAAATACTCATTCGTTATCCCTCTGATAAAGAAAACCCTTGGTCATCTTTTACGAAAACTATGCATTTTTTTTCTTTCACTTAAAGTACCGATGCTGCAACTGAATCATTGCTTTTTGATAAGCGATTTTTTTCTCTCTGAATTTTAAAATAATATCCTCTTATTCCATTAAAAGTAAATAATTTGTATATCTGAAATAAATTATGATAAGATTTTTTTATCATTTTAATAATATTTAAAATTTTTTATCAGAAGTCTTCAATGATGTTTCATTTATTGCTTTGCATTTGTTTGATTTGACCAAAATATTTTCTTACAAAGGTATCAATGTATTTTCTAGACTACAAATGAGCTATATAAATTTAAAGATCAGTATTGAAATAATTGTTATGTGAAGAATTATTGTCATATTGTAAAAGAATGATTATATTTGAAAACATTAGTTTATCAAGTATTTATGAATATTTTACAGAGAGGGAAACTGCACTATTAGAGTTGCTTTAAATATTATATTTAAAAAAACTTATTAAGTTTTTATTTCCTAATCTATTCTTATAATTATTTCTTTAAATATTTATGTTTAATTAGGAAAATAAGTGAAAAAAAAATTTTTTTTATCCAAAATTGGGATAATTATCTGTTTCATTCTACAAATTAAAAATGATATTTTTAAAATGCATATCTTATTAAATTTACATATCTTATTAAATTTCATTGAAAATATTTATTTAAAACTAAGATTAAATTTCCAGTAATACATACATAACAGCTTCTAAACTTTTTTGAGATGTGGATTGAAACCAGCAATCAGTTTTTATTGCTTCAATAGTGAGAAATAAATTAATGATGTCCACTTTGAAGAATTTCTCAAACTTAACATCTATATTAAAAGAATCCAAAAGTTTTTTTTTTATTTCGATAGGTATTTTACATTAATATTTAAAATATAAAAGAATTCCGGGGTTTCTCCGAAAATAGTTAAAAGTATAAATTGTAACTTATAATGATATATCTGATGATTCCGTTTCACAAGTATTTATTCACACACAAATTTTATTTACCATAATCAATAAAATTTTTTAATATTTCAGATTTCCTTACAACGTTATGAAGGAAAGGTTTTCAAGCATAAATGTGGCGCCACTCTTCTAAATCAATATTGGGCAGCAACAGCAGCTCATTGTGTGGACGGGTGTGTAGACTAATATTGATTTAAGCAAAAAATGTTTTTTAATTTTTTTAATTATTTATGATATAAATTTTAACGTATTCACCTTCTGTTTGCAGGAAACTTCCTAAGGATCTGTTACTGCGTCTTGGACAATATAATTTTCTGAAATCAGATGAATTATATCCTTTCGTTGAACGTCGAGTTTATGTGATGGTTATTCACCCAGAATTCAATCCCAGCACATACGAAAGCGACTTGGCGCTACTGAGATTTGAAGATCCAGTTCCCTACCAACCTAATATTGTTCCTGTTTGCTTACCATCAGCAATCGATGACATCACTGGTCGGATTGCTGTCGTGACTGGCTGGGGCAAGCTAGCAGAAGGTAAGATTTAAATTAAAGGGTTACTCAAACATGATTGTATCTCGCTCTTAAGAGTGGTAGGTTCTAGGTTCAATCACAGACACTTTTTTTGGAACAAACGGACACAGAGATATTGCGTTTTTGTTTTTCATACATATCAGTCAAGATAGATGGTGAAATTCCACGGATCCATCTTTTATGACACATATATACAGCCCATTATCTAGGAAATATTCTCATCGCATAAATTGTGTGAAGACTTATGCTTCTTTATTACTTATAAGCATGCTCTTAATAATTAGTTTATTTAATTTATAAATCAATCAATTAATCAATATATATATATATATATATATACTCTCTCTGAAACCAAAAATAACTGAATACTATGAGAATAATTTTATAAGAAGTTCTTGATCCAGAGTTAACCCAATTTTTAAATATTTTTGTGCTGCATCATTGCCATAAATGGTAGATACTTATTACAGTTTGAAATATTGTTGTAGAAACAATTTTAATGTTTAGCTTCCTTTTTGATTATTCTTTTCATGAAAAGTAGAATATTTGAGATTGATTTCTCATTGAATAATAAGATATTTTATTGCAGAGGGCGAACTACCAACAGCTTTACATGAAGTTTACGTTCCCATTATATCAAATCGAGAATGTGAAAAAATGTACTTTGAAGCTGGATATGATGAGGCTATACGTAATGTGTTCGTTTGTGCAGGAGTTACCCATGGAGGTTTAGATGCATGTGAAGTAAGTACAAATGCTGCGCTAAGAAATCATTATCTAATACACTCATAAATATATCAGACTCAGAAAAGATATTTACAAATGGAACACATAAAATACATGGCTCAGAAAATTTTTTTCTGGAAATAAAAATATTCACATTTTTTTTAATTTTAGTAATATATATTTTAAGATTTTAACGTATAAGGTTCTAACGATAACAATAAAAGAAAATAAATGAATTCTTGTTAATAATTTGACGCACATTAAAAAATGAGAAATTACACTTAACACTCTTAAGTAGTCACTTAAAACTTAAATTTGTTAATTCATTTAGCAGGATTGCGCCATGTAATATTTTCACAATTAGAATTGCTGGATTATAACTGAATGTTACATCTAAAAAACATTTTTAAGTGTATATATATATAAATAGTTATAATTAAAATAATTCACTGAATATATACTATACTAATTAGAACAACTCGTTAAATAGATAAACTAATTAGAACGATCCAAAATAATTAAATCACCTAACCTTTATTCGATCAAATGCATTCTTGTTCTATTCAGAGAAAAATATAGATTAAAAATCTACGCAAAATCTTCAAAACTCAAGTCTGAGCTCAAATTGCAGCTACTCGAAACTTATTTCTACTAAAATTAATCACAAACGCGAGCATATGTAAAATTAAAGTATACATTTTGTGCAATCTAAAACACATATTCACTATATATTTATCCTAAACATTTTATATTATGACAATTTTAAAACTTCATTTTATAAGTATTCACATTGTGGCAGCTGTGTCATTTTCGAGCATATCACTTAACACTGTTGTATTGCAAAAAAACAACTTATATTGCTGAGATCAATTTTTGAATATTAACCATTGCATGAAATTATAGACCTTTCCTGACTGTAAACAAAAAAAAAAAAAAAATCTCATAAAATTCCAAAAGTTAGCTGTAATAAAGGCCATAATAAAGTGATTGTATTTATCAAAAATATTTCTAAAAATAATTATCTGTAAAATCTGCTCAAATGAAGTTTTTTAATAGCGACAGTCCATATGCTAAGGTATCATAATCATATGTCCCCTAATTAGGAACTAGAATAAAATTCAAATTTTTAATTTTTGAAAAGTTGCAATCAATAATTTGAATTCTTTTTAAAACATGGAATGTTTAGTTCAAACATTCAGTATATGATAAAATGGTACGAAGAGTTTATTGGAACAAAAGATATTTATGACATATATGTATTATGAAATTTAACCACTGTAATTCAGTACAGTAATTCAATAAAGACTAAATTTTCCCTCTTATAATTTTGCTTTCTTAGGGTGATTCAGGAGGTCCAATGGTTATTAAAGGTAAAAAAGGCCAATGGGTTCTTGTAGGACTTATTTCCTGGGGAATTAGTTGTGCTGCTCCAAAACAACCCGGAGTTTATACTAGAATATCAGAATTCAAAGACTGGATAAATGGAATAATCGCTCATTGAATGCTTTCAACAAACTGGACAATTTGAAATATCCAATAAGCGGATGACAACTGCACAAAATTAAGCAGGAAATAAAGCTGCATCAGACTGAAGATGTGTTGAAGGAGAAGTTGCATGTGAATCA
This sequence comes from Latrodectus elegans, assembly GCA_030067965.1. NCBI lineage: Eukaryota > Metazoa > Arthropoda > Arachnida > Araneae > Theridiidae > Latrodectus > Latrodectus elegans. The sequence goes on from CM057809.1 coordinate 47,165,698, forward strand.
TTTATGAACAAAAAAAGTTGAAATGTTTTGTAATGTTTGTATCTTTGTGTTTGCCTTTTTTTTATTAATTTTTTTATTTGTACTTTTTTACTCTTTTATTGGTACCTATAACTCTTTTTCATTAATTTTTTTAAAATTTAATCTGAAGTTAAATGTTGTGTTTTGTATCTGTGTCATTCCATATTACAAAATTGGTTAAAATATTTTTTTATAAAAATGGGTTTTTGGAACAATTAAAATAAAGTTTACTTTGTAAGAATGTGTGTATCATTTATTTCTTGTGACTCAAAAAATATATTTATGTATGCAACGCAATAAAATATCCGCGATATTAATTTATCAGTTTAATAATTTACCAAGTACTTTACTCTTTTCTTATTCATCATTTTTTTTTTTTACGTTCAAACCTTTTTGGTCATTTTATATTCATTGAAGTATTTACAGGATCGCAATAAACTGAATATGAACTATAAAAATGCAGTTTGAGCATTTTTAGAAAAGTGATAAAATATCAAATTTTTATTGAATTTAAAAGATTTTTCAAGGAATAACTTATATAGAATAATTAAATATAGTATATAAAATAATTGTGCTATTCTTTGTCAAAACCCCTTGTTGACGCAGCTAAAATATCATTTTGCTTTTATAGCAGGATGTTTTCCAATTATTTCTGAGAAAATATCGTAAATTTTATGAAAATGTCGTCTTACTTAAATAACTAAAATACTTTACTAAAATAAAAAATTTCTAGCTGCTTAAAAATATAAAAATTTTTGACAACTCAAATTTTTTTTTATTTATTGATCAATTATTCATCATTTTTCTTTAATAAACTTTAGCTTTAAATAAATATCGAAAGTATAAATATATTGAAGAACCACACAAAATAACTCCATGAACTTGAATTATTTTTGATAAATTAGTAAAAGCAGTAAAGAATTATCAAATAGCTTTATTATAAAGTAGGAATACACGTCTTTTTGCAGAGTTCAAAATTTCTCTTCTAAAATATAATCTTATAAATGTCTTTATTGAAGTATCCCAATATTTATTAGAATACAGTTTCATTATATAACACACAATACAAGAAATATTCAAATTTGTATAACATTTATATTAATGTTACAATGGTGTGTTATTCATAATTGAAGTTGTGTATTTTTTATTATTTTATTAGAATAACTTTGAACTTTTCAGAAAGTCCCTTCACAGTAAACTTAAATATTTAGTTTCGATCATGAATGTGCAGGTCTTAATCTGATTAACAAATCTAACTATGATTCACAATGCTGATTCTTCCCTAAAGAGAATCAATAGTTATTTTTTTCTCTTTTAAATTTGTTAAATTACCGCTTCTCAGTAATTAATATCATTTCTCTTAAAAACTAATAAAAATAAATTCATTTATATCTTGTTTACATTTATATAAATTCAAGTGAAGTAAATGCAATTATTTATGCATTAATTGATTAAAATAAAACTATCTGAATGCATTAATTATTGTTCTATTATATTTCTGACTTAAAGGCACAATATATCATTAACAAGGCATATTTTTCCTTAATATTATACTGAAAATGATATTGTGAATTCATTATTATCCTAAAAATTATAAATGGAAAAGGTCATCAACTCGTGATAGGAGTACTAATCAGTATATAAAGAAATTTCGATGAATAGAAACAGTATATAAAACGTAACTTTAGTAATGATATTCGTTGTAAGAAAAATATGTTACAAATCTTATACAATCCCTAGAATTGCATAAGATTTGTCCTAAATTCAACAAAAGAAATTTTTACAAAATAACAAAATATGTAAAATAAATATAACAAAATATAGAGCTTGTGTTGACCTTTTCAAGTATTTTTATTTGCAAAGGCATTTTTGACAATTAGAAACATTTTACTCAAACTAGACAAATATAATAACAAATAAGAAAAAGCACGTGTATTATAATTCAAGTACGAAGACGAACATTTTTTATAATTGTAGTTATAATAGTCTTTGAGTGTGTATGTGTGCAATCGTATGAAATTTTTAAAAATCATACCTTTAATTTATGCAAAAATGTTGATAATTCAATATTAAAAATTTTTTTGTCCTGCAACTAAAATTGTTTTTTATTTATTCAAGATATAAAATACAAATAAAAAATTTACTAGATAATATTAATTATGAACAGCATATTTCCGATTAATGATGAGATTCACTAAATATTGATTGCCAAAATATATCCTTCCAGAAGAAAGCAAATATTAATTTAGAATTTCAAAATAGTAATAAAAAAATCTTTACTATAATAAGTCATTCAATAAAAAGTAATGTTGAATTCAGTTTCTTCGAAAATGTAGGTAAGTTTAGGAGAATCATATAAAAATTAAAGGCTTTTATAGTTATAAAAATTTTATTCTTTATAATCTATAGAACGAAAATACGGTTATTCGTATTTATTTCAACTTGAATCCTTTGTGTTCCAGAGGGATAAAAATTCAAAAGCAAGAATTTGTACATGACATTTTCTCATCAACATTCTTTTCATTTATGAATTTCTCTCTTGCGAAATATTCAGTAAGTGCAAATGTAAAAAACACGCCTTTCACATAATTCTATTTTCTTCTATAAGAAAATATCAACCTTCTTTTTCTTCAAATTCTTCTTTTTCAATAAATTTTTACTGTTATTTCTATTATACAAATCTTCGTTTTGCGTACATTGATAGAAAAGTCACCGGATTCACTCAATTTTAGTAATACTTTGTACAAACAATATTTATTTATACCGTTAAAAAGTGTTTGATATCTGAATTAATTCAAAATAGTTAAAATCATAAAAAAAACGAATAGTGATAAAATCTAGTTTAATTATTAAGAGTTCTATCTCTTAAGAGTTTTTTTTTTTTTTGGTTTCTGCGAATTGTTTTAATTTTATTCATTACAATTGGGCGAGTTATTCCGTGAAATATTTTAAAAGAATAATTTTTTGAGAATCAATTTGTACCATATAATATTGCTTTTTAGAAATCCTGGTTTGAACTGAAAGTATATGTTTCTAATTAATTAAAGACAATTGTGAAAATATAAACATATAATTTTATTCAGTTGAAATTAAGTAAAAATTAGTTCAGTTGAGATAATTTTTGAAAGTATGATTCAAGTTTTTAATCATTGTTTGGTATTAGAAAATGAGAGTAGCAAGGGTTATATATGATTTTATTGGAGTATAGAAAAAATGTATAATAAGTGATCTCCTCCTCCTTCCCTCATCGAGTTTACTCAATTGTTTCCAAAAAACATATTGCTCAAACTGCGATTTTAAAAGTTTTTTTTTCACAGTTAAAATATACATGGTCGAAAAACAACTTTCTTTTTCATAAATTCTTCATTTTATCGTCAAATAGTAATTGAAACGAAATCTACAAATTAATTTTAATGAAATCGGAAAAATGCTTACTTTCGTTTTTCATGGATGTATTTTTCATTTAATCAAAATCCACTGAAACATTTACGTGACGTAACTGAAAAGGCAAATTTTCCCTTTCATTAAATATTTATTTTGTGAACCTATTTCTGAGGCAAAAGTATTCAGGAACTGTGCACCGTGTATTGATTCGGAGTACGTGAGGATAAAGTTCAGAAATAATTTCGCATTTTTTCAACCTCTCGAAACGATGCTTTCTTACTATCAAGTCAATATAACGATCTGAAGGTTGTTAACGATATTGAATTAATTTTTCACGCTCCCAGTTCATTTTATTGTAAGTCTAAACTACAAAGTATAATCTTATAATGAAATATTCAGTTACTAACTATTTCTTCTAGAAATTTGAGTGGATTTATAGAGATTTCTACTAATAACAAATAAACTTATTTTTATTTACCAGTACAACTCAAATAATTACTTAAGAAAAATGAATTGTAAACTACTCATTATAAGCACATTCGGCAGATACCAGTAATCTATACGGCTGGTTTCATATTGATTGATTATCTTAAAAGATTTTGGTTAGAAAAAAAAATTGAATACATAAGCCATTGCACTTTTGTCTCTAATCGAGAGCGCTATGTTGAGAAGTTCTACATTGACCTATTCTCAGGGCATTAGAAAAGTTGTGAAACTTAGACATAAGCACATTTGGCAGATACCAGTAATCTATACGGCTGATTTCATATTTATTGATTATCTTAAGATTTTGGTTAGAAAAAAAAATTAATATCATGTATAATCAAGTAAACATTATCAGCCTGAGGGGACAATATTATTTTTTTTAGAATTCCTCATAGTAGAATTAACAAGTACCCGTAAAAATGACTTTTATATCACAAAAGTTTATTTTAAAATCGTAATACGAGAAAAATGTGCTCTCTGTAAGTAAGTTTATTTTCTGTGCATTAGTTTTTTTCACTATTTAATTCGAAATGTGAAATTTTGATTCTATCTAACATTTGAATTTTAGTTTTAAGTTATAGTACAAACCAATCAGCATTAAATACACTGATGGCCACCGTAAATGCAACACTCTGAACACCCAACCATGCAAATAAAATGAAATTTACCGACAGACAACGAGAAGGAGGGGCCCTGGTCTATACCTATAGGTTATCAGGATTAGCTCCTTCTTATCTAGAGAAATGGACACAATGCAGAACGTGTCGTATGCCCACTTGGAAATGCAATCGGTTGTTATTCAGATGAGTATTTGATTACAAAGTTGGGACTTTAAGGCCTACAGTGGTCTACAAAGTTGCCTACTGTATCACAGTTTTTGGTACAAACCTGAAGTTGCCACTTATAAATACAAGAGGGGAGAAAATATTAGACAAAAAGGTAAGCAAAATTGAGTAAAAAGGGATAAAATTGAGATGTTGATTGGGGAATATTAATTTTTATGAGTGATCAGAGTTCTTAAGTTCATGATTTGAACTCCAGTGGTTTAAGAGTTCAGAGAGTTCAATGTCAGTTTTCGGTTGAATTGCTGGATTCGCATATTTTAAAAATCTGTATGTGTCGGAGTCATATTCTTCTGGTTGTGATGAGTGGCTTCCTTGATGATGGTTTATGGGATCTTTGCACAGCTGAGGGCCCTTTTTATGGAGGAACGTCATCAACTGTGTTATTTTTTTGACTCTGAAGGACTCTTTGATGCAGAATCTAATCACTTGTACCTCTGTCTGCTGTGTGGATTTTAAAAGATGGAATTCAATTGTCTGCTGGCATGATGTTAAGTGTTGTACAAAGTACCATTATGTACACAGATGCAAAGGGTAGAACTTGCCTAGCCAATTCTTTTGAAGAAGTTGGGGAATAGGCCACATTAAATTTACAGCAAGATTTACGGGAGGAGAGATATGCAAATGATTAGAATTTTAACGCAGACGCACATCACGCGCGCCTGTGGCTCCCCTTCAAAGTGCTATTTAAGGCTTAGAGATTTCGATGATTTCAAGTTCGGGAATTGTGTTTTTCTAGTGGTTTTTTTCAGAAAAAAAAGATCAGTTATGCTTCGTAGAAATAAGCGATTGTTTTTTGATCAAGTATCCGACAGAGTTCGACAGAGGAAGAATAGTGGCCTACCCAGGTTGTGGATTATCTTTCTGGAAAATCGGTAGTCGTGTTAGATGAAACCAAACAACTGTAAAGGGGATATGTGATTGTTGTATGCAGAAGTGTACAGTGGTCCGACATGTTCAATCGTATCCACTTCAGTGTACCACTTCGCGTGATGACAGATGAATTGTGCGCATGGCAGTGATGTATCGCTCAGCCACATCACGAACCATAGCACAACATATTCAAACTGTTACGCTTCATCCAGTGCCTGTGCGTACCATTCAACGCCGTTTACAGCAGAGTGGTTTGTACGAAAGACGTCCATTGCTTCGTCTACCCTTGAAGCACAACCACAGACGTCTCCGCCGCCAATGGTGCGGTGAAAGAAGGATGTGGATGGCAGAATGGAATGAAATTGCATTTACAGACGAGTCATGTTTCTGTCTGCAACACCACGATGGTCGCATTAGAGTCTGGAAACATCATGGAGAGAAGATTCTGAACAGCTGCGTTATGCACCGCCACACTAGTGCTGTACCGGGTATTATGGTATGGAGCGGTATTGGATATCACTCTCACACTCCTCTAATACGCATTGCTGATACTTTAAGCAGCCAACGCTACACCTTCGAGGTGTTGGAACCACTTGTCCTTCCTTACATTCAGGGCTTGCACATAGCCATATTTCAAGAGGATAATGCGTAACCACACGTGGCACGCATTATCCAAGGGTTCATCATGAATCACCACATTGAATTGCTTTACTAGTCAGCTCACTCTCCGGATCTTTCGCTGATAGAAAACATGAGGTCTATGGCTCTTCAACGATTGACCCAGATTACATCACCAACTGCTACACCAGATCAACTTTGACAACATGTGAAAGCTGCTTAGTCTGCTGTACCCCAAGAACACATCCACAGTCTCTTTAAAACAATGCTGGGGTGAGTGGCAGTGGTGATCTTCAATAATGGAAGCTACTCTAGCTACTGATTTTGGCGGGAACCACAATTCACAGAAGTCTAATATAATCGTTTGATATCAGGTCTCAACAAGTTTAAAGATTATTAAGTTTAAAGTGTTATTTATAAAAAGTGAGAAATGAGAAAACTGCGAATCATTCATCCACTATCTAAATCATAACAAAAAATCATAAGCATATCTATAGAGGGGCAAATGTACTTCAGTCATAATCTGTGTGTCATGGTTAAAAAAATTTATTTGTTGCTTATACATTTACGTATAATCAAAAATGTTTGATTTAGAATTACCCTGTTTTTATATGCAGTCATCGAATAAGAATTTAACACCAAGTAACAGACAGCCAAACAGCAGATTGTAAGATATTTTATATCCGACGCATCCTTTCAGTAGAGAAGACTTCATAGATAGTGGACCGTATTCACGCATTGCAAGGGTAAGAAACTTCCAAGTAACCACCAGATAGACGTATTTTTTTTTGTATGCAAAAAACAGAAAATCAGTGTCAACCTCATTTAGTTTCAAAAATATTGGTATAGAAACCAGGAATAACCACTCTGAATCGAGGAAGAATAGAACAATTTATAATAGCTGTTTCTCTTTCTTGATAATTTTGTCGTTCATAAAAAATTTCTTAGTATACGCTCAATCAATAAAGTACCAATCAAAATAAACAGTCATCTAAAATCGTATTTCATAAGTACACGGGTTATTAAAAAGGAAAAAAAAATTAAATGACAGTGATCGTGTGATAATAGAAAAAAAAAAAAATTCGCCGAAATCAGCGACTTTCATATGTAATTTAGAATTAAATTAAATATGTGAAACTACCAGAGTTTTTTTTTTAGAATACATTGTTGATTATAGTCTCAAGAGTGTGCTCCAGTGTATTGTACGTCATTGTTTGCTAAGTTTCCTTTCGATTGAAATTAAAATTTTAAATCTATCAGAGTTCGAAAGAAGGCAGACGCTGAGAATCTCTGTAATTGATGCAGTATAATCACAGTGGTATAGCAGCTAGGGATATCAATAAGCATCGTGTGTCTCGAAGGTTATAACAACATACAATGATCATGACAAAAAAGAATATGGGAGCCAGCTATGGAAGGAAAACAAAATTCATTGTGAGAGACAGGTGGGCATTAAGGATGATTGTAACAATTAGAAGGAACACCAAGGCGGAAAAGTGACTGCTGAGCTTAATAAACATATGTGGAATAGCAAAGATCCACACATTTCGACGGTAATTACATAAACAAAATATTTGGAATAGAGTGGCGATTCCAAAACCACTTCTGACAGATATAAATAAAAAACGCCGAGTATAATGTTGAAGGGATGGTAAAATCTGGACACACCAGTGTAAGCGGGTTAACGGTGAATGCCGTTTTTCACTATTCTCTCAAGTAACAGGCTTACGTGTGAAGAATTCTCGAAAGAAGCCTACAACCCAGATTATATGCTTCCAAGAGTGAAGCATGGATTTGTTCCATAATGGTTTTTGGAGTAGGTTCTCTTATCTTACAAATCATTAGTAGATTTACAAGTCACTAGCAATGACTATCACTCTTTTGGCTGACCAAGGGCATTTTATGGAGAGGACATTATTTCCATCAGGAGATTTCACTTATCAAGAGAGATTTTCCGATTCACCATAATCCAACTGTTCAATCATTGTTTCGAAAACATGAGGACTCAGTTGTACACCTTTCGTGACTAGTCCAATCACCGGACTTAAGTATCATTGAGCCCTTATGGTATGCTTTGAAAGATTGAGATCCTGTTATCTTCCTTTGTCTTCCAGGAAGTTAGATCAATTTCTACATTAGGAATGATACATCTTACCCACCCGCCATACAGAACTTATATGTATATGACCATTTCAAGGAGGATTCAAGTGTTTTTTAATTGCAAAAATTTTTGTCTTACCATACTAGGTGCAAAATATTTTTAGTTTGGGTTTTTCATTGGGCAACTCGTGTATACATACTTACATATATATTCCATGGCAGAAAATTTATTCACGGTTTTTTGCTTTAAAATTGTTACGGTGAAAGCAACTAATAAATTATATGCTGTTATTCACGGGAAATTAAATTACTTAAATATGCAAAGAAATTAAATTACTTATGAATATGCAAAGAAAATTGCTGCTAAATTTATATTTTATGGGATATAATGTGTTTATAAATCACAAAAAAAATTAATTAATTAGGCTACATATTTTTTTAATTTATGGATTACGTAAGAATGAAAGTTTTAACAAAGCAACATAAATAAACATTTTTAATATTTATTGTACTATTTCTAAAAAGTAAAGAATATTAAATAATTAATTGTGGATGATAACTATAACGCTTTCGAAACAATGATTTAATTTTCTATTTTTATAATTACATAATGATATTACCAATGATACGGATTTCTGTTTTCAAATTCTGATTCATCAACTATGTTGCATGAATGAATTAATTTCATTCTATGAACTATTTTCCGAGATAATCTCAATATTTACAGGAAAAAATATCAGGTTTTTTCTTTATATTTCTTTTACCTGAATTTGGGGCTTCATATTTTATAATAAAGTTTTGCACACAATATGATTTCAATATAGTTTTCACTACCGAAGCATTATTTTATCTCATAATGGCTTACTTTAACTTTATGACATTCAGGCTATATTACAGATCCTTATTTCCATAGCTTCTATAACTATTTGTAAATAAGAGTAAATTTTTAATTTAATCCATTTAAAAAACAAATTAACTAAAAATAACTGTACTTTCAAATATGAGCTAAAATTACATTGCTCAATATAAACTATAATGAATTATTTATTACAGCTGACAAATTAATTTAAAACGATATTATATACAATTAAAAAAAGATTAGCGTACATTTAGAAAACTTAGCATAAATCCCAATAAAATATTTATAGATTAAAAAATCTTAAGAAATAAAACAGCCGAACGATGGCTGAGTGGTTAACGTTCCTGACTTCTGAGATTTGAATACCGGGTTCGAGTTTCGGTTCGGGCATGGATATTTCTTTCTGTGTGTTTCTCTGTCCTTTTGTGATGGTGTATAAATGTGACCCACCCTATAAATGGGTTTGTGGTCGTATAACGTGGATAATGCTACTCGCCTCCGTGACTTGGTTCACAGTTGCCCACTTGGGTAACGATAAATGAGTCCCAGTTTCCTGCTTTGTTGTGGCGAAGGATTGGTCACCCAAGTATCTACCGTTATCAAAAAATAAAACTCCAAGCACTCAGTTTGAATGGAATTTGAAATCCAAAGGAAGAATTAACAATTTTCTGCCAAATCAAGTGGAACACTTATGTTTGAGGATAAAATTTTAAAGTATTTTCTTCTTATTTAATGAAATTGCTCTGATAAATTTAAATGAAAGCAATTTCCAGACATAAAATAATTACTTTTTATTTTCAAATTCTTTTGAGAATATGCCTAAAATCTTTGTGTAAAATGTAATCACAACTGATAACAGATAAAAAAAAGTATTCTCAATACACACAAAAAAATTGATTATGCAAAAAAGTCGAAAATTATTTGAATTACATATGCGAGACCCACTGGAGTTCTTGACAGAACAAATTTTAATAATTACCAAGGAAAATAACTTATCGAACAACTTACAGAAGAATGAAGAAAGTGTGTTCTATAACTCAAAGCGTTCATCCAAAAAATGGATTTTCAGGCAAGCTAATAATAATTTTGGAAAACAGACATTTAAGAGTTTGTCCTATCAAAATCATTTGCATAGATAGTTTTTCTCTATATTATTTATATTGCTCTCTCGTCATTTGGACTACGTTTCAAAAATATGTATTTAATTTTTTCTTATGGCGAACTCGCAGAAACTAATTCTTATTGATGAATGTAAATTGTAATAAATTACATGATTCATTCTTGAGAACACATAAGTTTTTATTTAAAAGAATGTCTCATTTTAAACTAGAACAAACAAGTTTTTGGTAAAGTATTTTAAATAAAAATATTTGCAAAACTATCCTAGTGCAAATACATTATTTATTCCAAATGTAATAAGTTTAATTAATATTGATACTCTGTTCCTATTTTTAAGAAAAAACCTGGGTCTGTATAGCCTTGAATATACCCAAATCTTTGTATTAATGTATATCATACGCATATTGGTATGAAGAAACTTAAAGGATGAAACGGAGAAATTTGTATAGAAGCGAAAGGACGTTTGGGAAATGGCTGAAGAGAAAAAACAAAGTACAGATTAGAATTCAGCAAGATAAAGAAGTAACATAAATGGTACATAATTAAGGTAAGTTTTAGAAAATGACGAAACACGACAAATGTACGTTCATTAATTTCATTAAAGATATTATTGGGGGTTGTTAACAATGTTTTAACGACGTCGGCCTCTATCATATGACACAGGCAATGTAAAAATAATTAGAGTTATCGGAAGGCACTTTATTCAGAGAGTAGGTAGTGTGGACGAATAGTTTGGGAGAGCGCTTAAAGTATTGACTTAAAAAGCCTAGGGAATATTTCAAATGGTAGAACTATCTGTCCTTTAATACGATAATTGTTAATTAACAGCAATATGACAGTATAATGTCGGCAGACAGCAGAAACCGCAAGACAAGTAATAGATCACTTGATGTCAGATATGATCGATTATTATGACAAGGAAGATGTAATGAACAGAGTATATAAGCACCCCAATCAAAATTGTGCGTAATTAATGTCTACAGCTAAAGATGTCAGTTTCTGTCATATCATAAACACAAGAATTAAAAACTATAATAATAAAGTAACGACATAATTCAATTTACAGAGAAAAATGATTTTCGTAGTGAGAGCGCAATACCAAAGAGGAAACTAAACCATCAATCATACCACTTATTTCATTTAAAAGGAAATTATTTTTAAAGTGACGGTACTCATATTTGCAATCATATTATACTTTAGATATCAGCACTATCTTCATATCTTCCAAAATTGCTCACCCACTGAAGTCTGATATTATATTGAGGTTCCCGTGTACCACGTACATCTGTTTAAGTGCTTTAGGTATGGACTTAAGGAAAAACCAAAATTAATTTATATCTTGCTTGAATAACTTTTCCTCGCTATAGATGTCACCAAAGAAATAATCATAAGAAAAATACGTATCAAATTACAATAATAAATCTTATAATTAGATATGTATTTTTCTTACTAAATGTTTAATATCTTTTACAAAACATTTCGTAAATTTTACGACATTATAAAATATGCTACTATCAAGCAAATATATAAAAAGGGGTTAATATATTGTGTTATAAGTCTTCTTTTAAAGTATAATAGAATTAATAAATTTAGATACTATAAGCGTTTTATTTAGAAGCCTCCAAATTTCTCTATGCGTAGGTACATACTTTTCGCTGGTAACTTCAGAGGGGAAAAAAAAGAGCAACGTGGAAAAATAGCAATACTTTCTATTAACAGTAGAAAGTCGTTTTTACGAATCTTTAATTTACGAACACACCCACTTTCTTACGAATTTGTGGCTAGTCCTTACCCTGACACTTAGAAATAATGATAATTTTTTTTATGTAACTCTGAGAAATTGAATCATTCTTAAATAACATTGAGAATTTGTGTCGTGTAGGCCCGACATTGTGGAAACAATAGTCGAAGACACATGGATATAAGACATTTGATAGGAAAGAACTGTGTTACCAAATTCGACCTGCCCTTCCCGAATGTAAAGGCATAGAAAGAAAGAAAACTATTCCACTAGAGACAATAGAAAATTGGGGGGGGAGCTCTTTAAAAGTTTGAACTCTGTAGTTCTGTAGTTGGTTTAATCGCATTTGAAACAACTCAATTTATGAAGCTTCGTTTGTCGAGAGGGAGATTGAGCCGGTTTCATTGAGAATTTGTGTCAGTTGAATTCTGTCGCAGTTGAAGAAACGAACGTGTTTATAGTCGAAGTGAAAAAGAAAATTCTAAAAAAAAAAAAAAAAAAAAAAAAAAACAGGAAAAAATATTAAAAACAAAAATTGCCCAAATATATAGAATTCCTAAGAACATCCTCTCGATAATTTTAAAACTCTGAAAAATTCCTTAGAAAATGAAACAGTACCGCCAAAAGTGCTGCCTCTCGAAAATATTGTAGATTAGAAAAGCATCCTAAACTGGAAAATGTTTTGCTTTCTTAGCTGAGAAAAATGAACACTCCTATTGATAGTAATGTCATTAAAGATAAATTCAATTGCTGTGGTATGAAGCTGAACATATAACAAAGGATTAGGCGGTTGGCTCTAAAAACTTAAAACCAGACACGGTTCAAGCTTTAGAAAATTGTGTGGTGAATGTGAAAATAAAATTTTTACTTGTAAATAAAATTTTTAATGGAAAGGCGTACTAAAATCACTACTTTCCGAATACGAGCCAAAGGATGTTTTCAACGTATACAAGACAGGTTTGTTTTCTAAGATCTTACCCGAAATTCCACCTTTTTTAATATTGAATCATATATTTGATATGCACGGAAAAAATATTGAATGATGAAATAATTAAGAATATAGTGAATAAAAACTAAAAAGACCATGCAAATAAAGAAAATGTAGTGCACAGACTGCCTGCAAAATAAGCAACTAAATGGCTTACTGGATTAAAGTACTAAGCAAAAACAGCGATATGCTTTTATGCATTCAACAAACGAGAAAAAATACTTTCAAAAATATAGTTTTTAAACAGGAAAAAATAAATGATTACCTGATTTTTTGTCAATAAATTGAAAGTAAATATTGTTTTTGAGTATAAACCTTATTTTATATTTCTTATAATCCAGTCTAGTTTCTCTAATAGTACTTTATAACGAAAGAACAAAAAGTAAAAAAATAGATATTGATAATGTAATACATTATTTTTCGATTTGACAAACTTCCTATTTTACGAACTGTTTTCCTGTCCCCATGAGTTCATAAAAACGAGTGTCTACTGTATTTAATGTAGTTCAAAACGCTATTTTGCTTTTCACACAAAAGGAAGTTTCACGTATTGATTCAGCTGAAAACAAATAGGATAAAATTTGAAATGTTTGAAAATTATCTTTAATTATGAAGTTATTATATATTGAAGACTCCTTTCTTCCGTATAGTAGAGAATTTCTGTTTGGTAAGGGGTATAAGGAAAATATAGAACATATTCGTTGCAGAGGTGAAAAAGAATTCTTTTTTAAAAAATGTACTGTTTGCATTTTGAAGTGGTGGGTGATCTGATGGTATAAACATAGTTTTTATCTACTCCTAAGGATTATATACAAATAATTTTAAAAATGGGGGAGGAGAAGAATCATGCGTCTCAGCTCTTAAAACAAATCAGTTTCTGAATGGGTTGCATCGTAGTATAAACAACTTTAGCGAATTCAAAACAAATATTTATGGTTTAAATTAATTTCTGTAATAAAAATTTAGAAATGAAGAATAGCCATGTTTTAACTAGGAAACAACATTCCGCTGTTTCATTCCATTCTGTGCAGGTTCCCAATTCAATCCCTGACAAAAATTAAGCGGACACAAAGAATACGGATTTTATTTATTGGAAACTGCTTTTATGATGGTAATTATATTTTAAAATCTTATTTATGTGGGCTCAGCGAGGCCTATTGGTAGAAGAGTGCTTCTTGGAACATAAGGTCCCAGATTCAATCTCAGCCACAGTTGCGCAACGGGAGATGGATACGGCACTTTTTCCTTTTACATGCACATCTGTCAGGCGTGCCTACATGCAGAAGGCAAAAGTGCACCACCCCGATAGACATACATGGAAAAACATGAAACCCATCTACCGTTGTTCAACAGTAATTGGTATCGAACCCGGGCTGGTTGGTTGGGTTTTATATCTCAAGGTCCAAAAAGAACAAGTTGTATCGATTGCACCAGGTTTCATTAAAAGAGAGTTGTCCTATGAGTAGATTACGGTGATTCAGGGAGATGAATGTTGCTATTCTGTCTTTTGCATGGATACCTGTCAGTATGGATGCTTAGAAGTTTACCAGGATTCTTCCTTGTGACACATGAATCCACCTCACTATCAATGAAAAGTTCTTTTAGAAGACAACTTATGCAGTGCATAACAAAAATGTGTGTGTGTGCCTCACTACCTTACAATGGAAAATTATATATATATATATATATATATATATATATATATATATATATATATATATATATATACAGTGGTGGCCAAAATTGTGGACACTTTTGGAAGTTTTTATGTTTTTGAATTTTGTACATTTATAGAAAATGTTACGTTTCATAAAATGCAAACTTGTATATATCATTTTAAAGATAATTTATTACTAAATTCAATAGAAAACACAAAATTCAATTATTTGCAATGCAAAAAAAGTTAAATGATAATAGTTATCCATATACACTAGATAGTGATAATTGCATTGAGTTATCAGTACTTAGTAGAGTACCCTTTATTTTTGGTTACAGCTTCACATCGACGTTTTATTGAGCTGAAAAGAGTTTTAAGTCTCCAAAATGTTTGAGAACACATAATATACGTCAAATGTAATGCTTAAATATATCTATCTATGCATTATACTTTTATATCAAAATAAGATGCAAAAACTGATGCATCAGTGCTACCGTGGAAATGTTTCATGCTTCGAAGGCAGAAGTCCTTGGGCTTAGCATAATCAATTCAGCCTTTCATCCCTTCCGTGTGTCAATAAAACTGGGTATCAAGCATGCTTGGGAATTAAATACTGGGGTTTTCGGATTAAGATGACCATTTAACTGGGATATATACTTCGCACCACATGGCCCTTGGTCAAGAAAAGAGATACAAGAACTGTAGGCTTTGGGCCCATAGGCTTGTCATACCAAAAGTTCAAATATATATACCAACTGAATTCCAAACATGATATCTTTCCCATGATCTGTGAACACTTATTTTCCCTTGATTACACAATCATTTATCTCAAATCGTGAACAGAATTTGTTTTGCATGATTCCATTTTATAAAAGTTCAATTCACTTTCAAGCTAATTTGCTTTTATTATTTTTTTAAGTACAAAGTGTTCGATTCGTTTTTATTTTTCTGATTTTCATGATTTTTGCATGTATATGATAAAATATTAGTGTTTAATTTTTTATACAAGGCGAAATAAAAAAAAAGGAAAAAAAAACGTTTTTCTACTAAAATTATTTTAAAATTTAGTTGTAATTTTAATTGATAAGAAAAATTAAGTCACTGTAATAAGAGTGCATGTGCATTCATTTGTAATATGCCTTAATTTGGAAAAAATAAAACTTATTAAAAAGTATGCAACTATTTATTACAAGCAGTTTCAATCAAAAAATTCTGTATAATCAATAACACAGTCAATGTGAATCTTAATAACATGACATTTTCAGTTTAATTGTACCATTGGAAATCACTATAATGAAGATTCCCTATTCTGTAAGAAGAATAAATATTTTTGCATTTACAATAAATTTACTAGTCTACAACAATTATCTTAAATAGTTTTCGCAAACAAAATAAGTAGCTTCAAATAACAGGATAAAATTTTAACATTTCAAGAGAGCCAGACTGTGTTCCAATTCCTAAAATGTAATTGGTACTTTGAGGTACTTCTTTTACTACAAGAGAAGTTATTGGAGCAGAAGCATAAAACATGCCAATCTAAGAGAAAAAGAATTTGATTATTTAAAAAAAATTATGAGTACATTTTTTATTCAATGTGCTTATAATATTAAACTATAACAGATATGAAAACTAATTAATGGAATGCATACACAATAAAATTATAAGAACTGAAAGAATGAATGTAGGGACAAATGTTTGTATAAACTGTTTTAGACAGTTCATAAGCACATCCTAAGAATATATTTTTTGACAAATGAAAGACACTGGAACCTCAAAAACCTGAACCAGTTGGGGAGCCCCATTCAGAGTTAACAGGGTGGCCTATTTAAACTTTTGTTATTAGTTTAATAGTGACCAGAAAGTCATCGTTTTAAATTAATAATAAAGCAATTCTACCCCTGATAAAGCATGAGTATTTAATGCGTCCCCCTTTCTTGTGACCTTGGTCATTTGATATGGCAACGAACTAGAAATGTAGCACAGTAGCTTTTTACTGCAAACTAGTGTCAGCGCTACTTCCAGTTAAGCACGTGTTGTGTACAAGTTGATCGATCTCGTACCGTTCCACCTGTTATAAACTTTTTCTAAACTTCTCATAGTGAATTAATCGTGTAAAAAATGTCGGGAAAACGGAAACACAGTGTCTGTACAGTTAAAGAAAAACTTGAAGCGCTCAAACGCTTAGAAAGTGCTACAAAATTGTCTGTTGAATCCTTTGTCTGTAAGGTTACGATCAGTGATTGGAAGAAGAACCAAGCTAAGATTGAACGTGTGTGCCACGACAACTGATGAAACAATTGAACAATGCCACGATTAAAATTTCTATTCATGATAAACTTGACAAAGCTACATTTTTGTGGATTACAAAGGAAAGATGGAAAGGTGTTCTTATCAGAGGGCCATTTATGAAAAAGCTTTACAGATGAAAAATGCTATGAATGGCGATTCTGCATTTACAGCCGGCAAAGGATGTTTAGATCTAAAAAAGCATGGAGTTCGACAGTTAATAGTTACTGGAGAAAAATTATCAGCAGATACTGTCGCAGCAGAAGAATATTTATCGAAGTTAGAGCGGTGGATTATAAATGAAAATTACTCCTGTCAGCAGTTGTATAATGTTGATGAGATTGGACTACATTTTAAGCCTCTTCCTACCAAAAAGTCATCCGTCCCATGATTTAAAATAAACAAATGACGTTGCCAATCATGGCTTGTACCTATGATTGTCAAAAATATTGCAAAATAAATTATAAATAATAAATTATTACTAATAGTGATTAGCAAATTTGCAAAGCCACATGCCTTAAAAGACATGAATATTACAACTTTATCAGTTTACTATTAAAATAAAAAAAAGATTGGATGAATGTTGATCTATTTCAAGAACAGTTTGAAGCATAATTTCTTCCTTCAATTTCAAAATTCAATAAAGCAAATGGCTTGTGTAACAAAATCTTGCTACTGATTGACAACATACAGTCTCCTGACACAATCTTAGTAAAAGAAGACACTAAAGCTATTTTTCTGCCACCCGAAATGACCCCACTTTAGCAGCCTATGAATCAAGGAATACTACAAAAAATGAAACTTTAATATCGTAAAATAGTCTAACAGGTTTTTAATGGAGGAGGAGACATGTCTATTAAAGAAAACTTTAAAAAAATAACGATTAAGAAATGGGATTTACGGAGTCGCTGAAGCGTGGCAGACACAGCCAACTCTTAAATTTAAAAATCTGGGAAAAACTTTATCCTAATATTGAAAAAAAAAAAGTTAATACCGTTTAAATCCAAAATGATGAATTATTGCAACTCCATTCAACTTATTTTTTTGTATGAGAAAGTTGCCTTCAAGTCAGATTGAGGACAATGGCCATTAGGATCTACTCAGAGACAGTGACATTGTTTCAGTGGTGAGGGAAAAGGATAATGAAGTGAAGAAGATGCCTCAACATAGATCTTTTTACATATTGACGCGATTCAAGAGTTTAAAATTAGACTTCCCTACATTCAGCAAAACCCAAATGTTATTCCAGCTGATGTATTGTTCATGCGTTGCTGGTGCAACATCGTGTTATCAACACGAGTCAATTCGTTATATTAACGAAAGATAACCAAATTCAGTTCTAAATAATAAGTTAGAACTAAACACTATAATTTGCATTCAAACGTTTGATAAAATTATAGCTGTCCTTAAAAAGTAACTTAATTTTTAAAGGATAGCTTTTAATTTTCCTTTTTCAAATCTCTCTCTAATTTTTGGCCTTCACTTCACAAGCTACTTGGATTATTCGGAGTGTCGGATTTCTGAGGTTCTAGTGTATCAAACACTGGAGCTTTTGTAGTTATTACAGCATATATGTAACAGCACTATATATTACTCTTAATTTATTATCAATAATATAATATTGCGATTCAAACAGTATATATAAGGGGAATATTTCAAAACTAAGGATTATATACAAAAATTTTAAATTGAGAATCATTTTAGCTAATTTTATTGAATGAATGACAAAATTATGATAAATATATATATTTTACGAAAAGGAAACAAGAATCAAATTTATACTGCATTAAATCCAGAAAATTTGCAGCAGTAGATTTCTTTTAAATGACAAAGAAATATTATAAATATGAAATACATGCAGTTAACTCTTATGATACCATGTAGCACGATTATATATAAATATACAGATATAAAAAACTCTCTCTCTGTTAAAAAGAATACAGAAATATAAACTGTAACATGAACTTGAGCGCAGAAAATTAACTGAGTCATCATGAGTTATTGCAAATGTTTTATGATGATATTTTACAATTCATGATAAACTACAAAAGATTTTAGCAAAGTTTTCAGAAAAATAATCTTTAGCTTGATATACATTTTATTGTTATTGATTTGGTTATTTGTGTTAAAATAGCTCACAAAATTAAGAATATAATAAAATATTTTACAAAATTATACTAAGAAGAACCTCAAAAATTTAATTACATTAAAAAAATTATATATAAATACGAAAATTAAAAGGAAAAGTCTTTTGTAAAAACACAAAATGTAATTATTTACTATCATTGGTTATAATATTTTAGTTTGGAAATATTTTTTATGAAATATAATTGTTTTACAACCACCACATTCTTTCAGAAAGGAAAGTTACAGATTCCATCTTTGCCGCCGTTTAACAAAGAATAACAGGTGTTTTGGTACACCTTTTAGAGAAGAGGTGTTTTTGAGTTTCTTAGATTTGTTCCTATACAACTTGTGAATATAATTCAATATTAATAATAAGTCCTTCAGAAAGGAAAGAAGTTGAGGATTTATGAAAGCTCTAAATAGTTTCCACAGACTATTTAGGGCTATTATACATCCTCTTATGTTATATCTTATGAGTTATAATTTCATATTAAAAATTTTAAGAACATTATGAAAATTTATACAAATTAAAAACTTATCGGTTAAAAAGGAGTAAGGAATTTGCAGAATAAAAAATATATTATTTTTCGAATTAAAATAAAAAAAATATAAATATTTTCTTGAAATTCCAAAAATTCTATGTCAATCAATGCATGGCTTAGACCAATTACTTGCCAAAAATAAAAATTTTGAGTGCAGAACACATATAAAGTGTACACATTGGTAGACAAATAGGAAGATTTCCTATTAGACAGTCAAAGCAACTAAAAAACCGCTAGTGCAAAGGTGCCAAAATACAAAATTCAAAGTGCATCATGCAATACAAGAAAATAACTTTGAAACTGCACGAAAAATCATGGCATTCAAAGGTTAAAATAAAATGAACATGAGACTACATACTACATCAGAACAAATTATTTGAAATATGCAAGACAGAAAAAATAATGGAATTGATTATCTTTCACAGCCTTAAACAAAAGTAAACATCACTGACGTTTCACTAATGGAGAATTTCTGTTAAGGTCTGTTTTCTTTTGAATAGCCTTTACAGTAGGGCAAAATATTCATTCACAAACTAGTAACGACCAGCGATTTTTTGAGCAAAATGATCAGGTTTAAACCTAGACTTAAAATCAATGAAATATATTTGAAACTTCTTTTTTAATATGTAGAAATTAAATGAAAATGCATATGAAGTTATCCTATAATATAAAAATTAAATAGATAATTAGGGTATGCAAGTGCTGTATTATACTAATTTCACTACTATGCAGATATTTTTGAGATAGTAATTTTATAAATCTTGATCAAATTTAAGAAACTATTATATTTCATTCCTTAATAATTAAATAATTTTACATTAATGAGATCACTTCATTATTATTTAATAATTTAACTTCATAATTTATTAATAATTTAACTTCATAATTTATTAATTTAATTACTTTATTATTATTTAATAAATGAACTCTACTCTGTTTGAGCTTAAACCTCCAATACACACACACATACACAGTAATGCATACTTCATAAACAAAATTTCATTCGAATGGTATGACATTTTCAGGTATATTTATCATTCACTTTTGAATATTAGAGATGAACAATTTAAGATAAGTGTACAACAAAGTAAAATAAAACATAGTTGAATCAAATTTAGTAATAAATAAATAAAATAATAATTATTTAATCAAAAAAATTTAAATCAAATTTAGAAATGAAATACAATTAAACTTTTTACTTTGCTTTTATATACTCCAGTTTATACCCCTCAATTTATTAGAAAAGAAAGCTTGACCATAGTAATAAATTGTTTATAAAAAATTTTACTTATTTAGTTTGAAATTATATATATATATTTATATATAAATATACATATATACACCAAATTTTACACTCATTTGGTTAGACAACAAATGCATAACTGTATATATATATATATACGAGGGTTGCTATTTATATTTCTGGCCTAATAATGAAAAAACAAATATGTAGGATCGAAATTGGTTTTATTGTTTTTCAAAATATTCTCCATGATGATCAATACACTTTTGCATGCGTTTGAACCAATTTTCAAAGCACTTTTTCCAGTCCGATTGAGGTAACTCCAAAACATGCGTTTTGAATGCATCAACCGCTTCTTCGGGGGTCGAAAATCGTTGTTCACGTAATTTATTTTTGATGTGTGGGAATAAGAATATGTTATTGGGTGCCAAATCAGGCTGTACGGCGGATGACCCATCAGTTCGATCTTTCGCTCCGTCATAAATGCCTTTGTTTGAGTCGATGTGTGAGAGCTCGCATTGTCATGATGAAGAATGATTCGCCTGTTCTTCTGCTTTTTTCGAATTTCTCCGATGACTTCTGGCAAACAAATGGTCGTGTACCATTCAGAATTGACCGTCCTGCGTTGCTCTAACGCCACTGTTGCCACATGACCGTTAATGCCGAAGAAACAGGCAATCATTTGTTTCGATGTGCTTCTTCCTCGAACAACTTTTGTTGGTTTTGCCTCGTCTTGGAAGACCCATACAGTTGATTGCTGTTTTGTTTCCGGCTCATATGCATAGATCCATGATTCGTCACCTGTGTAGATGTTATACACAGCCTTTGATGTACCTTGAATGTATTTTTCCAACATTTCCTTGCACCAATCGACACGAGCCTTTTTTTGAGCGTTTGTCAGATTATGCGGGATCTAACGCGAACAAATTTTTTTTACGCTCAAATGTTCATGCAATATTTTATTGATGCTAGTCATACTAATGTCCAAAGACGCCTCTATCTCACGGTATGTCACATGACGATCTTGCTTTATCAGTTCACGCACAGCATTGATCTTTTCTGGCACAACAACGGATTTTGGACGACCTGCACGGGATTCGTCCTGGATCGAACATCGACCACGATTAAATTCGTTATACCAATTTTTTACAGTGCTGTAGGATGGCGCTTTATCGCTGTATAAAGAATTAAGTTCATCGAAGCACTCTTGTCTTGACAATCCACGTCGAAAGTTATGAAAAATAATGGCACGAAAATGTTCACGATTCAATTCCATTTTTTGACAGAGAAGAACTTTTCAATTTACTGTCAACAACACAAATAAAGCTATAATGGTAAATCGTCTGCTGAATTTATGTTTAAAAATATCAAACTTTCGATTAAAATCGTCTTCGGTCGCCTAGCAACACTTACTGTTGCCAAGGCCAGAAATATAAATAGCAACCCTCGTATATGGTTATTTAGTAATATACATTATATTACCTGTTGAAGTGTACAAGACATAAAAACTTTCACAGTTTTATCAAGAGAACTTGTAAATATATAAGGTTCAATAGAAACAATGCCTGTAATACTGCTTGAATGGACCTAAAACAGATGTTAATGAGTCACATGTTCATTAAAAAGATATCATTAGATATTCTCAGAAGTTCTTAAATGAAACATTGTTTTAAGTAAAAATTGTGTGTATTTTTTATGCTTAAAATCAAAATAATACAAATATGTAATGATATGAGACTATTAGATTATATATGAAGGAAAACGAAAACAAACAATGAAACAAATATTCCTGATTTTTTAAATTAAGAGTTATACATTTATAGCAACAAATATTTGACAATAAAATAAATATTAAATTTGAGGTTTTATTTACATCATTAATATATAGTGAAGAATTTCTGAGAAAATTACTAGAAGTTTTAGGGCACATGTTAAAAATAACATTTTTTGAAAATAAGTCAACTTTTTGGAGTTTTCATATTAATTATAAATAGATTTTATAAATCTCAGATAAAAATCAATTAACAAGTCACAAAAATGTATATTGAATTAATAAATTCACTTTAAATATTTCCAGTATATAAGGAATTTATGTTATTATGGCTTTCATCAAATATTTTTTATAGGATTAAATAACTTCAATTTTACATTTTAACTAAAATTTTTAATTCAACAGAATGTTTATTATTTTATTTAAGATTGCTAATAAACATAATTTGATTCTGAAGCAATAGATGTAGCGAGATTTTTATAAAACTGATGCAGAAATAATTTTTAAATAGAATTTATAAAAGAAATATATTCTCTGATCCCAAAATAAACAAAAATGGAAAAATATACATGAAATTATAAACTACTTTCAGAGAAAATAAGAATTCACAATTAGAATAAAAATAATTCACACCTTTATTATTTTGCATGTTTCACCCATTTTGAAAGCACTTAAATTTCCTTCTGTGTCCCCACAGTAAAAATCATCTTTGTTTTTGCAGTAAAAAGTAGTAATATATAATGATTTAGTATCCAAATATATTTGGCCTTCAAGATTTCCATAAGAAACCTAGGAATTAAAATAATTAAACATGGATTTTTAATTTTGATTTGAGATAATGTATGGCAACTTTTATGTTTTAAAACAAGAAAATTTAATTTTACATCTAAGAAAAATAATTTATGATGATGAAAATTTTTACACAAAAAGAATACATAAACAAATGCTTATTCTATATTTTAAGCTTAAAATGATCAATTTAACAAATGAAATTATTAAATAAGTAGTGTAAAAATTGCTAAATTAGGAAATGTTTAAAGATATTCCTTTCCACATGTATCCTAGTACATTAGTCTTATAGTTAGTAATAGTTTTGCATAATAAGTTATACATGCATAGCTTTTAAAATGTAAATTAAGAAAATCAGCTTCCTTCATAATATATAATCCATTATGTGTTATTCCTTCATTTTTAATTTTTAAATTGAATGGACCACTGTGTGATCAGCAGTCTTCACTACGCTTAATTTATTAAATAGTGGTACATAAGCTAAACAAGTTTAAGATGACTAGTTCCTAAAAATTTTTAAATCATAAAATATTGAATCAAATTAGCTAAAATGTTTTAAATTTGTGATTAGCAAGCAAATGAAGTTTTTTTCAAGTTCTGATGAACATTAGTCACTTTTACAAATCAAATGTTATGGGGAGACCAAATTGGAAATTTTACTATCTTCAGTTTATAAGTTAAATGTTTTCATTCTTTGGGTTGTTTTGACATTTTACGATTTGGTAGAAAAATATTTTTAACAGCTCATAATTACCAATAATTCACTTATAAAAGTGATTTAAAATATAGTGAAAGGTTTTAAAAAGTAACAATAAAATGATGAAGTAAAGGGATATATTTACATACTTAGCATAAAATTAAATAAACAGCTGTAAAAAAACATGTCATAATAAAGTCATGTATTTAAAATAATAGTCATACTGAGTTAAAGAAAATTACAAGGCTGCACAGTTATTAATATTAGAGATGCAATGGAACAAAAATATGGTACTAATATTATTTTTACTAACTATTTTTATATATTCAAGTTAAAAGAGTCAGAAACTGTTATCTTGTTGCAAAACTTTAATCATGAAATACAGCCTAGCCACCATTTCTGTCAAAATATACAATATATGGACAAGTATATCTGGTCACAAAAATAAGTTTTTCTATAATATTTTTCACTTGAGCTACACAGACTTGCATCCTTTTATAATATATTGTGAAATAAATTTCA
Source organism: Latrodectus elegans (assembly GCA_030067965.1). Lineage (NCBI taxonomy): Eukaryota > Metazoa > Arthropoda > Arachnida > Araneae > Theridiidae > Latrodectus > Latrodectus elegans. Next base: position 47,190,360 of record CM057809.1, read on the forward strand.
CTAATTATATCAGTAAAAATAGAGAAATTAATATATTTAAGAGGATTTAATTAAGTGTATAAAAATTTCTCCCCAGATTTTGGAAAAAAAAAATGCGAAGCACAGAGTTCATGCTTTGAAAAGTGTGTCATTACTTTCTGTACATAAATAATTCATCATAAAAATATGGTTGTAGCTTAACAAAGGTTGACATGCACATTATACTTCATTTCATAAGTATTTGTAGCTGTTGAGCAAAGGGAATGCCTACAAAGCATTATGTGATAATAACACTTCCTAAATAATGGGTTAATTATTTACATGTACTCCTCCTTGGTTTTCAGTATATTATTATCAGTTTTAAAATGGGAAGATCTCATTTAACCACAAGATTTGCTGCCACTGCTGAATGCTTAAATTTTACATTCCTTGAAAACACAGTTCTAGGTAAGTTACAGAAAACAAAGACACTTATTTTTAAGATCATTTGAGTTCCTGTCGAACATTAGAAACAGAAATAATTTTGTTTCCTTATATGAAGACTTTAATAAATTTGCATAACAACTTTTGAAGATTTTGCATTATTGTTTTAATGATTTTTGGTTACATGTGCACATAATCTGTTTTCTACCACATAATTTAGGTGAGGTAAATTAATTAAAATCTTTTTAAGATTTAATAAAATGCTAGACAGTACAATTCAATGATGTTAATTTTAGCTCTCGAAACAGGGCAATATGCATTTCTAATTTTTTAATATATATATATATATATAAACACACACACACAATATATTTTTAAAGTTCCTTGCCAGTTTGCTATCGCAAATGTCATATTCATCTAAGCCATAAGTTTTCAAAGTGGTCCCGGTGGACCATCAGGGGTCCATAGGGAGACCACATGGGGGTCCATGTAGATGTGAAAAGAAAACAGGTTTTCACAAGTTCTAAGTAGTGGTTCACAAAAAATTTCTGGTTTTCATAATAAAGAACAAAACTTTGGGCTTGGATTTACCTATCAACATTGGTAGGTAACTTCATTCACTAGATAGGTACTCAGAAATATTCGAGATTCAGTTCAAACACAGAATTGAACAGAACAATAGATAATAGTACAAGTGTACACCACATGTAGAGATTTGCAAAGTGCGGCCCGTTCGTGGCATGCTTGCTTAGACCTACAAAGGGATGAAATGCGACTTGCGTTGTGCTTGCCATCCACATTAGGCGTGAATTCTCCCAGTTTCAGCACTTGTCACAGATAGAATGTCTTGATGAGGATATTCAGACTTACGCTCAACATTTAAATACCCTGTATGATGACTTCAAAAATTGATTTGAAGACATCCTGGTGATGGAAATACCACCATGGATCACAACCCCATTTGATGAAAGGGAAGAGGCGAATGTGGTATGACAAGAGGAACTACTTGAGCTCAGCACCAACAAGGAACTGAAGGTGAAATTTAAAAAAGGTTAACAATTATTTTGGCTGCAGGCAGAAATCCCCGAAAATATCCTTAGCTGTGGAAATTGCGAGAAAATTTTTGTGATAGCGTTTCTCTCATAATATCTTGTCGAAAGAAGTTTTAGTGGCGTTATCAAACTATTAACAAAAAAAAAAAAAAAAAAAAAAAAAAGGAGCAGACTGAGCATCACAGAACAGGGAGATTTGAGATTATTTCTTCCAAAACTAAAGCCAAATATTGATAATTTGTTCTCTCTATCTGTTAATTCATCAAGTACATCCGTTTCATTAAAAGGTATGACTATTTTTTATTGTTGATTTTTTGTCAATTGTTGATTCTATGTAATAAAAAATGTTTATAATTTTGTACAACCACAAGTATTATTTTAATACACAGGACACAAGAAAATGTGTAACTTTTTTTCTTCTTAACATCCCCAATTTAGGGTGATATTTTTTAGGAGTTTTGAGAATACAGTAGAAATGTAGCAACAGGGGGTCGAACGAAAATAGTAAAATTTTGAAAGTGGTCTACGAGGAAAAAAATTTTGGTAACCCATGATCTAAGCAGAGTCTAGGTTTAATAAAGTACAGCCATCTCTGCTTAATTAAACCACCTAAGGTGGTACTTAGTAGAAAGTGGTGGAATCATAGTCTTTATTTTGAAAACGAAATAAGAAAAGGAAAAAGAGGTTTACAAAGTTGTAGAGCACATCATTGATATAGTATGAAAAGATACCTTGTGGAAATTAATACAAGGAATAGAATGGTTAACAAGTGAATTTATATTTTCAAACACTTTGACACGAAAAATCAATCTGAGAAAGAAACAACATTTAATAGTTTTGCATTTGTAATCTATTCAAGGTACTGCAATATATTTGGAAGTATTTCTACCTGCTGTTTCAGGTATATTCTAAGAGCCTCTATTCCAAGAAAAAGTCCAATTGAGTCAGATCATGTAAATGTGGAGGACTATCTCTGACAACACCATAACTAGGAATTTGGTTTTCGAATTCTTTGACGAGGTTCTGCTTCACTAGAGATGTCTTATGATCTTGTGAGCAGATGCGCCATAGATTATTACAGTTAATCAAGGTAAGTTTTCCATAAAATTGGGTATTATGTTCAGCAGGAATTGTAAATTTTATGCATCTGTTAACAAATTTTCATAAAATATTGCACTGATCAGCTTATTTTTGTAAACAGAACATCAAAGGTTAATAGTAAATTGCACTTGATGTTGAACATTGGTAAAACATCTAAAACTGCCAGTGCCCCAATAATGAGGGCTTGGCATATCGTACATGTCATTGTGTGAATAGCATGTCTCATCTATCTATATCAATCTCCTCTATATCGAGCCAAACCGTTTTGCAACGATTCTATCTAATTCATAACAAAGTAGCACCATGGATAGCATCTATTGGCATCCCATTAAACCTGTTGAGACATTGGTCAGTATTGATGAGTGCCTAAATAGTTTAGGATTCTTGAAACCTGACTTTTAGAGAAGCCACAATATTGACTGATCTCTTATGTCTCACATTTTGGATATGCGAGGGAAAATACTTATCCAGTTGAACTTGCCATCCAACATTAAATGGTCTGCAAGTTCAAGCTCAACTAGTTATGTAGCTTGTCTCCATTATGTTTTATATTTTGGAATAGTTTGATGAAAAGGTAGATGACCTGCAGATAAACATTGATAGTACAACCTTACCACTCTTTGTACTTTTCATTCACAGTTACCATACAATAAAACTATCTCACAATATTATCAGTTTTTTCCAAATCCCTCCAAAACAAGCATCAATATACTATAGAACCAAGATGCTTCTTTCATAGAAGCTTTAGCTAAATATGCTTGACATTCCTAAAAAGCATATTTGCATACTGCAAGAGATTAGAGCGTCAAGCACAAGATCAATTGAAGTGATGTATTTTTATTTTACATGATTTTTATAAAGATAATCAGTACAAGGATGCAATTTTGAGATTTGTACCATGGTTCTTTTTTATTGAGAATCACAAGTGTTGCTGCTTTACCACATTGTGATGTTCTTTTGCTTAAACGATAGTCATTTCTCCTTCAGTTCAACTTTCATTACATCTTGAAAGAAATTATAAGAAACAAATAAATGCATGTTTTAATCGTCTATTAATGTCCATAAGTTGTCTTTAGGCACAAAATTGACACCTTATGAATTTCTTTTTCAGTTCAAGTTTCATTACGTCTTGTAAGAAATTACTAAGAAACAAATGCATGTTTTCATTGTCTATTAATGTCCACAGTGTCTTTTTGCAATAAACTGACAATGCTTCATCACTTTGATAGTTATTTCTTCCTATCTTATTTCATTGTAGAGAAAAGTATGAAAGACGATTCATTAAACCCCCCATTACTTTCTTCCACTAATCAATCAGCTTTTGTAAACATGACACAATGTAGAGGACATTTGGCATTAACATAAATGAAAAGTGGGTTGGGAGTTACTGATCTACTGTAGGTATTCCTTTTATGGAAAAAAATGCCTTCTAACTGTAATAATTAACATTGAAGAATCCATATGCTGATAATTCCTTTAACTAACTGTTCGCTTTTCAAGAATTCCAATATGCTTTAATACCCTTTAGTCTTTTTCACTAAGCTTTTCTTTCCCTCCACTATTTTACCTGGTCTTGACGCGTTGTGGTTATGGTGTCCTAATTTTAGACGCCTTACCTATAGAAAAGGTAAAAAGTTGGGATGTGTTTAAGTCACACTGCTCCAACTAAATGGGCTCCTATAATATGTCCTCTTTAAAAAACTGAGAGGTCAAAGGGGTAACTCTTTGGAAAATCTGAGGATATTAGGTTTTTGGAAAATCTGAGGATATTAGGTTTTTGAAAAATCTAAGAATTACAGAATTTTAATACAGATACTACACACTACTAGAATATATACATTTCTATTTATAAAAAATTGGTAATTATTATATTTTAATGCTTATGAAGCACACTCAAAATGTCTCTTTTGTGCAAAAGTTTTTTCTTTATTTTGATAATCACCTGTATAAGTATGTATTTCTTTGCATTTGAATAAATCACAAAATATGTAGCTTTTAAATTATTTAGATGAAATAAAATAATGTGGAATAAAAACTGTGGAAAATGAAAAATATTTTCATTGAAGAATATATTTTCATAGCTATTTTAGAATTTGAATTCCCATCATAAATTCTTCTCAATCAATCATTAAAGAATACAATTTACAAGTGATTTTAAAAAAAGTAAAAATATGTATATTTCTTAAAAATATATAAAATTAGCAAAATACTATTCTCTAAATTCCTTTTCACATAATTACAAATACAGTAAAAACAATAAAACTTTTGATTTATTTTTCTTAAATATAAATTTCTTTTCATTTAACTTCTGCCAAAGCAAATCTAATATAAAGATGAAATATAAGAGTTTAAAATGAAAGAAAACTTACATCTCTATGGATTTCGGAAACCAAAACACGTTTTATTGGTTTATTCATAGGACAAATAAATAGGTATTCAATTGAATCATCAGAAAACCATAACCTCCCGCTTGTAATCCAGTTTTCATAGCTGAAATAAAAATGAAGTATATTTTTTAGATTTGTATATAGAAACAAATGTTATACAAGAAATAAAATATGATGGCTTTTTAAACATCATTAAATGATAATGAATCCAAAAAATTATCTGTTTAAATTAAATTTTGAAGATTATTATTATATCAAGAAGTATTTTTCATTACATAATAGCAGAATAATCACATTCATTGGAGTACAGTAAGTTAGAAAGCATTGGTAAAATCAAATAACAAAATTGACAAGAAACTTTGCATGAAAGCACTCCATGAATGGGTTTAAATATAATTTGTTCTCGGAAGATTGAAAGAAAATATAAAATAAGAAGTATTTTCATAACCAAGCATTCCTATTACATAAATTAATATACTGTAATGAATAAGTCATTAATAAAGAACATTTTTAATGAAAAATATATTGTAGAAAAAATATGCCTGTCTAAATGTGTGGAATTATAACTAACAGATAAACTTTTAAATAAATTAAAGATAAAAAAGATGCATATATATAAATATTAAGCATCTGTAGCACACAAGATTTAAAAAAAAATAAAGATCTTAATTATATGAATTAGAACTATTTTAACAGTGTATATTAATAATATAAAATATACATATAAAGTGAGAATGTTTTTAAAAAGTACTAGTTTCTAACAAATTAAAAAATTTGTCGCAAAAATATAGCATGTTTTTATTAAAATCATGTTATTTGCATGTTTTTTCTAATAAAACCTTAATTTTAAAGGCCTTCTCTACCTATATTTACATATGCTACATTCTCTGATGTCATATAGAAATTTTGAAATATTTAGAATATTTTTTAATATTTAGTGGAATGTTATAAAAATTTAAACTGAAAACGTTAATCAGAACAGTCTGAAATTTCACAAACATAACTTACTCGTGATATTTTAGGCTGATCTTGTTAAAACTTCCTATTTAGAAATTAAAAGCTTTAAGTTTAAATATAATTTTTTTGTTATTGAGATAACTTTTTACTAAAAATTTTTATGTTTTTATTACTAAAAAACATACTATTATCTTTTAATTAATTTGGTAAACTAGTTACAAAATATTAATCTATGAAATTTCAGAATGTTATATTGTTTCTATATGAAATGTCTAACATATTTTAGTAAATTGTATCTACAGTTTCTCAAAAATTCATATGAACAACTTTACAATATTTCAAAATTGAATATTTCATTACCATTTAAATAAAATTATGAAGAACAAAATTTTAACAAGTTTTCTTGTTATCAATATTTGAGAGTATTCATATTCTGTATTTAAATGAATTTCTAGAGGAAATTGCATCAGATATTTTAAAGCATTCAAGAAGGATTAACAGATAAGCCATTGTCATATAACTTACACACTACTAATGAATACAAATTTGTATTAATTTTAAACATGGTGATAAGACAATCTGAATGATTATTCATATATTTAAAAAAGTAAGGATACAATTCTACATACATATCAATTGTATATGTTGCTTTTTGTTTAATAATTGTTATTTCACCAGATTTCAAGCTAGCTACTATAGTATTAGTAATGGAGCAGGCATCCAAATAAAGAATTTCACTTTTAACGAGATGAGATTTTGCTACTCTGTAAAGAAACCAAGTGATAAATTCAGTTAATAGAAATGTAAACAAAAAAATAAGGAAAAATATTAAAAGTAAAATTTCATTGCAAAGGGAATTACAGATAAAGTTTTCTCAACATAATTTAAAATACATCATGTACAATAAATTAATTTTGCATAATTTAATTAGCCTATCTTCATAAAATTTTTATATAAAAAGAATATTACTGCAGATAAAAAAAACTATGACTTACTCAAGAAAGTATAATTCTTTGTCATCAATTTCAGTTGTTTTTAAATTAATAATGTCCAAAAAATGGGATTCAGATTCTTTGATTTGTGTTACAGCTGATATAAACGAGCTCTCCTTTAACAAGGTCATAGCTTTTATAAAACCACTTGTATACTGCAATGAAATAAACTTTTCAGTTTCTTTACGTATATAAAATAAAAAGACAATAAAATTTTTGAAAGAAATGTTTTCAATGAATATGAAATGCATCACTATAAAAGATAGAACACTTCACACTTTAAGATTATTTCCAATATAAATGAAACTTTCAGAGAAAGTTTAGTTATTTTTGAAATCTCTCCTTCCTTTTTTTTTAAAACAAATAACTACATATTTTTTAAAATGTAATCGATAAAAAATTTAATTTATGATGAAGCCAATTACAAAATAATTTTAAATATCACTACTTAATTGCAAATATTTTTATTATTGAAAGTGACTTAACATTTCCCAAGAAATTCATCTAAGTTAGTGATGATAGAGTGTCCTAAATACAACTTGTTCATACAGTTATGCACATTATTCATACATCTATGCGATTCTATGAATTTACTTTTTTAAATGTTAAGAATTTCCATTTTTCTCCAGAGAGTAGCATAATGAATCACAATTTTGAAGCAATTATAATTACTGCGGAAATCAGTTGTATCTAATTATCAGATTCATTACTGATGTACTAATATTTTTTATAAAGTAAGAAAAATCAAATTAATATTTTCGATCTCACATGTAGACAAAAATGGGGTGTGAAACTAAGTTTCGTTTTCGAATCAGGTGGCATTTTTCATCCTGAATTAATCAAGATTTGCAGCAAATTATTTCACAAGTTTCGCCTGCAGAAAAACATTCAACATTTTAGATTTCTTTGTATTGGTTTATTTATTAGCTAATCATATAATAATTATTTATGAAAGGTTAATATTTCACCAGCCTTTTAAATTTAGGAAAAAAAGTGTTTTTGAAATGTTCTATTTCTTTCATAAAATCTGATTAAATTTTCTATTTCATTATTTAATACAAAATTTTGAATACTAATTGAAGTATAAACTTAAAATAATACCAGGAAATATTCAAATAGTCAATGAATCATTTTTTAAAAATTAAAAAAAGTGCAATGCATTAGCAGTAAATTAAAAGGTAACAATAATAAGTGGCAATATCAGTTTTCTGATTGAATTCATATCATTGGCTTAAAATTTTATAAAATTATCTATGATATTGAATGAATTTATTTTTAAGCTAAAAAAGTGACAAAATCAATATCATCGAAATGGCCACAACAATATTATCATTTTCTCAAATTACATTAGGTTAATGAAATACATTGTCAACGGCCTATTTCTGCTCCCCAAAACAGCTGAACATAATCAATTGTTTCTTAATTTTGAATCGTTGTCAAGTGATGGAAGTTAATTCCAACTGGATTGGGAATTTAATGAAAAAGTGATATTTTACTTAATAAAAAATGACACTTATTTTAAGATTTCTTTTTGACCATTGATACAGTAAGTGACTTTACCATTAGTTCAGACATAATTTGTCTCTAATGGGGTGATTTCACATATCAAATAATATTACAAACAAACGTTTTGTTTTAGGAATGAAGAAAATACAAATTAAATTGGGATCCTAAAACCTCAAAGGATTTAAATCAAAACTTTCTGAAATTGTTGGGGAAAAAAAAAACTGAATTTGCGAAAGCACCAAGTAAAGCATTTTTTACATGGACTGTAAATTGAAATCACATGCATCTTATAAGGCCTGTCATAAGTTATATGCAGCTACAAAGTACACATGTGCCATTGAGAACATGAAATTACTATAATTATGATAGTTAAGCCAAGAATAGTAACTTATGAAAAAATTGTTCCCATTCTTGAACGTTTAGTGAATTGTATAGGGGTGCAATTTTCTGAGTTTGGGAAAAAAAGCTTGCTTTTAGGAATACATACAAATCAGAATGTTTTGCTTTTAGAATACATCAAATACATATCTTGGATCAGATTAAAATTAATTCATCTTGGGAAATATTTATCAGGAAACAAGGGAGAAAAGATAAGGACACTATTGAAAATTAAAGTGGAAATATAGTTATGGAGAACTTACACAGTTACTTACACACACACGTTTGAAACATATTTGTTAATTGGTTTACACAGTTCCTCGCAGTGCATGCCTATTATACATATATAAATATGAAATAATAAATTTTAACATAAGAATAATGACGAATATTTAATTTTTTTTAAATAAATTAATGTCATTGCTTAAAGTGACTAATCTTGAAACTCAGAAGCCCCTTCATTGTGAGAATTATTGGAGGAAATGTTTTTAAGAAAAAAGTCTTGAATGATAAAAAATATACATTGGAATTTATTTGAATTATCTGAACTGAAAAATATTATTATATAAAATATAGTTTCACTTAAAAACAGCAACAATAAGGAAATTTAGAATGATAATAATTTAGCTACTTACACTTTTTTTTGCGATACAGTTTGCAGAATACTGTGAATTCTCTTGATGCAATTTCCAAACTATAATATTTCCTAACATATCAGAACTAATCATTATCTGTTCAGAAATAAACAAAAGTAAGCTTGTAACTGAAGATTTATGATTTGTAAAGGAATCGGGAACATCTACATCTATTTTCCAAAAATTTAAAGTTCCATCAAGAGAACTTGACAATATTTCCCCATTTCTATTAATACAACAAGATGTGATTGATTTGCTGTGTCCTTCAAGGGAGTACAAATATGACTTCTATAGGAAAAAATAAAAATATTTGATATTAAATTTATTAAAAAGTTTTCCTTTTATAAAATTAAGATATTCATTATAAAATAAAGTATTAATAAATACGAAATCAATCTGGATTACAAATATCAAGATTCTTGACAAATTCACTCAAATCAATATTTTATGAGGTATGAAAGTAACAAGGGAATGTATCAACCTCAAGATCATTCCAGTTTAGAATTTAAATAATTTGAGTTGGCAGACACGCAAGGCTTTTCATTAAAATTTTTAAATGAATCTTATTAACTTTTTTTATTAAAGTTTGATCTAAACATCACATAATATGTTGTTTATATGATTTCCTAATATGGTCACAGAAAGTCTAATCGTCATTTAAAATTGATTTACAAGTAGTTTAATATCAGTCATTTCATATGTTGAAAAAGACTGATACATAATTTAGATTCAACACTGCAACCTCCAGATGCAGTTCAATTTATATAATCGACCAGCTTCATATATTCTGATGACAGAACGGTTTGAATATTTAAAATTGAATTAAACTTGAAAGGCAAGTTTTGAAATAAGATTATTTTGATTAAACGTAAAAGCATAACTCTATTATAGTAAATAAATAAAATTGCATTTTTTGTGTGAGAATTAGGTGGTTTAACTTGCAAATTAATGCATTACAGCTAAGATTACACAAGCAATGTTTTTAAAGATTAAGGATATTATCGAGATTAAAGAATTGATGCGACAAAGAGTTTTTATAATAAAGTATAATCATTATTTTCTCCAGCTGAAATGTGATATTTCATTTCTTTTGCAATCATCAAAAGTTTTCTACAGAAGATGATTTGCTTCTGAATGCTTGTGTGTGTTAACGCTCTTTAAATAATGGTTCCCATCATGAGTCATTTTCCATGTTAAATACGCTGCAACATTAATTTCTAGGTAAATAAACCCTTAATCAAATTTATGATTCTTCTTCATGAACTTTTATTTTTCCATATGAATGTCAAACAGTTTAAGACAAATTTAGAAAGATAGAGAAAATTATAAAGATATATATCCCAATGGAATTAAAATCAGAATCTATTAGTAACATTGGCTCTTATTTAGGATAAATTAAAAAAAATCTTTTAACAAAGTAATCTTGTGATCCAACTCCACAATATCATTTCAACTAAATTTCCATGTCGATAATAAATTCTTCACGCAGATAATTATTAATAATAGAATTTCATATTTGAAGCAAGATTTATGTAATGAATATTCTAATATTTTCAATTTACATTTATTATATAACACAATATAAATAGGAATATTAAAAGGATAAAATATACCTGAATTGGTTTCGTTATTTTTACTGTTCCATTTTTGTCAACATATGCAAGAGTGATATCAATTGTAGCACTGGGAGCTAAAGATATTAAAAAGTTTCATTTACGACATGAAGATTGTTTAATTTATAAAAAATGTAAGAAAATAAAAATTCACAAACTCAATTTGCAATGTAAATAAAAACACCTTTTTCAACAAAAAATGATAACACAGCAGATGACTGATCAATTCCAGGTACATAGGTAGCTAATTTTCCAGTATCATACCATACAGCTATGCTTCCATCAATACCACAGCCAATAAAATATTTGTCCTAAAGGAAAATAATAACAGTTGTATAATGTATACAACATATAGAACTTAATTTATATTATTAACAATAAGAGATTTTTTAAAATTTAAATATTGAATTAAGTTTCCATATAGAATGTTTTTCTATATTGGTAATTTAAGAAACTGACTTCTTTTATAATAAATTTTCATAGATCTGTCATTGCCATCATTTTAAGTATACATATATGCTAAATAAAATTTATTAATAATTTAAACTGAACACAGTGAGTGGCACAATAGCCCATGCAAGACCAAGGCCTAGTTCAAATCTGTTTTCTTTACCATGAGACCTGGAGTGCAAGCATATGTCACAGTTATGTAATCAGCCTAACGTGAAACCTCTAGTTTAGTTCCAAAGCATGCTTGGTACTTAGTTATTGGCCCATTAAAAGAATGAAAGGCTGAGTTGATGATACTGAGCTGAAGGATCAAACCACAAACTTGTACCTTGGTAGCAGGAAGTGCAACCAAAATTAATGAATATGAAAATCAATAAAGGAAATTCATTTTGAAATTCATATTTATAATGCTTATTAAATTTCTCTTTGTTTGTTCTAATGTTTTTAAATGATTGTAAGTTATTGTTGCAAGGTCCAATATTGGATAAATCTGTACTGTACAATGTCTAAAACTACAAGTAAATATTCTGTGATAAATGACTTAGCAAATGTATAAAAATTTAAAAATTTAAATATTTTACTGCAATATGTAAAAAAAAAAAAAAAAAACTTTAAATGTTTAAATGATATGTATTTTCTTTAATCATTAGTAATATATATATAAATTTTACTAATGATTAAATATATATATATATACATATATACACACTTACAAAATCCGTTAAATTTAAAACTCATATTAAATTGAAGAATACACTTTTATAATAAAAAAGAAATACTGAATGATTTAAAATAATTATAACAATATTTAGTAAAATTATGATCTCCAGTTTATATTTAATATTAAAACATTAAGCTAGTTCAAATCAATTACTATTTTAAAATTAACATTTCTAATGGAAAACGTATAAGTTGTACACAGTAAGTCTCAAAATTTGAAACATTTTTTTGCTGACTAAAAAGTAATTTAATTTTAAGTTATATGCTAAAAGTGCATGTTTTACGTAAGAAGCCTTATAATTCCATGTAATCTTATGAAATATCATTATAGATTGTTATAATGCAATAAACATGCTTTTAATTTTAAAAATGAAAATAGTTGAATTGTTTATTTCCTTGATAACTTTGGAGAATTCAGAAATCTTAAGTACTTTAAAATATCACATAATAACAATTAATGAAACTAAATTGCACATTGAAATAATTCTGCAATTTTATAAGAGAAAGTTTAATACAGTAACACATTAATATTCTTTAACAATGTGTAAGACGGTACGGATACATTCTTATGACGATATTAACACCGCTTGCTTTGTTCCAATATGAAACTTTATAAGCAGCCGTTTTACATACATAGAAAAAAAATTACAATTACAATTATGGGCAACGGAAATTTCATCCCATATTGTATACAACCTATGATCTACAAAATTACTCTGTGATTTGATTATAAAAAATGATAGAAATAAAATATTGAAATAAAGCTGAGTTAACATACATTAACATGTGTTTTAGTTATTTTACTAATAAGTTAATCTGTTTCTCATTTCAGTAATTAGAATATTTAATCACGGCAGTTAGATTTAGTTTTACTTCTTTAATTCATAATAACAATAACCATTAAAAGTTGGAAAATTATTTCAAATGGTATTTTAAATTATTTGGATAAAATAATTTTTTTAAAACAACATTAATAGAAGTTTTGATTTATCAAAATAATTTAATAATATAATTCTTGAGTTATAAAAATGAATGCTTGAATTTATAATAATTTTATAAGTAAACAAGAGTTTGACTAAGTCAGGAAAAAGAATTTTTCTATGAAATAGGAAAAATTAAAATATGAAAGGATCACATGTGAAATGCAAAAAAATAAATGTTTGGCTACACAGTTTGTAATGTTGATTTTTAATATAGACTATTTATAATAATCTATAATGATATTTCATAAGATTACACGGAATTATGAGGCTTCTTACTCTGTATCTTGATTAAAATACATAGCTTGATTTTGTGTATATTTTGAGAATGTAAGCATCATTCTTCAGAAAAAACTCTTTATCACTAAAAAAAGTTATTCCAATTTACTGTTAATGTAGCTAAAATAAGGAAAATATATACAGTATTGCTATTTTGTTCACAAGAAAATATAATTTTTTCTAGGGCACTTTATATAAAAAATTTAAAAAAGAAATACAATGCATGTACATATTTGCCAACTTTGGAATTAAAAAAAATCAGTAGATTCTTCTGATTTTGAACGAAAAAATCAGGAGACCCTATTAGCAACGATTTTGCTTGAAAGAAAATGTTCAAATTGTAGTATCGCAAGAACACAGTTTTACATTTTAGCTGTACTTTTTAATATAGACTAATGATTTACATTATACATATTTTGTGTTAATCTTAATATTTTGATAAACTATTCATCAATCTCATAAAAGAACTATGAAAAATAAAAGAATATACTACATGTAAAAAAATAAACATCAATGTTTATGCCCCAACATTTATTTTATAGAACAACTATTACTACACTAGTGCAATTTATAGGTATTAAACTTATAAAATTACATGAAATACATTTCTAAATATATTCAATGAAATGACAAATACTTCTATAAGAATACAGAAATTATCAAATACTTTGTTCATAAAAACAAAATACATTTCAAATGCTAATAACTCGGTAATTTTTTTTTCATACATTGATGACTTTAGCAATTTTTAGAGATGAATCGGTGAACTGCTGTTTAAAACATTTTTTTCTCATTTTGAAACATTTATTAGCATTGCAATGGTTCGAAAAAGAAGTTAAAAAATATTTGAATTGTATCTTACCATGCAACACACTTTTAAAACACTAGTCTTCAATCCTGTTAATGTGAGTTCGCAACCATTATCATTCACAATAACTGTATTGTCATGCGATCCCGTAATCAATTTTTTTATTCCCTCCTATCAATTAATAAAATGATATGAATTACAAAACAGGCTGAAACAATGTTAGATATTAATTGAATATACTTTTTCCATAAATATAAAAAAATACAAATTTTTGTAAATTACTTTAAAAATTTAGCATATTAGATTATGCAAGTGTAATTTTATAAAAGAGTAGAATTAATCAAATTTCTTTATAAATAATTTTAGCAGTAAGAAACTTGCTAATTAGGACTATGAGATACCTAGAAGAAAACCTAATTAAAATACAAAATAACATATTTTAAATCATTTTAAAAAAAGTAAAATAATTTAGTACAATACTAGCAAGTAGTTTAGTCAGAAATGAAAAAATTTTAAGAATTCAAGCATTTATAAATATTGGTTATTTGCATATATGGAAATAAATTTTGAATAGATATGGTCAAATAAGTAATAAAGAATTGAGTGATAGAATTAAAAATGTAGGCTACAGAAAAAATATATAAGCTAAGAATAAGAAATTGATAAAAGAAATGTAAATGTAAAAAATGTTGTTCGACTTCTGTTCTTCCAGATGTTGCTTTAATTAAATCAGATTTTTCAGTATGAAATAAAGGTTTGAAGTCAATTGAAACTAGAATTATTACTTGGTTTCATAGAGACATCAAGTTATATTAAAATAAGAAATATAAGCAAAAACATTTCTATCTCATATTTTATTAGCAAATACACATATTACAGTAACATAAGTAAACTTATTTATTATTAAGAGAGTCTTGTTAAACGCGATGACATGCACAGGTTTATAAATGACTATTTGCAGGAATAACAACATTTGTTTGCATTTCTTGTTTCATTATTTACTTTAACATTGTGCCAAAAACACTTTAAAATTTGTTTTTGTGAAGATAAATTTTCAGTTTTAAGTAGTTTTAAATAAAATAGCCATTTAAATATCAGAAGAGGCTAGTTTGAACAACTGGATCCCAATTGTCCCTGAAAACTTTTTATTCTGCAAGACAATAATGTACGACCATATTACTAATGACAAAGCCTAGAAAAAAATTAATTAATCAGTGAGGAAAGTAATGTCTTATGCACCATACTCGTTTGACAATACACTATCTGATTTTTGCAATTATTCCGAAAACTAAAATGCATTTTATGCACAAAATATTTAGTTATTAAAAACACCATCTTCAGATATTCGTTAAAAAACGAATTGATGTGTATTAAATTGATCCGTACTAAAACTTACAATGCTGGATATCAAGATACCAGATATGATTGATCGGTATTAAAATTTAAAATACTAGATAACAAAATGTGACAATAAAGGTGAATGCATCAATGATTAAAAGATTATACAAAAACAATTTACATGTCCTAATTATTAAAAAAATGTTTGAATTTTCTGCAAGAGATGATATTACTTTTTGATCTCTTTAAAATTAGATTTTTTAGAAATTTATTAAATATTTTAATTACATTGAAAGAAAAAGCTTTGCACTAAATTTGAATATACTATGAAATACAATATTATTGTACTTTGCAAAAATATTGCTTTTTTATGTTATATTTAGGAAAACATTTTTCATCTAGTTTATTTTTTTATTATTACTGCTTTACAAAAATTGAAAAAGCATGAAAATTGAATTTTATAGAACGAAATTACTTAGTAAAAAAATTTGTACCATGATTTTTTTATAAGAGATTTTGTATAATTTTCTTCTTTGCATATTTTTTGGACTTCATTTTTAAACGGCAATAATAAATAGTTAAGAAGTAACGTTTTATATTCTTTTAAAACTACTCAAAAAATCGATACAAAAGTCACTTAAAATGCATTTTAAAGACAAAAGCAGGGCATAGTTACTATTCATATAAATATAGAACAATCTAGAAATTAAGTTTCTCCACTAATAATGAGTTTTTTTCAAAGGGTTGTTTAGGAGGTCACAAAATGGCTAGTCCAAGTCATTTCTTTTTTAGTCAAATTACATTTAAGTAATTACATGATTTTTAATCAGTTACAATACATTTTTTTAAATAAAAAGACAATGAATGTTTTGTTTTAAGAGTAGTCATTTTCACAAACATCAGAGAAAAATAACAAAATACATAAAATTTTGAAACTGGTAAAAAATTTGCAATAAGACAAGCAAAATGGAAGCAATGAGATTGATAAGTGTTGGAAGAATTTTATGTAAACATTTTTTATTTATGTTTAAAAAAATTTTACCATCAATCAGAGAAATGGAAAATTTATTTTTTGTATAATCTGGATTATGTTCATAGAGCAATAACTTTTTGAATGTAACATTAATACTTCCTAGACAGTCATTGCTAAATTTATAACAAAGTATCAAGTTCAGAAATTTGTTTTACCTTTGATAAATTCTTTCCATAATGGAATAAAATAATTTAAAAAAACATATGTTGCACATTAGTTACATAATGATATAAAATTTTAATTTTCACATCAAAAATTTCAAATCTGTAAATAGTTGGTAAATAAATAAATAAATGTGTTTTTAGAATATAAAATTTATAATAA
Source organism: Latrodectus elegans (assembly GCA_030067965.1). Lineage (NCBI taxonomy): Eukaryota > Metazoa > Arthropoda > Arachnida > Araneae > Theridiidae > Latrodectus > Latrodectus elegans. The sequence continues at coordinate 47,207,315 of CM057809.1, forward strand.
AGGCTACATTATATCATTTTCTACCTTTTAGTATAATTTATATTAACTTTTTTAATTTTTTGTGATTAAAATTTTTCATCGGAAAGTGTTAGAAATTCTCATAAAATTCAGAAGCATGTAATATAAGTAAATATTATCAAGATAACAAAAAATAAATTTTTAACAGCACTACATAGAAATAAAACTGTACTATTCTCTTTTAGTTTAATAAATAATGCTTACAAAAGTTTGATATATATAGTAGCAGCTGGTAATGCCATCTTTATGATTGACAGTATAATCTTCATAATGAACGATTTCTGTTCCACCATCCAGTTTAGAAAGAAACCAAGATTTTATAATCTATAAAAAATAAAATAAAATATTTAGGAAAGAATAGTAAAAGAAAATTAATTTTCCATCAAATTAAAAAAATTAATACCCTATCATTTCCAGAAGATAAAGCTCTATGCACACACAAGTCATCAAACAAAAACACTGATGTTACGGATCCCGGATGAGCTCCATATGCAATTGAAATCTTTCTATAAATATAAAAAAACAGAATAAGTTAATTAAATAAATTGATAGCCATTAAAATTCTTATGGTAGGAAACAATGGTCTTACAGAGGTCAAAATAACCTGAAAAGAAAGAGGTTGGAATATGTAAATAATTAGCATTTCAGCTCATTTGGATGACATAGGGCAAAGAAACAATATCAGAAATAATGTACTACGTTGCAACACTGCAGATCGCTTTGTGTATGTGAGATATAACAAGATATTCTAAGAAGTTTTCTCATAATATCTTGTTCTCCTTCTAATAAAAAATATGCTTATAAGTAAGAGTTTGAATTTGAGGGATAGGATCATTGCTTATCAAGTGTGCATTATCGCTCCATGACAATTACCACTCACTGATCGAAATTCATTTGTAGAGTTAAACGAATAAAGAAGTGATGGGTTGCTGAGGCTCATACTATATGGTCTGCAGAGTCTCAATGCTATTCTATGAGTAAAGCCAGAGAGGATAGGCATACGAGATCAGATTTGCAAAATTGTATGATGTATACATACTGACCACATCATGGATCATTAATTAGGAAATGGTCGAGTTTGCAGCATAATCGTTATCTGTTGAGTGACAGCATTTTCTACAACATAGCTCCCATTATTCAGTTTCTTTAGACAATGCAGTGTAAAGATATATGACGATTCTAATGCAATCAATGATAAAGCTCAATAATGAAATGACACATTGTCATCTTTTTGGAAGAAATTTTATGGAAATTCTACAGGCAATATTTTCATATTTGCAATATACATATACATTTATACAAAATACGAGGAGAAAGATTGACGTCAGGCTTCCATTGCCTATCAACATATGAACCCTACATTTGGAATGGATAGTTAGTGGGTATATGGTTCATAGATCTTTGCCTCAGAACAATGGTAATTTGAAATGCAATCAGTAAAATTCTGACATCTTAAGACCAGTGATTGTGCCTTATCTTTAGGGCTTGTGAAATACCATCTTTCAAATAGATAATACAAAATGATATGTTACACATCATGTTTGATCTTTCTCAACACAGAAGGTATCTGATTGTTGTCAGCTTTTAGAGTCTCAAGACCTCTCACCCATTGAAAACATCTTATGTCATTGATTTCTAAGAGATTGGTCACTAGCCCTCTTCAGGTACTACGTTTAGATTTGGTTTGTTTGTTGGTCAATGATTACTTTTTGAACATGAAGTCTTATTAGACTGGGACCTACAGATTAAAGTGGATTTCAAACCACTACACATATCCAAGTCTAAAGAACAGATGAACTGAAGGCAAGAAAACTAACTATTTAGTTGCCAGCTACTAAGGCTAATGATGAGAGGCATAGACTCAAAGCATCCATAGAATGAATGACTTATCCATTTCTGTCCTCCAAGCAGAGTTCAACTTCATGTTTAATTGAATATGATTTGTTTCAGATGCCAGGGAAGATAATGGTTTCTATTATTTCCATAGTACTGCTGCCACATCTGATCAAAAATCTAATCATTTTATCTACACATGTCCAACAATTTATTTACAGTATGTACTTTATTAGCTTTTCTTCATAATTTTTCAATTTTAGTGGTCAGAAATTCTTTATAGTCAATAGATATTAAATCTAATGTTGCAAAAATATTGTTGTAAAAATAAGTACAATATCAGCTATGTTTTAAAATAAAAAAACATTAATGTTTATTAGACAAAAGCCTCTAGAAAATATTACTCCTCTATAGCTTATCTAAAATTAACTGAATAACATACACAACATCAGATTGAAATCAAATCAACAGTTAGTTATAGAACAAATGAACTATGTGCTTATTTATGCCTTGATAAGATATATTCAGAATATAGAGAAATAATATTTTCCTTTATTAAATGGTTAAATTAAGATACTTGAAAATTATATGAAACATATGAGTAAGATAGTTAATTATATATAATAAGAATGAAAACTTATCACTAATGAGTCATTTTACAGTCACAATAAAGTTCGTTATATTAGGATATAGAGGAAGAGTTTAAAGAGGAAGGGATGTTATTTATAGAGGAAAGAGTTTAAAGAAAAAATTGAGATATTTTTTATACCATTTAATTAAAAAAAAATTTGTATAGGAAAGTATAAAAAATCATTCACAGAAAACATTAACTACTCATTTTCAGTGCACTTTATTAACCAAAAGTAACATTTCCTGGAAACTGCAATTTGGCTTTTTCATAAACTAAAATAACTACAAAAAGTCCTATTGAAAAGAGCAGTAAGACTTTCTGTAGCTAATAGTAGAAAGTATAGAAAAATTTTCAATCAGTAAAACTTCATGTTTGGATATAAATAATGATTATAAGAAACAAAATGTGGTGTTAATTCTTATTTTTCATTGCATGAAATTAAATAACCATGCAAATAGAAGGATATCAATGTGGTAAATTTTTAATTCTCTTTACTATACATAATGAAAATATACTTAATTTGACCAGAGCACAAACTTAACTGAAAGAATAAAACGAAATCTGAAAAACATTTTCATGATAAAAGCGTGGCCTTGTATTAAAAATATGAGTAATTAACAGATGCTCTATAAATTGATATTTGCCATTTACTTTTTGATCTAAAGTTAAAATTTTTTAACTATAATTAGAAATTTGTTAATTAATCTAAAGGAATAACTGCAAGAACAAAATGAGGTTTCATACTAGCAACTAATTAGCAGGTGTTCTATAGTTTACAAATTGAAATTTGTGATTTACTTTTGATGTAAATTTGATAAATTAAAAATATAATAGATAAGAAACTTATTTCATATGCTTCAAATTAGGCATTGCCCCTTTAAAATAATATTGAATAAACTGGAAAAAAACTAGAATCTTTTCTTTCCATGATTCTTCTAGGTATAAAGTGGTCTCAAATTTAAAATATTATGCAAATACAAAACCTAACGAAACTTTAAAAATGGAGTTTAATACAAATTCTTAATCTGGAACAGAAATAATGAATAAAACTAATTATATATAAACATAATTTTATAAAGACGTTAAATTTAACAGCCAAATATTTGCTTTTTCAAGTACACACAGTTTCATAAAGAAGTTTCATAAAGATAATTTTATAAACACAGTTTCATAAGGAAGCTAAATTTAAAAGCCAAATATATTTGCTTTTCCAAATCTCAGATACATAATTAGTTTATTAATTTTATAATTAGTTTATTAATATATAAATGGGTTAAAATAGTAACTATATGAAATAAATAATTAAAGAAATGAAATAAATCTTGAACTTGCTTATCCAGAAAAGAGAAAACACCAATGTCACCGGATGAATTTCCACAAATAATAAAAGCAGCATTATGAGCAAGGGCTGTTATTCTAGATTTAAGTACAATAACATCGGTTGTAGCAGTTGTTTCAAAATTTGCAATCTATAATGAAAAGTATTTGTAAAAAATCTAGGAAATAATTGAAAAACTTTAATTAAAAAAATTTTATCTAAAAATTAATAATTAAAAATTTATTTACAAATTGGAATAACATTATATTTTTTTAATAATATGAATGACTTTAAAAAATATTGAGAGAGTTATTAAGATCTTACAATTATTTTTCCGGATTCAGTTCCTAACACTATTGATGTATCAATCCATTTTTGCTCAATGTCTTTCATTACTGAACACATGGGATCATGCATACTGATACAAGAAATTACTTCTGATGGTAAAGAAAATTTTGATACAATTTGATCTGTAAAGAAATAACACATAATGAACAAAACACTACTGATATATAGATAGACAGATTTTTAATAGCTGTAAATTGAATTAAAGTGCATTTCAATGAAATATATATCATGGCAAAATGGAGTAAAATTAAATTAACACTAAGTGCTTAGCTAAAAGTATAATTGCGAATTAGATTCAATACAACTGATAAATAATTGCAAATGAAGTTTTAGATACAAAATCTAATATAGAAATTCTTAAATTAGTTAACAGTGTATTCTATTTAAAGTACAAAATTCCTGTCTTTGAAAACACAGTCAAAATCATTGAAAAAATGCTTAAAAAATGACACAATTTCTATGGAGTAACAAAAAAGTAGTGTGACGGCAGGTACTATAATATATTTTACTTTAATACAACTTCTACTTTTCTTTTATAATTTTTCTTTGAATGAAATGGTAAACAGTAGTTGTAATTCAGTCTTTTTAGCTTGAAGTAATCCATTTGAAAATGTTTTTCTTTATAAAAGTAGATAATCACTTCTTTAGAATAGAAGTTAGGGAGGGCAAAAGAATATTTACTTCTTCCAGGCAAACACATCCATTTTGCTGAAAAGAATCCATGCAGTAAATTTAAGTTCGATTAAGCAAATTAAAATCATGTTGAACTAAGCTTGATATATGAAAAGAAGCAGCAATTTTTGTATTGTAAAATTACCTCATGAAAACATTTTAAATTCCAGTGAAACATGTTTTACAAATGTATATTTTCGGCACATTTTAAAAATATCTTTATTCACACAATTTCATTTTTAAAATATATAACATCATAGTTCCTTTAATGGAGAATTAACATCCACAAACTAAAAAAAAATTGAGAAAGTTGAGTATTTTTGAGGTCAATAAAATATCAAACTATAGACACATTTGCTAAACTTGAATCTTAAACACAATTACATAGAAAAAAATGCAGAAAATGTTTTTATCAGTTGATTTCATTTTTCCTCATAAAATGTTGGTTTAAGAAAAAATCTTAAATTTTACATTTCCCAGAACTTATAGAATGTTTCATTTAACATGTCAATTCAGTCACAACCATTTTTTTCTGTCAGGCAGACTAATACAATCTTAAAGCAAAGAAAATGCCAACTTCCATAGAATTCCTTTCTGCCACACCAAAAAGTCCAGGGCAAGCAAAGTCATATTGTCAAATCCAGATAAACGGCAAATCGGAGTCTGTCAAACCGAAATGGGGAAAGGTCTAGCAGATAATAAGGTCCGGGCCTTAGGCCAAAATTCGCTACAACCATGTCTCTGTGGAGATACCTAGAAATCGGTCTTCTTAGCAAAGAAGCCCAGGTTTCTACCCTCGTGAACATCTTGTAAACATTTTCACAATAGAAAATAAAATTTCTTTTAGTAATCTTTTTAACAAGTATAGAACTCTAAAGGTGAATAAAGCTGCTGCAGATTTGAGCCAGCCTTTGCCAAATCGTCAGCTGAGTCATTACCAGCAATGGCGCAGAAAATGGGTATCCTCTCATTCTCATTTTGATGTCCCTCTTCTAGCAGAGAATCAATAGCCATCCGACAGAGATAAATAGACCCAATATTGCTGGGTGTAATTGATGAGAGTGGTTTGAAGGTGACCTGAAATTCAAATAAGAATACTATGTTGTTCTCACTATCTTTGCTGATTTCTTTAAGAACTAATGACACAGCAGCCATTTTTCCATTGTAGCTGTTATAGTATTCCCCTACAGCCCAAAAAAAGCTTGAAATATTTAGAGTATACTCTGCACCAGCATTCACCTGAGCCTTCCCAAAAAACATGAAACCAATTAGATGGTAGATAACTTTCATCAATAGTAACCAGGGCAGCCATCCCTAGCTCAGAATCAGTGGAAACTTTCTTATTAACAGTGAGTATAAGGTCTAAATGAAAATCAGCTCTATAAATATTATTTTGAAATATGGGAGGTTTAAGAAAAGGATCTAGACATTCCTTAGTCAAAGTCCACAAAGGTTTTCTGAGATTTCAATTCAGGGTAAGCACGTGAATACTTTTTCCAGAAGCTATCATCCCTCAGAATTCTTTCAGAAAGTTTCACGACAGTAACTTGTCTTTGATATGCCAAAGATTTTTACCAATTTGAATTTCCATTGCCTCTATAAGAGTAGATAAAACTAAAGATATTGTTTTGTACAGTTTTCAATATATTTTGGATATTATCTGATATGGTTACCATGAGTTCAGCTCCATATTCAACTGCAGGCCTGATGTATGACATATAAGAGGTGGAGAGTGGGTCTCGCAAAGCAACACATTTTGCTCCAATACGTCTTTTTTAAAAGTTTACTTCTAGATTTTTCAATGTCTATAACTTTATCAGCTATGCTATTAGAACTTAATATTGGATCTAAGATGATGTCCAGATATTTAGCTTTAGCTGTTTTATTCAGTCCATGGAGACAATAATATAGATTAACATCAAAAGGTATAGTACTTAAAGTAAACATTTAGTGAAAGGCTTTATCAGTGTTAATAATAATCTGATTTTCATCAGCTTATTGAAACTGTTAAGGGAAAGTTGGATGAGCATGAATATATCTGTTAGTTGACCAAATGACCAAATCATCTGCATAAAAAAAAGTTTTCTCTCTCTAATCTCCCTATGAACATCCATAACTCTCTGGATTACATAATTTATCATGATGCTAAACAAGAAAAGGCTAAAACCAGCCGAGTTTGCTTGTAAGAGGAGACAGAGCTACTAAACTTGGTTTTAATAAATCTCTGAGTCAGAAATAATTTTATGCACTTACACATGTATCCATAGATTCCCATATCAATATATACATATAATTTTCTAAAGCAGCTTTCTTCTCTACACTCTATCAAAGGCAATTTTGAAACCAATAAAGACTGCCACAGAATTGTGTTTTTGATGAAAATTATGCTTAATCATTTTTGTAAGTCAAGCTACTTGCTGAACATTTTTATTCTTCTGAAGGCCTGCTTGTCTAAATGAAAGAAAGAATAATTTTCTAAATATAATTTGAGACTTATTGACATTATCCATTTTGTGAATTTACAGGTTGTGCTTGTGAGGATTATTATAGTAGAAACTTCTAATTTACAAAACAGTAATTTTAATATACATAGTTGATATGAAGCAAGCAAATTTGAAATAAAGTAGAATATTTAAAATGATTTGTTAATATTTATTATTTTCAATGTTTCAGTTAAATAAAGGAAATAATGATTAATTATTCTAATTCATTATTACAATTTAAATATATAATGAGCTTTTTAATTATATAAAGTACATTTTATGCAAATCATTCTGACATCACATATTTTTTTTCATATTTAATAAACATGCATTTTTTTCTTTCATAGTCTAAATGATATTTTTAAAATAATTTCAAAACTTAAAACACTTGTTTGACAACTGAAACCAATGAGAATATGATGGCTATTTTAAATAAAAATAAGCAAATCTAAATTAATTGCCTTTTTCTTAAACTATATATAATTTTATAACTAAAAAACATGAACATTAAAATTATTACCAGTGTACATATTTATAACCCAAATCTCAGAATTTTGAAGGCAGATGACCACATAATCACGAGAAATTATTTCTAACATGCTAATGGTATAGTACTTGCATGATGAAAGAGTATTAATAGTTAATCCAGTTTTCATAGGCCAAATCTGTAAAACACAACTTTATAAAATACTATTCATTCTATACTTACACTTAACATATTTATCCTCATTCAACATTCTAAAATCAATGCAGTTTTAACATTCGTATATAAATTCAATAACTTAAATACTCTCTTTTAATTATTAATATTATATTTTGTTTCAAACTGTACTGAACTTTAATTAACATTAATTATTCAAAAATGGATTCAAAAGAGTACAGTTAAGAAAAAATGTTATTAATAAATAAAAATTTAAAGTTTGAAATAATACATACATTTTAGTAGCAAGCAACAATGTAAATTAATAGGCTGAAGTGTGATATATCAATAGAAGAAAGTGCAACACAAACATGTGGCAAGTTCAGCAGTGTAAAATAACATATATTAAAATTGAATTCACCAATATTCAATGTAATAAAGGAAAACTAATTATTTAGTATTAAATAAGAAGAAATATCAAAAATATAAGTATTTACATTTATCTTAAGGCTATATTTTTATTTAATGATAAAAATTAAATAAAATATATTTTATCAAACAATTCATAATTATGTTAACAATCAGATATGATACAAAATAAAATATGTTAAAAATTGTAAAATTATAAAATATATCACAATAGCTGAGTCATTTCAACTCAAACAGTCTGTTATATTACATCTATTAAGATCAAATTATTTAATATTGTCAATACAATTGAGGAACACTAATTTTTAGTATTGAATTACAAAAATCTTTAAAAATATTAATACTTGCATTCATCTCAGAGTTGTTTTAAATTTAAATAGAATATATTTTATATTAAAATTTCAATAGAATATATTTTATAATACAATTCACATAATTACATTAATAATCAAATAAAATACAAAATGAAATATGTTAAAAAATGGTAAATTATGAAATACATCACAATAGCAGTGTCATTTCATTCCAACATTCTCATATATACTTTTGAAGTTCCATTAATTCATGAAAATTTCTCTCTCCACAACCTCAAGTATTTATCTCCCTGGTACAACTGAAAGTGTCATTTACAATCTAGGTGAAGTGTTGGCGATCCAAAGCGAAATGTAAAGCAATGTGCTACACAATCAACAATGATATACATGTCGATTTTTACCCCTGAAAGACTACAGCAACAATTGTTTACTGATACTTTTTCATGCCTCTGAACAGAAATTTGGTATACCATGAAGAAATGTGTCAGGATTATTCGTATCTATCGTCAATGGAATTGCTCTTATGAGGTCTTTTCCACCATAACAGAATTGATAATCAGATAATCAATATTTATGGTACACTTGTTAAATATACGTAAGCGAAAATTCAAATTTCATTTTTACCATGGAAATGTTATTCCTATTTATCAGGTGTTGTCTAAGTTACTGAAACCTTGATAACCTGTTACTTTGGTAGCAATAATTGATCTAAAGGCTTTACCAGACACCAATTATCTTAAATAAGAGCTGTTCATTATTTGCAGAAGAACACCTAGTTTAATGGCTCTTAATGTAAGCACAATTTACAGATATGTTGTGGTAATGAATTATGCCTGTTTTATCTTACTTACTATATTGCCATTAATATCTATATATGAGTTTCAAATATTAAGGATAACTTTTCAAAGATTATGGATTTGCTGTTATGCATGCACTCTCACACACACACACACATATATATGTCTATTAATATCTCTTTATAAAATACCTGCAAATTGTATCTTTTGCAAAAAAGGGAGTAAATTTTAATCAAAATTCAATTTTAAGCAAGCTTTTAATTTTACTATACTAAATAGCATATTGTAAAAACATTGAAATTTGCATTTCAAATTATTTCAAAACAAATTACATTTTTATATTCAAAAATATTTTAAGAAATGGAAAAAATAAATTAAAATAAATAAAATAATATTTTTCTAAATAAAACTGATACATTGTATAATTTCAGAATTTTTTTAAAAATCTATATTCATGATAAAATAAAAATGCAAGAAAAATAAAGATATTACACATTAAAATTACCTTTAAAGTACAGTCTTGACTACCACTGACAACCAGATTTCTCTCGTAAGAGAAAATAATAGATTTTACAGGTAAAGTATGTCCTGTTAAACTTGACAGCTAATCATAAAATATAAAAGATAGATTTAAAATTCAATAACTCAAACATACTGAGAATTGAGTAAATATAATTTCATAGAATGTGGCATTCATAAATAATTAAACATGATTAACAGCAGTTTCTTTCAGTCTAGGAAGAATTTCTGGATGTTAAAAGCATATTTTAGATTTATTTTTATGGAAGCTTTTTATTGAAAGTGAATTTTTTTATAATTGATTAGATAGTATCAAACAGTGATTCAAAAGAAAAGGTTAAACATAGTAAAGTGATCCATAAAGTAGCACTGAACTCATGGCCTCACTTTTTTTTTAGAATTTCAAGTTTAAGTAGTATAATGCAATATAATTGGAATGCATCTCTTAACTAATTTCAGAATACAGGAAGAATATAAATTACATAACAGAAAGAGAAAACAGAATAATTTTAGAAATGATGATAAAATAAAAACATACAATGGAGTGATAGTAATTTTGTTAATATATATATGTTTGAAAATGTTATGAATATTAAAAGATGTAGCCCTATGGAATTAACAACAAAAAAGTTATCAGTATATGTTTTAAAACTAATTAAATGCTACTGAAAAATTTAGAAACGTGTCTCAAAGTTTCTGGTATAATAGATTTTTTTTATTTTTAATTTAGAATTAATAATTAGGAAACTGGAAATAATATTGTAATGAACAAGGTTTTTGAGCTGGAAAACCTATCACTGTAGATTGTTTAATTGTCCTCCCCAGACTTATAAGCATTTCAAAGTTGGCTGATATAGCAATGGTAAAGTGATGCTGAATAAATTGAAAAGTTTCAGATTCTATCTCTGACAATTTTGAATACCAGAAGGATTTTGTGTTAGTTTTTCGAATGTATATTTATTTGGCAGATTTTCTTTCTTGTAACACATAAATATTGCTCAATATCAAAAATCCTCCCTCACTAATTGTATATAGAATGAAATTATAATTCATATGTTAGTTTCAAACAAAATCTGAAGCATGATTTTAAAAGAATATTTAAAATCATGTTTTAGTGATAATTTCAAAATATTATTTCAGGAATCCCTTTTGTAAGCGTTTTGATAATAATATAATAAATGTGAAACAAGACAAATAAAACCTGAAATATATTCATTCTCTAAACTTATTTAAATATTGGGAAAGGAAAGAAGAAATAACATAAATATAGAGTGAGGAAAAACTAAACGACTTAAATTAAAACTAGTAGTAATTTAAATTTGTTCATTTATTATTTCCTGAAATATATAATTTTGATTTTAAATGAAAATAAATATATATTAATCACACACTTAGCAACAATGTCAAAGAAAACATTTTTTTGCCAATGTAAGGAAAAATAATAACATAATGGAAAGTATATACCTTAAATCCTGATTCAGCTGACCATATGGTTACCTCAGAATTAATGAAAGCAGATATAATATTTAAACCATCAGGTGAATATGCCAGAGATTTAATGGAACCACTCTGACTTGTAGATACCTAAAAATGAAAAAATAAATAAAGCTTAAAAAATAGAAGATGTATAAATTTGAACATTTGTATTTCACTAGAGCTTTTAAATTTTAATATATCACTGTTTAGAGCACTGCAAAACATGAAATTCAAAATAAATATAAAATTTAAGTTATCCTTACCTGAAACACAATTTTGTTGCAAGGGAGATAAAAAATTATTCACTACGCTCAAAATATTTAATTAATACTTAAGAATAATGATTATTTAAAACAATGATTTTAAACTTGACATGAACTATAAGTATAAATTTTCATTGAAATATTTTTAATGATTTTACTTTGAACTTTCTATTTTTAAATTTTATACTTATTCTGAATTGAAACTGCCAAAAGATCTCTTATAAAAAGTCAAAGGGCATAAAATCAAATATTGCATCATAAGATTTTTCATGTTTTTAATATGTTTCATCGCAGAATTCATCATACTTATAAGGTGCTAATAAATTCATAAACCTTGTTTATATTTCCAGAGTTGGTTTTGCAATCCAATTTAAATGCAATATAGAAATCAATTATATAAGGAAAATATTGTGGTGAAGTTATATGTATAAAACATACTTTATAACTTTCTGAAACACTTATATCATTTTCAAAAATATTTAGCATAAAAGTCCTTTATTTATACACAGAAAGAGCTATTTTTGTTCTATACATCCAATGAAACAAAAAATCATGCTTTAAGAATTTTGTTTTTATATAATTATACAGGATATAAATATATCAAAGAATGCTACACTCTGAGTGTTGTAAAATAATAATTTTAAGTTTGTATTTACAATTTCTTTTTGATCTTCATCTTTACTGAATATTTATCATGTAAAAGCACATATCATAACAAAAACGTCGCAAATTTGATGTTAGTCCAGAAGGAATCATTTTATGGTTATTAAAAATTCAAGGTGGAGTTTAATTTTTTGATGCATTTAAAATTGTACACACTTTAAATAATGCTTTAAAAACATTTATCAATAATTTATATTAAACTAAAGAATTTATCATCCGAAGAAAATATTTCCAATTGAAAATATAGCCACTTTATTCCATCAGAAGAAATAAAATATACAAACACTTAGACCTAACAAAAATAAAATGCTAAAAGCTTACTATTAATCTTCTCAAGGAGACAGTATCCCATATTTCGAGATTTCCATTCCATAAGCCACATGCTATTTGTTGTTTCATTGGATGATGATCAATGCAATTCACCGGGCACCTTAAAATTCAAAGAAAATGAAAAAATCCTGATAAGAAAACAAATATATATTTCTAACTGAATTGTTTGAGGGCAATTAGAAGATATGTTTGAGAAAATATTTGAAAATAATATTTTCTTACACTAATATAAGCAAATTAATGACATGAATCATAAAAAATGACATTTATTAACAGGCAGCTGATTTTCAATACTTCAAAATGAAGATTGATATAGAATAGTAAAATATTTGATTATGAAATTAACAACAATAAACAAGTAATACAATTATATATTAATTTTGATTTATGTAAAATGCCAAAACTATATTTACCAAATTGTCAGATTCAGATTTGGATTTAATTAAGATTTGGATTTTTAAAAAAGCTATTGTCTAACCAATCCACAAATATATAAGATGTCAAAAGTAAACATAGCACTATAAACATTATAGATATTCTTTTCAATAAGAACTTGGAGCTCTCCTTTTCATATTCTTCTAGAGAAATTTCACAACATCGTTTTAGAATTCCGTAAAGGAAGGCTGCGATCATGATCGAGGAAATAAAGTAAGAAAAATTTAATAATACATTGGGTAAAATATTAATAAATTATTGCTTATAACTAGGGGTAATTTTTTATTTATTAATAACCAAATTCTTCTCATAGTTATATTAGTTTCTATCTACATGGACAATCATAATTAAAGAATATTAATTTATCGTACAAAATGTAGGGATAATAACTTAAAGGAATGAGGCTTTAAATTTCTAATTAATTCATTTATTACAAATTTTTAATTAATTATGATTATATTTTCACTTTAAACAAAATTATTAATACCTAAACAGCAAAAATGAACTTTAAATACACTATTTTTGGTTATTTATATACACTCTTTCATTTGTTTCTCACAAGAAAAATTTTATTAAAATTGTTTTTAACTTCAGAAAAATTGATGAAAAGTTTTATGCTTGTTCTTTAAATTAAATGTTTTTACTCTTATCAACAAAAATAAAATTAAAAATCTTTAAATTTAATGCAGCTCTTTGAAATAAATTTCCAATCTTTAAATAAAAATAACACATCTTTTAAGATAGAGAATACATTAAAAATATCCAATAAATAAACCAGAGAGCAAGACATTTTTAAAAAATTATGATTTGGTCGGTTTGTCCCTCAAGGGTTACTAGACCAAGCGCAGGTTAATTAGACTAAGGGCTATAATTTAAAGTGGATTCTAAATTACTATGATCATCCAAAGTGGTGCAGTTTGTGTATTCAAATTCCAAATACCAGAGGGGTAACTATATTCAAGTGCCAGTTTGGTTGAAAAAATTTTGAATCTTCATTTAAAAATATTTAAAACATAAATATGTAACACATTTAAAATTGAGTTGAATGTTTCAATTTACCTAAACCTATCAATAATTGAAATTGATCCACCATCACGTAAGCTCCATAGCCGAATAGAATTGTCCCATCCACATGAAAATAGAACACTTCCTGAAGGATCAGAACAACAGCAAGAGACACAACGCCTATGTCCTTTTAAAGTGGAAATGCTGGAAATAATGATGAGACACTTGTGTATATATATATATATATATATATATATATATATATATATATATGTATTCTTTGTATGTATATGAAATACTATGGATATAGTAATTACTTCATTTATTATCACAAGAATTTAAATTTTCCTACTTAAGTTAGGCTGAAAAATATTAATTTTACACATTTTTTTTTTAAAAAAATTCCATTATTCTATGCAAGTAATCATCATATAAGACAAAATAATTCTTTATTTGTCAAATTATAATTCAAGTGAAAAATTTATAAGTTAGTAAAAGGAAAATTGAATTTTTAATATTGATTTCAGAATTTCACATGGAAATTATTCATTAAAAATGGTAACAAAAAATAAATGAATTGATTTCAAGTATGAAGAGGCCATGGTAACCATGAGTAAAAGTGCGTATTAATAAGAGAGTTTTGTAATAACATGTAATAACATACATAAATAATCCATTGTAATTTAAATATTCATGATCATTTACAGATAAATACGGAACTAAGATTAACTTTTAAATGAAAATGAAATTTATCTAACGGACCAGGTAAGGGTTTTTAACAGTTAAGAACATCTAATAATTAAAAAATTAAAAACCTTATATATATACATATATATATATATATACATACATACATACATACACAGACACACACACACACATATATATATATATATATACCGGGTAAGCCAAAAGTTCGTTACAATTTTAAAAATTCATAAAAAAAGAAGAAAGTGAGATAAAGAAGTGCGGTTTGCAAGAAAGGGCTCACAAGGTAGTCGGATTTTTTTTAGCAGCAAAAAAAGTTTTAGTTAAAAAAGCCACCTATAGATGGCGCTGACATGGAGAGATTCAGCAGAATTATGCAAATAAATTTTGCGATAAAAGGCCGTGATACTCGAGAATTTCTCATTCGCTTTCAGAATGTTATCATTACCCGATCGAGCGTTGTTGGTTGAGTTGTTCTATTTGAACGGAAAGTCAGCAACTATTGCGTTGCGAAAATTTCGCACGACGAAAGGACTGAAGACGAAGAAAGGCCCCATATCGCGTCCTGGAATAGTCAAGCTTGTCAAGAGGTTCCAGGAAACTGGCTCTTTGGGGGATCGGCCACGCAGTGGAAGACCCTCGTTGGCGGAGGGCCGAATTACTGCGGTGGAAACCACAATGAATGATTTAGCGGTGGAATCGTCCATTGGGAGTAGCAGTGCTCGCGAAGCTGGAAGAATATTGAATGTGCCTCAATCATCGATTCGTCGTATCCTCCTCGGGATATTGCACCTCTATCCCTACAAACTGCAGGAGTTACAACCGGGAGACACAGCTATGTGGGAATCATTTGCCGAGTGGGCTATAGCAAGAATCGAAAACGACCCTCAGTGGTTGTTCAACGTTTTCTGGACGGATGAGGCGCACTTCACACTACAGGGGGATGTCAACACCCATAACACTCGTATATGGGCAACATCTAATCCTCGTGAATACACGACGAAATCTCTGCATCCAGCCAAGTTGACAGTCTGGTGTGGCTTCACCTCATCTTTCATTGTCGGACCTTTCTTCTTTGAAGAACCGTGTCCCAGATTGGGTTGGAAAACGTGCACAGTAACCGCTAAGCGTTACCTCACTCTTGCGTGACAAAGTCGTGCCCGCATTAAATCAAAGAGGTGGGTTATCTGTAATAAACTTTATGCAGGATGGCGCACCACCACATTATGCCAATCCAGTAAAACGATTCCTTTTGAGTACCTTTGGTGAAGAGAGACTGATCAGTCGAGGTAGCAAGATCGCATGGCCTCCACGATCACTCGACCTTACTCCGGTCGACTTCTGGTTGTGGGGCTATTTGAAATCACGTGTGTACCGTTCATCTCCTTCAACATTGGCCGAACTCAAAAATTCCATCTGTCGTGAGGTTTCTGCAATTCATTCCGACATATTGCATTCAGCTGTAACGGGCGTTGCGAGTCGCCTTAGCTGTGTCATACAATGTACTGGAGGTCATATTGAACAACTGTTATTATCAGAATAAATGAATGGAGCGTACTGTTGTCCTTTTTATTGTGTTTCGGACAATCAGCGCCATCTATAGGCGACTTTTTTAACCAAAATTTTTTTGTGCAAAAAAAAAAAATCCGACTAACTTGTGAGTCCTTTCTTGCAAACCGCACTTCTTTATCTTACTTTTTTCTTTTTTTCTGAATTTTTAAAATTGTAACGAATTTTTGGCTCACCTGGTATATAGTAATCATCATAAATACATTTTATATATATCACTTATGAAAAATATTAATTTTACATTATAATTACAGATGCATCAGAAATAACATATAGAAATGCACTTTTACAGGTATAAAACGTATTAAAGATTAAAATATTACACTTATACACATAACAACATATTAAAAGATCTGACTTATCAAGCATTTAAGATTGTTTATTTTGTCATATTATATATCCAGTCATAGAATAATTTTTTAATGAATCAATTTTCTGTAACACAATACTATTCATCCTGAAAATGCAGAACCCAAAATATACTACTGGTATATAAAAAGATATGAAAATATCAAAGAAACTGTGTGATGAAGGATGTTCTACTATGATAACAGCATTTTCTAACAAATACAATAGAGACATATTAATTATTTAGATAAGGTTTGGTCCTAATGTGTGAGTAAGGATAAATTCATTCTCATATATTCTAAGCGATGCTAACATCAAAGAACAAACAAACCTAGCATATTTTACTAGAACCTTCGAAGTCTGATCCTTTAATATCTACATTTCTATAAGCATCTATCAACTTAAAAATGTCATTAATTAAAAGTACTGTGCGTGGATCTGTACTGTGTATGTCAGGTCTACAAGAGCCTAAAGTGGGTGATTGGTCACCAAACAGTTCGGACTGAATCAATCGGACAATGCACGCTTTTATTAAAGATTTTTATGTTTGGACAAAAAACACATATTCAGATAACAAACTAAAACAAATTCGAACATCCACTTATCAGTTTTCAGAGCATGATGTGCAGGGTTGCGAAACCCAATGGAACAAAAATCGTTTTTTTTTCATCCCTCTTGAATTATGTTGCTAACTTATTAAACTTCAAATCTCTATACTGGAAAAATATTTTAAAATTGAATATTTACGGCCAAAGTAGACCAACAGTTTTGGTTTTGATTCCATTTTGAGAACACCCCTTGTCATTCATTTTCTGAAAAACTGGGAGGATGTCAGAGCAATAGTCTTAGAATGGCACCCAAACCAAACTGATATCAGTAAAAGTACGGATCTTTACAAAAAAGTTATTAATTATTTATGGAAAGCAATCGACATTGGACATGTTAAATACCACATCAGCAAAAAATGAAAAGGACGATTAATATGCAAGAATATATGAATGTATTATTTTTTATAAACTTACTAAGAAATTATATATCCTTTTTTAATTTTATTTTTAGGGTCACCAGAATACCCTATTGTGGTATACATTTGTTCAGTAATAGTGCTAGCTGACTGATTTCAGAATCTTTTCACCTACAGGACAATATTTCGGTCAGTCACTCAGTTATTTTGCTGGTTCCACCATCAAACTTTCTAATTATATGGTTTGGAAGGCTTTCCAAGGGTGTGAAATTACACTCATGTTGATTCAGAATATTTCCTCAACACAGGTCTTACTATGCCCCTCCTTCAGGTTTTTGATCATTCTTATAAGAATGAAACAGTTCCGGAATTTCTACAAGCCATATTCTAGAAAAGAATTCACTTGTGCATGCTGTGAATGTCTTTAATAGCATTTCACCCATATCATTTATCTAGAATCTTTCCATTTATCTTCAGCTGCAAGCACTTACAGCACACATTTTGCATAAGCTCACATCAACTGTGATCAGTGTTTCATGCCACCTGGTCTTTTTGTACCAGACAATTCCATATGCATAAACTTTCAACTGAATTTTGTGTTCTTTTCACCGATTGTAAGAACCACTCTTCTGTATTATCAAGGTATTTACTTAAAATTTATGTTGTTGCTTATGTTTTGTACACCAGAGTATATTGCTATCATCCATCCATTTAGACAAAAGTAGGTCAGCTTAGCGGGAGCAAGAATGGGTAACTTTTATAATCACCTTTTTTTAAATTCTTCAAATTAGCAGAATGTAAAAGTGTAAAATGAAGGTTGAATATAAGTGGGAAGAAAATAACATATTATTTTAATCTTGGTTTTTTCTATAAAATCATATTATGGCACTTTATGCATACATACAATAAAAGTAAACACTGCTTTTTTTCTATATTTCTTTATGCATTTAATATAGCTATAGTAAATGCTTGTATATTGTGGCAAGGTATGTCAGGTTTTTCATTGGTACTAGTTTACGTTAAAAAACAGAAGATATCAATGCTGTTTGAAATATAAATATTCCTGACACAAGATATAGGTGACAATTCAAGAATTGAGTTTAATTTACAGTCGATAAAAAATGTGGACCCTTTGTAGCTTTTTTTAATGTTCACTTGTGATTGGACAATATTGGATACTTACATTTATAGAATGGACAGTGATTCAAATTTCCCAACAATGTAATGGAGTACATTTTGTTGAGCATGTAAAGTTTATTCGTGTGTGATTAAAGATATAGATGTTAAAAAATAATCAATACAGTTTAAGTAAAATAATATTGCCAATGAATCATGTGTCAGTTGACGATACGAGCAAACAATATTTAAATATCATTGTAAAGTATTTACAAAAAAAGCATTGAAATACTAAGCATTACACTTTAAATGCAATGTGTGAGCAAGAAATATACTAAATATTTTTTTTCATAGTTTGGAAAATAAAATTTTCAAAATAGTTTATAGTAATGAATTTAAAAAAATAGTCAGTGAGGTTTTATAGCTGAAGGAGTGTTTTTCTTCCCTAAAATAATTTTTTTCACTCACATTTTCACCACTAAAAGAAATTTATACAGCAGGGATTATACTGTTAATAAATAAATGTTAGCTGCAAAAACAAAATAAAAATTAGTTACAAATACTAAAAATAAGTTTCATGGTTAAAAACGCTTACAGACTGTAATCTTCACTACTCCATATATTCAGTGTGCCATCCTTTGAAGCAGTACATATGCGATTTTTTCCTCCAAAACAAATGAAGGTTATAGCAGAAGCATGACATTTTAGGTTTCTGATAATCTAAATTAAGGAAATATATTATACTGATGAATTTGATAAGAATGAGCATCATAAGAATTAAGTTATTCTAAAATAAAGTTTTAAAACAAAAACAAATTTTTATTATGATTAAATGAAATAAATTCAGAATAACAAAAATGTTTCTATGCAATTAAAATGAATAGAAGCATATTTTTACTAGTAGAATATTAAAAACAGATTCATTTTACTGAAACATTTTTTACTCATTAGAGAGCAGAGCTTAAGATTTTAAATTCTGAAATATAAATGAAAACATAATAAACAATAGTTCTTTTTTTTTAGTTACATGCATTATAACAGAACTTAAACCTTAAAACTGTATAATTGACAATACAGAAAAAAATATCAAAGTAAAAACATAATTTGCTGTTTATTTTATCCATCTCAATATTTTATATATCAGAAGAGAAAAAACATGTCAGTCGATAATAGCTATTAACAAAATTTATAATAGTTGTTAAAGTAAGGATAAGATATTTACATGATGGACCTCTAAAAGTCATGTTGATTGATGCATAATTCATATTATATTAAAATATAAGGTTGACTAAAATTAAGTATTATTCAATGTAGTAAAATTAATCAAATGATACATTTAAATGTTACAAACTTCTTTTAGATACATTTTTCACTAAAGAAAATTTCTTTATCCCAATTGAAATATAAGTTTTGAAGTAGTAAACGAATAATATAGATGCAAAAAACGAAAAACAATTAGTTAAAAATAAATAGTTTTTCAACTCAAAACTATTTTGTTGATGTAAAACAAATTAAAAATATGATGGAATAAGAAAATATTTATGAAATCTAAAAAAAATTCCTATACAAAGCCTAGAAACTAGATAAGGTATTATATGAAAGTTTTGACAAGACAAAATCTGATAAACTATCAAATTTTAACTTTAACAAATGACGGCATTAAAAACAGAAGCATAACCCTCATATTTCCAAATTCAAACATTTTATCAACCACTATAAAAAAGTATGAATTTTGAGTATTTTATGATTGAGAATTAATACTTTCAATCATGAAATCAGGAGAGAAAAATTAAGCAATTTTGTCAATGGCACAAAGGTAAATAGTTACGATCATAAAATATTTGTTAGAGATAATGCTGGAACTTTTTTTGACGAGGACTTAAAATATTGGAAGTAAGTTTTTTTCATAAGCTCAAATGAATTTTTTAACTCTTTGATGTGGAATGAATTATATGACTAACCTTCAAAAAACAAAAACTGTAGCTACAGCTTGTAAATAAATCAGGAAATTATTGAAGGAAATATCCTATATTTATAATTTTAATCGAAATTAAAAGAACACAAGTTTAAATTGTGTAATTTATATTTTTTAACCGTACTATTTTTTTAAAATACTATTTTTAACACACTTATATTTACATTTAGTCATTTAAAAATAAATATGTGGGAAATTTTAAAGTAAACAATGAAATTTACTGAACATAGCTGTATTAGAGAAAGGCAACATAATATGTAAGATGACAATAAAAACAAATGGGTTTAATTTTATTTAATTAGAAATAAAGAACATGTGTCCTAATTTTGTAAGTTAAACTATTACTAATTACTTAAATAATAATCTCGTTTTTAAAACATTTCCTCAAATTAAATTAGTGCAATATATATGTAATAATCATACCTTTTTATCGCTAAAATCCAATATTTTTAAGTATCCATCTTCAGTTCCTAATGCAGCAATAGTTTTTCTTTCATGACATGCTAGTGAAGTAATAGGCTACGAAAATTCAAATATAAATTCATTTATCTTATATTATGTAAGGTTAAAAAAATTAGCAAATGAATGCACAAAAAAGTAGATTAAGTAGATAAAGAAGGATTTTATGCAAACACGAAAATTTTTGTTTCTACAGTTGTTACAAAATGACATCAAAATGCACTAAACATGCACCCAAGAAATAACAGGGAAAAAAGTGTTTTATTTGAAGAATATCCTACAATCCAAATTACATAAAAAATGAGGCAAATTTTCTTAATTAATATTATCTCACTAGTTTACGTTCTTTAAAAGTATTCTGCAAACCTAGTTTCTAGAAAAAGAAAATAGCTAACAGAAGATTAGATGCTATACTAATTTTAAAATACTAAGTTACATTAAAATTATCGTAATTTCGGAAACATGATAAATAATAGAAATGTTCTAATGATAAATATAAGAGAAAAGTACTATTTGTAATTGGTCAATCTAAGGATTAAATATACTTGTAATATTGTATCAAGTTAAAAACTGCTTATTAAACATTTCTCAAAAAATATATAAAAGTAATCAATTCCATCTTGGTAGTAAAGCCTTGAAATATAGAAAAATAACTTTATAATAATATTCTATTTTGAAGTTTAAGAAATATACCACTATGAAACACACCATTTAAATGTAATATTAGACAGCTAAAGATATTTCATACAAATAGTATAACAATAAAATACTTAGTGGATAAAATTAACACAGAATAAGTTTATAAGTAATTAAAAAAAGCTTATTTACATTAAGTACATAAAAATTTGGAAAAAGATTGGAATTTATGCTGTATTTTGCTAGGAGTAAATCATTCAGGATTTGCAAATGATAATCCCACTGGTTCTTTAAGTTTTTATTTTTTTTTAAACTTTTATTCGTAACTCAAAAAATAATTGTTATAAAATATTCATAAATTAGTGTATTCATTGAAATTCTAACTAATTAAATCTAAAATATATTATTCAAGATAGTAAGATAACCAGTAACTAGACCCATGGAAAATGTTTTGAAACTACAAAATATTTATAAATAAGTTGTATGTTCAGCACACATTAATAAAAAAAAAATCTAAGATAAATTAAGTAATAAGAATAGTATTTTTCAAATTACAGCAATGATAAGCCATAAGTAAAATCAGCATAATTCAATTGAATACATGATTAAAGACGGTTTCATCATTTTGAAAACTTGAGTAACAGCATATAAATGTGAAGCACTGAACTTAGCAAACTCCAACAATCACATGCTAAAAGACAAGCTTTTCAATGATATAATGAAAATCTTTTAACAGGATTAAAGAATGATTAGAGTTATAGAAATTACATTTTGATATAATCTGATTCCTCTTTAAGATATGATTCCAAATTAAGTTTTACAAAAAATATCATGAATTATGCATAAGTGAAAAATCACATTTTCAATCACAATTTCATAAAACATTTTATGTTTATGGTACACTTAAGCAGCAGTTATTGTCTAATACATCACACAGTGTGCACATAGTTAATAAATGCTTGGCAGTTAGTAATTTTTAAAATAAATTTAAATACAAGTATAATTAATTTTTCCAAATACTTTGTAAATTTGATATTTAAAAAAAAATTTTTATACACAAAAAGGATAAAAAATTGATTCTTTTACTTTCATAAATCCAGTAAGAGTAGAAAGTCTATGATCTACAACATTGGGTTGAATAAAATATTCAAATAGGCAAGACTGTTTTTTTTCTTTGTTATTTACTCGCACAAGTGATTCAGGGGGCTCATTTAGAGCTTGTTGAAGAATTAACTCTGGATGACTGCAAAAACAAAAGTGAATAACATTTGTTTTAAAGCAGTAAATATCAAAAGTTTCTACTTACAAATAATTTTAAATACACAAATGAGATTGTCACAGCTAAAATTTTCAGTAGATTTTCAAAATACAAGAAAATAATTATAAATATTTATGTTAAAATTTATTTAACTATGTGTAACTATAAATGAAAATAAAACTGTATAGGTTTACAATAAAGTCTAAGCCGACCAATGACTGAGTGGTTAGTAGTCCTGATTCCTGAGCTGTGAGTTCAGGGTTCGAATCCTGGCTTGGGCATGGATATTACTTTCTCTCTCTGTATCTCCGTTCTTTCTTCTGAGATGATGTACGAATATGGTCCACCCTATAAACGCAGGTTTAAGGTAGTATGGCGTGGGTAATACTATTTGCCTCTATGACTTAGTTTACAGGTGTCCACTTTATAATGACAAATGAGTAGAAGTTTCCGGCCTTGTTGTGGTAAAGGGTTAGTCACCCAATGTCCTCCGTTAATAAAAAAAAACAATAATAAAGTCTATAAGTTTTAAGCAGCTCTTTCAATTGTAAAGCACACTGTCCAGTAGAATATACAATAACACTATTGTAATTGAAAAATAAGAAATTTATGAATTAAATTTTTTTAACCATTTATTTATGAATAGCAAAATTTTCAGACACAATTATGAGATAGATGAAGCTCGTTTCCAAAGAAAATTATAATCAAGACAATATATTTAAATTTAATAACAAAATCATAAGAAAATATGGGAGCTTTAAAATATTGCTGGTATTACTTTTTTAATTGAATTTGTTTAATATTTCAAAATATGCAAATAAAGAAATTTTCTGTAATATCGCAAAAAATCAAAATGCAAAAAAGAGGTACCAAATAATTATGCTTGAAGTCTAAGTTTTTTGTGTATATAACATTATTTATAAATATAATCAGTGTTTAAATTTTTAAGCAACAGGTAGGTATTGCTTTTACACATATACAAATATTTTATAGATAAACATAAGAATATAATATTTATTTCAATTTGGCAAAGAAAGGAAACTTGTAACCACAGTGACAAACAATGTTTCACAAATATATTAAGTCAAATATATTTAAAAATTTTAAGTCCTTCTACAATGAATTCAAAATAAGAGTAAGCTCGATGGCATAGTGGTAGCGTTTCGAGCCCTCAAGGTTTGATCCTCGGGTTGGGCAAGGTCGACACAGCTCTCCATTCCTTCAGTGGGCAAATAAACTGAATACCAGGTAAGCTTGGGAACTAAACACTGGGTTTTTGCCTTAGGCTGATCACCTAACCAGAACATATGCCATGCACCCTAGAGTTTTCAGTCAGGAAAATAGATAGAGACACTAAAGACCTTGGCCTACATCAGGAGGTTGTGCCACATGTTTAGAATAGGTTTCAGCAAGTTAAGAGAGGAGTTTTTATAAGATATTTTATTGAATACATAAAGATGGAAGTAAACAATAGCAGAGTTAAATAATACTTTTAGGAATGAACATATGTAAAATGAAAAGAACATATTTCTGTCAAATTTAATTCTGGTTTCTTCAATGTGTGTCTAAAGAACGGGCGAAATTTTATTATGTATGAATAAAAATATGTATAAAAATAATATATATGAATAAATAATTAATTTTTCATAAAAGAAATTAAATTTAATCAAAATAATACACATCAATATTTCGCAGCTGGTATATGCTAGTACATACCAGATTACTAATATTTTTTTATTATCTTAACATAAGATAAACAGATTTCCTGATGTTATGAAAAATTAAGACTAAGCATCTTCTGACATATGTAAAATCTCAATATTGATTGAAAGGTAGCTCCACCAGTTTATAATTTGTATTTGGGATAAGCGATGTTAGTAACTGATTCCAATAATTAAAACTGTAAAAACAGTTTCATGCTACATTTGAAAAATATGTTATTTTATTTTTTAATTGGGCTAAACAAGTATTATGTAAAATTCAAGAAAAACAATTCTCATTACAAAATGGATGATTAACAATGTTGAATATAGAAGTTGCACAAAACTCAAAGGCAGCTAATGAAGAAATTAAATGGTTCAAATGATATATAAACCATATTAGTCAAAATAATGCAACAATAAAATATTATCAATTAATATTTTCATTCAAGTATGAGGATATGATTAAATACTTTAATATAAGAAGCAACATTGATTTATATTATAATAGTTACATATAACACTCAAATTCCTTGAAGTATATTAAAATGTTTGAGTAATATACTTTCAGTCATAATTTACATATTATAAGTAAAATGAGCATTTACCAAGTGTTCAAAAGATGATAATTTATATTAAGAAAAATAATTTCACCTATTTGGATATCCCTCTTTCATCAGATGATTTGATTTAAAAAGTGCATAAAGATTAATATTGAAATAAATATACACTAGTAATATAAGCCATAATCTCATGAGATAGTAAGTGCAGTAATAATTGAATTTCATGTAAAAAAGATAATTTTCAAAAATAACACTTAACAATTTGATGTTAAAAATGAAAACAATTTGTATCACAAACGAAATATAAAAGGGTTTCTACAGTTAATATTAGATATATTAAACACAGATTATTTAATTGAAGACATTTACATTTAGTAATGAATACGTGTATCAAAGCAAAAATATTTATCTCAAAAGCATTAAAAAAGTGAATAATTTAATTAGTGGATATGCAACATATAGAATAATTAAAGGCAAACTGTACGTTCAGATTTTCATTTGGAAGAAAATAAAGTGGGTAGCAAAAGTTGATGCATCAAAATCAGTTTGTAATTGCAAAGAAAAATATAAACTATTACGAGAAAACCACTAGCAAACAGCCATTTTTAACAGTAAATTAGCAAAATTTTGATATTTGAAATAATACATTTCGCTTAACTTAATAAACACTCAGCAATAACGAAGTAAATTTCTGAATATTTTTTTACTTATAGCAATAGCTTATTAACTTAGCTTACACTAATAACTTATTTATAAAGTGCATTAAGAAAGTAGCATAGTACAAACAGTAAAAACTGAAGTTTACAAATTGACACAATAATGACCAACGAGATAATAAAGTGCATTGCAAGAAAAGTTTTAAAGAACCATTATGAAGAACTGTAACTTTTCTATTAATTTACTTTTATATCAATGAATAATGCATTCGATTTGTTCCTTTTTTATAGTGTATTTTAGAATTTAGCACATTCCACAGGAAATATTGTTTCAAAAGTTTAAAAACAATGGTATTAGTATATTAATACAATTTCATTAATTTTGTTTATATTAGGAATTTGCATATTATAATGATTTATGATAGTAATTAAAAAATCAATATCAGAGAAAAAGTTATGAATTATTCTTATTTTCAAAATCATAAGTTATTTCATGAAACTTGTATACAGAACTTCAGGAACAGATTAAACATTTCTATTGAGTATGAATTCACAGCAAATTAATTATTTTTGGATCAAATTATATTTCAGAGAACTTTTTCTTTATAAAATATCAGTTTCATAGAAATGGTACCAGTTTCATTAAAATGCAAAGGAATTATCTTGAAGTTAATATTGCTTTAGAATTTTTCATTGCAGGGGATGAAGGAAATTGCAATGTGAAATTTTCAATGGATGTTATCTATTGGAAAAAAGATAAGCCATGGATTTTTAAATAACAGGATTTTAAATTTTTTAATTAAAATATGACAATTCCCATTTATGACTAAATGAGAAGGAAACTTTAGAAATTGAATCAATGAATAAATGATGTTTAAATTCCCATAAAATTATAACGAATAAAACCACAATAACAAATGCATTTGAATAAATCACTGTTTAGTAACTTATAACATAAATTATAAGTAATGGTTTATGATAAATATGTAGCACGTAAATTGGGAAGAAAGTTTACTTTTCAATATTGAGGGAGTTAAAGTTACATCATTTTTGTGTACATAGTCATTACACACATTACTATCTAATTATAATCAGTTTAACATTTCACATGAAAATGAATAAAGTTTCCCAAATAATTTATTTTATATGTGCAAAAATGAAAAAAGTTCATATTCCTCCTTAAGTATTTGAGTAGAAAACAGAAACTATAAGCATAATAACAAAACTTATGGTATATATACAGTGAAAAATATTCCCATGCATGAACAGAAACTTATGTACCAAATACAAATTTATACTAGAATTCACAATTGATACAGCTAATTATTTCTTATGCAATTAAAAATGGTAAATTATATTGATAATTTTAATACTGTAAAAAAAACATTTAACAGAATGCATAGTCTTTCAAAGAGTATCTGTTGAAACAAAATGTGAATTGTAGGATATAAAAAATACAATTATTTTTTAAATAATTTATAGACATAAAAATATTGTTTATTTTTCACAGAATTAATCAATGAGATTAATCTGTTTACATTATTATGTTTCATCATTTATAACCATTGAAAGATATGGCCAAAACATAAATGTTCATTAAAAATTACATAGTATTAGAAAAATATTTGATTATCTGAATGAAAAGTTTTGAAAATATTAATTGAATAATAAAATAATTGAATTGCTTAAGCAATAATATTTGTATAGAGTAGCGATTCTCACCCTGTGGGGCGCACCCCTAAGGGTATGTGAGCACACCGAAAGGGTAGGCGCGAACATAACCAAGAGAAAACATTAATTAAAAACTTGATTTACTGACTACAAGGAAAGCACACACATACAAAACAAAACACATTTTTACATAATATTTAATACTTAAGCTATTAAATTGAAACAATTTACTAAATAAATGCTTATTTTCTTAGGTAATTTAATAAGTTTTGATCAAGAAATTAACTAAAATTTAGTCAACTAAAAAAGAATTTAATATTTCATTCGGCCTGTCTTGTAGAGCAAAGTTTTTAAAGCAAAATTTAATTGAGAGAGTGTCTATTCCTAATAATAAACTTTCATTTGAAAAACTTTGATCTGCAAGATAAGCCCAAGGAAATATTAGATTCATTTTAAAAGAAAAAGACTAATTTTTCTATATTTAGCTAAAATCTGTACTTTGTCTACTAAAAAGCCACTGCAAAAAATCCAGCTTCACAAAAGTGGGATGTTGAAAATGATAATACAGAGTGAAATGCACTTGTTTTTAGTGCAAAAAACTCATCATGTACTCCTGCCTATTATTCAAAGAGGTATATATTACTAAATTGTTTTTTGTTTCAGTACTGGTAAGCCCAAAATTTAAGTATTCTTGAGACAATTTTCTTGATTATATTTTTGGAACGACGTTCGTCTGGGTACTTCTTGATGTTTAACTATCATCTAATTCTTGCTTAAGCTCACTTAAAAATTCAGCAATTTCTCAATAAAGCTTCTGCCATGAATATTTAATACAGTGAACTGCAATTAACACAAAAACATATAACATAGACATTCAGATAGATTCGATAGCGATAAAAAGACCGACTTCAATGAGACTGCTAGGAATTGAAACTGGCGTTATTGAACATTCCTCTCCCCATGGGAAAACACATGGTCACATCTGAGAATTCTTGAGACAAATCAGAATTTCTTTCAAAACCACAAGAATATCTGACATGGTGGACAAGAGAAGAATCAGGTGCAAAAAGTCACCAGATTTTTGTTTTGTCAATGCTGAGAATCTGTGTTACCAAATATCAAAAAATTCAGAATTCTTGGTAATTTGTAAGGTTTAAAGTTAAAGTCATAGTGTATATTTAGCGTCAAACCATGCAAAATTATTATTGTACACATTATATTATATACAGGGAGATTAAAAATATGATTGAAAATTGGGACGCGAATACTAAAAGGTTGAGAAACGCTAGTAAAGACCATATTTCCTCTACATTTAATGATGTCTAAACTGTTAATTTTGAAAATAAAATACTTGTCTTTAAAATTACCTTTAAAAACTTTTATTAAACATTTCAGAACAACTTTCTCTATATGCTTAATTTACTACTGATAAAATGTTAGTAAGCATTAATGATTAATACTAAAATTCATGATAAATAAATAATGGCTGTGTATGAAGAAATTTTGAGTCACAGATAAAATTATAAACTTACAATGTTAATTAATTAAACTACTTACCTTTGAAGAATATGTATATTACGTGATATAAAATTATTAAAAGATTTCAAGGCAGATACATCAATATCTTTGAGTTCATTGCTTCCTTGATAACTTTTTTCTATTAAATAGGTATAATATTTTAAAAGGAGATCATCAGTTTTAAGTTTGAAAACCACTTTCAAAAATTCCAGGTTGCACATCAAATAACAAAGTTCCTTAAAACATTTTCCATGAAACAGATGGTACAGTAATGCTCTAAAAGCTGGTCTAGAATATATCTTATAAACTTCTTTCATTTCAGGATCACATATATTGTAGTAGTAAGCTGAAAAATTATTATTGATAGAAAAAAATGACAAGTGTTTACATCAAAAATACTATTAAAAATATAAAATATAATACAGAAAAATAAAGGATTACAAACATGTAGCTACATCTTTAAAAAAATGAGCAGATTGAAGCTATCAGCATAATTTGAGGAAACAATTTGAATAAAAGACATCAGAATCATATAATCACTATGGAAAGCAACTATATATTAATAAGATTTCATAAAAATTTGTGCTAACTATAATATTTTATAAGTTAAAATAAAATAAAACTGGATCATAAATAAATGTTTCCTCTATAAAATATAAGTAAATATTGTTTTTAATTAGGAATTTTATTTTATTTTTTTTATAAAGCATACTAAATGAGTTTTTCTAACAGAACAAAGAGATCAGAGGGTAAAAAAAATAGTTTAAAAATTTAATTAATTTAATTAATTTTTCTATTTTACGAATTTTCAACTTTAAGAAAAATTTTAGAAGTTCCTACATGCTAGTAAAATGAGGGCTTTCAGTATATCAAATTTACTGAAAACTGTAAAAAGCTGCAATGTTGTATTTATTAACTGGATACCTTTTCAAAATTAACTAAATAAAACATTTTTTCCACTGGCATGAAATCCTTTTTCA
Source organism: Latrodectus elegans (assembly GCA_030067965.1). Classification (NCBI taxonomy): domain Eukaryota; kingdom Metazoa; phylum Arthropoda; class Arachnida; order Araneae; family Theridiidae; genus Latrodectus; species Latrodectus elegans. The sequence continues at coordinate 47,237,610 of CM057809.1, forward strand.
ATACTTCATACTTTGAATGATTGTATCCCTTATGATTCCCCCCATTTGTCCTTCCAGAACTAGCACAAGACTTGTCAGGAGCCATTTTCAAAGAAGGCGAGTGGACAAGATTGAAGACAAAAATAAATAAAGAAGACAAGAAAAGAAAGAGTTCAAGATTAGAGATAAATAAAATGCAGAGGTAAGTTGATGTTAACTATAATACTACTATTCTTTAAAATACTAATATATCATTTAATGCAGGTTTGCTAATTTTTGCATAAACATTTTAACTGATCGCATTTGATACGCCTACATTAAATGGCTTTATATTTTTCTAAATTTGAATGACTTTCTATAATTATTCTTGATATTTAATAATAATAAAGTTAAACCTATTTACATTCAACAATTCTTAAACTGATAATATAACAATTTCACTATGTGATTATCAGAAAATTAGAATAAAAGTTAGTTGGCTTTTTGCTTGTTAGAAAGCTTAATAGATATTATAAACTGATTTTCAATTTAAAAAGATTATGATACAAGACCACTAAAATATTTAAGATAAACTTCTTTATTTTATTAGTTCATTCAGAATTTTGCATTGTTATCAAAAAATAAAAGATGATTCTACATGCAGAAAATGTAAAGTAAAATACTTTTAAAATTTTACATTTTTAAAATTTAAAATTTATTTATTTTCAAATTTTAAAAATTATTAAAGCTGACCTACCTGCTAATAAAAGGTGCATGTTTTTCTCAAAGAGATTTGAATTTTTATTTAAATAATATTTCTTCACAGCTTTTTCAATTTCAGTCTCCATCAAATTTAAATTGTTAGATCTTTAATATAAAATTTATATTAGAATATATAAATAAGCTTTCCTTTTGATCAAACATTCAAATGCTTACAATGTAACATATTAGCAGACCAAATTTATCATACATATTTACAAAATACTTTAATCACTAAAAAGTTTTCTAAATATTTCTGTAACCATAACAAAGATTTAATTTTTAAATATATAAAGTTATTTGAAAAAAGAAATTTTGAAAATAATCAGTGCATGTTAATATTAGTAAAATGTAAGACAATTAACACACACACACACACACACACAACATTAAGTATTAATATATGCAAAAAAGAAACTACTTATACAAAGAAATTGTTTTCACTATAAACCATTTTTAGATAATCAAAAAATGGTTCTATACATTCTAACATTTAAAATTTTAGAGTACACAGGTAAAAAAATCCTCCAAACATGAAATTTATAGAGGAAACTGCTTCTTATTTTATCACTTAAAATTTTACTTGCTAGTAATAATAGATTTAAGATTAAAGAAATTCAAGATGATTTAAAAAAATTCACATAAAAAAAGGCTTTAAATAAAAAAAGATTTAGGACATCTAGCTAAAATATAAACATTAACAAATAGGATTCTGGAATATGAAGCCTCTTTTAGATTTGGGGTAAGGGAAACAGAATTTGTTATTTCAAAATTTAAGCACAGAATTGAGAAAGTTTTGATAATTAGCATGCGAAATATTTATTTTCTTACATCAGCAATCAAAACCTACACTCTTAAAAAGAAAATTGAATAAAATAAATATATTGAGCTTTTAATTTATTAAGCTTCAGTCAATAATAATTTAAAAGAAAGTGATAAAACTTGGTTGTTACACAACAGCAAAATGCTTTTAGCTTTTTCTAAAAGTCCTCCTTGAGCAGTTTTTAATGATACCATTTTTCAAGATTACAATGCACATCCAAGAAACCAAAGAAATAGTGTCTCACCATGGTGCTTGATATTTGAATTAAGCTACATTATTCAACAATTATATCTTAAAATAATTTATTTCATTATAGTGCTGAACAAAATAAGTATTTCCAAAAATATTTATCATGATATGACAAAATGAAAAGCAAATGTTTTTTTAAAACAAATATTACTAATAATTCTACACAGCTATAGATTATATTATAATAAATTAAAAAAAAAAAAAAAAAAAAAAAAAAGAATGCTTTTATTCAACCAAAAACTATCAATGAAAGTGATCATTATATTATTTTTAAGCTATCTTACTGATTATGTTACATTAATTCAGAGCAAAGTACATAACATAGCTTTTCATTTACATAAAAATTATGTGAATATTTATGCAGATTTTGGATACTTCTAATGACTCATAAATATGAGTGGTGTCAAATACTCAGCTTACTATAGCATTTTAAACGAGGGCAGTTATAAAAACTTAATATAGGACAAATACTGTATATTGATATACAAAATATATTACTAAATAACAATGTGAAGATCATAATACATATATCATAAATAGTTCTTGAGCTTACAGTGTATAGTTCCTTGCTAGCCAATAAGTATTTGGAGGTTATAGGTGATTTATAAACTCTATATTTAAATTATATAAAATAGTAGTTCACCACAAGAAATATAATTACATTAAAATATACAAAATAATGATTTCAAAAGTAAATAAGCAAACATTGCAGTTTTTAGGTGACTCTATATAAAATGAGATTTAGAAAAAAGCACAAATTAACTAATTTACAAAAGTATACACAGGGTTGTGTAAAAATCATTTAAATCTTAATAATTTGTTACAAAGCTTTATCACTATAAATGTAAAATCCCTTTTTAAAAATAAGCCAGTATGACAGAAGCAAACAAAAGAAAATTATAGTACAGGAATTCAAAATTATAATAGAATGCAAATATAGAATGAATACACAAACAGACATACCTGATATATCCAAAAGTAAATGTACAAATCAAATGAAAAAGAGAATAGAAAGATATTTGGGGAATCAAATCATCATTTTGGAGATTCTTTATTTTCTTTACTGTTTCTTCAAATGACAAATATGTATCACTTTTGCTGTTGTTCAGTGATGTAATACTTAACAGTAAATGTAAATCTCTATCTTCTAATCCTAAAAATACAATAAAAGTCAATGTAACTTGCTGTAGTACATATAGATGTATACTTTAGTCTAAATTTGTGAAACAGCTTTTAGATTTCATATAATCTAACATTTATAAGCTACTTTATTCATATTACACCTTAAATTTAGAATTCATGGAAAAACTTTTAGGTTATCCTTTCTAAATATATATATTTATGAAAGAGTGTGTTATATTGAAAGTGTATTAAACCTATTCATTTCAATTTCTATAGAGCACTTAAAAAAGCAAATCAACTTTTTAAAAAAAAATTCTTATATTGAGCAATAAAATTATTTTCAATGAATTTTTGATGGCCAAGCTCTTACACAAACATTTATTAATAAAAAATAATGTTTAAATAAAAATCTTACACAATATTTGGGAAAAATTCATAGCTTTTAAGCAATTTTTAGAAGTAGGAATTGTCAAAAATGTTAACTTTTCATAAACAGTACATTCCTACAACTTATGGAAGGTCATTTCATCAGAATTGTCAGAAATTTTAATTTGAATTCACTATTAATGTGATCTTCTAAATATTGCAGATACAAAGCAAATTTAAAATATATTGATCAAATTTCTGTACCTTCTTTAGCAATACACAATAAAGTAAATGCAGCTTGAATTAGAGAAGAAGTATATTCGTTTTCCATTTGTATTATTATTTCTTGGAAAAGAAGAGGCATAGAAGTCGGTATATTTTGAAGCATAGTAGTAAACTAAAATCAGAATTTAGTATAAATGAAAGCATATGTAGTTGCAATAACAAATATTTAATCAGTCAATATAATATAATATAAAAATAATGAAATTACATTTTCAAAAGAAGCATATGTTCGCAGATAATCACAAACCAGTCTTAAATACAATGGTATACCACTGTCTTTCTTTGTAACTATGTGTAGCATTTGATTGTTAAAAGAGCTTTCATCCAACGTTTTACCAAAACGATTAAGATAATGTCTGATAATAGTTTCACGATCTGATTGTGGTAAATTAGTAAGATTTTCAATGTAAACAGCATTTCTATATTGTTGTCTCTCAGAGAGCATCTTAAAAACAGGAGAAGAGTATGAAGCAGAAACAATGAGCCTTAAATTCTGCAAAAGCAAGTAAAAAAATTAATATTTTCAAGAATATATTATTAAAAATAAAAATAATATATATTTATGTATATATTGATTTTTAGTTTTCAAACATAAATTATAAGAAATGATAAAATGGCTTTATAAAGGCAAGATATTCAAAAATTGTAATTCTTATATTTTTTGTGTAACAACTCAAGCAAAATATGAAACACGGAAATATAGTGAGATATTTAATAATTTTTTAAAAACATTAAAAAATTCATCGAAGAATATATAGCTTAACTTTTCAATATGAACATCAATAACATTTAAATAAGCATTAATTACAATAATTAACAACATTTGTGAAAGTTGATGCAATGCAATAGTTAACATTGTGTCACAAGATATTATTCAAATAATATTTATATCACTTTGGGCATGTGTGTGTGTATAAATGTATATATACTACGTATTATATATAGATTTATGGAAGATAAGTAGTCAAAATATAAAACAATTAATAAAAGGAAAAGTATAGAATTCCAAAAATTATGTAAACTTTAATAACATTTCTTGTAAAATTAACGTTAAAATAATCAAGAACTTCACATACAACTGAATTCATGATTAATTGCACAGAAAAAAATGAATCCTTTAGTTCAGTAAACAACTAGTGCATGGATGTTTAATTTTACAGTAGGACACAAACATATATAGATGTATGGAAGATATTTGGTCAATATATAAAAAATTAATAAAAGGAAAAGTTTAAAATTTAAAAAACTAAACAAAATACAAGAACATTACTGGTAAAATTAACAAGTGAATTCATGACTAATTACACAGAAAAAAAATCCTCCTTAGTTCATTTGACTAGTGTATGGATGGTTTAATATTGCAGTAGGACATGTAACGACATAAAATAAACATGGTCAAAAAATGATCGAGACTTTATCAGCATGAAATTTTAATTTCAGAGCAGAAAATATGAGAAAAATTGACATTTACTAAATGATCAAAAATTTTATTTTATGCTAGTTAAAATATCTTAAATTATCTGAAAATTGGACACACAAACACGTTAAAAGAGATTATTCTATTTTAGATCAAAATTTTTGTAAAAATTATACATCATTTTCAAGAAAAAAACAGTTATTTATAAATAAACAAAAAATGTAAAAAAATAACATTACATCAGGCAAGACAAGAGGTAACCAATCCAAAGTTTGAGCATCTGTTTCTAGATGATCAAGGCCATCAAGAACTAAAACTAATTTCCCATTTCCACTTTTAGAAGCTTCTTGTAGAATATCAGGAAAGTTATTTTTAATATCACTGTAAAATAATGAAAATAATAAAGGACAATACTGGAATGAAATAGTATATTTAATTATTTATAAATAGATTCTTACATAGGAGATTTTGGAAACACTACAGATACCGGTAATTTTCTTTCAAATGATTCTGCAATAAATTGCAACATATAATTTAGATCAGTTGATTTTGGAGTTAATCCAATGAAAAACTTTATGATGATAAAATCTTTTAATTTCTCCAATAAATTTACCTGAAAATACACAAAAATAAATTACAGTATTATCTTATATCATACAACCATACATGTAGAAAGAGGATTTTAATGTCATTCTTACAACTTTAAAACAATCAGAATATAAGAGTAGCTGGAAATAAAAATTGAAATTTTTTTCATAATTTGAATAAAAAATATAATAGATAATAGGGCGAGATGTGTAAATATATACATACACATACATATGTAAATTTACGGTATTTTTCGAAAAAATCAAAGATCATCGCAAACTTTACACTTGAAGAAAATGTCGAAAAATTTTAAATTTCACTGAAAACTGCACTAAGTTTATGGACCATGAGATTCCCGGACAAAAAAAATCTTGATTTATGTTTCATGATATATGGAAAATCAATTAATAACTATGCTTGAAATGAATATATAATTCAACAGATAGGATAGATGGAAAACACTGAATAAAAGCATATCTTATATTTAAATTTTATCACTAAAATAGCTCCACATGAACACATAATACTTACACCATTTTTTAAAGAATATTGAAACAACAAAGTATTAAACAAAATTAAAAAATAAGATTTTAAAAAATAAAATTTTAATAACAAAAATAACTACAACTATATCACATGGAGTTTTTAAAATCCAATAATTCAAACATCCAAATAAAAAGACATAGCAAATCCTGATCTAAATTAAAATCTAAATAGTGCAAGGGAGCCAACTCATCACATGCAACTTCTTGTTGAATAATCTCTTTATTAGGGCCAAAAATTGCAGCATTCTTAAGTCCTGATAATACTTATGACTTTTGCACCAATTATCATGTACATACACCAGAACTTTCAAGGCCAAACATATAATGAATATTTCATAACATTATATCAAAGATTTTAAGTTCTTACCTTTATTATATATTGCATTATAAAACTTTTTGAAGCAGTACTTTGTAACAGTAAAATGAGATTGTAGGAACCTTAGTAACAGTAAGAGGAGTTTTTTCAACCATTGAAGAAGTTCTATCACCTTACCTTATAGTTGGTAATTAGGTAAGATGATACAATTTCTTCAATGATTTGAAAAAATAAAATATGTTAGTTTTGTAAACACTTTTATAAATTTGATATTTTTACTTTAATAGTTTGCTATAAGAGAATTTAAATTTCTTCTGCAGATTTAAGGATGGGAAGTTCAGAAAGAAATCATTACTATGAACTGAAATATATTGTATTATACTTAAGAGAATTCATTAATCAAATAGCCCACTAACCGAAGCAAAGTTAAAAAATGTCAGCTATAATGTTCAAATTTATGGGAAGTAAAATGTTTATTGTTGAAGAAGATATGTAACTACGTTTTCTTCTATATAAACATCTTTTGCATGAATATTTATTGGGATGCATGCTTGGAAGTTTTATAATTTCCTCTTTAGTGACAAGTAAATGAATATGGCACAGCATCTACAAAAAGAAGTTATCTTGCAGAAGCCATATACCTTATATCAAAAAAGAAATTTTTTAAATTCAAATAAACAAAAGGCAGTTTCTTAAAACAAAAATGATATTTATCCTAATGTAAATTCACCTTAAAGTCAGCAGATTCATCACAAATAAAAATGCTTAACTAATGCACTTTGAATATCTGATGACTCGAAGAAAGTTAAATCATATTTCTTTTAGATTAGATTCAGTTATTGAACTGAATTACAATTTTTTAAAGTAAAACAATTTTTTTTTAAAAATAAATGTTTAAAGTTAACAACAAAGTAAACAAAAGTTCATAATTTTTATATATAACAATAGTAGTAATTAAATGTGATTCAATAAAATATAACGAAATTAAGTCTCATAAATACTTCACAGCAAATTTTCCTTCAAATTTGAAACAAAAATTATTGATAGAAGTCACCATTCTTCATATCATAAGAAAAGAGGAAACTCACATTTCATAACAATTATGGATAAAGATTTTGGCAAGCATATTCACAGTAAAGAGAACAAATTGCAGAGATTTTCAACATATAATTCATTTTCTTAATCTTAAATAGTACTTTAGTTGCAGTCTATTAAATATGTGGCAGCACTAAAAAAGTTAAAATTTACTTTTCACCGTGAGGTAACAAAGCTTCTTAGATTTTGTTTCTAAAAAAATAAAGTATTATTTTATTCTTTTGCTCATAAATAGAGTCGATTTATTTACCTGCTTTTGCAAACATAAAAAATTATTGCCAATATTATCATGTGCCCCTCACTGGGAACTCTGACAGTCTTTAACATTTTCTTTGGTTTGGTTTGTTTGTCACTCAATGGTCATTTTTTGTACACGAGGGCTAATTAGACCGGGACCTACGTGAACATTTTCTTCGAGTAAGACTTGGGAAAGAATCATCATTATTATGGAAGGCCAAGTTGCTGAAAATAAAAACGGCGACGGGTAAGTAAGTCAGCTTATCATTTGTAAATAAATGGAACATAATTCCATCAAGCCATCGCCTTTCTGGGCTGACACTTCGAAGCTATGGTTTGAACATCTGGAGGCGCAATTCCAAAATAGTAATGTAAAAAATGAACAAACGAAGTAGAACATAGTAGTAATCGTACTGGATTAAAAAGTGCTGAATGTTAGTGACATTATTTTAGAACCAGCAAAAAATGAATCATACACAACCTGAAAGAAGCTCTTTCGACACGATTATCGAATTCAGAAGCGACTCAAAAAGATTTTCAGTGAACTGGAACTTGGCGATAAACGACCAAGTGGACTACTGGGGGAAATGCTGTAATTGGCTAGTAGTAAGTTAACTGATGATATTCTAAAACCTCTCTGGTTATAGTACCTGTCAACACAAGCACAAGCGATTTTGTCAGTAAGCTCTCAGAATCTTTGGTGAAATTGGCAGAAATAGCCGACAAAATTGACGAAACCTTCACTTTCAAGGGCATTGAAACTATATCTCCTTTTAGTAGTGGGAAAAAGGTCGATGAAGAGACACAGGATTTGCAAACTTTGATGTATAGAATACAAGAGCTTACCAAAGTACACAGTCTGCGTGAATCGCGTGATAGGATAAGGAATCACAAAGAAAGACGCAGATGTAGCAGCAGAAATCGAGACACGGAACATGGTATATGTTGTCATCATTTGCGTTTTGGGTGAAGATTCACAAAGTGTACTAAACCGTGTAAGTTTGATGTAGATGAGCAGGAAAACTAAGAGGTTCATCATTGGCGATGAATGACGATGTGAGGCAAAGTTCAAGTCGCCTCATCAAGTTTGATCGCACTAGTAAAACACGACATTGGCGCTGATATTTCGGTTTTGCCGCTTCTATCAAAGATAAACTGTGGCCTGACAAGAACTTTTCTTTATATGTAGCTAACGGCTCTCGCTTAAATAATTATGGATCGTGGCGTCTTTCTGTGAATCTAGAATTTCGACGTCAGTTTCTTTGTAATTTTATCATTGATGTCTCAAAACTAATAATAGGAGCAGATTTTCTCAATGAATTCGGATGTTAAACGCAAGAAGTTGATTGATCCTGTAACGTCATTAAAGTCTTTCGCCAAAAAAGATAATTTCCACCAACTATTCTGACGACTGTATCTTCTACGGATCCAAAAATCTCCGCTTTTCTCAAATTTTATTGATATCACCAAAAGAACGTTTGGGAATGATAGACGTTAAACACCATGTGGCACACCATATAATAACTACTGGTCCACCGGATGTTTCAAATTCTAGGACGTTGTCAGCAGAAAAGATGAAAATTGCTCGGAAAGAATGTGAATTCATGATGCAATAAGAAATTTGTAAGCCATCGAAGAGCAATAGCGCCAGTCCACTGCACCCAGTTCCCAAGAAGAACCATAGGTGGAGTGCTTGTGGCGATTACAGAGGCTTGAATGTCATTAATAAACTAGACAATTATACTCTAATATACAGGATTTTACTAGGCAGCTGCATGGATGCACATTATTTTCCACCCTTGACCTCATCAAAGCATACAACCAGATTTCAATCGAATCTAGTGGTATTAAGAAGAGAGCAATTTACACATACTTTGGGCTCTACGAGTTTCCACCAATGAGTTTTGGGTTTCGCAACGCTGCTCAAACATTCCAAAGGTTCATACATTCGGTACTGGAAGGCATACAGTTCTTCTTTGCTTACCTCGATGATCTGAATGATCTTTTCTCGAAATCTTCGCATGTTTCTGCTGTCCAAACTATCTTTGACTTACCATTTATCTTTTTACCTTCCAGAAAGTCACGTAAGATTGCTTGGTTTTCTGCTGCCTTAGGAATGAACCTGTAATAGAAGTTAAGTATGCCTAGGTATTTTTTCAGGTTCTTGAATGTTTCAGGCTTTTTGTATTTTGCAATAATTTTAAATGCGCTCTTCTGTTGGTGCTATAACTTGCTGAGTCACATGATGCCCTATGAAGTTGGTTTCTGACTTCATAAATTGATATTTGTCAACATTTATTACTAAACCTGTAGCTAGCAATCAAAGGAAAATTTGTTCTCAGATAAGCAATATGCTCTTCCTCGTTCACTGAAGCACTAAAAAAGTTGAAATTTAATTTTTACCGTGTGAAAACAAAACTAAGATTTTGTTTCTGAAAAATAAAGTATAATTCTATTTTTGTGCTCATAAATAAAGTTGGCTAATTTACTTGCTTTTGCAAATAATATAAAAAATTATTGCCAATATGCTCACACCCTACAAACATAAGAAAGAAACTGATGATTTTTTGCTGGAATAACAATAAAGTAATTTATTGTCAGTTAAAATAGTACCCAAAACTATGGTCTTAGGAAACAAAGCTATTTAATGTGTCTGATAGATTAATGGGATGGTTTTCTTTATTAGTTTATTGCTGCAACTATTGTAATTAAAATTTATATTTATAAACCTTGATGATAAAATAGCAAGAAAACATTCAGTCTTGATCTAAATTATATCCAAAACGATGTTGTATTATGTATTACAAAGATCATTTACAAAAAATTAAGGACTGAAAAAGAAAATTTCAACTTTTCTGAAACAGTCATGTAACATTGTTCATTTTAATTAATACATTTTCAAATTCTCATAGTATTTTTTACTTAAAATATTTAGATCTCAAAGAAGAGTTTAAAAATAAGTGGAATATTTTGCCTATGAGGTATCTGAATTATAGTGATAGCCTAGTTTATAAATTGTTAGTTTTCTAAAAATTTTAAACTTTTATACTTCATGGAACATAAAAATTTTTTTTATCTTCATTATTTCCTCCAGTATTATGCCCATAATAACTAATATAAACTTGAGCTAAAAATCGTAATAAAAAATCCATAAATTGATGCTTAATTTTTTTAAAAGTGATTTGTTATTGCAAGTTTAGAGACAAAAATGTATAACAGATATAATTATTGAAAATACAGAAAAATAAAAATTATTTTAACCATTAAAATCATATTGGCTTACTACAAATGTTGTCTTTCCAGCACCATTAGCTCCAGAAATAAGAAACATGCCCTGTCCTTTTAAAAATTCCTTTAGAAAATGATCTACTAATCTACTCCTTTCACCCAGAAAGCAATCAAAATTATTTATTATGGTTTGCTGATAATTCTCTTCTTCTTTGATACCATCATGATATGGGTCCTGGAAATTAAACATTTATATGTATATACACATACATAAAAGAAAAATAATCACAATACATTACCAAGTGCTTCACAGATTTAACCATTCCATTTCTCTGTTAAATTAAAATCATAAAAATAAATAAGTGAAAGCATATTCAAAGTAGTAGTTTGAATGCTTTAAAAATTACTTTAGAAATGATATGTAATATTAACTAAACTTCTTAGAATTCATGAAACCAAACAGTTTTAATTAACAAAATTCTATTTAAAACGTTCAAATTCACGAAAAATTTGTTGACTAAAATAAAATATTCTATAGTCATAGAATTTAACTTATTCTGCAACGAAAGCATATAAAACTTTTTATACCTTAAATTTACTATTTGGAATAAACTATTCCATATCTATTAATCCTTTTACCAAAAATGATGTCATAAACTAAGACCAATAAAGCATTTTTGTTATACTACAAAATTACTTTTAACTTCTTAAAAAAGAGTGATAGAATTATTTATGTGAGATCTATTGGATTGTTTTAATAAATATTTATTGAAATTTAGTAAATAGATGACAAACATTGACAAATAAAAATAGCAACAAAATTGTAGTAAGAATTAATTTTATGATTAGTTTCAATTATTGTTCACAATTATTCGAGACCATTAATAAAAGCAATAAATTTTCACTAGTTAAAACATTGTTTAAATTATTGAAAATTTATTCCTTACATTTATACCAACAATAGAATAGAAATATAACACTATTATTGAAATATCATTAGCTTATAATAAAAAGTGTTACTTTTTTTTGCACTTGATTAATTGATTGCCATAGATCTTCTAAAACAGTTTTACCAAAGGAATCCAAACCGGATAATATAGGTTTTCCCTTAAATATACCAGCAAAATGACAAGAATAGCTAGAAGGAAAAAATTGCTGTACATAAATAAATGTGATTCAATTATAGCATAATATCAGAAATGTTTTTTTTATCTATTTATCAGATACAACTATTTTTTCCCACTACAATATTGAGGAATGTTAATGGTGGTAATTTAAATTTTTTTTGAATGAATCATTAAATGTAAAACTAACACATTTAAGATTACATTATCCTTTCATATTACAAAACTGTACATTAAAAACAATGATAAGGAGCACAATTGTAAAATTTATGCAATTTAAGAATAATTAATAAGAATAATTAATTACATTTACTGAAAAAATAACTAGCTGCTTACTTTTAAATGATTATCTATCTATCTATCTATCTATATATATATATATATATAAATTTTTAACTACAGACAAGTAAGTGTTTTTTAATTCAATATGTAATTTAAATACATCAAACTATATATTTAAATAATGTAAATTAAAACAAATTAATATATTTTAGATATGAAAACTATGTATGTAGTAAAACAACCATGTAAATTCATATACAATATGTAATATAGTGATACATTTGGCTTCAAACTTCTAAATATAGTATAAAACATTTTGTTGTAAAATTACTAGCATACTTTTCAAGAACTTTAGCCCCACTTGAGCGAATTTTTAATTTTAACTCCTCTACTTTATGCTTGGATTCATTATTTTCAGATGTGAAATGTTCTTTCCATTTTTCTGGTACTTCACTAAAAAATAAAATATTTGAATTGAATGTTAAAGATATTTATTGTAATTATGATAAAAAAATCTTACTTTTTCTGAAATATATTAAATGCATTTTATCAGCATATTTATGATTTTGGAAATAAAATTTTCTTAAACCAAAAATCAAATTAAAAAATCTACAAATATTAGCAATGGTTAAGAAATTTAACCATTAAACTAATTTTAAGGTACTTTTTAAAATATATTACATTTCATTGTATGTTTTAAAATGAGCAAAAAATAAAATAACAAATGATAAACTAATAAGAATGTCGACTAAAACATTGAGGTTAGACAAGCGAATAATAAATATTTTTGAAATACTGCATTATATATAAATGCATATATATGTATGAAAAATTATTGGAAATTAAAATTTATAAAATGAACATAATTTCTTTTGAAAGTATAGAAAAGAACTACAAAAAGAAATATATATATTATCTTTATTCATTATTTCATCATTCAATATTAAATGATATTCTAAAATGTTTAGCAACTGTACTGGGACAAAGAATGTGTGAAAAACAATTAAAAAAAACTCTAGTTACTTTACACTATTAATATAATGTACATAAAAAGTGATAAAATTGTAAAATTATTAAATATTTTTTTTTCTATGAGCATAATTAAATAATCTTGCAAAAAAAAAAATTACCTCAAAAAGTTGTTACTTCGAAAGTAGAAAAATCCTTTCTTTTTTTGTAATTTTTCCTCTCTTAAAATCCCGGCATACATTTCTAGTTCAGTAATCGACAATCCTTCAGGGTAATCCTTTATCCACTGTAGTTCAGTAGAGTCTGGAATTCCAAAATTGTATATGGTACCATACCGCTCTCCTAGTATGCCAATAAATAGATCTGACTTCTCAGCTTCAAGAAGACACAGTTCAGCAGCACTACAGTAAGAAATAATAATATCAACATATAATTCTTCTGAAAAATACACAACAGATGAAATTCTCAGCATTGAAATGTAAATAAAATAATTTTTTAAATGAAAAGCAATGATTAAGATTTAGGTTTTGAGTACATAAGGGAAGATATAGGTTGAATTTGTATAATTTGCAAAAGTTAAAATTAGGAGCAACATTTTAAAAAATTGCCAAGACGAAAAATTTCAAATTAAAAAATTTATTGAACATTTTTATGCAATTTTACAATGTAATTAACTTGTAAAATAAATTAATATTTTTCAAAAAATATAATTTTTTTGTTGAGATGAATTAATTTCCTTTCTACAACTATATATTTTAACATTCGAGTCAAAAATTGATTATTTTTATCCTACATTTTATTGTGCACGAATAATTTAAATTAATGTCTGGAATAAGGGATTGCAATGTGAAAGAGCTATTTGACTTAAAAACAATTTCATTTTCTTTAAGCACAGTAAAATTTTGATATGTTTTCTCTTTTGCAGAAGTTTGGTAATTTTTAAATCAATCATGATTATTCCTTACAAATTTTGACAACACAAATACAGGATTGTGCTAACACTTTTTCATAATTTTACACATTTAACATTGTTCCATCAACAGCAATAATAACATCCATAGTATTAAAAAGAGAGACATTCAAGTTAAGATCTTGAAATTGCAGCCACAATGGTTTCCAGTGAAAAAATTAATTTACAATTTGAAACATATCTTGAATTATTTTAAAGATGAAACCAACAGTTAAAATAATTTTGGCTGCTTCATTCTTATTGATAACTAATATTATCCCTCCCATTTATCATTCGATGTATGTACTTCTTACATTTTGATTTTTTAAAATAAATATCCTTATCCTTTTTGAGAGATTATAGGAGTGACTTGAGCATTTAAGTACAAATATTACTTAAGTAATCTCACTGTCAATTCTTTTTACAGGTTATAAAAAACTCATAGGATAATCTATCAATATATAATTTATGAAGGGTTTTGCATACAAAAACATCTGTAAAATATTAATTTACAATTGGCCTTGCTAATTAAGTGCATTTAAAAATTCAAAAGTTGCTGGAATGTAATACAGCTTATATCTGCAGTTCAACAAATATTATCTTAATTATTTCATTAAAAACCCAAATAAAAATTAATATAACTTCCATTCATTATTAAAAGATATTTTTCTCAAAGAAAAGCCTTTTTAAATTAATTTCCAATAAATGAATGGTTGGGTAAATATTAAAAAATAGCTTATTACTTTATATATGAAGCAGATTTTTATTTATTTCATTATAACACATGTATTTTTGTGGCTCTGCTTTTAGAACCTTAATGTCCACTAATTAATTATTCTCAATTATTTATTTTTTGCATCTATTTTATTTGTAGCTAGACCATTATTTAATAAAAAATATTCAATTTGCTCATAAAAGACTCCATCATACTTTTTACTCCACAAGTCATTAATACATATTGCACAAAATTTTCCAAGCTTTAGTCAGGACAAAACTAATTTTTCATTAGCTAATTTCTGAGTGAGCTTAATAATATTTAGAATTAAAGTAAAAAGATTGCTTTGACTAAAAAATGTAGTGAAAATTGCTTTTCACTTAGTAACTCTATCACATACAAGAAGTCTTCAGTTTTCTAAGGGTGATATCACAATCAGTCTCATCACAGTAGTACCTAGATTGAGTAATGACAATGTTAAACCTCAGTTTGAACACCAATTAAATTTTGGATAACAGTTGTCTTAAATGTTCGCTTTAACTAAATTAATTTTATATTGATTCAAAAGAAATTTTACTCCTAATTAAGAACTTGTTTTGAGTTGAAACTCAAATTTCAAAAATTTTTAAAAGACGGAAATTTGCCCCTAGCATTGAAAACTGTCACCTCTGTTAAAATAATTAATTCATCTTGTACTATACCAAATATAAAATTCCAAATTTTTTAAAAACATGTAGCATAAAGTTAATGTTAGGAAGCTTACAAGAATTTAATACCTTTTTTAAATATAATTTTTTTACAATACATACCGTTTTGTTGAACAGTCTGTTTCATTGATACCCCATCTTAAATCTACTTCATTTATTTTAACAAAAACAGAAGCAGCTCTTTTTCTAAGTTCTGGTATCACATAACGAATCAAAACATCTCTTTCAGAATGCATGTCTTTAAATGTTGAAGATATAAATATTCGGACAGTATGCCACCTTTAAATGAACCCAATTAATTATTCAAACTATAAAGAATTAAAAGTAGCACATTTTTTAGAATACACACACTAAATAAATCATTATAATAAATTTAGAATTAAATAGAAATTTTATTACAAGAAAATATTTGAAGAATAAATCTACATATTTTCATTTATAATCTTGTTTTGCCATTTATTACTTCAATATACTTTGTTCAAAACAATGAAGAGATATTGTAAGTTTTCTATAAAATAAGGGTATGTAGAAAATAGAACACCAATACAAATGCAAATTTTTCTTGTTCTCAAACTTTGAAATAAGGAAAATTTTGGTTTGAATGTCAAAAGTGGTGCTTTAGTGGACATAAGTGAAATTTAGTTTTCAAATTATTGAAAAGTGATGCACAAAGCAATGCTCAACAATCATTAAGTTCTTTGTTTCAATAAGTGTGATGCCTCAGTATGATTTGTAACAGAATAAGAAGTTTGGGCAATTATTGGTTGATTAAAGAGGGGCCAAACACAAGTCGAAGTAGGGGAAGCCATTGCTAGGAATGTGGGACCAGAAATAATCGTATTTTATAGCAAGGAAGTGTTAGATTTGTGACTGGAATAGTGAGCTCTATGCTAGTATCTCCACTGATGGACATACTGACATCCACAGATTTAGAAATGCAACATTAACTGGTCAGCAATATAAGGATGAGATCCATTGTAATACTAACGGGTGTAGCTTTTGGAGATAGCTTTGAGTTATTAGATTACAATTATAAGCCACATCAACGCTAACTTTGTGATAATTTACTTTTTGCGGAAGAAATTATACAATTGGAATGGCCAGTTTGTTTTCCAAACATGAGCTAAATAAAGTATGTTGAGACTAAGTAGGTGAGTTGCTTATAATTCACCATCCTTTTAAACTTTTTAACTAAAGAGCTTTACTGAAGAAAAAAGACATAACACCTCAGCTTACCATAAATAGCCTCACTAACAACCTGAAATTCGGATCAATATTGCTGGATTGCTGGAAACCATATCATTATTGCATGATTTCTCTATAATTCATATGAGTATATGCACAATAGCATAAAGACACACATACTTTTTTCCCATTTTGATAACTCTTTAAAGAATTATATAAATAAATGATATTTATTTTATATAATAAGTTTATTAAAAAATTATTAAATGGTGATATTATTGTTGGTGAATAAATATTAAAATATATAATGAAACAACAATAAATGCTGAATTTGTATTAAAAATGCCAAAAATTATCATTGTTTTATGTAATAAAATTCATTATTAGCATCCTTAAAGAACAGGCTTAATTCTGTTATAACTGCTGAAAAATAAAATTTTGCATTTTAAACAAAAGGAAACAATTTTTAATTATTACAAATATATCAAAATATTAATAGAAGCTTATCAAAAACAAATAAAGATGTATGTAGTAGATTAAGTAGCATATGTAGTAGATTTTTAAATTTAAAAGATTAAAATGATAAACTTTTGTCGTATTATCAGTTTTTGGCAAAAAGAAAAATTTCATCTAGAGAAATAACTTTCAGTTATTTTATGAAAAATTTAAGTTTTATTTATTTTAATTTAAACTATCAAAATTAAAGACAAAAATAAATTAAATGCTTTTACTAAGTAAATTTTGCTAAATTAGAATTAAAAAAGTAGGTAGATTATTAAAAAATAGTTTTGTTCCAAATATTAGAAAAATCAAATAAAAAGAATAAGTTGGATTCAAACATGCCAATATTTCTTTATAATCATTTAATTAAGCAATAATGAATTGCTTTTAATTTTCATCATTAATTAAAAAATACCTGTTTGCAATAATAAAAAAATTCTAACATAATGCTTGTAATGTTAGCAGATGTTATGTATGCAAAAATTTATGTACATTTGAAATATTTTATTTGAGAATAACTGATGATCTTAATATTGCAAAGGCTATATTAGATATATGTAAGAGTATGTTATGTTAGTGTATTAATCTTCAATAATACAATAAAAGTGGAAATAAGTTCACAATTGAGAAAAATTTCAGAATATTAGGGGAAAAGAAAATACCATTGACTTCAACAAATTAAAGAGTTAGAAAAATTTTGTGAAAGATACTGATATAAAAAAAGTATGAATTAAAAAATTTTCCCATTAAATGATAGCAAAATTTACTTTGGTATTCTAGAAAACAGAGATGGAACAATTTCTTCTTTAGACTTTGGGGTTTTATTTCTAATAGGAAGCATATCGTGTTTACTTTTCAAATTATACTTAACATCAATGCCATCAATATATGAGAGCTGACCATCACTTGATCTCTCAGCAATAAACCTAGAAAAAGTTATTACTTATGAAATAACAAAGCAAGGAAATATAAAAATAAAAGGAATATCCCTCAAAATAATAATAAGTTGCAGTAATAATATATTTAAAAATTTTTTTAAAGAATACTTGTATATAACCATGAAAATGATTGATTACCTTAACGTTTCAATAATCAACTTTTAAAAATTTGTGCATGTAAAATAAATTTCCATTATATTCTTGCACAGCATTAAATTTAGATATTTTTATGATGTAATCCATTACAGTAAAATAACTTACTTTATCAACTGAGGACTACATCCATGAAGATAAATATCCCTTGGATCTTTAGAAGATAAATCTGAAAAACTAATAATGAAAGTTAAATAAAAACTGTACACACACACACACACGCACGCACGCACACACACACACACACACACACACACACACATATATATATATATATAAAGGGCATTATATAATAAGAGAAAAACACTAATCATAAGAGGCATCTACCCCAGATATTGAAAGTGTTTAGAATAGAAGTCCATGCTAAGCTGCAGTGAATGTACTTGTTAATATAAAATTAGAGAAATCAGCAAGATAAAAGTATTAATCACTGCAGAAAGATACAGGGGAAAATTTGATAACAGAAGTACAATATATTTCAAGAGTTTTCAGAATATGAATGGAATGACTAATTAGATGTGGTTTTTTTATGCTTTTGGATAACTATTTTTAAGGTATAAATATATAAGTGAGGCATATGCTATTACACAAATAAAAAACAAGCAATTGCATAATAAACATGAAAAATGTAATCAATTTGAAATCTTAAAACCATGAAATAATAGAATAAATACATTTTTTTCAGCTACATAAAGTTTGTGAGAAACTTATTCCAGAGGCTTAATGACTTTAACAACAACATAGAGATAATTCCAATGAATTTACTATTGAGCATACAGCTGAAAGAACTATAACTTAAAATTACTAATTTCACATAGCAATATAAAAACTTTAGTTTTTAAATAGTAAGGGTAAAAATATGTTTCTGGTTTGATTAAATGCACCAACCAAAGTTCTCATTTTAAATGTACAACTAATTCAATCAAGACCTTAATTCTAAAGCAGACTCTGAACTATTGCAAATATCCACACCCAAAGTGAAAGAATGAAATGCTGAATTAAAAATTAGAATGTTCATCATTTAATAGCTGATTAATTAGTACTGGTGCTTAGTTCAACAGAAAATGAATATTATACTGAATAGGAAAAAAAAGGAATTTGCAATTCTAGACTTTTTTATAATACATCTCCTAAACTTTATATGCCTGGTGTATATAACAGAAAACATAAAAAGATCTTTTATTTGGATAAATACAATTTATATTTATTTTTTAGTATTTGAAAATTTCATACAAAGAAAAAAACGATTCACTATTCACCATATAAACTGAGAGAAAATAAAAAATGCTAATTTTAAAGGTGAAAATAGGTGGGTCAAATTAATTGTAAATAAAATAGTCTGCTCTTGCATTCTCTGGTAAACTTACTCATGAAAGTTAACATAACTACAGCCTATAGAGTAAAATGAACATGGAACTTCTACAAAAATGCAGGTTTGCCATGAGAATTAAACATTCAAACTATCAAACTGAAAAGTACATTTAACTAAAAAAGCATGAATATATAATATTGTAGGCAGAACGTACTAAAAAAGAAGGTGATTTTAAATACAGAGTACAGAATATTTGTGCAAAGCTGATATCTGCCGTAGCAATATTAATTGGAATCTGGTCAGACATCAAATCAAACTTTTTGTGCTTGGATGATATTTATTTTAAATGGGTCATAGTTTAAGAGAACATGTTTATCATAGTAACAGTCAGTTACATTATGTAGAGAATTCAGAATAGTTAGGACAAGGGAAAAAAATCAAAAAAACATGCAGTTGCATATTATTTATTAATAAATTACCTCATGCAGTCTGAATGTTAGAGTACACAAATGGGTCTTAACATGTTAGAAACATTATAGGGGCAGTCCATATTACCGATAACATGATAAATGGTTTTGCGCATGTGAATCCACTTACACGTATCCAATGTAATCAGGACAAATGTTGAATTGGTGTGATGAAAGCTAGGTAGTAATATTCATCTTTTATAAGTGAACCCACAAGCAAATGTGAATTTTGTCTTTGTGCAAGATTCATCTAAAAAGGACATGTAAATTGATTCTTATTTTGGTATTATTAATCATTTTACGATACCAAAGTTATTCAACTTTGTTTCAAATGCAAGTGAAACTGAAACAATGATCACCATGCAGACTAGTGCTGTGACACTTTTGCAAAGCCCGTGAAGGTACTTATCATGATAAAAGTCAAATTGATTTATAATATGTATGATGTATGAAGCCAAGATAACATGTCTATTTTTTTCAGGCAAACATGTTACATTCTTTTTTCAATTTATTTTAATTTGCTATTAGGCTTTTAAAAAATAGTGCTAAACTCTTAATAATTTGATAATAAAATCTTTTATTTCTATTATTAAATATTTCTTTTGCAAATAATCAATTTTAATACACGACTAATCAAATGATTCCTATTATTTCCCTTAAAAATAAACATGATTTATATAAGTGTCTTGTAAAAAAAAAAAAAAAAAAAAAAAAAAAAACCCTCCTCTTATGTGCATTTTTTCAAAATCTTATAAATGTCAATTATAAAAACCTTGGATAGAGACATTTGTTTAATATTATCAAAACTGTAACCACTGAAAGTATACTTCTATTTCAAAGATTATAAAAATAAATTTATATATAATCAATTATTATTATTATTAATTCATAAATTTATATAATAAATCAGACTGAATCAATTGCAAAGCAGAAGAAAGTTGTTCAGAGTATTATATGCATATTTGGTGGAGACAATATCAAAATTATTACATACCTGTCTTTATTTACAGTTAAATTTACATCTGTATATAAAAGATCTGGATTTATTGTTTGCCGATATTTATTCAAAAATGAAGAAATGGAATCTTCGATTTCGAAATGATTTTCTGCCTGTGATGCCCTTAAGAAAATTAAGTGATCCAGCTGAAAAAACACAGAATAAATATTTTAATTGTTTGAATATTATGATATTATAAACTCTTTGAAATTTATGATGAGGAAAAATGTATATAAATTATAATATATTAAAAAATACTATTTCAGTATTAAATAAATTAAAAACATACAATTTAAAAAAGCGAATTACACACTTAAAAACCAATATTAAATATTAACTTAAAATTTTAAAAGCAATAAACACAGAGCAATGACACATAAGAATACAAAATGAATGCTTAAAAAAATAACCGTTTTAAATATTAATTAAAAAATTAAAATACATAATTTACATTGAATATATGGAATTAGAAAAATATTATTAATTTAAAACATAAATATTTTAAAAGTATACATTAGTTTTCGCTAAAATATTTCAAACCAAATGATATAATGAGTAGAAAAACAGGTTATTTCATATTGGAATCAACAAACAGGTTATTTCACATTCATCATCTTTGGAATTTGAATCTTTGTAAAAACTAATCATACAATTCTTCAATTAATATCTCAACAATTGCTCTCTCTCTTTAACTTACTTTCCTTATCTACACTCACTTCCAAAAGTTAAGCACGAAGATGTAAAATGCAAAAAAATCAACAAATATGGCTTTGATTGACATAAAATTCTCCAGGAAAGTAGCATAGATATTTATGCATAAAATAAAATCAATAATTATATACAAAAATGAAAATAATATTAAATTTTAGAAAGTTATCATATTATAACATACTGGAGATTTAAGCAGAATTATGTATAAAGTGAAAATAAACAGCATAAAATGAAAAAAGGACATTAATAGGGTATGTCATCTCCATCTGTTTACAAAGCTTACACCTTGTGACCATGCTTTCAATTAGGTGGTAAACCAAGGAAGATTTGAGCAATAGCCATTCTTCTTGTAGAGCAGTTTCCAGTTCAATGAGAGGGGCTGGAGGTGGGAAACGTGAAGATACAACACGGCCGAGAGCCTCACAAAGATTTTCAATGGGATTAAGGTCCCGAGAATATGCTGGCTGCGCCATACGCGTGATGCCTTCACTCTCCAGGTAGTCATCAACGATGTCAGGTCTATGGGGATGTGCGTTATCGTCCATTAAAACAAAAGTAGGGCCAACTGCTGCAGCGTACAATCTCACAATGGGTTCTAGGACTTCATCTCGATACCGGGCAGCCGTCACAGAACCCCGTTTAAAGATATGCAGGCCAGTGCCTTTTCCTAATGAAATCCATGTCCACACTATAATGTTTCTGCCTCGGAATGCGTGATGTTTTGGGGCTAATTACGAATTCCTTGTTCCTTATACGCTTGTGATCTGGCTCCACAGCAAATCTTGACTCATCAGTAAACATAACATTGCTCAGTTAGACATAGTCCAATTGATATGTTTCTTGCACCACTATAATCGTGCCTCTCTTGATTAGACGGATAAACACAAACTCGAGGCACCCGGGAGTACAGTTCACTCACATGTAATCTTCGGCGTACAGTAGCTGCAGATATCACCTTACCAATGGAGATTGTGACCACAGATGTCACACGTGTGGAGGTTGCTCTACGATTCCGCATAGCTAAAATCACAATATATCGATCTTCCGCGGGGTTTGTAACCCTTGAGCGACCAGCTACGGACCTTCGGAAAACTGTCTGTGTGGTTTGTAATTGTTTGCATAAACGTAAAACTACAGAATGATGAACGCCGAAGAAAAGAGCAACATCAGAGATCGACTGTCCTGCTTCAAAACACGGTTAGCCCCACAGCACGCCAGCGATCAGAATATTCCGTTCGTTTTCTGGAAGTCATAGAAACCCGTAAGTCTTGAAAACAAATTGTACGAAAGTTTTAAACACCTTCTATCAGCACTTACAATCAACTTCTATAACCCTTCATAAAACTGGGATCTTATAAGACTTCCCTTTTTGCATATTTCTTGAAATGAAAGCGCGATTGGCTGTTATCTAGCATATTTGCATACTTCCATCTAACTCATCAGCGATTTGCATCTTCTTCAAATTATGATTGGCTTCAGCAAATTAGCATTTTCCTCTCCATGCTTACCTTTTGGAAGTGAGTGTATAAAATTATACCCTGTCCTATTTTCAAAGTTTATAAGAAATTATGACTAAAATAGGCTTTGAGTGTTTTTATATTCTGATATATTCTTTAAATTGCAATAACATGAGTAACAAATCCTCTTTAATTAGGATCAATGCTGAGGGAGTTTCAGTATTGTGTTTGAGAAAATTGTGAACACAATCAGGTAAATTTTAAAGCTTAAATTTTGCTGTTCTGAGTAATGACTTGAAAAGCAAATATATATATTTTCAATCCTGTTATTGACATATGTTCAGTGTGAGTTTTTCTATAAGCCGGCAGATGGCTGAATAGTTAGCGTTCCTGACTCTCAACTGTTGGTCCCGGGATCAAATCCGGATTCAAGCATGGCTGTTCCTGTCTTTCTTTGTGTTTTTTAGTCCTTCATTCTTCTGAGATGAATGAATGTGTCCCACTTAAAAATGGTTTGTGGTGGAACGACGTGGGTAATGCTTGCTACTCGCCTCCGTGATTTATTTCACAAGTGCTCACCGGGTAACGATAAATGAATAGCAATTTGCGGCCTTGTAGTGGAGAAAGGATAGTTACCCAGTGCACGTCGTTTGGGGAAGAATGTTTTTCTATAAAGTAAAAGGGCGTTTTACAGTGTGACCTGGATATTAATTAAATTTATTGAAGGAAAAAATTTATTTTGTGCAACTACGTATGTGCAAAATCCATTTCGACACAAATCCGCATTTGATAAAGAATTATTTCATACATATTTCCCAAAAAGAATTAGTCATTTTTAAAAGAATTGTTTCTAGGTATAATATATTACAAATAAAATGAAATGATAACCTGTATTTCAGTTTGTGAGACACATTTCTAAGGTTCGTTTATTCTTGTTAATCACTCAACAATGATTTTTGTTCATGAGGGCGAATAAGACCTAAACTTACAATTTGATGTGGACTCTGAACCATTACAAACATCGAAGTCAAAAATGGAATCGAGCCAACTGCCTCTTTTTCAGTAAAAAATAAGTAAAATAAACCACTGATCATTATCAATAAAAAATTTTTTTCATTGTTAGGTGAAAACTTTTTTTCTTATTGAAAATGATTATTTTTAAAAGTAACTACTATTTAAAAAAATGGTAAAACACAATTATTAGTAAAAATATAATTATTTGATCACAGTAAAAGTGTAAATGAAATTTAAATATATATTTGATTTTAATTGTTACTGAAATTAAAATGCTAATGTGAAACTAGTCATATATTTACAAGTTAGTGGAAAGATTCATTTTTAAGAAAAAAACATATAGTAACAGAAATATGAAATATATTTAAAAAAAGTCAATTCTTTTCTAGGAAGATTCGACATAACACAAGTATGAAAGTTAGAAAGAACGTGAATGAAATATCCACATAATTCTTGCAAAACTGTATCAGTAAAAAGTCGCATGAAATCTAAAATTAAATTTTATAAATATACAATAAAAAGTATATAATCTTTGAAAGCTTAGTCAAAAAGAACCAGTTTTCTATTAAAGGATATTGATATTCTCCTATCGAACTTATTAACAAGAGCGAGGAAAAGAGAGAATTCGAAATTTTTTATATTATTTTTGAACATCAATGATTTTTCAATTTTTCAAGATTATATCATTTTCTTACTAAGGAATGACACTTTCGATTTATAAAAAGTGACTTACTACAGAAAAAAGTAAGATTTTTAACTACATATATCTGAAACAATTCTCTCCAATTTGTAAAAAGGGAACATTTAAAATTTTCTTTTAAAGCATAAGCTATTGTTGCTCAACTCTGTCACGCAGTCCTATTGGTTCTTCGAAAAATTGAGCGAAACAGAAATTAATACTTAACAACATAGAATACGAAACACACAGTGGATTCTTTTTCAGTTTCCTAAAAATTTTACTCTGTGCCATTTCTCTCACACAGTTTTCACTCAATATATTTATATGATGAAATTTCTTGTTTGACTGGTCTTCTACCTCAGAAATCAAAGTAAATATTTTCTAGAGATATTTTTTCCAATCGATATAACATTAGTCGTTTTATGTAAGAAAAAAAATGCTAATAATTTCTTTCTTGGGAGATTGATAAAGTAAAAAATTTCCATTAATTAGTATTCTATTGATGAAATACATGTTGCTAATTTTTCCTTCTCTCACAATATGACCAACAAGCTTATGTTCTCAAAAAACATTTTTAATTTACTACAACAACATTTTTACTTTACTATGAATATGAATAATTTATCACTAATAAAGCTTCAAGTATTTTTAATTTGGATTTTTTAAAAGAATTTTACATACTTTGGCATTGTTTCAATTTACAAAATTCTTTTCACTTCTACAATTTTGAGACTTTAAGTGATTTAATCTAGAGATATTTTAAGTGTTCCTAAATTCCTCTACATTTTATTTGAAAAAAAATTCACATTTAACTTGGTGCATAAAGTATATATTAGGCATATAACATATTTTCCATTAATCAATAGGAGTAACAGATGACAAGGTAATTACGATGCTAATGGAAAGATATAAATTTGTGACAATTATGGGAGAACTACTTGTAATAGTAATATTTATATTACAGATGCCCTAGGTGACTCTTTATAGATAAGCAACAATTTCAAATATATATATTTAACAGTGAAGACAATTTTTACTTATTGAAATGATTCTAAATGCTTTGCATTTCATCGGGATTTGAATCCAGACTCACCATATGGAAAAGTGAAATAAAAACCACGGTACAGCATTTTGGTAGCCTAATTTCACTTGCATTAATTTTTATTAAGGAAAATAATTAGTTAACGGACAATTGATAACCTATTTGGTATTCATTTTCGTTTCGTTTGTATTCATTTGCTGAAATTAATATCATTCCTTGTGATATGAACAAGGAGTCAGATTAGGTTTATTTACTCTAGGATTATTTTTTTATATACGGAGGAATCAGGAGATTAGAATTTCAATTTTCGGCATATTTGTTTTGTTTTAAAAGGGACTAATCATGAATTATTTTTTACATGTTACCATAAATTATCCTGTTATATAATAAAAATTTACAGAATACAAGTCAATTTGACGTTGTAACTCACAATAATTTTCCCTCACTTTCTAAACAAATTATATCAAATGAAACAAACATAAGAAGTTCCTTATTGATGACTTCTGTAACATGATATTGATGTTTTGAAATCTAGTGCATTTACGAAGTTTTATTTTAAAGTTTTTTAAAGTTTTAATTTAGTATGTAAAACATTTAAAGAGAACTACATTGTTTTATTCATTAGTAAAATTTTTAAGTTTGTAAATTTCAATAACATCAATTTTTAAAAAATACATATCAATTATTTATTGGTTATAAGTATGTAAGACTTCTAAGATTTGGAACTAGGACTGGCAATTTTTTTTTTTGTATAAAAGTTAATTAAATATTTAATTTTCATTTTAGTAATTGAGTTCCCTTAAAAATACTAGATAAATTCTTTTAACTTTACTTTTTTATAAAGAAATTCAGTTTAAAACAATGAAATTAAAATTTACAATATTAAAAAACTCGTTCTTGTTTTCACAACTGTCACTGTTTTCAGACAAAGACGGAAAAAAATAACACATATTTGAGCTAATGATATTTTATTAATGCTCTTAGCTATTTAAGGAATAGAAAACATGACCGAGTTTTGCGTTGTTTTTATTTTTACAGTAATATGCATTAGACATTTCGAAGATCACGTAAGGATATGTCATAGTTCTTCGGGCCGAGCTGGCAGCCGAATGGTTAGCGCTCTTGCCTTCGGTTCAAAAGTTCGTGCGTTCGAATCGCACCTTGGGCATGGATGTTTGTAGTGGTTCGGAATACACTTTAAACCGTAGATCTCGGTCTAATTAGCCCACGTGTGCAAAAAATGACCGTTGAGCGACAATTAAATATAAACATAGATCTTCGGATGTCGAATCCAAAAATATAAAATGAAACCGATTTTAACTTATCAAATCTTCTACATAAAGAAAAATCTGGACTACAGTGGAAAAAATACTGGCTATACCAATGTTCAAAACTGTTATATGAGAATTAGAAAATAAATTCATAGCGCAGCTATTTTTCCTAAAGACAAAAGAAATTGTAAAGTACGTTAAAATAATTGTAATGCAAACTTATACCTTCAAAATAATTGTTTAACAAATATATAACTCTTTTTTAAATTACTCTCAATTTAAAAAAAACTGCCTGAACGACATTATTCATATTTTTTCACTCCGATAGATACAAAAAATATTTACATTGAAATAATTTATTTTGAGATATTTACTTACATCACAGTATTTTAATCTTATTTGATTTAGTTACTGTTTCAGTGTTTATGAAATAATATTTTACATACATAGAGCTGAAAAACTATTTTATTAATTTTATTTGTAAACAAAATTTACGATTGATTGTTTAATAACTTAAAATCAAAACCAATAATTTACAAGAAAACGATTCATGTCAATTGACAAAATATATAAATGACAACAAAATGGTTTCATAATACACTAAAGTGACAGAAGTCATACGATACTTCCTAATATCGCGTTGGACCATCTTTTAATCGCTGAAGTGGAGCAACACGACAAGTCGTTCGATTTCTTCGGCAAAAATATTTCATAATTATGACTTTCTAGACGACTATATAGAATAAATGCAGTCGGTGCTCTCAGATTTTACTTAATAATTTTACATAATAATTAATTACTTGTCCCAAAAAATGTTCAACGGGATTTAGGTCAGGTGAGCTATGTAGCCAAATCATGTTTTAATAAATAAGCAACTGGTAACATGGCGCATTTTGGTTCATAAAATATACATCGTTGTTTGGGTACATGGAATCTGCGAATGACTGCAATTGGTTTCCAAGTAGGTGATCAGTCATGTCCAACCAATAATCGGATCCATCAAATCAGGGAATCCAATTCACTTTTTGTAAAAACAATACACACCATTACAAAGTCAACACTCGTTTACACAAAGTCTTGTTGACAACAGGAGTCTATGGTTTCGTGGGCTATGCACTATTTTCAAATTTATTCATCAGTTTGTAACTACTAAAAACGTGACACCTGACTAAGGTTTTCTAGTACTTAGGATCTAACAGATATAATCCAAACTCAAGAGAAGTGTTTCAGGCAATGTTAAGTAAAGGTATTCAAGTCGATCTTCAGCTACCATAGCTCATTAAAGAAAAGTTTCGTCAGATTGTCCTCATGGAAATGTCTGTCGTACGGTTTTAACAGATTCCTGTTTCTTTTTTCCGGTGTTATTTGTAAAATTACAATAATTCTACATACAGTTGCTGTTCATAGTCATTCAGTTCCAACACTTTGCCACAGTGTTATGTGAGAAGTTGTCTGAACAATATGCACGAGATTGTGGATGTCTGATTGTTGAATTCCCCTGCTGTTTCCAAAATGAAATGTCTCATTCGTCTAAGTTCAACTACTGTTTCTTATTTGAAGTGTGTTCATTTCCTTAATGTGGCCTTCATCACGCCAGAATCATTTACAAACTAATAATTTAAAAACGAGTGAAATCTCTTCCAATGCATTACAATTTTATACTCCTAATATACAATAATATTGCAATCTCTATAGTGCTATTCCATGACTTTTGTCACTTCAGAGTACAAAGAGTTCGCGTATTCGACAACATAACGGCTGAAAGCTGTAATAAGGCATTTTATTACTATGGGTAAATTATTTTTAAGAAGGGCATTTTAAAGATAGTGGGACCTATTCCCATGTCGCAAAGTAGGAAACCTGGAAAATACCAAAGTACCCACCCTGACAGACGTGTAAGCAGAAAGGAGAGGAGTAACATTTTTTTCCCGTTGTTTAACAGTGTGACATATTTGACACCCAACTGCAATAACTGGCTTATATATATATATATATATATATATATAATATACTTGAAATAATCTGAAAAGCATGAACTAAAGCCCATTGACTTGATTTTCAAACATATGAAAAGTGTTATAGCAGTTATATGTAATAACATTTTTACGTTTGATTTATTGGAAACATAAACAGGAAATAGTAGAATGTATGTATTCTTTAATATACATATATTATTTACGATAAAAGTTACCAGATTTTCAGTAATTTTGAAGCCATTAGTAGTCTATTTCCTAATTTATCTACGCATTCAGAGTTGACATTAAATTTTATTAGTACTATACAATGGAAGCAGTAAACATAATATGTACTATCAAAGATTTTCAAAATTTATACATTGCTACCTTTAATTTTATTCTGAAAGGGCTTGGCACCCACAAGTATATTTCATAAATAATAATAAGTTAGGTTTTGACGAGTAAAATTCACTCCTGATATATCACAGGGGAAAAGAGCTCATTTGAATGGGATGTAGAGATAAATAACTGGGACCCAGCCAAAATAATTGTAGGGATAAAAAATACCATTATTGAAAAAAAGTATTTGGTTTTAGTTTTTTAAAGTTATAAAAATAATAATATATCAGAGTGAAATAAAAATTATCACAGCTAGATTATGTGAAGATATCACATTGAACATGGCAATGACTATCCACTATAGTCTAGCATAAAAAATATTTGCATATTTATGGAAAACATTTTCATTAAATACAGAAAGTAAATCATGCATAACAAAATCGATCAATCCAAGTTTTTTATCGCTAACTAACTGTAAGCCTCAGAGACGTACTAAGGTGTGATTGCAGTATGCATCAATTGACAATTCTAAAGGTGACAATTAGTGTCACCATAAGCATTCCAAATATCATAATATTATTCCAAATAATTTAGATGAACCTTTATATTCGACAATTTCTGCACATTTTAGTTGAACTATGCGATGCTGTAGTGATTAGAGTTATTGTGTTTTGCTGGTGCGAGGAGAACAACAAAATTCTATATCATTTTTTGAGCTGTTAGTAGTATTCAAATAAACAAACAAATGCTCTGCTTATCTTTATCTTCGTTAAATATTATTTGTTCCACGCTGCTTTGTTATAAGATATCATTTGCAACCTGAGTATTACAATACAATCGACAGTACAAAAATATAAAAAAAAAATCGGGCGTATTAGTATTCTATGCTCTAAGAAACTGAACAATGCTTCTCTATCCAGAAGTACACTTTGGTCTAAATCCATAAGGTCTAACAATATCCATAAGGTCTACATTTCTGGAATATTATATCGTTTTCTACCATTAGTGCATATGAGATAGATTTTATTTACCGTAAATAATGTGGCTGAAGCCAGTTTTGTTATTGCCTATGATATTGCTCGTGCAAAACGCCCGTATGGAGAGAGAACGCTTGTTAAACAATTTGGAACATGTATTTGCAGCATTGCATACAGTTGTTTCGCAAATTCTTATCACCAGACACAGAACTGAACAAGCATAAACTGCAAATATTACATCTTTTGAATATAATTTAAGAAATGATTTGAAAAACTGTATTGCCTTTAGCTTAACCCTTGACGAATCAACAGACATATTCCACACTTGGCAATTTTCATACATTTCTATTTACTTCGTTGTTAAAGAATTATTAGTTTTGGTAGCACTTCAAGAGTCAACCGGCTGTGTCGATATCAAGAATGCATTAGATTCCATAATGAAAACTTTAGATTTAATCTCATTTTGAAAATAACGAAACATGATGCTGTTTGTTTGCTGATGTAATAAGATACATTTCCTTGTTGAGTAGACAGTTAAATGGTCAGATTTCTGGACTTCAACTGAACAGTTTGAAAGATCGATTCTCATCTCAAATGTAAATGTTTACTAATAATTCGAAATTCACTTTAAATCGCAACTGTTGATAGTTAACCCTCATGTACAAAAAGTTACCATAAACACTAAACAAACCAAATTCTTTAATCGTAGTCACACATTTATAAATAAATTAATTATAAACATTGTGTGCATTCATCCATTAATCTCTAATTATAAGAAAATATTTCTTTACAAATTTTCCTTTTTATAATTTTTAATATAAGAGTGCTTAATCTATTGAACAGATTACAGGATTAACAGAATAATTCAATGTATTGAAGTTTGTTTAAATGTATTGGAGTTTAACCCTTATTCGCAAGATTTGATTTATATAAGAGAAGGAAGAGAAAATGCTCTTTTATGATATAAATAAAATCTTTCAAATTATCACTACGATAACAGAACAATCCAACGTATTGAAACTTTTACCATTAAATAAAAAAAATGAAATCATATTATTTTCTTTCTCTTTCTTCTCTTATACCAATCAAATCTTAGAAATTATCACTACAATTTGACATTTTAAATTTTACATGCACTTGTATGTCTTCTATTTTTTTTAGGATTGGTATAAAAAATTCAGTTTTATTCATTAGAGACTTAGACTAAGCTTTAGTTTCTATAACCTATAAACTTTATCTCTCAGTTTTATCTCATAAGCCAGATTTTGAATTTTGTGAAATCTCAAAGGCTGCTTACGGAAGCCGTACAAAGTTTGGCCACACAAGGAAAGTTTTATTTTTATCTTATTGTTTTTTTTTGTTTTTTTTCCAAATAAACAGATCTTACTGTTTCTTTTCCCTTTTAAAAAACCCTCAGTGAGCTCGTTCTATAGTATATTGTTAGTTGGTCGCAGAAAAATTATAGAGTTTAAAAACTGCAAAATAATGTTTCCAGTTTCTCAAAAATCCTTTTCTACAGACGATGTTGAAACAATTTACACATGAAATGTATTTGTTTTCAGTTTTTCTGCAATATCAAATAACTCGTATGCTATTTGAATAAAACTGAAAATATTGTCAAAAAGTTTTGGATCAATCATTTTATGGGATACTTTTATATTTTCACATTATTCCCTCATTACTTTCATAATTTACTCTAATGGATTTTACATTCTGAGTAGATTTAAAATTTCCGGCAATAGTCATAACAAGGTGATCCGCAAGGCACGCGAAAGTTGTGTATGGCTAATAAATTAATACTCATAAATAAAAAGAAAACACGAAATACATATATCGATATTTGACTAAATTACCTCGTTCACTAGATAAAAAAATAATCAATATATTTCTTTATCCGCAGAATTCGCATGAACTATTAAAATTCGAGTTAATCTAATTTTATTGTTTTACATTTAAGTTAGAGAGAAATATTAAATTTTTAAAATATGAAATTAAATTATGAGAATCAAAAATATTAAAATAAATTATAAATTGTAATTTATTTAATATTGATAAAAATTTATGAAGAATATATATTGCTTAAAAAAGACATGTTTCTAAGTATAGTTTAAGTAGTAAAGTTAATGAAAAATAACACAAAATATATTACGTACCTTATATAACTTCCCTTAGAGAAAACTTACACAAATAAACGTAAGCAAGAAACAAATGCAAAATTTGATAAAAGGTTAACTAAAAATAACGAGTAATTCGAATAACGGTTAAAAGTTTATTTAGACTGAAAAGTATATATTTAATTCACCTTTGAAAGCAATATTATCACCAATCAAGGGTTGAAAAAGCAATTATAGAGATGAGAAGCAAGATGACAAGTTGGGAGAGTAACTCCTCATTTAAACTTTTATTATACAATATATTGTATTACTGGAAATAGTAGATGAAAGAACTTTCACTCATAGAGTGGACAAAAAACGTTTATGGTTAATGATTTTTTTAACTCTAGCTGTCCTTTTCCTATTTAGTTTTCATATTGCACTCATGATTATTTTGTAAATAAACGAAATGTTTTACCGTACATAAAACCAAGTTACTTTTGTGATGAAATAATATGAAAAGATACTAATGATATCAAATAAAGGGGATAGTATCGAATTCAAGTAGGGTTTTAAAATAAAAAATAATATTTCGGCATGAATGATGGGTTTAAGTAGTATTGTAAAAAATTAAAATTGTATACTAAAATAAACACACATATATAATTCTTGATTTTACAACTTGCCACCACGTAGAGTATAAGAAGCAACTGTGGCATGTTATAAGACTTTTTAAAACAAGGGATGTAACCTGGAAAATTAGCAGGTTCTTCTGGAAACTGTACTTACCAAGACAGATAGGCAAAGGAAAATCATAAATGGTGCACCCATCTCCAGCTGCTTAACAGCAGTTTGAATCGAAACCACGAAGTTTTATTACTCGGACACAATAGTCCATTACATATCCTTGAACAATCCCTATACAAATGGGTAGTTTAAGGAATATATTACCTATTTATATAGGATAATTTATTCCTTAAATTTTTCTTTCCATCAAATTTTTTCTTTCGATAGTGGATAAGAAACTGGATTGGTTAAGTCGTTGTTTTCACAATCCGAAAGTAGTGAGAATCAAATCCCGACTTAAACGAAGATCCGCAGTGTTCCCTAAAAGTGACGGGTACGCTAAATATGTCATATCCACAATGTCTTTCATGTGAAATGATAATACCTCTGGAGGTAGTCTGCCTATTCTGAGGGTCTTTTACTTCTAAATTACGAAGTCTCCAACCCCGGCTGCTTCCACTTAATTGGTAGGGCTCAATTCGTGGCAAGGTACAGGGAAATATACTGGTGCAACAACATCAACAGTGTGCAGGTTAAAAGTGCAGGTTTAAAAATAAAAGCTGAACCTACAAACGAGATTATTTTCGAGCAACGATAGATGGATATTGCATAAACAAATTCACTGAGGAGGATGCTTAGAATATTTGCTGGTTCCTTAACTGATACATGGATGAGGATACCGGTTACGATCCTGGATCATAACATCTGTGATTAATGGGTAATATCTCATCAAAAGTTTCGTAATTCTCAAGGGATGATAATGATTCAGTAGGTATTTTCATCACCACATCACATCATCAGAGGCATGTTTAGCCTAAAGAATACGAGTACACACTCAGAACAGGAGTCGTCGATTGAGCTATGAAAGATAAAAGGAGATCATTCAGTCAGTCAGCCACAAGGAGCACAGAGAATCTGATCACCCTCACAAGTATTACCACAGACAGTTCTGTTTGATATTGATTAGGCAAAGTAAGCCTCAATATTGTACCTTCGTGCGTCAGTCAAATATATCACAATCAGAAATATCTTCTAGCAATATGCCACTTGTGGCTTCAAAAAGCTGTTTATATGAATGTTCCACAACGTCAGCCGAATGGTTAGCGCTCTTGCTTTCGGTTCAACAGTTCGTGGGTTCGAATCCCACCTTGGGCATGGATGTTTGTAGTGGTTCGGAATCTACTTTAAACCGTAGGTTCCTGCCTAATTAGCCGTCGTGTGCAAAAAATGACCGTTACACCGACAAGCAAGCTGCAAAAAAAAAGTTCCATAACGTCAGTCAGGTTATTCATAATGTGATATCAAATTACCCTCTTCAGCAATGTTAAAAAAAAATGGAAGACCTTTCTCGTATTGAACATTAACGGGATAGAATTTCGAACTTAAAAATATTACAAATAGGTCACGATGAGTCAACTAAATGTTTTACTTTCGCAGTGGGTAACTTGATAGTTAAGGAAATAAGATAACCATGAATTTATTTAGACTTCCCTAAATAATATCATAAAATATTTATCAATTATTTAGCTTCTCAATCTATTCTATTTCAATGCTTATTGTGCAGTAGTTCAATAGGATTTCAAAAAAAATATAAATGATTTAAATTGATGATAGATCAATTTCGTTTTTTAATTTTTAAATAATACATTTTAGACTATATTAGAAGTTTAAGTCGGTTTTAAAAATATTTTATTAAAAATAATGATATTTTGATGATATTGCAAAATAAATTCAGAATTAATTTTATGCAGTGGAAAAAAATGATTATAGCTTGGTTTACAGCAAACACAATAGATATCAGAATATTTTACTTAAATAATACTAATATTCGAGTAATTTATAGAAGTGTGATCAAATCTATTACGTTTCGAATGGAAAAAAATGCACGAACTCCATCAAAAAAAATCTAGAATTCCAACCTATCCTATCCTCCGTGAAGCAGCAAATATCGCATGCGGATGATGTACGTGACTAAGAGGGAACTTGTAAGTATTCATTTTTCTTTTCCAGAAGCACTACAGTTTTAAAAGCTTCTATAAAACGATTTACGTCAGCACGATTACAAAACTTGCAACGAATTTTGAAGTTAAGTTCATTAAGCTGAAAGTAAGAAATAATAGATGCTCGAATGAATCAAAAGAATTTAGGATTGATTGAAGAATAATAATAAACACTGAATTGGAAAATATAGGATTAATACCAAACACAGAAATATAAAGGTAAATATTTTTATTTTTTACTTATTGTTTAATTTTTGAAAAAGCATTGCGTAATTGAAACATAAAGATGTGTTTTTCTGGAACAATTTTTGCATATTAAATTTACAACTCCTTAAAATCAATTCATCTGTCAGAATAGAATTATTAGCAGCATTATAACTAATAATTTAAATTATTTTAAGGTGTAATTAATTAAATTTTTGTACATTAATGGTAATATATTATTTAAATATCATAAGATCTTGTCCTTCCTTAATTATTTCTTTGTAAATGGTATTAATTGAACTCTTAATCACACAATATGAATTAAATATCTAGAAAATATAATTGGTTGCCACATAAATTTATCACTTGAGAAAAAATTAATATTAATATACTTATCATTATTACTTTACATTACTTTTTATTAACTAAAGATCATTAGTAAATACATTAACTAAGGAAATAAATTAATAATAAAAATACACATATCAGACATAAATCTGTTTGACCACATACTATATATGTCAACAAAAATGGTCGAAATTGTATTTTATGCTAAAAATATAAATTGATCATGATTTGAATATTTTTCGTGTTTTAAAACATGCTATTTGATAGTTATTGTTTTTAAATTATTTAATAAAATAATTACCACAATATGAAGCAAAAGTAATTATACTACAATAAAATTTTTATTTTTCAAATAACTCTTAAAGGTTAAGCAGTATAAAAGTGAATTATTTAATCTTACACTCTTCAAATATATTACTTTAATGATTTTAAAAATATATACAATTTGGTTAATGTAACAAAAATACGTAACATTAAAATTTAATGTGTCAATACATAATGCTCTAAATTGTGAATCTTCCGTATTTTCATAATTGTTTATCGCAGAAGTCTAAATGAAAAAAAAGCACATTAGGGAAGTCTTTATTTCAAATAAATCTTAGATGGAAAATTATATTTTTATCAGAAATACGAAATTTTAACTTTTTATACTATCACCGAGAATACGATTCACAAAAATTTTATTCCTGTGTTTTCCTGTAGCATTAAAAAATTCTTACAGTAGAGTTAAAGTTGACCATGTTTTATATTACATATTAAGTCATGTATACAAAGTTAAGTAACAAAACTGGAACTTATTCAGCAAAATAGTGTAAGCATTTATATTGGTAACGTATACAGTATGGATCAACAAATTTTAATATTTGACATGTTTACGAATGGGATTAATATAATCTATAAAACTAAAATTCTTATTGTATTTAAAGGTCGAATTTTTGACCACGGTTAATTTTCTAAAGGCTGCAGAATGGAGTTAAACTTATATTAGGATGTTGATCACAGGGTAGCTTAAATTAAAAACCATATTTCATTTGGAAATTTTGATTGCAGCGTTTGTAATTTTAATTCACAACATAATAAATGCTCATATGAACTCCCTGCAAAATTGTCAAGATGTAATTAATTTAAACGATGAAATATTCTGCCCTGGAACTCTTCTCATTTCATGAATGAAGCATGTGATTCTTTTCCTCTTTTCGTTATCTCTGATTTAGTTTCTTTACCGTTCAACAGTCGCCTATTAAACAAGACGGCTAATTAGATTGGGACCTAAAGCTTAAATTGGATTCCAAACCACAACAATCAAGCGTGCTCAAGGTCGGACTCGAACTCACGAACTGAAAGTCAGAGCGTTAATCATTCGGCTGCCAGCTCGGTGTTGTCGCAGAGAGTAGCAAAAATAACTACATTTACTATTATATTTTCAATTTTTGAGAAAGTATTGTTTTGTCCTCATCAACAAATGCGTATTCACCTTTCTGAATAAATCATTAATTAAAATGTGCATGAAAAGAATCCCAAATGCATTATTTCATAGCTTTAATACTAAAGAGAATTTTCAATCAATGTACACCTTATTCGATTTGATTTTAGCTAATCTATACGAATGACTCCTTTTCTTGCGACAAGATATTATTTTGAGACAATCATAATTAAATTATTTTGTAAATTCTGTCTTTTATGTATTAAAAGTAATTTTAGTTGAAGAGATTCTTATTTTTTGAATTCTTTGTGTTTTTGTTTATTTCAGTATGTTATGTACACAAAAAATATTGAATGTAAATTGTGCTTGTTTTCAAACTCAAGAGAGTTTGGTTGGTTGGTTGGTTTGGTTAGGTTTGTTTATCTATAATTTGTCACAAAATTTAACAAAGATATTCTAAAATTGTCTTTGAAGATTTGTTAGTTAAGGAAATGCTTCGAATTAAAATTGCACTTTATTCCGAATGAAATAAAAATTTTTTCTATAACTATACTTATATTTACAAAACAACTCGAAACATTAGGTATAAATCTAAAGTTAAGATTTATATTTAACACTAAAATTCATTTAACTAAATTTCCACACTTTGAAAATTATGCTCATTAAATTTTAAAATTATGTTACTCAAGAAAGTCAAAACTGAGAGATAGAATGAAAACATACGTTTGCAAAATATTTATGTGAAAGGAAACACAAAAGACAAGTTCTAGCGTCAGACATTCATTCGAAGCTAAAAATTATGTAATAACTTTTTTTTTTGCAATATAACGAGAATTTATAGTAGATTATAATTGACGCGGCAGCGAATTAAAGAAGGACATCCTGAAACATATTCTCCCGATGGTATTGTGTAAATTTTCAATTAGAGGCAAATTTCGCATACCTTAGAAATTCGACACTGGATTGATTATGGATATGTGTTGAATACCTTCTGTTATAAAAGAAAGGGTTCTGTGGAAAACAATTTAATTTATAGCCTAAAGAAAGGAGCAATTATCTAAAATGCAACTTACATTGCAGGCTATTAAATGCATTTAATATGTAATTGAAACAAAAAAAGAAAAAAAAAAAAGAAAAAGAAAACAATTTGCGTGATTCACCCAAAATAATTACATCGAAGCATATTTCAAGAAACATATATGAACTATTCCAATGCGTCGAAATAAATTTAGGTTCATTTGAAAACATGATGAATTTTCTTTCATTTGTTCAGTGACTTTAATTTTTGTTCTATTGGTACCATGTTACTGTGTAAGAATAAAAATTGAGGATAATTCTAATTAACTACTAGGATGATTCTAAAAGTCAATTAATTGCAAGTTTCTTTCTATGATAATCTACAAATAATAGTGTTTGAGAATCTAACATTTTATTATCATTCTCCAATGGTTTTGAAGATAACACTGATATAGAACTTTTGTTTCTTTCATCATGGGTAATTTTTTTGCACATGCGGGCAGCGTCTGTCGACCTAAAATGTAAAACGGATTCTAAACTACTGCAAACTACAATACTAGTGGAGGGTATCGAACTTATGACTTATGTAACTGAAGACCAAGACCAGTCATTAATTTAGCATGACATAAAATTGTAGGTCACATTAAAATTCTCCAGTTGAATTGTTTTGCTGGGATTTACCCGTGTCGTATTTTTTTAATCTGATGATCGTACCGACCTATTAAAGCACTATTGCCTCCTTGTAATGTGTGTGAAAGAAAGAAAGCCTATATAATAATCAATTTTGTAACTCACCCCTGTCCAAACTAGCATCAGTACTAGCATTATCAATATTAATTGCAGGCATAACTTTTTTATGATAAAGAATGCGTACATTCGACTTAATGCTTACATATAATGTTGAAAACATGTTCAAGAGACGACCTTATATATTTTTTGGTTTCAAAGCAGTAAAATTTACTTATTATACATTCTCTGATAGTTTAATCATAAGTATGTTCTTATACACATACTTTTTCAAATCAAGTACTGATATAAATATTATTAAGAATAAATACACACCTTGTTTATTTATGGCATTCAGATAGGTGTTAATTAAAAATTTAACGACATGCGTAATGATTATGAGTCTCCATTTGTATGTAGTTATAAAATTTCAAATTAATCGAATTCTTTTTAGACAATAATTCGCATTTTAACAATTTATATCT
This sequence comes from Latrodectus elegans, assembly GCA_030067965.1. Lineage (NCBI taxonomy): Eukaryota > Metazoa > Arthropoda > Arachnida > Araneae > Theridiidae > Latrodectus > Latrodectus elegans. The sequence continues at coordinate 47,277,424 of CM057809.1, forward strand.
GAACTGCATGCACTAAAAATATTATTACAAGAAGCCAACAATTTACTCAAATTTCAGTTTTAGTTTAGTGGACTTTACTGTACTCTTTGAACTGATTTTGAAATTTTTGTGATTTTTTTACCTCGTTTTTTTCCTTATTTGATTTTGAATGAAATTTCGACCAAAAATAATTTCAACAAAATGTTTTGCAATGAATTTCAAGTAATCAAATCCAGCCTTTTAATTCAAATAAAAGTAATAAAAATTTAAAAAAAAAGAATTATTATTAGATAACAATTACAGACAAATATTTTTGCAGGCATTAATACTCTATATAACTAAAAAATCTAATGACGATGAATTTGCAATGTACACACACATGTTGTAATTCATATAATTGAAGCACTTATTAATTTTAGGAGGATTATATGTCTAAACAGTCCCAGGCAAATTTTAAGATACCAAATATAAAAGCAAACAAAAGTAAAAGTGTGGAAATTTAGTCCTCAACATTAGAATAAGAATAAATAATTACGAAACTAAAATATTCTTGAACGGAATTTCATTCAAATATATATTTTTTGTATATTTATATATATGTGTGTGTGTGTATGTATATATATATATATATATATATATATATATATATATATATATATATATATATATATATATATATATATATATATATATATATATATATATTGTGTTATTTTTTGCAATTGTTTTTGATTATTATTAAATAAGAAGCATTTCTAAGGAAAGAAAACATTCACATTTTTGTTACATAATATCAAAAATACAATATCCTGCAAAATGCATATACTTGTATTTATAAAAAAACATGATATTCAACAAAAATAAAGAACTGAATATTTAATGTCAAAATGCTTACATATGAGTGAATTATTTGGTGTCTAAATAAAATTACTTTTTTTTTTCAGATGAAAGTTTTAGAGAAGATCTGTTTTTTGTTGTTTCTCACTAATGTTGATTCACGGTTGAAAGATCAGCATAGACCCTGCATTTTTAATCCATTATGCACGTGTTCAAGTGGAGGCCCAGATTTAGGATCAGTTAGTTGCCATAACATACCATTTATGACAATACCATCACACATTAATGAATCCGCAATATATATTATGAGTCTTAAAAATAATAAATTACGGTTCTTAGAAGATAACACTTTAAACGGAACTGGTTTATGGAAACTTCAAATTAACGATAATCTTTTAACAAATTTGCCACCCAACGCCCTGATAGGACTTGAAAAAACGTTATCAATCCTTGATTTAAAAAGAAATGAATTAACAAGAGTACCAAAAGAAGCTATACAGAATTTAGGAAAACTCAGTAATTTAAACTTAGCAGAGAATCACATAACATTTCTTTACAATGATGATCTTAGAAACGTTGGAAAAACTTTAAAACTGTTGGATTTATCAAATAATGCCTTGATGCACATCCAAACTGATGCTTTTAGAAACATGATTTTACTTGAGACTTTAAACCTTGCTAATAACTTGATTTTATCTATCGATGATATAACTTTTCAAAATGGCCTAAATAACCTCAGAAATATTATCTTAATGGGAAACCAACTTCAACAAATACCATTAAATGCACTAGCTAATTTAAAGAACATTAATATTGTCAATTTGAATGATAATATAATTTCAACAATATCTGAAGGAAGGGAAATACGAAATAGAATTTATTTAGAGGAATTATATCTTGAAAATAATCTTATAGAGGAGTTGACTCCTGAAAGTTTTAGATTATTTAATCAAGTAAATCGTCTCTTTTTAAAAGGTAATCCACTCGCCAAAATAAATGATACATTTTTAACAATTAATGCAACAGAAATATATATACCATATTGCAAATTATCTTCTATTACATCTAATGCATTTTACAGTGTAACTAATTCATTGCAAGTTCTGGATTTAAGTTTTAACAATCTAAGCGAATTCCCGAATTTTCCGTTTACAAAATTAACAAAATTATCACTTGCTGGAAATGAAATTAGAAATATCAATCCAGAAAATATTAAAACATATAGTCACACATTAAAGCATTTAGATATTAGAGGTTCTAAAATGAAAGATGTTTCAAGAGATATTCTTATAAATTTACCAAATTTACGGGAATACTTGTTCAGCAAAAAGCAACCAATAATAGATAGAGAATATTTGTCAAGTATTGGGTTATCAATGGAAAAGATATTTATAACTAAAAGTTCAATAAAAGCTATTGAAAATGGAGCATTTCAGCGATTAACAAGCCTAAAAGAACTAGATTTATCACACAATGAAATTTCGAGAATAGAAAATGATACTTTTAGAGATATAAGGCACTCTTTGACAAAACTGATTTTGCATAGAGCACTGCATATGTCAGTGTATCCTTACAAAACTTTTAATATACTAACAAATATAGAATATTTAGATATCAGTGCAAATAATTTAAAACATTTACCATTAGAATCATTTATTTCTTTTCAAAATATGAAATACTTAAACCTAAATTACAACAATATAAAAGAGCTGCATGCAGGCTTCATAAGTGACATAAATAATCCAAACATCGAACAAGTGAAAATTGCATTCAATAAAATTGTTACCTTAAATTCTCATACATTTCAGAATTTTCAAAATTTATTATACTTAGAACTGAATGATAATCACATAGAAATAATTAAAAAGGCAGCTTTCTACGATTTGGACAGTATTTTAAATATACAATTAGAAGGAAATTTGATTGAAGAAATAGAGAATGAAGCGTTTCAAAATCTTCCTAATATTCAATCTATAAATCTTGCTTACAATAAACTAAACTGTTTGAACTTAGAAGCATTTAACCAAGTAGGTAGGTTATCAACTTTACGAATTGATGTTGATCATAATAACATACAAAACTTAACAGCAGATTATACAATCATCCATACATCTAATAACATAAAAAGTATAAATTTTAGTTACAATAATATTTCAATCATAAACAGCAATTATTTTGAACCAATAAGAATGTCAGTGGTTTCTCTAGATTTAAGTCACAATAAAATTGAAAATCTTACTGATTATGCTTTTGTTAATATGGCTAATCTACAAATACTTTTTATTTCAACCAATTTAATAATTACGATAAATGAGGATGAGTTTAAAGGGGTAACAGCTTTGCAAATTTTAGATTTATCTTACAATAACATAATTTCCTTTCCAAAAAATTTATTTCAGGAGCAAACAAAACTCAGAATCTTCTTAGCTTCACACAATAATTTAGGATATTTACCAAGTGAAATTTTTGAAAGCACCAAATTAGAACAATTAGATTTGTCATTTAATAATTTTGAGGAATTTCCTAAGGAAGCTCTAATTAAAAATAAAGATACTTTGCAATATCTGGACATTTCAGGAAATCAAATTATATTTTTAAATTTCAGCAATTTCATATTCTTTCAAAATTTAAAACATCTTAGTTTATCACATAATGGACTTTTTATACCAAGTTCAGAAGAAGACGTTTATATTCCAAAATTAGTAAGTATGGAATTAAAATTATCTTAAATAATTAATAATTTAAAGTACGGAAATTTTCTAATTTATATTACCAATTACTTTTTATGAGTGTTTTTATCACTTTTTAATTCCCCTTTTATAGATAAAATATAGAATTTATTTGTAACGTAAGCAAAATTTTAAATTGTAAATTAAATAAAAACACTTGTTTCATTCATTTAAAATTTTCCCTATGTTGTTAACTGGCTTTATTATTATATTCAATTAAAATTTTGCTTCATTTCAATGTATATTAATTACACTGGAATAAGAGTTAGAAATTTATTAATAATTTATAAAGTAAAATATCAGAAGCAGATTATTTTCAAAATTATATATTATTAATACATAAAATTATTTTCAGGGTTTATCATACATGCATGTTTACAGATGAGCAGTATCTATTATAATAATTAATAATAATTATTTATTATAGTTTCCTTTAAGAATTAATAATATATAATAGAACAGTAGTCTGTCTAGAGATCTTCATTAGAACATTTATAATGTTTTGTTACTGAGAATGTGGGCACAGCATTCTGTCAAAGAATCTTTTTCTGATAACCTAGTAAACATATATTTATTCATAAAGGACAACTTATTTCTCCAAATCAAAAGCATTAACCTAAAATTGAATCTCAGATGCCTGATATGATGGATGTTTCAGATATATTTGCATTAAGCACAGCAAATTATATAGTCATATCTATAGATTACTATCTTAACATTAAATAAAATTTGAAGCTAACAGTGTAAATAAAATGGAGGTAGTTTCTTTATGACAATAAAAAGCTCATTTAAAATATGAAATAACGTCTTTAAATAATTTCATAACACATCATTTAACAAATAAAGCATGAACAATGTACATTTGAATCACAGAAGCGAAAGTATTTTGTAGAGATAAAATCATCAAGTGTATTGATTTAAAATTGCAGTGACACTTTCATATTCTACATTTCACTTAAGCTTTTTAATAATATAAACAGCTTTGATAAAATTTCTAACTTTGTACTGTAATATTCTTTTTTTCTAGATATATTTGGATTTGTCATACAATCCAATAGAAGATTTTCCAGAATGGTTAGCAAAGCAACTTCCAAGAAGCTTGGAGATACTCAATTTGGCAAATACAACATTAACAGAAATACCAGCTATACAAGCCAATAACATTTTATTACTTAATATCAGTTCAAACAGAATTCAAACAATTAAGTCAGAGGCATTTGAACAGTTAGAAAAAATACATACTTTAGATTTATCAAATAATTTTTTAATGACAACTTACAGTAACATTTGGTCTAACTTGCAAGAACTAAGATCACTTTTTTTGCAGAAGAATCCGATACAAATTTTATCAAATACAAGTTTTATCAATATGCAGAGATTGCAAGAACTTTCGATCACAGATTTAGAAGTACAGGATATTCAGAAAGATGTATTTCATCCTTTAACAGCTTTAAGAAAGTTAGAAATGGATACTTTTCCACACAAGGATATTAACTTATCAGAAATGTTGAAAAAAAGTCAAGGCATAAAAGAAGTTCATTTACACGTTCAAGAAAATGAATTAGAGAACTTATTTAATGACAATTTACCAAAATCTTTAAAGAAAATTATTTTAGAAGGAGAAAATTTGAAACACATAGATGAATCAATATTTGTAAACATTCTGAGTCATGATTTTCAACTAGATATTCAAAATTCAAATATAACAAAACTTTCTGAAAATCTATTTAGAAACATGAATCAAGTCAAGAATTTTACAGCAATTTTTATGAATAACCGATTGAAAACAATAGAAAGAATTTCAAATGAAAAAGAGGTAATTTTCTATTTTATATAATTTCATAAGCAACATAGAAATTTCAAACACGTAGTAATGATTAGATTATCTACCTAAATTACATTAATTGCAAAATAAATTCATTCAGTTAAAATGAGAATAACACTGTTTTAAAATAATAATATGTTCTTTCAGTAACTGTTTGAGAGAGAGTATAAAACAACAGTATAAACTAATATAAAAAATAATGACTCTTTAAATATATTAAAACTTCAATTTAAATTTTTTTAAATACCTTGCACAATCTCTCTGGCAAAGAAGCAAAGAGATGTTTTGTAGGAAACTACTAAGCTGCAAAGACTGATACAGCATAGCAATTACAAAATAATGTGTGGCTCAGAAGTTTATATTAGTTACACAACATGAATTATTTGGCACATTACACTGTTAATCAATTGAAAGCTAACATAAATAAGATATACATACAATATAAAATCAAATTAATTTTATTTAACAGTAATTAAAATAACAATTATGGTGTAAAAGTTCTAAACAAAACTTTAAGAATTTAAGATTATTTTAAATATAACTTAAAAACTATTATCTATAAAACTATTAGTATTTTGTTTTTAAAAATTCTTCACAATCTAATGTTAAACTTGTATTAAAACAGCATTAGAATAATTCACTATTCAACTCAGGGATAGCAAATATTTAGGATTTGGTTGTAATTTTTATTGATTTCTTTAAAAATATTTTTTATACTATTTTGTACTTTTTTTTCACTCTGTTCTTTTTTTTTTGATATGCCTAATTAGATATTACAAGTAATAGGAGTATATTTACTAAACGCTGATTAAATAAATGAAGAAAAATGGTTTAGCAATTATTGAGGGTTAAGTGATTCAGAAATTAGCATTAGAAAGCAGCATTTTAGAATGCAGAGATACTTTAGCATTATAGACTACACATTTCAAAGGATTTATGGCAGAAAGTATTTAATAAGTTTGGTCTTTGATAAACGATTTAATAAATAACAATAAATGATGGAAATGTAACAGCTTTTGTTTGGTTCTTTTGTGGCATAACTATTTTAGTTATAAGTTTTAGTGCCCTACCTTTTATTTCCTCATTTAAAAAAAAGTTATATTAAAAATCTCTTTTAAGAATTTGATAGAATAGAAAGAGATGATAAATTAAAAGTGTATGAAATGACAGTATAATTAATGAATCAATAATGAAATTGCATCATGCAATTGTGATATGCATTTTCCTGAAATTCAATTTAAAAAATAAGGAAATTCTTGAATATATTTCAATTTGATCACTTAAGTGAAATTTTTAGTAAATCAAAAAAAAATCACAAGGCGGATAAACATTTATATATATATATATATATATATATATATATATATAGAGAGAGAGAGAGAGAGAGAGAGAGATTATGACCAAATACAAATGAATATAGCAGTTTTGTGGATACTTATATAGAAGCTTATTTCTTTATATAAAGAATTAAATAGTTTTCCAAAGGAAATATGGGGAATTTGTTACAAATATTTTGACATTATAAATAAAGCATAGGATACTAAAGTAACTATGCTGAAAGAATAATAATTTTTATAATCAGAAAACAAAATATTACAACCACCATTAGCAAAGACTTATGATGAAATAACTTCATATGATGTGCAAGCAATACAAGCTTATTAATGTGATTTGTTGGTTTATCGTTCTGTAGTCACTTTTTCTACAAGATGGCTTTTGATACAAGAAGACAACATGGCTTACAGTTATAACAGTATAAAAACTGAAAATATTCATGCTTAAGAAAAAATTCATTTTTATGTTATGGAAGTTGGGAAGTAAAATGGTAGAAATCCAATATGATGTAAAATATGGGCTGGTCTTGTCTTATTGATAGAATAGAGTTGTAAACTATGTATGTAATTGTATGCAAGAAATACTGAAAATAAAGTTAGGAGTTCAGGAACAAGAAGCTTTCATTCACATTATTCATTAAATTGATGCAATATATTTCCATTACATTACAAAAGTACACTAGTATAATTTTCATGTGATTTAATGCTCAAAACAAAGCATAAAATTGAATTAGATATTGTAATTTATAAAATGTTAAATTCCTTTTTTAACATAAGTTTATTATATTTATTTTATGAAAAATTAATTTAACCAATTATGGCTTTTTGGAAAAATATGATGTTTATGATTATTTTTTCTGAAGAAATAATTTACAAAATGATTTATAGTACTTTCTGTTGAATTCTAAAATCAATAAATTAAAATCAGTAATACAACAATTAAAATCAGTAATTGCAACAGTAATACAAAATTAAATAAACTGATAGTTACATTATATATAAAATTTAATAAAATAACTCGAAACGTTTTTAAGGTACTTCTGTGGAGTGAATATTACTGAGAAATAACTGTGACTCATTTTGAGTAGGTGCAAGATTTACAGATCGGTAAAAAATAAAATTCAACACACACCTTTTTTATAACTTATAGTCAAAGGTTTTCTTCCTCCCTTTCCCACTCAAATAAATCTTTCTCTCTCCTTCCTAACACACACAATGAATTACACTAATATTTATTTGAGTATGTAAGTAAATGCTTACAATTAACAACTTCAATTAAACAAAAAATTTGTCAACCTAATCATAATGAGGTAAAAACTAGATTTCACATTTTTAATAAACAGAAGTTTATGACTTGATTCAGAATATTAAAAATATACTATGATATAGTAAAAAATAGCATCTGTAAATTTGACAAATTTTTATTATAACTTCATGCTTAAAAATTCCATTTAAAATGTTAAATTATTCATATAAAAATTTCTCTTAATTTAAACATATAACATTTGAAAAGGAGTTCTAAATTTTTGGATTAAAGTATATATTAATAACAAAACATATTCAATCTTAAATGGAAATATAAAGTTATAAACACTCTATCAAAAAAACTGAGGAAAAATTAAATTATTGACTTATAGTTTTAAAATCAAACATGAAACAATTATAGGATTTTAGTTCTAAAACGTTTTTTTTTAGTAGGTGCAATTTTAATTTATGATAATTTGAAATGTTACTTTTGTGATCTTTAAAAAATGCAAATTTTACATTTAAAAAGAAAGAAAACCCTAAATTTCAAAAATTAAACTGAATTTAAAATTTAAAATTATGCTAAAATATTTACAATTCAGTTACACACTAATAAAAGTATTATGTAACAAAATTACTTAATATATATCTTAAAAATCATAAAAAAAATTTTTATTACATATTATGTTGTTAATATATAAATTTATATAAATTTTCAATCTAAATGTTGTTTTTATATAAATTTTTATAATTAAATTACCTTTTAATTTTTTCATTTGAAAAATAATTTTGATTAAATTTAAAGCACCAATTTCATAGAAACTGCACTTAAATTAAATAACTGAGTAATAAATAATTTTTCATTTTACTTTTCCTTAATCCCAGATAATATATCTACAAATTAGCAGCCTTTAATCTGCATTTATGATTATAAATATATCTAATTTATAAGCATTTATTTTATAAATAATTATTTCAGTAATCTTATACAAGATTTCTATTAATTAAAATCAACTATTCTTGCAGATTCCAAGCAAATATTTAAGGAGTGTAAAGTTATCAGAAAATCAACTACACTGTGACTGTGAATTATCTTGGATATGGGAATGGATGAAAGAATACGAATATCAAAATAAATGTGATGAAAATTCCTGTGACGATGGTTATTTACAGGATTTACGTGATTCGAAATGTGCAAATGTGAATAACAAATCCATAATAGATGTATTTAAAACAGAATTGGATTGCTTTTCAAATGGTGCTTCAAGTTGTTTATCGCAATCAACATTCTTTATAATTTTATGGATTGGCTTGATTTATGTTTACATAAAAGAATTTAAAGTTTAAAAACTTTATTCACTTGATGAAGTAAAAATATTATAGCTGAGCACTTTGTCATAAAATAATGCATGCAATATATATATTCTCATAAATATATATTTATTGATTAAAAGCTAGAGAATTTTTTAAATATGTATAGAATTAACTAACACAAAATATATTTGTATATGAAGTAGAATTTTGTGCAGAAGCAGATACTGGTCTCACTATATGTTCAAAAAGCAAAATGTATTAAAAGTATTATTCTTTCAAATATGCATGTGTGGGAGCAGTATATATTTCTGTTAAAGCAAATATATTTAAGGTATTTAATCAACTACAAGAAGTCATGAATAATTCGAAAAGGATTCATAATCAAGTAATAGTATTAATAAAATATAAAGACAACACTATAAAAAGTTATGATTAACGTATAGAAAAAAATAGAAATAATTAAATAAAGAATCTAGGAGAAAAGAACAAACCTTTTGTGATAAAACAGTTTGTTGTTTGAGATAAAAATCTAAAGCTTTATTTAAGCCTCCAGCTGAACTTAAGGTTTTTCCAAGTTTCTGAAAAGAAATAGTGTAAAAAATATCATTTAATAAACAATTGAATGTGAAATCATTAAAATTAAAGAAATGATTTAACAGAAATATTTTTCAGAAGAAATATACATTTTTTAAAATGCAGGTGGTTATCAATAACTTTAAAGTTTTGTATTTTGAAAAAAACAATGAAATAATTCTTTGTTACTACTGTAGATCTTCATAAAAACTTTATCCAATATCAATATTTTTTAAATAAAATTTTATAACTAAGCACTATCGATGTTGTCATGAAAAAGCATAATAAAATATATGTCATCTTAATCTGCATCAATATAAAATGCTTTTCACTTAATATTTTTTCCTGGGATACATATTAAATCTAAGAATGTTTTAAATTTTTTTTTCATTTTTTTAGTTCCTTATGATATTCTATAGTCATCTTTAATATCAGTTTATATACAGAATAAATTTTGCACCATTAAACCTTCAACTATGAACTTATAGTTAACATTAACTTAGAAATCATATAAAAAATGACATAATAGTGAAACTTTCACAGAAAGGCAAATAAAAATTATTTCATTCTGTTAACTTCAGGATAACATTTTTCATTTGTTTTTATATATTAACTATCATTGTCTAGTAGGAGGAGTTATGTTACAGTAATCCATAAGAAAGATATTAAAATTTTAAATACTTTCATACTAAAGTAGTTTTGCATGAAAGAAAAATACAAAACTTATTTAGTTTTATTATTGATATACTCTACAACAATAATAAATGAGTAAAGAAAAGGTATACATTTTATTTATGATTACTTTTTACTGTTTGTAAATGAAATTGTTAGTAATATCTGCTATTATAAACTAGCTATGTAAGTCATAATACTTACGTGATTGATTTGTACTGATTCATTAGTAGTTTTCTGTTAGTAAAAAGTTTAAAAAATTGGAATTAAATTTTTCAGTTGCTAAAAGGAGAACGTTGGAAAACACTACAATGAATCAAAGATATTTTGAAATTATTCTTGGGAAGATCAGTCATTGACAGCTTTAAATACAGTCTAGGTTAATTTTGGATATAAGCAAGTGCAGTATTATGCTAGATTGAGAGATGTACTAGTGGAGGATGAGCATTCCATCGATTGAATTATGAATTTAAATAGACGATGTACATATTGAATCAATTCTAAATAAAAATTATAATATGTATAAAAAGCCAGTAATGAATAATATTTTCAGATACTAATATATATACCATAGAAAAATATGTACATCCACAATGAGGAAATTCTTCATATTAAAATTGTTTTAGTGTTTTTGATAGGCACTATTTCTATAATGAATGAAATTTATTTCATACTTAGTAACCTCTGAAAAAATCTGATATTGCATTATTTTCTAATTAAATTACTTTCAAGCACTTTAATATGAAATTGACTTAATATAACAATGTTTTGCATAATGACTTATATATGGTATATAGTTAATTCTGGTGAAGTATATAATATGGATTTCACATAACTACAAAATATACACCAGATATATCATTAATTATCATATTAATTAAATTATTAGTTTAACTGAAAAGCAAATTGCTAACCTGATTGAAAGGCAGATTGCTATTTATCTATAGACCAAGCATGTAATCTTGAAAATATGGACTCTAAGCATTATTTCCATATTACATATAATTTCCTTTGGTACCATCAATATGATGAACTTTTTATAAAAAAGTTCATTATAGTTAAAAAAATACTAATTTGTTAAGTTTCAAGTGAAAATTAGAAGATTTCTTTTGGTTTAATGCATAAAATGTATTTATTGTAACGTTTATTTACATGTGTTTATTAAGACTGTTTAAATTAAAGCATAACTATGAAATCATCACATTACTCATAACAAAAAATAAATAAATAAATAAAATTAAGAATTTTAACAATTAACATTAATTTACAAAATCCATTCACAATTAAAAAACATTCATTTTTATAGCTGTGAAATATTTTCACATTGAGATAAGGAAAAATTAGATGTACTTGAAAACAAATCACATTAATAACAAATTTTAATATTAGAAACTGATTCAAGTACACTTTTCTTGAAAATTACTTAATGAAAGAATATTGTTGAATAGAATAATTGGGAAATTTGTAATGTAAAGTTTTTTTTAACACTTAGTACTCTTTAACATAGATGAGAAATAACTAACATATTGAGCAACTTGCTCTTTTATACAATAATAGAAAATTCGGGAAAACCGTTCCAATAAATCAATGAATTTTTTACAACAGAAAAACATACGAAATTGAACTAAAAAATTTCGACACCATTTGTGCAGGATTCAAACCTTGGATGATTCCATGGAAATCCGCTGCCACGACCGCTGCACCACAATGACCACAACAGCAAAACGTTTTAAGCGGCAATATATATAATGAAAATTATTGAACAAGTGAAAGTAAAGATTTGGTTTTAAACTTTTTTGTTTATGATATGAGAAATACTTTTAATACCTTTTAAAATTTAAATAAAAATAATTAATAAAGGAGTTATGATTTCATTTCTTTTATACATTTTGAGATTTTAAGTATTTAATACAAATTAGCTATGCATTACACAGAAAATTTTTTAATTCTGTATAAAAACTATTTCATAACAGTTTTTAGTTGCTTTATGAAATTCGAATATAATAAAAGATAAGATGACCACTGAACTAAATTTAATAGTTTGTTGTGATAACATTATGATAAAGCTATTTTTAAATTAATTATAATTATATTGGTACATTTGAATTTAAAAGCAATATAGACATATAAATTAATAATATATCTTTTTAATGTTTTGATTTGCAAAGTGGCGTGTATATGGACAATAATAATTTCCCTGAAAAGATTTTGCTAGTAACAATTTAGCCATACAAATAGTTGCTGCAAATCATATTTAAGCTTAAAACTGTTCTGAAAATTCCTTTTCAAAATATTTCATCGTAAAATATGAATAGGTAAAGTTTTATAAGAATTAGCATTCAACAAATTAATAGATATTGTTGCAACTAAAACTGTTTTAAAATGGAAAGCGATTTTCAATCACATAAATAATTACATTGTGCGAGCGATATCAGAAAAGGAGTTTTGCATAGCAAATAAAAATTTGCTTTTAACAGCATTTTTCTGATAACTCAAAAATCATTCCTATACATTTTTAAATTTCAAATATCAGTTGACCAGGTGAAATTTATATTTAAAATACTTTTGATGTGATGCACACCTAAGTGATGATAAAATACACTTTGAAATGTGAGTAAATGAACAAAGGACAATACTATTGCATATTTAGCATAAACAGAAAATTTAAAGGGTGAAAGAGATAATGAAAATTCTATTCTAATTGAAATTGGGCTTAAATTACATGAAAAACATATTATTCAATTGAAAAATTTTAAAACAAATATTTAAAAAAATCATTTTATAGTTATTATACATTAGAAAACTGTTGAAATGCATGCCATTTGCAGTATTGCACATCAATAGCAGGCATAAACATAAGCCCGAGAACTCCTACATTATAACATATGCAATTTAATTATTTATAATTAAAATTTTATTTAAATACATAACCTTCAGTACAAAGTAAACATCAATTTAAATTACTATTGATATTAGGAATTTATTGAAATTTTACAATAAAAAATGGATTATATAAAATAACAAGAAAAAGTGAAGTAGTTAAAAGACAAATTTTCGACTTTAGCTAAATTCATATTTTATTAAAAAAGAATTAATCAACATATGACAGTACTCATATATATGTTCATTTACCTTTACAATTTTTGTATCTGTGTTGAAAGGAAAAATTGCAAAAAGAAAAATTATAAAATAAATCATATTCATTAATTATAAATAGAAATGCAATATTTTTATTGATAATGTATGTATGTTATAGAAGAAAAAAATTAAATATCACCTGTTCTTCCAACATCCATTGATATGTTGAACTTTTGTTCATCAGAACCTGAAGAAAATCTTCATCTTTTTCAAAAGCTATTTCTTTACAGTAATTATTATAAATCAAAGACATATTACAATGCTCACAGGCTTTAAAGCACATTAATCCCATCAAGATGCATAAATCAAAGATCTAAAATGCAAACAAAAATAAACCAATTAAAAATAGTAAGCATAAAAATAAATTTAATTTTTATATTAGAAGTTAATCTTAATATGATATACAATTAAATATATTGAGTTGAAATTTAAGGTGTCAGGGCATCTACGAGAAAAATGAATATAAAAATCACCACTGGTACATTTTTTAGGCTTTTAAATGCTTTCAATGATAGTTAAATGCATATTACGAGATTCTTCAGGATGAAAAGTTAATGTCCAAATAAATCATTATTCAATGTAACAAAGCAGATGTACAGGATTTGTTCACATATGAATTAACATGGATGTTTAGAAATATTCCAGGTAACTTTCCTTTTGATGTAAATATATGTGATGGAAAAGAAAATATCATTTACTAAGGAAATACATAACACTTTGTGAAAAATCTGTCTTATAATATTATATTATACTCAATAAGACTTGAATGCCAGTGAACAAGTAAAAAAAATCACTAGTAACTTTCTATCTTAGAACATGAAAATTCCCTTTTATCCAACATAAAGATTATTCATTATTCAACTCACAAAAAATTTGCTTTGAGATCATTTTCGATAAAATCCTCTAGAAATTTAAAAAAAATCACTAATATATTTAAATAAATTTTTTAATATTGCATTTAGATGATATTGGATAAAATAAGATTGTGTACAATGTGAGAACTATATAATTGAGAATCTGAAAATTCTCTTATATTTATGATTTTTTTCAAATGAATTTTTAAAAACATATTTAAATCTTTATTTATATAAAATATTGAGAAACAAAACTTTCAGTAAAAAAGAAATTAAAGATCTTTTATAAAAAAATAAGTAAAAAATGAACAAAATTTCCAAAAGTTTCAATGGATATACAAGACTAGCATTTTGTTAAACATGTAAAACTATGATGAGAAATAGTAAGAATGTTTACATTTGCTATTTAAAAGCATGAAACAAATTCTATGTAAGAAAAAAAAATCTAAATTAATTTTTAATAAGTTCAAGCTTACAAGTATATTTTAAAATTCTAATATTGAAAGAAAAACTAGTTAAATAAATGATTGGGTGCTAAATATTTCACATTCTAATTAAGATAGTTATCAGTGCAATTTTTGAAGCATCAAATAAACTACATCATAACATTATAAATATATTTCTGTGATAAACAGACAAATTTATGTTGTAAACATACTCCTTCATTTTGATAATATAAATTTTATTTTGAGTTGTTTCAAAAGTAATTTCATTTCTTTATTTTATGAAAATGAAAGATGATTTGATATATAGAATAAATATTTTATTGAATTTTATATTGTCCTTTCTGGTTCAATATTTTTGCCATCTTTGGCAGTAGCACAATTCTAAGTAAATAAAATACTTGGATTTTGCTGGAAAAAACTCATTCAGTTCCTTTCGGACCCCTCATTTGAAATAAAGGTTTAATCATCTAAAATGTTTGTGGATCAGAAAACACAATAAGTTAGAAGGTGCAAGATTGAGAGAATAAGGTGCATATGGCAGTACATTCCATCCAAGCTGTAGAAACAAAGGGTGAGTCAAGAAACTTGAATGAGGTTGTGCATGACTTTGGTGAAACATAGCTCTTCTATTAATCAATTTTGGTTTCTTCTGTTTAAGTGAATCATAACAGTTTTTCCAACTGGAGACAGAGTACTTCAGAAATAACCCCTGTGCTGTCCGGCAGAATCTAACTAAGGAATGTTTTTGAAATTTCACCAAACAGACAACATAAACTTGTTGGTGAATATAGGATTTCCAAGTGCTTTGAGTCAGTTTATCTCATTTTATGATATTTTGAATTTAATTTCGTTGTTAGACAACCCATTTGTAGTCCTCCGGAATAATGCGTTTCAAAACTGGATAATCTTCAGACTTAAAAAGCAAATCAGAGTCATCAATTTGATGACAAAAATTTCTGTTTCTAAGAACATGAAGAATCCATTTTTGATAAATCCCAGCGATTTCATAAGTTGTTATTGTTACGTTTTCATCAATCAATGCATTCATTGAGTCATCAGATGCAAAATGACATTTAGAAAATGGTCCGTCTTCAAAATCAAAATTGATCCATAGAAATTTTGCCGAGCAGTTTTGGCAGTGGCATTCAACATAATATTAATCATATAACTCACAACAAAACAATTACATTATAAATTGATAGATATTTATAATAACTTCATTAATGTATGGATGTAGATATCGGAATTGATCATGTAGAAAATTATGTGAAAAATATGGTATGAATAAAAGTGATCATGTTAATAGAAACAACTTATAAAAAATTGAGAAGGCTTCTTTCGATAATAATACAACATTCACTTTGCAGCAAGTATTACATTTTCAAAAAAAAAAAAAAAAACTAAGTTGATATTAATGACTTATGAGAAGCGTTTGAAAAAAAGTGAGGTTCCCAGAGTAAGGCAAATCTTGCAGGAAATAAAAGTACATCTAGCTGGAAAATAAAATCATTTAATATTTTTTTTAAAAAATGTGATCTTTCTCAAGTAAAACCCTAACAAATAGGGTAAAATATGAAAGAATAAAATGGAGGAATTGTTAGGACTTTAACAATTATCCTAAATATTATTTGTATTAAATACACTTCATAAGAAACCAAATACTTCTATATAACACATCTTTACAGAAACTCTGGAAATTGATCTAAAAAAAGATGAAAGAATAATGTGCAAATTGAAATTACTTACATAATTATGGGAAGACCCCACTTAACATTAACTAAGGAAATATTAATTTATCTTTCTTGTGAAAGAAAGCTTTGTGCTGTCAAAATGAGAAACATTTTTTAAGGATATAACAGAATTTCTAAAACTTTACAACTCTAAGTTGTGACACAAAAATTAGTCCTTATGTCATCAATATTGACAATTGCAAGTCACATTAAAGAAAATCATTGATTTGCTATTAAATGTATAAAAGTTCACCATAAATTCTTTTCATATTTAATGCAACTTTTGATATGCTTCATTAAATAATATTTTAGTAGTCAAAACTTGTTACAATATATAATTTTTATATCAACTAAATAATTCTGATATTTGGTGCATAATTTCTCTTTTTTAATGGATAAACATATCTTCAATATTAGTGTGAAATTTTATAAATAAAATGTTCGCTCTTTCCATTTCTTTGGATTTAACATATTATGGTTGCTTTGAATGACATACATTTGTGATGCTGTATCATATAAAAGCTTTTCTACAAATATTTTTTCTTTAATCCTGTTAACGACTTTTAGTATTGATTTGTAGTTCCCTTTTCTTGTGATACTTGATATTCAGAGTTACTGTGCTATGCAGTGAATATTTTCCCTTGCTCTTTGATAATTTTTGTTTTAGTCTTTGCTAATGGTACACTCATGAGCAGATTGCCAATCTGCTGATCTCTGTATGCTTGACCAGCTAAAAATAGCTAGTTTTCTAATAAAATTAAAATATACTTTAATATAGAAAATTGAGTCTCACTGTGAAATGTTGACAATACCCCTTCTTTGTCTTGTCCAATTTAATGGCATAGTTAAAGTTTGATCTACCTTTTCCAAATGTTGCAAGCAGCTTCAAAGAAACCCTGAACTCCACATAGTGTTCAAGCATTGTTTCATTTGAAATTGAGTTCTGTTTTTGACAACTGTATTTAAGCTATAAGTAAAACAAGTGCAGAGATGAAGCAGAAGTTCTTTCCTTCTATTTTTTAAAGATTTTTAAACAAGTTTGTGTTATGGGTTTCAAAACCAATACCTTTATATTCCAGAGCTAAATTTTTTGAAAATTTATTGTAGTTTGGCTCTAATTTTCTCTCTAAATTGGTAAATTACTCCTCAATTTCAGTAAAGTATATGTATTTCAAATTTAGAATTTTTTTCTTTTTCTTATAACCACACAGGCTATATTAAGTGCAATTTTTGGGGCCCTAACTATTTCTCACACCCTTTTTTTCCAAATACGCAACTGAAAAATGTGTAATTCTTGTCACCTTATAATTATCAGCAACTTAGTTATTTTTGCTTATATCTATTCTTTGATATTCTGTTTTGGTATTAAATGTAAAATTGTTCTTGTCATTAAACAATATCTCCTTTCTTTTAGTGAAAAAAAA
Source organism: Latrodectus elegans (assembly GCA_030067965.1). Classification (NCBI taxonomy): domain Eukaryota; kingdom Metazoa; phylum Arthropoda; class Arachnida; order Araneae; family Theridiidae; genus Latrodectus; species Latrodectus elegans. The sequence goes on from CM057809.1 coordinate 47,295,524, forward strand.
ATCTAATGAACACATTTAGTCTATACCCTGAAGAAATACTTTTTCCATTGTTCAGTCGTAATACTTGTTCTTCCCATAAAATATTAAATATCTTTTACTTTACATTATTTGCCCCTCACATATTCGCATCAATAAATGATTACAAAAATCATGTCATGATCAATTTCTTGCACTAAAATTATTTGCGACATAGAAAACAGGATAAAAGTGAGGTTTTCTAAAATGATTATTTAATGAAAATTTAATGAAATCTAACCATGTCTTAAAAAAGAATATAGCATAATAATGGTACCAAATAGTCAAGAAATTAATTGTAAGATGTTGACTTTGAACTAATCCAAAAAAATTTCAGCAGCAAAGTTTTAGAATATTAGTTATAGAAAACAAATATTTAATAAAATGAACAAAGCATATAATTTTTAGTTGTATGACAAAATATATTATAACAATGTAAATATACTTAATTATTTGAGATGACTAAAAAATTTTTTTTCTCATAAAAACTATGAGATTTAGGAATACAACAAATTTACAAAGCTATAATTCTAACATATATCTCTAAAATTTTCTAAGTATAATACTAAATCTAGTCATTGTATAATTTTATAGAATTTCGATTCTTTGCATCCTAATTTAGTAACACATCTTATTTCCTGCAATTTGATGAGATTTATTTTTAAATTGCTATACAAGAAATGAGGTTGTTTCTAAATCTGCTAAGATAATAGGTTGATTCAATGAAGACACACACAGTTTAGAGGAAATTCATTTTCACTAATTACAACAAGAAATGGATTTGTGAAAATATTTCTCATGACATAAGTTTGTTAAAAAAAAAGTATTGATTTCTCTTTCATTATAAATAAATATTATTCGGGTTTAAATGATTTGTTTCAATTAAGTTTTCACAACCATTTGTGATAAGTTTCTAAAACTGCGAAAAATATATAAAAAGTAAACCTTTGGGTAAATTACTGAAATAAGGAGAATAAAACTAATTATGGTAGTTCATTATGAACTTTTGACACAAAAATTTATGTCGGAGCTCATCATATAACAGCCAAGAAACTTGTGGCAATTGTATATAGACCATTGTGGAAACAGTAACAAAGTAACAAGTAAGTTAAAAAAGTAACTTATCATCCCATGGAGAATTTGTAATAAGCAAATTGCAATCACTCTCGCTTTTCTATAAAGCAGAAATAAACTTATTAATAAGAATTCGTCTAAGCAGTATTGATACTTTCTAAATTCAGTAGTAACAAATAGCATAGAATTTTTAACAGTTTGACAAATATGATGTAGAATGGTAACATAAATAAAATACTTCATAGAATTTTATGACTACAGTTACAGAGAATATAAAACTTTCTTATAAAATAAATTCAAATTCTTGCAAAGACACTAACCAGAATTTATTTTATATAGTGGATGAGCATAATTTAGAAAATACTATTACATTTCCAGGAAAAGTATTAAACATTTGTTAAAAGTATTCACACAAAACATTAAATGCTTAATTTATGGTATTATATAATTGAAATTTAGTTCTAAATTAAAATATTAATATTCTTTATAGAAATTATACTAATAGCTATAAGAATTAATACAATTACTGGTATTTTGTAAACCAAAGTTTATCATTAAGCGATAAGCGAATTTAAATTAGGATACTTATACAAACCTTATTTTTTCGTAGTGAACCATGAATTAAAACATCACAAATAATTAATGTCCTTCCAGGAATAGGATGAAGGTTGTGAAGAGCAGATATTTCCAAAGCTTTATTTATCGCACTTTTATATCGATCCAAAATAGAAATCGAAATATTCTGAATCCTAAAAATAAAATAATTTTAATTGTTAATTTATTAAAGACTGACAAGTGATTACTTAAAGAAAATGCGATTCTTGTAATCTGAAAATTTAGGAACTATAGCATACCATTTACCATAATAATATTTTATGTCAAATTGCTAACTAAAACAGGGACATTATTATACATCCAAAATGTAACACCATATATCACAAACAATTTACTTGGGTGATAACAAGAAAACAAAAATTAAATGGTTGAAATTAGAGCCTCTTGTGAAGTAGGTATGATGACAAAATCAGAAGTTAGTATAACCACTGCTGCATACCTCAGCATGGATAAAGGAAAGATGCTCTTTATATATCCATGGGACACAAGCAATCTAGATTACTAAAGATGAACTGAAGTAGAAACGGGTGGTGTATCTCAAGTCAGTAGTTATTCAATCATAGACTTCACATTTTCAGTAGGCAATAGACAGAGAGGACAATCATGCCAAAGATACAATTCAATTGGATAAAGAACTCTCGAGCAATCCAAACCTATATTGTGGTCACACCTTACCCTACTGAACATTGGCTGGTGAGAAGCGTTGACGGTATGAGAAGAACATAGGCTCCAACACCTCAGAAATGTAGCTCTGGATATTTAGTATACCAGTAATGCATACTAAAGATGGATGCAAGAGTGGAATTCAATACCATTTGAAACCATGATAACTGGGGCATGAACAATATGGCAAAGAATAACACAACATTTCAGCAGTCCCTTACAAGAGTCTCCAGGATAAAATTCAACCTTTGAAGTGTTTAAGCAAAAATAAGATTTGTCAGTAATGATAAAGTTATTACATTCCACTGTCCATCCATGTCTGTCATTCATTACATCATCGGCAGTACAAACGACTGTGAATTGGAGTTGATGGTAAATGAAATAATAGATGCTTTGGAGATAATTCAATGAGCTGCAAATCAAATTGAATGGTATCAAAGTACATCTAAAGATGTGTAACAGACTGAATTGGTTTTGCTATGATTTTTAATGCAACTGTGGAATTCATCACTGTCATGCATACATATGCCTGTCATTGTGCAGTATAAAGTGTTGCAATGAGTTGGTTGTGATCAGTTCAGTGCATCTAGAATACAGATCCACACCAGTTGCTTGATTATATCTAACAAAACCAATGATTTCTTTGAAGATAATTTACAATCAATAAGCGTTAGTATTCCTGTGTCGACCTTAGAAACTAGCTTGGAAGTAATTTGATGTCTTCTATAAGGCAAAGTTAAACAGCTTACTTAAAAATAAAATAAAAACAAAAACATGAAAAAGTAAATGCAGTACTTCAAATTATTAATTTTTCCTCCATTGCATAGCGTTGCTGGTGGCAAAAGTTAGAGGTATATGTGCTACAAGTTCAATGATATATGTACCTCCCAGAGACAAATTTCACATGCTTTCATTGATTTTCCAAGTATGTTACCTTTAAATCTTCAACAGTGTAAATGAAAGATATTAGAATTTAAATTGATGCAGATTTTCCATTGTAAACAAATGACTGACTTTAAAATTTTTCACATTATCCACAATGAAACATAATAGTTATCTGTATAGAAAAGAATAAAAAATAATTAAATATAAATCATTTATTTCTGATTTGACAGAAGGAATATTTGTGGTAACTACATAATATATGCCTAATATAGAAAAATATTAAGCATGCCGTTAAGCATAATTAACTAAGTAAAAAGACATTCTGAATATTTAGTCATTCATACATCTATGTACTGCTCTCGAAATGGAAATACACGTGAATAAAATTGACATCTTTTAATGTACTTCGTAAGCCTAAAAATATTACAGAAGAGTTACCAGCTTAATTTATAAAAAGAAATATACATATAGAAAGTACATATTCTGGTAGCAAGTGGTAGCTACACTGAAATATTGAAATTCTTAGATATTTTCAAAAGCATAAAATATCAGACCTCTAAGTCTTTCAAAGTGCCAAATTTTGGAGCCCATCTAACTGGAGTGTGATCAAAATATCCCTAACTTAAAAATTTCAAGAAATAAATTATCTAAAGTCATAAGAGCATATACACAGTTTAATGAAACAAAATTAGCAAAACAATCAAATTGTAATGTCTTAAAAGTGACTGCAGAGTTCAATCCATATTTGGAATCTTCAGCATTACAGTTAGAAGTCTCGAAGAAAATATATAAAATCGTATATACTACCAAATGATATATTTTCACATGTCTGCATACAAGCGTTTTCTAAAACAAATTTACAAAATTAATGTTGCATTGTAGCTATTTAAGCTGAAATTCATTTAATAAGGAGCAATTTCAAATTAATAAGCAGTATACAAAAAAAATAGGAGATTAATTTTTTCTTCATTCATCATCAGTATTGGCACGACAGCCTTTTGTAGGTCTTGGCCTTCTTCAGAAGTCTCTGCCATTCCATCCCTTTTCTAGAAACCGACCTCCAGTTTTTGACTTTAAGTATGTTGAAGTTTTCTTCCAGACAGTCCTTCCATCTCTTTTTGGATCTTCCTCTTGGTCTACTTATAGAAAGGGGTGGTGTTGAAGACCTATATTGGTGTTCTCTCTGTACTCATTCTCATGAGGTGGCCTTCCCATCTCATTCTAGATAGTTTTATTGATTTAATGATGTCTTCTTCTCCATAGATTTTGTAGAGTTCAAAGTTATACCTTTTTCGCCAAGTTTTATTTTCCAGGATAGCACCAAAAATAGATCTTAGGACTTTTCTCTCAAAAATCGCTAACGTTTCTCTTCCTTCATCGTGAAGGTCCATGTCTCTGAGGCGTAGGTTAGAACTGGTTTAATTAATGTCTTGTATAACATTATTTGTGTCCTTCTCCTGATTAGGTGGGATTTCAAAAGAGGTCTTAGACCAAAGAAGTAAAGATTTGTGGCAAATGATCCTCTTTCTGATTTTAGGAGTGATGTCATTTTGGTAGTTAATCTCCGAGCCCAAATAGCTGAAGTTTCTCACATACTGAAATTAAATGTGCCGATCATACAAGTGTCAGACTGGTATTCTTTTTTACCACAGAACATATGTTTTGTTTTTTCCATGTTTACTCTGAGCTTCATCTTCCTAGCTGCTTTTTCCAATGCTAAAAAGGCTGCCCTCAGGTTAGTTTCAGATCTTGAAATTATGTCGATGTCATCTGCATATGCTAGAATTTGTACCGATTTGTTGAATATAGTGCCTCTTGTATTAATTTCAGCATCTTTTATCACTTTCTCAGGTGCTATATTAAAGATTAGGCAAGCCAATGCATCCTCTTACCTAACTCCATTGCAGACCTCAGAGAGGGTAGATGCTTCTCCTTGGACTTGTACCGCAGAGAAGGTTGATGTGAGAAAGCTTTATGAGCTTAATTAGCTTTAATGATACTTTAAATTCAACAAGCGCATTGAGTAGCTGTCTTGTCGATACTATTGTAGGCTGCTTTGAATTCTACAAATAAATGGTGAGTGTCAATTCCATCTTTACATTTCTCTAGAATTTGTCTCAACGTGAAGATTTGATCAGTAGTCGATCTTCCTTTTCTTAAGCCACATTGATACTTGCCAACAACAGTTTCAATAATAGGAGACAAACGGCTAAATAAAATATTTGAAAACATTTTATAAGTGACAGGCAGTAAACTTACTCTTCTATAATTTTCACAGTTCAGTACGTCCCTTTTTTGTGGATTGGGCAGAGAATACTTAATTGCCAATCTGGTGGTAGGATTTCTTTATCCCAAAACGATACTATAATTTCCTAAATAGTATTTGTTAGGTCTTTTCCACCGCATTTTATTAGTTCAACAGGTATGACATCTGGTCGAGCTGCTTTATTATTTTTGAGTTCATCAATAGCGTATAGGGTCTCTTTGATAGTTGGGAGGTCATAAAATTGATTTTCAGTTTCCCCTTCTAATGTCTCTGGATTAGCTGATACATCTAAGTAAGCAAGTCATTGAAGTGCTCAACCCATCTATCCAGGATTTTGTCCCTTTCATTAACTATACTTCTATCTCTATTTTTACAGAGAGTTATTCTTGGTTTAAACTCTCTATGTTCTTCATTAATAGCCTTGAAGAAAGCTCTGCTCTCATGGTTAGACCTAATTCGTTCGACTTCGTTAACTTGGCTCTCTTTGTAAATTTTTTTCTTCTTTTTATGTATTTTCTTTTCTTCTTTATGTGCATTTTTTATTCATCAACTGCTCTTCTTGTAGCCCTTTTATTGAGCATATTTCTATAGGCTTTATTTTTATATTCATTGACTTTTCTGCATTCCTCATCAAACCAATCGGATCTTCTTGATTTCTCGGCTTTTCCTATCAGCATGTTAGCTGTTGAAACTATTGCTTTTTTAACATGTTGTCATTTTTCATTCACTTTATTATCGGTTACTTTCTCTTTGAGTTCATTCGACAACTGTTTTTGATACTCTGTGCGAATTTTAGGGTATTTTAGTTTCTCACAGTTGAATCTCTCAAAGACAATTTTTTTTGCCTTTCTGGCCATGGAGATCTTTCCCCTAATTTTACAGATCACTAGGTAGTGATCAGAATCTACATTGGCTTCTCTGGAAGTTCTCACATCCAGGAGGTTTGAAAAATATCTAGAATTAATCACCATATGATCAATCTAATTGTTATAAGCTCCATTAGGGGATCTCTATGTTGCTTTATCAATATTCCTATACTGAAACATTGTGCTACCAAGTACCATATTGTGAGAGGCAGCAAAACTTATTAGTCTGGTACCATTATCATTAGAGTTGGTATGTAGGCTGTACTTTCCTACTAGTGATCTAAATTGCTTCTCCCTGCAAACTTTGGTATTAAAATCTCCCATTATGATTTTTACATTGTGTTTAAGGCATGATCCCCAGAGCTGGTCAAGATCATCGTAAAAAGAGTCCTTTTAATCATCTTCCTTTTCTTCGGTTGGCACATACACATTAATAATAGAGTAGTTAGCATATTTTCCTCTTAGTTGTATAGCACATAGTCTGAGTGAAACGGCTCAAAAGTCCATAAGCAGGTGTTCTATCCTTTTGCTTAGGATGAAACCAGTTCCATATATATGCTTTGTCTCATGACAGCTATAGAAAAAGGCGAAGGTTTTTCTTCTCCAAAACCACACTACAAGTCCATCTTATTTCCTGGATAGCTAATAAGTGCAGTGCATATGAATCCATCTGCTCTATCATTTGCAGATTTTTGCTCTATATAGAGTATATAGAGTACATATATTCCAGAATCTAAATCTCATATCCTGTTTGAATTCTGTAAAGGCAGCTCTGTATTTATTTCTTTGGATTTTGAAACAAGTTTTTCTCCTGGGGAGGGGTTGTTAGCCCCCGCCCAACCCCAACCTGGAGGATCAGGGTGTCCCTTTGGTCTGGCGCCTCCTCTCCAACCTGTCCAGCATGAGTGACCATAACAGTAGCTACGCTACCGCCAGCATAGCTCTCGGGATCATCAGCACACGCAAGCCACCTCACTACCACAAAGCAGAACACCTTCATGGTGGTTTTCCTTCATTATTTAAGAAAAAAAAAACCGATTTTGATAATCTTAAATTTTTTACCATGAAATAGTTTAGATTAAAAACATTTAGGATGAGTGAGTTTGATTAATTTATTTCAAACCAGAATAACAAAATGATTTCAAATAAGCTTGACAAAATGAATAAACTTAAATTTAGTTTATACAAAGAGTTAATTTTTTCATAAAGTAATCATTAAAAAATATTAGTCAAGACATTTTCTTTTATGTTTCAAATAAATGATGTTAAAAACTTCTTTTGGAAAATTCTTCATGAAACAATAATGCAATTTTTAAATGCACTTCCATGAAATTAGAATAATGTAAAAAATTTTGTTTTCCCATATTGAATAATCTCAATGAACGATAAAATAAAGTGAGCACTCAACACATCATAAAACTTAAAATTCCTATATTAAGTAATAAAATATGTTCTAAAATCATTAAAATTGTAAAGAAACTTTTTTATGTGCAAATGTATTCATATCTTCCAGAATAGGAGAAACACAAATAGGCAATGGCAGCACATTTTATCAGAAACTTCATTTTGTCAAATAATTTATTCAAAAACAAAGCATTCAGAAGCTGTAAATTTTTAAAAATATTCTAATAAAAATGTGCTTCAGGATTTGAAAATACTTTTTTATATTATTCTTTTAAGTATAAAACTAATAAATACCTTTCAGAGATTTTTCGAATTTGTGTCTTCTTCCAAGGAGCAGTAACATCTTTACTTTTTTCTGTATGAATTTCATTATCTTTAACATTACCTTTGATTTCTTCAAGTTTATTTATAACAAGATACGCTTCATAAAACTGAAGAGGAACTTGGCGACAGTTAATAACAGCATTCTGATTAAGAGAAAATATCAACTTATACTAAAAACACATCATAAAACTATAAATTTGCAAATTAAGAAGTTTAATTAAATTATTTGTTTGATTTCTTTCAATAAAAAAATAAAATTCACATTGCAATTAATTTACACTATGTGATGTAATTCATATAAGAGTATTTTTCTTAACCAGATACACACAAATATATAAGTCACCTTTAAAGATATCTGTGGATCTACTATTTTTTATTTATTCTATTTACAATTCCAAATATAAAATTGAAGTATTAAATAAGTATTACTGCTCATATTTCTATAGTTATAGAAATTTTAAGTCTTGTAATTTGCTTTTCACTGATTTCTAAAAAAAATATAAGTATGTATATTGCTATTAGAATTTAAAGTAACACATCAATTATTCTAAATAAACTATAAAAATGTCGTTCTTAAATTTTTCAAGGAAAAAAAGCTGAAAGCAGCTTTAATTAATCAGTTTTGGAAATATTCAAAAGAAATAGCATTTTTGTTTCAATAAATTTTAATCATTGTATGTTGCAGTAGAAAAGAATATACATGAGAAATCATATTATTTTCAAATGAACATGATAAAAAAATTATTTTAAGTAAGCTGCAATAATATAAAACAGATGAAAAAGTCAAAGATAAATTAGAAATAAGAATTTCACAAAAAAATTCATAATTTTTATAATTTGATAAATGACCTTAAACAATTCTTGATGAGCATTCAAAAATGAGAGCTTGAGAGTCATGTACATATAGAATTACAAATATAACAGATATCACAAAAAATTTCAAATATGAAATTTGCTGAATTACATGTCAAAGACAGCATTAATAACAATTTTTGATGCTTATTTTTTAACTTAGTAATAAAATATGTATAGGAAATCAATATTAACTTTCAATAAAAATATGTTATGATTTCAAAATTATTAGGGGAAAAATAGAAAAGAATGATTCAAATAGTGATTTTAGGTATCAAAGAGTGGATACAAACACACAAATGGAGAATCAAGTTTAGTGTTTTTCAATTAAATCTAAGAATGTTTGTATAAGTAAATCTTATTGTAATTTTAACTATATAATAGGAGAGTAAAAAAAAGTAAATTACAATAAAAATTTAAAAAAAGTAATTCTTTCTAAAATTTTTTTAAAATTATAATGTTCTAGATTACAAAAAAAATTAAAGTATTCGATCATTAAAATTTCTTGTAGTGCATCTACAAAAGATAATGAGCATTAAATGCTTGTTTTTATAACACAGGAATACTAAAAAATTTAATCAAAACAAATTCATATATCATTAATAAGTATTGTCTTCGAAGAAAAATAAACTGTATATTGTAATATTAATTCTCAAAAATGAACTATACATTGAAGCAATATTAATAAATCATTGTTATTTTATTCCAGAAATAATTTTCATTTGTACTACTATTACAGTTGAAGTCGAACATTTATACAGGTTGTCAGATATATCTTTAGGTAAACAGTATTAAAATGTTCAAATTCTTAACTCATAGACTAGTTTACTGCATAAAGAAATCAAATGGCAGCCAATCATTCGGTCAAAATTGTATATCAGCCAGTACTACACAAAAGGAAAAACTGTAAGGGCATCAAACATGTGTTTTTGCTATGCTGTAAATATAATGCTATAAAAGTTTTTGGCTATTAATAGTACTATTAAATTAAAAATGAAATAATAGTGCTATAAAATTTGGATATTTGGTTAAAGATAACTTAGAAATTAAATGTAGTCTCTGCCATATTTAGCAATATCATATGATCACATAATGTGGTTTGGTTTATCACTCAACAGACATTTAAAGCACTCAAAGGATAATCAGAATTTAAACAATTTAAAGAGAATTATGAACTAATACAAATATCTAATACTGAAGTGAAATTCAAACTTAAAGGATGTTGAATCAAAAATCAGATCAATAACCACTTGGCTACCAGTTTCACATAATTTCTTACTTTTAAATTTTTTATCTAAATTTGTTATATGGACTCTTTATAATTTCATAATTATGTGCAATTTAATAAGTTTAACACTTTTTAACAACACAAGTTTAAAATGTTATAAATACATTTGTCAAATACACTGTAATAATAAAACTACCAATTTTTTATTAACACAAGATGTATGAATATTTTAAACATCCCTAAGCCACAGAACTCTAATAACCCAGTGAGGGCGAATGTGATCACCCTTATAATCAAAATCCGTGGAAAATGATGCTTCACTTTATGATAGTGAACAGGTGGATCAGGTTGAGGGAGGTCAAAGCTATTCTTGGCCACTTAACATTCTCATTTCCTATGATTGCAGCGACTTAGAATCCACTGCAGGACATTTTATCCATTATTCATGAAAGCATCAACTATGCATAGGCCCCTTGTTAGATGGCATGATTGTTGTTGGTTTGGATTGTTTGTGGCTCAACAATTATTTTTGCACACGAGGGCTAATTAGACTGGGACTTGCCCTTTAAAGTGGTTTCCAATCCCCTACAAACAACAAAGCCTAAATAGGCTTCAAACCCATAAACTATTGAATTGAAGGCAAGAGTGTTAACCATTTGGATAATAGTTCAGCTGTATGATGAATGAGACAGTATTATTGTTGACTGTGAATCAATAAATATTACAATATTTAAATTATCCTTTTTCCCACTTTCACTCAAAGTCATTTGCACAACAACCACCACAGTAGGTGCAATTTATACCTACAGCAGTAAGACTAAAGTTACGAGATCAAGTACCCAACATTATCATCAACCTGATTCTGGTAGGTAATCATCATCTGTGGTGGGCAAGATAGCATGTATGCTTCTAAGATGATAGTTTGGATCTAAGTCAATTCTGTATCAGTAAATAGTTGATGGTTGGGTTTTCTGGCGCAAGGTTCTAAGGACAACTGCGCGATATAAGCACAATACTTTTTCTGTACATACAACATATGACGTTAAATTACATATTGAGAAAAATCAGGTAGAAGTTTGCCTGACGGAATCAGACACAAATACATTTGGCAACTTTATGTATATATATACACATTTAATGTTAGGAATGATCTGAAGTTATCGTTACATGACAGATCTACGTTAAGAAAAGCTGAATAGGAATTTTCATACAGCATACTGAAAATATAATATTTTAAAATTTTATGAAGAGTAAAGTCATATTACGTGAGTTATATATTGTAAGCAATCTATTTAAACAAATAAAGACTATCAGTTAATTAGCAATGATAATGTGTTTATCTTTAGCTATATTCCCAGCTTTGTCCTGCCTTTTATTTTTAAGAAGGTAGGACAAAGTTGTTTAATTTTGGATTAAACAATTTTCTTAATTAAACAAATTTCTAAAATTTTGGGATATCTGAGTTATTCGATGAACTATGGTAACTTTAAAATTACCTATTAGCTGGATTTTTATTAAATTACATACAAATTAGGAAATGCATGGCATTACAAAATCAGTGAACATAACTTTCTGTAAAATATACAGCAGAAATTGTAGAGCAAAAAATTAACAGTAATAAGACTAAAAAATCAACAGGAATACATACATTTTTGTATTCAATATTTGTAGATAACAGGACATCTTCTTATTACTTAATTATGATAAATAGATAAATTTCCCTTCTTATATGTTTACCATAGCAAAAAATAAATAAATAATTTCTGATTTTTAATAAGGAACATTGTATAAGATAAAATATTATTTATTAGGAAAAAAATGAAATATTGAATCTTTATTGGACCAAATACAGTTTTAAGTGCTTAAATACACAATTTTCTATGACTGTATGTTTTCAAAAGCTTAGACAAAACTTCACAAAACTCTTTATTATTAGTAATTACAAGCAGTAAAAATAAGTCTTAAAAATTTCTTAGAGAAATTTCTGATAACAAAATTTTAAAGTTCTTACTTTATCTTGAAGATGATTCAAAACTTTATCGTGACATTTAGGAGAAATACCAGACAATATCAAATTCCGTAAATTTCGAAGCATAGCCATGTATGGAAGCTTGTTAGCATCTAAATATATATGACAATTGATATATGAAAATTGTTTTTAGAAATTAGGAAACAATTATTTCCTCAGATATATAATGTTAATACAATGAATGACTAAACAACAGTTATTAAACTTTATCAATACACACAAATTTATTTTTTGATTAGATATATGAAAGAAAAACTAAATATTTCTGTCACAATTCTACATAAACTAATAATAAAAGTCTAGTTAGAAAAATTTTAATAATTGGACAAAAATGCTGTTAAGGTAACTGCAAAAAATATTAAAGAAGTCAAACGTTAGCTCATTCACAACAGAAGTTAAAATATAATGCAGGAAAATTTAAATCTAATAGCCTTTCAACTTTTCTAATTTTAATATTTTCAAAATAGATGACCTCATATTAATTTTTCAATACATAAATACCATAAGAATAATATTTACATTAATATAAGAACCATGGATAAAATTCGGCATTATAATAAATAACGTGAAAATAATTATTTTGTTTATTATATCCAACTAATTGTTTCAGATTTTACTGTTATTCTATAATTTCTTGAGTTAAGTTTTCATGCAGAGCAAAATTTCTTATCTGCAATTAAAAATATTGGTTAATGAAAATAAAATTTTTCATACATTATAAAAAAATTTTTTTAATATAGATTATGAGATAAAAATTTAAATTTTTTTCCCTTTCACAACAGATAGGCATATACTATACATAATGTATTTAAGAATGTTTAATGTAATTATTGTAGATCAAATGTTTAATTTTCTAAATATATACATAATATTTATTATGTTTGCAAATTTATTGTATGAATGAATGAACATTGTAAAGATTTATTCAAAATTCAGTAGATACAATTTAGTTAAACTGATATTTATTTGCATGGAACATAAATGAATACAATCTATAAATATGATGATATTTGTGTATAGCAGTTGTAAGCAATCATTTTATTGCATAACGGAATTAAATATAAATATGACAGATAATACCAAATAAATTCCAATTGTTATTAAAATGGAAATTACATGAATTTATTTATCAAGTAAATTTGTATTGGAAAAGGAAAACTGATACATTGATAAGTATGTAAAACTGGTAGAGAAAAAATGTGAATATAGTTTGCATTCACTAGTCAGGGAAATTGAAACAACTCATGAGAACAGATGTGTGGTAAAAGAGAAATGGAAAAGAACGCTGACACTAGACAGAAAATAGTTGGTGCCAACAATACAACTTTGTCACATGAAGAAGTACCAATATATAGAATGAAAATCATGCAGAATATTTTTAAAAATTAAATTTATCTAGTAATATACAAGAGCCTGTGGAGAAGGATATGAGGAGAAAAAAAAATGCATGAATATTTTTCAAAACAACAATCAATGAATGATAATAAAAAAGCAGAAATAAACAGAATAACTAACTCAAATAAATTTCCAATTTTCTAAATAATATTCTAGAGTAGTATCTTCAAAAAATATCATCAGAAAAAACATGAATCATATTATAATACTAGCGTACATTTATATAAGTCATTAGGTTTCTATACAAATATATATATCAGACACTGGTTTTTAAATATTCTCAACACACTATAAGCATTAATATGTTAATAAATATAATTTTACCGATCAATGCCTCCCAGACACTAGATTTGTTTCCATTAGCAGATATCTGAGTTTCCCATGTCATAGGCTGAGCTAATTTCATTCTTTTCCCAGCAAGTTTCGAGTTCCAGATACCAGTTAAACCAGATTTTTTAAAATCATCAGGATTTTCTGGATACCTATATATATATATATTAAAGACTAAATATTAAAATCCAAATATAAATAATGGTCATAAAAAGAAAATAATATTTTAGTAGCCTGAAAAACGATAAAATACCAAACTTCCTTTTTAAAACTTAAAAAACTTCCTTACTAAGTCATTTTCTTATTTTAAAAAGCTCAGAGAGAAAACTAATATTTCTATTCTTATAAATTTATTAATTAATTTATCACAAATTGATAAGATTTATTTATAAAAAAATAAGAATTTTTAAAACTTACAGATTATGTCAGAAAATAATGAATTAAACTAAAGTTATTTGAAATATGATGGTAGAATAGAAATGTTTATCAAGTTCAGATAAGTTTCACTAACAATACAAAATACAATGCCTGTACAGTAGGTAGTAAAGATGATCTGAGAAGAGGAGGAATCATTTTGCCTATGGGAAATTGTTATGTAAAATTGCATTGTGTTGTATTGTGTTGAAATTGTATTGTATGGGAAATTGTATTGTGTTGATATTCTAGGCACCTTTGTAAATGTAATTGAAAATTTACATTTATATTAATGCATGAATTACAGGAGTGAGAATTTACAAGAATCAGATTTATTGTGAAAGAATTAAAATTTTTCTGAAATAGAAACCAATATAGTACACTATATTTCGTTAATTTGTTATAATCAAAAATTTAAGATATATTTTGAAAATTAATTCAATATTAGTGTGTATTTCATTAAAATTACCATGTGCATGAGAACAATTTAATTTTTGGATTTTTTTTTATTACAGTGTGATGCTACATTTCAACTAACAGTAGCAGTTTTGTAACTTATTTTACAAAAATTTCTTTCTTATACAATGTAGTTGGAATATGTTAAATTTCTTCTAAATTCAATAAAAATAAATATAGAACAACTGAAAATCAATCACCATGTTTATACTTTAAGATGATTAATATAATACTGTTCAATATATAAAATAATATGAATATTTTGTTCATTTAAGAATTTTGTAGACAGAAATCTGAGCATGAGTTATTGTAATACTTCTACAAATATTTAGATATATGATTAAATGACAAATTTGCAGTTTAAGACTTCTTGTAATAATTAGTTTTCTTATTTTGTGACAGTTTAATTTTAAAAATCATTTATAATATAAAGCTTAATGTAAATGAAATCATTACATTCACCAATATTACTTTATTGATAAATAGGGATTAAGGTTTTCTACTTGTTTGTCACTCAACTGTCATATGAGAGATCTCATATGAGCAAAAGTTAAAGGAAAAAGACCTATAAATTAAATTGGATTCTAAACCATTGTGTAACGTTACGTTCTGTAATGAAACAACTCAAAAAAGTTGAAGCAGGGATGACATCTACCCAATGTCGTATTTCGACAGATTAATTAATTATACTGAATAAAAATTAGAATGTGAAACAAAACTAACATTTAATGAAGCACACTGAACACTACGAACTACATGGGCAAAGGTCACAAGGTCTATTGAAGAGAAAAAGAATATCAACATATGACGTCAGCTCGTGCGGGATGCGCATGGCACATGATATGTGGGTGAGGTGCTGCCATCCGCAACATCCTCCCCCCTTTTTGAGGAGCTGGATAGCTACTCAAAAACATCAGTTACAGTCACTAGAATCAGTTTTTTAGGTCTCCTTATGGCACGACCACACCTGGTAACTTGAGGTTGTGTGACCTCTGTAGACGGACTCTGCGATTTCACAGATTCAGTCTGTTGAATACTCTGCGGTGGCAAGCTCTCCAAGTCATCTCCACTGACTTCGAGCGGAAACATACGCTGAATTGGACGCACTATTGTAGAAGACTGAGTTTTTAATTTGGCAGTTCTTACTTGTCCGTCCTTACCCGGAATTAGCTCTAACATCCGGGCTTAAGGCCACTGAAGGCGTTTTCTCACATCGTCCCCTATCAAGACGATATCACCAGGATGAATGTTATACGACTGAGGATTTTCTCTTTGTTGTTGAATCAGAGGACCCAAATATTCGTTCCTAAATCTCATTCTCAGTGCCACGATCACTTTAGATTGAAATCTTAATCGCTTGCGGTAGTGATTGGCATCTCTCATATCTAAATCTTAATCGTCGATAATTGATCTGTCAATCAGAAACATTGCGAGAGTAACAGGCGTGAGATCTTGCATGTCTTCGGATAGATATGTCAATGGACGGGAGTTAACAACTTTTTCGCATTCGCATAAGATTGTCATTAACTCTTCATGCGTGAATATTGCTTTTCCAAAAGATCTTCGAAGAAGTTCCTTCACTGTCCTCACAAGCCTCTCCCAGAAACCACCCCACCAGGCAGCTGTGGGGGGTATAAATTTCCACGCTATGCGTTGTATTTCAGCATAGTGGGAAACTTCGTTCCAATTGATGGCAACTAATTCATTATATGCTCCTCTAAAATTGTGTCGTTGTCTCAATACATTACTCGAGGTCTTCCTCTTCTAGCCACAAAACGACGAAAAGACAATAAAAAGGCGTTAGAAAAGAGTGAAGACACCAATTCAAGATGGACAGCACGGAATAGGGCACAAGTATAGAGGACAATCCATATTTTACTACCACCTTTTATGTACAAGGGACCAGCCAAATCTATTACTACCACTTCGAACACGGCGGCATCTTCTATTTGATCAGCAGGTAGGGAAATTGGATCAGTCATTGGAGATTTACTTTTAAATCACCGGCATCTAACACAAGCATTCCATATTTTTCTGGTAATTTTTCTTCGATCTAGTATCCAATATTTTTCACGAATTATGCTGAGAAGTAACTTGTGTACAAGCATAATTCTCAGTGTGAAAATGCTCTATAAGTCTTTGCATAAAGATACAATTGTTAGGCAATAGGATTGGCGATAGAAAGTGGGGAGCATCAATACGTTCAGTAATTCGAGTCTTTACACGGAAAATATTGTTGTCACTTTTAAATACACACAAGTTTGGTATTAACGTTTCATCTGGAAAACTTTGAGCTTGTACAGAATGAATTAGTCGGATCTCAGCATTTTCTATCACCTCTATTCTTAATTCCCCCACTTTTCTCTGATTAACACTACTTCTTGCATTGTTAACAAATCGTAGAACCCAAGCCACTAATCTTAAGATGGAATGCAATTTGGAAAATTTCTCTGCGTACATGGTACCTTTTCCTCTGTCAAATTTATATTACATACTCTAACTCTTTTCCTTTCTGAAGTGATTTCAGAAGTTTCGCAATTATTTAATTCAGAGACGGGACATGAGCCTGGAAACTCAATTAACCATGAAGGTTCCATCCACTAGTGTTACTCAACCAAATAACTAGGTGAACACCCTTGAGAGATTAAATCAGCAGGATTAATTTTCCCTAGCACATGTCGCCATTCACTATTAGGAAAATGTGTTTTTATTCCTTTAATTCTATTCGAAACAAAAACTGACCACCCCCCTTTATGTCTCAACCAATATAAAGCAACCGTGGAATCGCTCCAAAAAATGGTTTTCATTTCTGTAATGTTAAGTGCTTGCTGCACCGAATGTGCTAACCTGGCACCTATACAGCATGCCATAAGCTCTAGCCTGGGGATAGTAATTTGCTTTAAGGGGGCCACTCTGGATTTTGCTCTGACAAGCACAACCTTTACACCTTGGGAAGTGTTTGATCTCAGAAATACGTAAGTTTCATAGGCCTCTTTACAAGCATCAACAAACACGTGCATCTGAGTAGTATCATTAATTTCAAAATAACGCAGGATTTCTATATGTCCGCCAGTCTACCCACTTCACCCCACCATTTAAGAAAGGGTTTCACAACATCATCTGGCAAAGGTAAATCCCATGATAATTTCAATTTCAAAGTATTCTGCAACAGTCTTTTAGGAAGAAGAGTTGCAGAGAATAAAATACCAAGTGGGTCAAAAATTTCCTGTACAGCGGCTAAAATAAACCTTTTGGTTATATTACAATCAGATTTTAGATCTCCCACACAAACATTGCATTTTAAAACAAATTGCTGTTAAGATCCCATAACATTCCTAAAACTTTCGTCGTCCCCGTACTCTTAGATACGTACTGACATTTAACATTACCTTCCCAGTTTTGTAAATTAAAACAACCCCGAGACAAAATTGCCGTAGCCTTCAAAATAAATTCTTGCAGTCTAATACACTCCTGCGACGCAGTTGTCAACATAAAACGAAAGTTTCAATTTATCGGTTATCTCAAAATCTTCATCTGGCACATGTTCGAGCAAGTGTAAAAGTGCCGCAGTTAGCATAACCGGGCTCGATGATACACGAATTGCTCCTTTCCCATGGGATAAAAGAACCTCAAAAAATCTCTGTGCTCAGGTGCTAAACCCAACTGGAGAAAAGCCTTTTCAATATCTCCAGAAATTCCAATAGGATAACTTCTAAACCTGACAATTATATCCGTTATCTGCTCGATTAAATTTGGACCTTTGTGCAATAAATCATTTAATGAGCTCTTTCCAGTTCCCAGAGCCGAATCGTCGAAAACTGGCCGTATTTTTGTGAAGCTACTATCAGTTTTCACAGTTGGTCGATGTGGCAAAAAATGAGAGGTTTCGTTTTCACACACGATTTTTTCCATTATTTGTAATTCCTCTCATTCCTTAAATACAGCTTTATAATCTTCTATAAGCCCATTCTGTTGTGCATGTTCACACATTTGTGAATGTCGTTTCCATGTCAAATCTTTATTGGAAGGCAGCTCAATTGTATTTGCTTCAAAAGGCAAACAAAGTTCATATCTGCCATCCGGCAGAATCTTCATACTCTTTTCAGACTTATGTATCACCTTTAAATGCTTATTATTTTTTTTTAACCTTGAACTGTGTCAAGAATCCCAGTGCTTTCCAGATCCCACAATTCAGTAATAGATGAATTTGAAACACATAAAGAAACAACATTCAAAACAGTATCAGATATTGCATCACGTTTATTAAGCATTTCCTGTTTTCCCATCAGAATGAATCCTAACCACGTCTCTAACAAAAACAAGCCCGAATCCAATATGATAGCTTTATCCATAAACAATAAAATCTGCATATTGATATCTCATTATTTTCTACTCAATGAAATTTATTCTCAACTTCTGAGCTGAGATCTTATCCCCTCTCTTATCTTCTACCAAGAAGTTTCTCTACCTATGATGAAAATTTGCAAATACACTGGAACTGGGCACGATGATGAGGAAAAAGCAGACAGTATTCTTTCTGGCTTTCAGAATGTGCTTCAACAAAAACCATGCATAAAATGCTTATCCGTGTACTTCATACTGAAAATCGAACTTCCTTTATCAATAATAAGTCTTCTCAAGGAATGTTATTCCACATATTTCATTCTAACAGTTTATTTTTTTATTTTTTTTATGGAAACATGAAAACCAGATTCTTTTTACTGATATAATATGATATGGGTGTTTTTAGTTATGGGTGCAAAATATTCACCGTTCTTTATGTAAGATTTTAATCTTTCTAATAAGCATGCTTGGAATGATATTTGGATCATCCTATTAATGTAGTACGAATTTGAAATTAAGAGGATAACAATTTGACAATGCAAGCAAATAATATTGTAATATGATCTCAATTTAACAGACTCTACTTTCATAACCCTGAGTGGAATGTCCACACATTCAGAAATATCTACATAATAGAAATTGTTCATATGTATATGATAATAGATTTGCATATGTTACATTTGATGTTGTAAATGTAAGAGATTGATAACCATAGTTGATTTGACAAATATTATTTAAATATCCATAAGGGAGATAGCAGTGTTAATGCATTGACAAAAATGTTAGTTATTTTCTTTTTAAGTAATTTAAGGTATTATTCATTATAGACACATTCATATGCTGTTTGATTGATCATGCTTTCCATAGATATGATTTTTTACAGTTAAAACATTGGTTGCAAAATAGTAAATAACAGAATTTAAAAATAACTATTTAACCATTAATTTGCAATTTGCTAACATTTCATAACTAGTATCTTACTAACATACTTCATTTTACCTGAAACTAAAATTATGATAAAACTGTATTCGTTTTTAAAAATGAGCTAAGTCTGTATGTGGATCTTTCTGAAATCTTACAAATTTTGCCATTTTTTTTTTGAATTAGCACATTTTTAACAAATTTTAAAGCAAGACAAAGTTAATATGGTTATTTTGCGCTTTCTATTCTGTCTCTTCTTTTTGCTTACATGTGTATAAATGGTTTAAAGAAATAAATAATTATATAGTGACAATTAATATTATTGGAATTTTGGAAGCCACTTTGTAAAATCATTATAGGAAAATACTGATAAGTAAGTTGATAAGAGGAAAAAATAAACTATGCTTTTTATTAATCTGAACTTACAAAAGTATATACACATATTTTTTTAAATATTTAAACTAGAAGAAAATATATTATCATTAAACATAAAATGGCATAAAAAATGTTTAATTTAAAATTTTAAGTAGGAAATCAAATGTGAAATATTTATGATTGATTGATTAAACATCAATCATTAATCAATATAAACATAAGAATTACTTTTTTCCAAGAAGGCACATAACTTCATTTGCAGGAGAATCAATGTGTAAAATTCTGATCATTTGTTTTAATGTGTAACGCTTAGAACTTTTCACATTTTTGTCTGTACCCTCAATATTTTTTTCCTAAAAAATAACAATGAAATTAATCCCTGTCACAGTTAAAAAATTTAAAATTAAACCAAAATTAAATTTATTCATCACCTGCATATCAGTCTTCTTCTGTTTACCCCTGTTATATTTTGCTGGAAAAAATGTCGCAAGGTTCGTAAGCGCAAAAATGTAATAAATATTTAAAGATAAATGAACAATATTTACAAAAAATTTAGCATGTAAATTACAATGGTAAAATTAATAACAAATGCACAATAAACAGCTTTTATTATGCTATGAGTAATATAATAAATATATAGCAAATATTTATTGAAAGACATGAAAAATTAATTTTAAATTTGGATAATTTATATTAAGAACCTTCTTTTGAATATAAATACCAAGAAAATGAAAGTTTGCATAGCTAATTCATTTGAAGTGAATAAGAAAACACAATTTGCATTATTAAATAAAGTAAAAAATGTTGAATATTGATAAGAATGAAAACAGAGTATTCAAAAAATTGCACATTTTAGAAGTTAATGTGTTATGAAGAAAATAGAATCAGAGTTTCTAATAATTGTAGATTTACTAATAAGGTGACATGAATCAAAGGGCATGAAACAATTAAAAACATTTCACATAATATAATCACATAAGATAAATATTGTAAAAAAGAATAATTATTTCAAATCTCCCCTTTAAATAAATTTTTTCAGTTCATCTTAAAAGATAAATCAATAAATGGTTTATTCAAATAAATTTCACTATGTTGATTGTAGCAAGTATTGCTCTAGTTTGCTGCCAAAAAAATAATGTTGTTTTGCAGAAAAGCAAAATTTTTGTTTATCTACTTGACTTAAAACCCAATAAGTAATGCTTAATTTTTCAAAAGCAAATCACTAGATTGATTAAAATATTTCTTCCAATGCTGATCTTTCCACGATTAAGTTTGATAGCATAACTTGATTTAGAAGCTTTTTTTATTTCATGCTTAGAATTCAACAGAAAAACTTTATTTATGAAACCTTAACATAGTTATGTGCAATGCTGTATAAAGTAGGGAAGTTTCTCAAAATGAAATACAACTTTCAACAAATAAATTTATCTAGTCAAAATATAAATAGGAATTTCACAGTAAGTTTTTAAATTATAAATTTTAAAATTTAGCTCACAAATTATGGTGAGAACTTTTAATATTAATTATATATAACAGTAAATAAGTTAATACTCAGAATTCTGACTTTTTATATGTACACTATTTTTTTTTCTTTTAGATAACTGTTGAATTCAAATAGTCAAGATTAAAATCAGTTTTTTAGAATTAATGTCCTGGTAGTATAGAAGATAATATAGAAATACATTTAAATAAAAAACAGAATGAAAAGAATAAAATTTCGAAATAAACAAATAATTTGATAACATGCATTAATTTATATCTCTGTAATGAAATTAAAGTAGTTAAACCTATTAGGAAATCATAAGTACCAAAAGTATAAACTATAAAATCTGGGAGTATTTTTAAATAAAATGCTCTTACCTAACTGATATTCATCAAACTTTTTAAAACTACTTTTCATAGCCCTTCTTAAGGAAGCTGGCAAAGAAAGCTTCTCCTCAGATTTGTCATTAAAAGTCTAAAAGACAGTTAAAAAATACAACAAAATTTCAAGTAAAAATGCTACAAATTTTAAAATTTTAATGTAATGATAAAAAGTATCAAATTAATAAAGACATTACACTAGCCTGAATGAAATTCATTATCAGAATAAGATGAAAATACATACACAAATGAAATTGAAACAATGGTTTAAGAATAATGAATTCACAGAAATAAGCAAAGAGAGCGAGCAGCAACAACTTCAGTTCTGGTACATAAAATGTACTACTCATACAAGTCAAGAATAATCAGTCAAGTTCATGTTACTTTTACTTTGAAATTAAGAAATATTCCATTAGTATTATATTTTCCACTTAATTTAAAAATCGGGTGTTATGATAAAATGTTTTAAATTTCAATTAATTTACATTCATACTGGTTAATTGAAGGTAATGGTTAGGAATGTGAATTAACAAAAATAATTCTTAAAAATGTCACTATATAGATACAGAATGAAAATTTTTATAACATGTAACTCAATAATTTTATAACATGTAACAAATAAAATGTAACTCAAATTTAAATTATATACATATTTTTGTGAAAGAAATTGTAAAAAAATGAAAATAAATTTTTTCAAGGAATACAGCAAACCTAAAATTTAACTAAACTTGAATTTCATTTTGAACATTCATTTTCCTTTCTTAAAAATCAAACAGTAAAAGTAACAATATAAATAAAAAAGAAATACTTTGACTAACCTCACGCATGGCTGTAGGAGAGCGAAGATTTGTTAATGAAACAAAAGAAATTAGAAGGATAAAAATATTACTGACTATATAAGAAATGACAAAAATTGGTAACATACATCCATAATTCAAATAAGTTTAAAATAGAAATTAATCACAATAAGAAAGGTCTATAAAATATATATGCATAAGAGCACTTTCAGTTGCATACAAAGTTTATAAAATTTGACTCTGTTTCCCCTTTAAGGTAACAGATTCCAATAATCATCATTTTTGTTGAATAACAGTTTAAAAATTAGAAAAAGTACTTGAGTCATAAAGTTTATAAACTTGAAAGAATGGGAAAAATGTAAATATAGCAGGATTAAAATTTTCAAATGGTATTCAGATTCAGATGTTAGACAACGCATATGCTTAATTTCATCAATCTCTAGGTAGTTGCCGAAGATTGCCACTTTGTACATTTAACAGCTAATTGTTATAATACACACTTATGTATGGTCTAGATCTTCAACCTGATACCAGACAATTGTCATAAATGTGTAAGTTAACTTGACATCACAAGAAATTCAAGATTAGACCATGTTGCCTCATGAGGTCCTGGGTTAGAAAGAATGTCTTTTACTGTCCAGACTCCTAAATATTTGCCCTCAGGCACAAGATAAATCCCATCTTAACTGTGAATATAATTATCCCAATTAGACAGTCCATTTGACCCTATTGTGACATTTCTTTAATTGGGTGCAGATTTTAAAGGCAGAAACACTTGTGGTACATTTGTTTATCATTCTGCTTTTAGAATCAACATACTGATCCTCTACATAAGTTGAAATTTTTGAGTGATCAGACAAACCACACTTTTTGACAGTTGTTTGATCCATTTAAAATTTTTCTATAACTGTAAAATGATGAAAAACTGAAGGACCAAACAATATATGTTAAAATACATTTGACATCATTCTGGCTCTGAAAATTTTATATTTGTCTTTGGGAAGTTATAAATGTATTTACATAAAAAAAAAATCCACAACCAAAGCTCTAATTTTCTTTTATATGCACGAATATGCAACTCTTGTAATCTTGCAAGAATGCTGGCATTTCATATTATTCGCATTTTCATATTTGAAACAAAACCGTGATTGTTTACTACATAAAATACTTGCATATTTTCATATACTTCTCAGTAGGTTCCAGCCACTTTTATTTAGATTGATCTCTGAAACAAAGTCATTGTATATGCATACTAAGTTATTTCAAGCCAGGGTAAAAAAAGATGAACATATATAAAGCGAACACAACAATTAGGGTAAAAATAAATATTCTATTAATATGTTAAAAATTTACAATCAATTTATTAGATAGTACACATTGTTCAATAAAACTACAATCTTATTCTGAAGCACATATAATACAAAAACAAGGCCGACTCATAAAAATAAATGAAAATTTGAAAATATTTAAATGAGATCATCACGAGAACTTTTCAAAGCAGAGATCTCAATTACTATCCCAACCACAGTTGAACAGCAGGTGTATTTCTGGCCTCTACCTTCCTCATGAATGACTCTTGGAAAGGCTGATGGGAGTGTTACAGATTTCCTTTCTTACTACATGTAAATACACACAATCTATGAAAAATCTTCACAAAGTGCAATTCAAACAGTGAAAAAATTAAAAGGTCTTGCAACAACTGTGTTCTTACATTTTTCACAACCTGGAGTCAAAATACTTATAAGCTCCTGTAATAAATTCTTTTTTCAATTTCTAAAAATATTTTAACAACTTCTGAAAATTATCTTTTATCATAAAATTGTAGATAAATGACAATTATAAATATGTAACCTTTATTTCAAACAAAATTAGTCATAAAATTAAAAGCCTGACTTATTGAATAAAAGATTCAGACATATTTTTCTTTTGTTTTATTTAAGGGACTTTTTTTTAACAAAACTTCATTTTTGACTTTTACAATTTTAATAATAGTTTTTCATTTTTTAAATATTGTTTACATGGTGCAAAATTAATCATGTTTATGACAATAGAATAAATGATTTCAACAAAGAAATTTTCAATTTGAAATATGTGATTATACAAACAATTGATTACTGTTAATTATATCATATTACCATTCCAAAACACTAATATGAAGTCAGGAAATTGTTTGCAGAGAAAGTATTCTTTAAAATAACTTGGAATACAGGAAAGCAATTAACAATCACAAAGCCAATAGTGCTTACGAAAGAATATTTTGGCTAATGTTTGACAAATAATGTTTAGCTTTATTTTATAATTTGTTATTATACATGTAAGTAATTCTAAGGACAGTGATATGAAAATGTTTCAGTAAAATTTCTTATAACATTTATTAGTTTTATTCCTTATAAAAAATAATCAAAATAATCTGTAAAATGTTGTCCAAAAACCTAATTTACTTTCATGTTGCATTAAAAAATTTGTAAGTTTATTTTAAGCATAGAAATGAATCGAGAAAAAACGTCATAGTTTTTATATTAATTCCAGATTTCAAAGGTGGTTTGCTTTGGAAAATTTCCACGAACTATATTTAGCTACATAATATAAACTTAATTTTTTTGCTTTAAAATAATAAGTGTAATTAATTAAAAGCTCTAAAATATCAATATTGCTTAGCAACTCTATTTGCACCAAAGAATTGATTTCTAAATTAAATAATCAAAATATGGTAATACATGAGGCAAACAATGCAAGACCAAAAACAAATATAATGTGTGGACAAAAAATATTTCAGTAAATTAAGTATGAAACAATAACAATTCTTTAAATT
This sequence comes from Latrodectus elegans, assembly GCA_030067965.1. Classification (NCBI taxonomy): domain Eukaryota; kingdom Metazoa; phylum Arthropoda; class Arachnida; order Araneae; family Theridiidae; genus Latrodectus; species Latrodectus elegans. The sequence continues at coordinate 47,321,452 of CM057809.1, forward strand.
ATTTTTTCTAAATATTTTATATAAAATTAAATATATACATTACTTTAAAAAAATAACAATTTCTTAAAATAAAATATAGTTCATCTAAGAATTTCAAGAAAATAAAACTAGTTAATTTTAAATTTTACATTAACTTTAATTAATCATTGTGATTTCAATATAAGAATATTTTTAGTAGGATTTATACATCTGAAACCTTGGAAAGTTGAGCATAACTATTGGATGTTTAAGTAATAATTAAACATTCATAACTAGAATATTGATTTAGTTCCCAGAAACTAAATCAAATAAAGGAAAGCAAAAGGAAAGTAACAAAGCATTTTCTGTGGTTCATAAAATATTTTTCTAATTTTTAAAGTCTCTTTCTTTAACTGCTTTAAAAAATTGTCTGTGCTAAAAAATTGAAAAAACCATAGCATTAACATAGGCAAAATATTTATTGATGAATGCTAAAAATTTGCATGGAAAATTTAAATGATATATAATTTCACTTTAAAAATATGACTTGCCTATAAATTCCTCATTGTTTTTAATGCATATTTTATATTTCTTTACAATCAACAATTATTTTAAGGAAAAGTTTTTTGTAATAAAACTCCGACAAAATTACTGATTGCAATAAACTATTTTGTTTAAAACAAAATAGTTATTCAGGAATGTTAGCTTTGCTTTCCTAAAGTTTACTTCTTAAGCTGAAAATAAGTTTATCAAATTTGAGATTTATTAAAAATCAGTACATTAAATAATTTTTTTAGAAAAAAGTTATAAGAATTCAATTTTAAATTTTATCACCCAAATAAATCAGAATGAATACATGTATACTTAGATAACTCCTGTAAACTTATCAAAGGAACAACTCAAAATTAAAATTGTATCAATAAGAAGGAAATCTAAAATTTTAATAAAAAATTCTTGTGTCCCTACAGTTACTTTAAGTATAACACTCTATTTTATATGAAAGAACAATCCATAGTGAAAGGTCTCTCTAATGAAATGATAATTTAAAATTCTTGTTATGCTATTATTAATCTAAGTGCAAACTGCAAATATGTTGTTATGCTAGCATGAAGTACTTATTGGAATAGTAAGGCATTTCTGGTCACACTTAATTAGGCAAAACATAAGATGTTCATCAAGTGATCAATTCAACAAATTTTTATATAGAAGTTAAAGTAATCCTTTAACTTCAATATAAAAAGTTTGTCGAATAACTGGTCATAGATTGGTCAGAAAATTTTACATGAATTCTGTACAATTCTACTAGGGGTTGGTGAACATTAATCTTGAGGGAAAATAACTCAGTTATGACAAAATTCTTCAAACTAAGGAGTGCTGCTCTACTGCTGGAAAACATTTTATTTTTAACAACCATGAAAAGTTACTGAAAATCTAAACAAATGATGCACCAAAACAAAATCATTATTCATGAAAAATGCACTATACAACAGAAATAAAAACATTGACCTGAAATTCTGAAATGCAAACATCATCAGAATAAAATTTGTAATTCATCGCTAAGCATGTTATGTTCCACTGAGCTCTGGTTTAACATTTGTAATAACCACATTTGCATTGGGAAAAAAGCAACTTAAATTTCAACCTTGTTTTTCAGGTTATTTGATGCGTTACTTTTTATTAGTGTTGGTCTGGAGAACCATTTACTTTGAATGTATCACTTTGATGAACAATTCAAAGGAAGAGACAGCAGTACAAGTTATTTTTATTTGTGCACTACTACATACCACTGCAAATGGAAACAATTTTTCAATAAAAAAAAAGAGTCTTCCATGATCAGCAATGTCTCAACATTTAGTCATTTAGCCTCAATAGATAAAACTTAAAAGCATATGAATCAGTTATTTATGTCAAAATACTCGGTATATTGGAACCAATTACACTGGATTGAACTGAGACTACTAATGAATGTTCCGAATAAAAGGAAATACATAAAGGAACAAGTAAAAAATTATCAAGAGAATCTTTCTATATTTTATTTCAGAAGTGGCTTACAACTTCTGGAAACCTTTTACTTTGTGCAAAATATCTTATTTTGTAAGTTCATTTTAAATAAGAATAAGCATACAAAATATATAAATGAGAATCACAGTGACTTGTAATACCTGATAAAAATCTGCCACTTCAAGCCAATCAGATGGTAATACTATGGTACACTGAAAATACTTTTCTAAAAACTGACGAGTATCTTCATGGTATGCAGCATATGACAGCAAAAAATTGGATGCAGACCTTATGTTCAGTTCTTGTCTAGCATACAAAGCAACCTTAAGAAATAAAATAACATCAAACAGGTGTCATGAAATAAAAATATACATTATTAAAATTGTTGAATAGAATAATTTTGTTTTATTAAGATATATAAATGTAATAAATACATAAAAATTATTGTAATTACATTTATTGATATTATACTAAATGTTTGAGTAATACATGGTATTTTCTAATAATGCACTTAATAAACAGAAATCTCAAAAATTCTACTTTAATGTATTGATATTGTTTTAATATAATTTAGTACAATACACAATTAAAAATGAATTATTATTAATGAAAATCATACAAATTTAATGCAGGTATCTTGTATTAACTGTATCTTGTAGATGAGACTCTTGCAAACATTTTGATGTATTAATATTGAAAATCCCTTTGTTAGAGTCACAACACTTCTCATTTTTCAAAAATCCGATAAAAAAGGCACAAAAATTGACTTCGTTAAAGAGGGGGGGGTGATTAGGACATTTTAGGTAACTAGAAATGTATGGAACCAAACTATATCTTGTAGATGAGACTTGCGAACTTTTTGATGTATTAATATTGAAAATTCCTTTGTTAGTGTCATAACACTCTTCTTTTTCTAAAATCCGATAATAAAAAAAAGCACAAAAATTAACAAAACTAAATTCAATAACTCTTTAGTTTTGTACCTACTTATAGTATTCTAACTTTTCAATAACTCCTACAGTAAATTTCAATAGTTTTAAAGTTCTAATAAACATAATAAACACTAACATTTAATCCTTTTATATATACTTACCACATTAATTACAATTACCACAAAGAATATAGGTGTTAATTTAGAACATGGCAGTTTTCAGGAGAGAAAAGTTTAAAAGAAAATTTGATTAAATACATGGAAAAATTGTGAAAATAGAGATTACAGATAATTAACTTTGAGGAAATAAATTCATGTAATGGTGTCATAAATAAAGATGGTAACAGTAATCATGTGCTATAACATCAAATCAATTTTATACAAGATAATTCAACGATAGAAAAAAGTACAAATTAAAACGTAATTCATGCAGAAATAAATTATCAAGATAAATAATAAATCATTCACAAATTAAAATTGTAAATAACAACTATGCAATTGGAAGAGTAGAAATGAATGAATAAATAAAACTGAAGGAGCAAATCATGTAACTCAGTAAATAATTGAAATTCCGTTAACAAATCTAAAGCATATTTTCAATGCATTATCGAAAAATAACAAAACTAAAGATTATGTTTGAGCAAACATTAAAAATTATTTAACAAATATTTTTTTAGATTTTATAATGAATGAGCAGCTAAGATGCATAAAATGACTTTGTATACCTTCAAAATAAATTCTGGATCAGTTTGTCGAACATCATCAGCACAATTCTGAATGAACATTCTGTATGGAGCAGTGGTACTTTTGAGGTTTGCAGAGCACATTAAAGCCATACTCACTGCATTGACAAAAGCAACCTAAAAGCAGAAATAAAAATGAAATAATATGAAGTATTCTCAAAACAATTATAATAACTTTAAATGAAAACAAAATGTTAACACAATTAGATGGCTGAAAACACAAACAAGATCGATTCAAAGTCACAACAATCTGTTAAGTAATCAATATAAACAGGGTCAGAGTTCACACTGACCCTGTTTATATTGATTGATTGAAACAGGGTCACACACTTAAATAATTAACATAAATTTTAATAGGCTATCTAAGTATTACCAAGAAAAACTTCAAAAAGGTTTCCAAGGTAAGTCATACGGAAGATATTAAGCGAGTAATCTAATTATGAAGGTAATTAAAGGAATAATCTAATTAAGCTAAAAGGAATACGCGTTTTGCAGTTATAATGACGAATTCAAATATTATAAATTGGGGACTGATATTTTGTGACTTTTCAATTAATTTCACTATAGAACTGAAATTTTGATATGAAGGTTATATGAGAATATTTTAATCCAAACATTTTTTTAAAGTAATTAAAGTAGTTTTGTAAGTAATTTGATGACAACATTAAGAATAAAAATGCAGATTTTAAATTAACTTAGAATGAAATAGAAAACTTGTGGTATTAAACATTATTTACCCTTCAAGTGATAGTAAAAACAAAGTTATAGAAGATTTAAAAGTTCAGTTTCTGAATGGGATAACTCATCAATTTATGCTGTCTGCACAAAAATCTTTAGTTTTAAATACACTTACATAAAAAATTATTAAATTAAATTATAAAATTTAACTGAGAAAAATTTATTAGTACTCAAAACATCCATATAATTTCAGACAGATATGATGTTTTATTGTAACTTCAAACTGAAATATTTAAGAATATTTTTAACAATGTAATTGTTTACTTTCTCTAAATATTTTAAACGCTTAAAGTTTTATTAGACATTCAAATGAAAAGCATCCAGTATGGGCAAAATTTTGAAGACTAATTTATATATTCTAAGAGTAAATAAAGTGAGTCAATTTAGTAAAACCAGAAGCTGATAAACTGAATGGCCAAATTGAATCAATTTATATAAAGACACCTATTGGACCACAATAAAACTGGTGATCATAACCAAAGTTTTGAATGTACTAAGCAAATCAAACAGAAAATTCATGATGAAGTAATTGATTAATAAAAGATATCCATGGTTGTACATAAAATTAAGAAGGCATTTTATAATTTACAAAACTGATTACTTATTTATAAGTGAAAATTAAAATTATTAGCTCTTTAACAACAAAAAAATTTATTTAGAAATAATTAGATCTATACTTTTTGAAAACAATTGACAAGGAATATTTCTCAATCTAGTTTAAATAATTCTACTTTTGATTTATTATGGTACAGAATTATAATTCTGTTGAAGAAGGAACTCAATGCTGTGGTAAATTGAATTTATTTCCTGAGTAAATAAAATTGGCATGTTTGGTAACATTAAAAAAAATGAAGGTCACTACGAAAGGTAAGTACCAAATACTATTTTAAGGTTACAGGATTTTTATCAAAGCTTTCAATAGATATTTAAGTAAAATTTCTAATATTTAAATAAAAATATTTCTCAAAACATGTACCACTCATTTTAAGTACAAATTAAATTTTTAATACCTTTGTAGAAAGGAAATAGTCTCAAATGAACTCAAGATTTTTCAGAATCAAAGATGTCAATATTTTATTCCTTGTCCGTTTTGAGATGCTGAAAGTGTCATAATTCTATTTTTTCTATGAAGCTATGTAGTACATAATTTGATTATAAATGTACTACTTTTCTTATTTGACATTATATGAAAACACAGTAAGGATTGAATTAGAAATGAAAATACACAATTTCTTGGAATGTTTATTTCAAAGCTAAAGAAACAAATTACTGCATTTTTTAAAGCTATGTTACTGATATTATTCATTGTAGCTTCTTTCAAAAGTTTTTTGATTCAGATGTCTTTGTAGACTTGAGTATTTGTAGGTACAAAACTGTTTGTGAAATTACCAATAAAATTTTAAACATCAATTCAATTTTCGAGTTCACCAATGTTTGAACTCTTGTATCATATAGTTATATCAAAGCATGTTAATAAAATTTAAGTCATCCGAAAAGATTCTCTTTTTTTCCTAAATTTGTGCTTACTTTGCATGCAAATATCAAAAATATGGTTTTTCTTGAATGAGTGCATTGCATTTTTTTCTTTTTCATCATAACTCAGAACTGACTAGAAATAAAAAAGGTACTTCCCATAAGCTGTTCTATCTCATATGTTTTTGTTTGCCAAATAGAAACTTACTCTGCATACATATATACAAACAATAAATGTAGATAAATAACATTTAAGTAAATAAGTGAGAAATACACACACAACAATAAATGAATAAATTGTAAAAATGCTATAAAAATTTAATTTAAAAAATTATTAATTTAAAAATATTGCTGCTATAAAGCAATAGAAATATTAATTTTTAATGGTCTTTATCCATACCTTTCTTAATTTCATATAATGTACTTTAGTAACATTATTATCTTCAATTGGTTCACTGAAGGAGCTATATTCATGTTGAGTAACACTCATTTCTTCTGATTCAAAGCTATAAACTGGCATTTCAAGAATTCTTTTCTCTAGATAAATATGAGATTATATTATTAATAAGCACTTTATGAAATGAAACTTAAACCAGATATAGGCATGGCAAATAGGTTCTAATTCATAATGACATCAAGATCACAACTTCTTTTCAAATTCTCACTTTATCAACAAAATACAGAAAAATATGGCACAAATTAGATATTTTTTATTTTGGAGATAGATATTGTACTAATCTTGCAATGAATTAAGTAAAAAATTTATGTTTAGTCAAGCCTAAAATCAAAGGATGCATAAAATAAATTTTGTGAAAAATATAACTGATACAAGTATTTTTATTTCACTTATAGACATAAAATAAAAATTTTGAAATGAGAATCCTAGCGAGAACTCTATGTGATACATATTAATCAAAAATATTTATAGAAATAGAATTTTTGTTATCTTTTGTATAAATAATTATGCTCAAAAGACAAATGTGTTTATCAAAATTTCAAATATTTCATTCTAAATTGTCTAGAAAATACCATTTATGATATTAAAAAGCATATTCATATAATGCTAAGATGAAAGGAAAATTTTAAATACAACATTTATATATCAGAAAAATTCATGCTTCAAACAAAAATTCCATAAAAAAAAAGGAAAAAGAAAGAAAAGTGAAAAAATTTTGTTTTTGCAAAAAGTAGGACGTGTGATTCCATAAATTCAAGTTTACATACAGCCTTTAAACTTCACACAATATGCAAAAGTTTTATATTTCACTTTTAAAGTTTAAATTTTATTCTAGCAAATACTTATTGCCAGGTAGTAAGACCAGAAATATTTCATTTCACATTATGCTATAAATATAAACTGATTGCTCATCTACCCAAAATTAATAAAATTTAATGGAGAACATTTTGATGAAAAATTTATCTCATTTAAAGCATTAAATTCTAAATAGAAAGGGTTAAAATTATACCTATAATTATAGATTTTCATTTTGTGTGTACTAGCAATATTTTCAAAAAATTAACTCTCAATTAAAGCAACATAAAAGTGTGAATTTCATAAATATTTCTGAAGTGCACTTATGGTCTTAAAATTTTAACAAGTACTGTTCATAGTGAATATACATAAAAAAAACTCCAAAAACATATGATCATTGTTTTCAACAAAATATGATGTTTTACATAGAGCATTCTGTTACATAATTATAACACCGAGAATTTTCTTATAATGGTAAGTGAACTGGAATCTGCTTATTAATTAACATAACTTATTAATTAAGATAAAAGTTTAAAGTAAATTGTAATCGAAGAAAAAAGTGTATAAAAAGTCATTACATTTACAAAATATTTTAGTTTCACATATTAAAAGTAACTTGAAGTTATGTAGTAAAATTTAATATTAGAACAATAATAACAGTTTAATATCTTTACATATAAAGTATTTTAACACTTCTTAAAGTATTCAAAATTAACTTATTAATGAGAGTTGGATTCTTATCTTTCAGTGGATTCCCAGCCATTGCAATGTACCTGGTGATTAAAGAGTGGATTAACTGGCAAAACAGGGATGCTTGCTCACACAGCCCTATTTATCTCTCTCATACAACCAAACTTCATCCAATTACCGAAACAACAAATGCCTTTGTAAAAAAAATGCCAGAAAGCAGAGGCTACAGAAAAAGTGTGGTCTGAATAGATACACACTCCTATTCCTATGAACCTACCACAACAAATTTTAGAATTCAGAGTGGACATGACTACCTTCGAGATCATCTTTGTCGTAATGGCATTTTTAACTCCCCTGACTGCCCCTTGTGTTTCACAGGAGAGGCAATAAATTTTAGTCATTTGACCGTTTCGCCATCTCTGGTCAACGTTAATTCTCTTATGCTTGACAACTATTGAATGAAGGCTACTTTGTATTGGGCTAATAGAAGAAAAATGGCAGATGCTGCCAATTCCTGATGTAGGAAAAAATATTCAAAATGAATGAAATGTAATACTTCAAAAAAACAATATTTACAAATAATATAAAAATAAATATACTTCAAAATCAAATAAAGCTTATATTATTAGCTACTCAGTTTTCAGAAAAACTGTCAAATTGTTATGATATTTGAATGAAAAAATTTTGAAACTTATAATTTAAAATTTTTTTTAATAAAAGTGGATATTTTTGTGATGCGAATTACATAATACAGTTGCTAATACTTTGAAATTCAGAAAATTCAACATAAAAGACAAGCAATAACTTGTTACTGTAATAAAAAAATTTAAAACTGATCATTAGTTACTCAATAAAAATTTAATTCAACCATGAAAAATAGCTTCCTACCTGGAAAACCTGATGAAATCTTGGCAGCTGATCGGAGCACTGGAGCTAGAAAAAAAAGATCACATTAAATACAAAATATATAAAGTTAAATAAAGCTTAATTTACTCAGTTTTCAGAATATTTGTGAACTTCTTATGATATTCAAATGAAAAATTTTGAAACATGTAATTTAAAATAAAATACTAAAATAAGGGGATATTATAGTAATGCAAATTACATGATACAGTTGCTTTGATACTAATACTTTGAAATTTCGAAAATTCAGTGCAAAAGACAAGCAATAACTTGTTACTGTAACAGAAAAATTTAAAATTGATCGATCATAAGTTACTCAATAAAACATAATTCAACTATGAAAATTGACTTTCTACCTGCAAAACCTGATGAAATCTTGGCAGCTGATCGGAGCACTGGAGCTGGAAAAAAATATCACATTAATATTTTTCATTAATAATAATATTACGAAAATACACTTAGATAAAATTTTGTACATTGTTACAATAAATAAGTAATAAGAAAATAAAATCATTTACAGAAAAACTGTTTTTATATGACTGTTTTTTCAAGATTATAATCTGAAAAAGATAATACAAATAATTATTTGCACACTTCAGGAATGCTCCCTAAAGCGATACACATGTGGGATTATTAGTTGAAATTCGAGACTTGATGTCATCCAGATGTGAGTGCAAACAGTGGCAGTTCCAACAAATAGAGAAAGTTATTATTTAAATAGAAATGCTCTTCACCTGAGCTGGAAAGCAAATCTTCAATTAATTCTGCAAACGATAAATTGTCACACAAGGGATGTAGAGGAGCAGCATCAGCATCCAGGGACAAGGTTTTAGGAGTGGATATGGAAGACTTATGAGAGCACTCTTTGAAGATTTTAATTTAAATACCATGAAAGCTTTTAATTTAACCAAAGGAGCATTTCTCTTAGAAAATAAAATCAGATGAGATTTTGGCATTTGTGTTGATATTGGTCTTACCAGGAGAAGTGAAATAGATTTTGTTTGAGTAAATACAGTTGTGGTGACTTTATTTTCCAGAACTTGCATAGTTGACATCAAATTGTGGGGTGAGGGAGTTAACTTGTTTCTGTGCATCTGGGTAATTCTCACTTTTACCATGGTGACCTTTTTCTCAAATACCCATTGAGGACAACTTGGAGAAAAAGAGGGGTGCAACCATGGCAGTTAATACACGCTTCCTTCACTTTACAGTTCAAGTTATTGATGCCAAATACTGCACACGTGCAAATAATTTTGCTGCTACAAACATTTTTCAGTGTACAAAAAATGTTGTCATTGGAAACACCTTGATGGACTTGGAATGTATGACCAAACTGTTGACAATATTACTTAACATAACTTTTCAAGAATTACTTAATATAACTTTTCATATTTAATTAAAAATTTCTCTTATAGGTCTACTTCACTTATGCAAGCAATTCACTTATTCAAAGCAATTACTAACAGATACTTATTCAGCAATCTACAAAAGTAGAAATAATTTCAAATGTGATACTAATCTAATTTAAAATTTACTCTGAAATTATTTACAAACTGCAACAGCAGTATAAAAATGAAACTTGAATTTATATTTTTCTCCATTTCCAATCACAAAGGGAAAAGTTTAAATTTTCTTATTATGTTTTGTTAGTCCTTACTAAAATCTGATTTTAACTGCTAATTAGCAGTTTTTCATAAATATTTACCTTCCAGGTGTGGATTAATACACTAATTATTAGAAATTGCAGTGCTTATGTTGTATATTTAAGGTAGTGACTGAAAGTGCATATATTGAACACAGACAAGAGAAAATTTTTGTTCTCGCTAGAAGATGACTCACCCCAAATAGCTTTATTTGGCACATATTTTGCTTATTATTTAATATTTATCTTTTGTAAGTACTCGTCATTAATCTGGCTCATTGTGGAGATATTATTATGTATAAGGGTTTATTAAAGTATAATAAATCTACAGTACAATAAAAAATTTTCTAGTTATTTTTCATCACTTATGTTAAGCCACCTTCTCTGAATTCAAAATTTTAAATGAACACAATATATTGGATAGTAGAAATGTAAAATAATCAAGATTTATTGTTTATGGCCACAAACAATGATCAGGAGAGCTGAATTTTGGTGGTGGTATCTCTTTTTTTTTTCAAATGACAGTAATGATATAGGACTCTTTTTCATGATGGAGATAGCAAGCCCAATTCCAGTAATGACAGAAATCTTCAAACTTTGATACATGCTTGATAAAGACAGGTCTATTTTTATGCCAGGTAAAATCAGCTGCAACATTTCTATGTGAGGCTGGGCATGCTGTCAATGATCTCTACCAGGGTTGTCAGATAATTCCTCAACTGCCATCAGATATTCAAGCAATGGACCAATCTACATATTGGTGGCCAGATATAGTGGCATTAATCCTCAACGAATCAAGACGCAACTGTTATTAGAACAAAATCGTCAGCAATTGGTAAGACAATATTTTAAAAGAATTGAGAATACTTATTTCAGAAGCAACTATGAAAATTTATGGATTCAGTCCTATTAAAGGTAATGATCCAAAATGTAATGCTGATAAAAACCTCAGTTTCAAGAAACTTCCAAGTTTCAAACCTTTTTCCTCAGTTACAAGAAGCAAATAACATCCAAACATTTTGATACCTGTAGGATATTTGATACTGCAGCTACTGCCCATTTCTGGAATAACTAAAATTTATTTTTAGATTTTCAGCATGTTAATAACATGAAAATGTTACTTGTTGAAGAAAATTAAACTTCAGTAGAAGTACTTGTTGAGGAAAATAAAATTTCAGAAGGTACTGGTAGTGTTAAATTGCATAAAAAATGGAATGGGAAATATAATGATATTTAACAAAATTGAACAAAGCATAATAAAATTTAACAAAATGTTTTTATTCCAAGGCGGCGATTTTTGCAGTGGACTCTAATACAACCCTTGCCTCTTATGACATCCTAGAGTGCAAAAATCTACGGATAAGATTGTATAGTTTTTTTTTTTTAAAAAAATTGTGTTACAGTGGATTCCAGGATACAGTGTTGCTGGTTATGAGTAAGCAGGGTATTTCTATCCAACAAACATCAAGAAATGAAATTCCCCTCAATTACACCAAGCTGCTCATTAAGAAAAAGATAAAGAACATTGAATTAAATCAATTCTCAGGAGACACTCTAACAGGACCTGGTGGAATAATCTTCAATTTATCCCTATATGGCCTAGATGCCGGGCTGTTGCTGAGTTTTGGTGGCCACCGGGCATGACTGCCTTCTTAAACACCTATGTAGAACTAACATAGTCCAAGAACCTTTCTGCATGCTCTGTGATCTTCGGGAGGAGATGGACATACACCACCTTTGTCGCTGTCCAGCACTATCCGAACCTTCCTTTTGTGATTGGTAATGGTGTGTTCGAAACATCATCAGGGCTTTATAGACTTTTCTGTGTTAACTTTTCTACTTATTCTTTCTGTATTTGTGGTGCAGTGGGGTCTTTGTAAATGCAGCCATTGTAAATAAGAAAAAATGTTCTTTATAATCATCAATTGAGGAGGAATTTACTGTCAGGTTCTAAGTTAGAGAAAAATAGAACACATTTTATAGGTCTCAAAGAAAAACTGGAATTTTCAATAAAAAATGGAATTAACTGTTTTATGCTTTTTATCAAAATAACTTACATTTCTTAAAACCTATAAAACAGGCTACAGGAAAAAAATATTCTATAAAATATAAAATTAACAATGCACATATTATTCAGACAAAATTATAATCAAGTGAAAGATTTCAGATAAGAATTATCATAAATAAAAAGCTTAACTCTTAAATGTTATTCAGAATCCAATTTTGCAGCACATAGAAATGACAGAATGTCAATGGGGTTATACACTTATCATCAACATTATTCACATATCACTGAGAACTTTTAAGCAAAAATATACAAGTCTATCTACAATAGTAAATATCTAAAAAGTCTATCTACATTTTGATACCTGTAAGATATTTCTCCTACTGGTATCAAAATGTAAATATACAAAAGTCTACCTACATTTTGATACCTGTAGGATATATGCAGTTTATAACTCAGAGTGAGGCTACAAAAGAACTGGTATAGTTTAAAGATGTACAAATAATTATTTAAATCTAAATTTAAAATGTTGTTCTTTAGTTTGTGATAAAGTGTTAATAATTCATTTGAAATTCATAGGGCTAAACATATTCAAATTAAATGTCACTTCATAAGAAATTTAGTATATGTTTAACTGTTTAATTTAGAGTATATTAAGTTTGAAACAAATTTGGCAGATATATTTACAAAACCACTTACTAAAGAGCAGTTACTAAAGTTTAGTAAAGCTATGTTCCAAATTTCTCTGGTTTAAATTTTAGATTTTTCATATTTGAGTTTCTACACTTTTCTTACAGCTGAAATGTCTATAAGTTCTTTTTCGCTTTTTTCAAATGAACTATATTTCTTTAAGGTACAGAAATGACGATTGTAACTGATTTTTGGAGTTTTGCTGAAGGGGCAGAGTTTTATTGCAATCATAGCAGAACATGGTTTTCATAACAGGAGTCAGAATAAGATGTTTAGGCATTAATAAACTGCTTATCCCTCTTGACTGTAATGAGTTCAACTACACAGACTTTCTGATTCAGCAGATTCTCATTTTCATTGGTATGTGTAATAAATCCTTAGCGAAAATGACATCACATCAAAAATTAAAGATTTTTATGAGATGCAACTGTCACTTCCATATTGGCTAGCATGTGCATATTGCTAATGGTGGCAGTTTGGAAAGAATTGGCAACTTCCACCATCAAGGGACCAGAATGTTTTTTTTTCAGATTTCTTCCACAATTACGCCGGATTTTCTTTTTGGATAAGAAAGGAGTAGCCTGTTTGAAAAGTAGCCTTTTTCCTTTGTACAACGTTAAATTTAGGTTTCAATATTAATAATTACTGCACCCACAAGCCAACTGAAAAATTTGTATTTTCAATAATAAAGAAAATAGAAATTCGGAACCTTACTTCACCACCCACCACATAGACGTACAAGGTGATGCAGACCCGCTTCACCAATGCTAACCAGGCTCTGCAAATTCACAGTACTATCCTGAGATGGCTTCTACCCTTAATGAATAATCCAGTTGAGGTACTGATAGACTGATCAAAGCTGATAGGTGTGTTGAAGACTACTCCCCTTTACTTTAAGTAGAGGCCACAGTAACGTGGTCACTGTTGACTTCAATTACCAGGACGCTGCTTTCCAGGGATATAGATTTTCATGTATGGCAAACACATAGTAGACCCGAAGAAAAGTTAATAACAGAGCAGCAATAGCTACTCAAAGGAAGTTCTCTACCTCTTGTAAAGTTGCCATACTAAAGGAGAAAAGTAAAAGCAGAAGAGAAGAAAAGAAGACGACAGATCATTTCAGCACTTTGAATAGTGACAACTATGTTAACTTACAGAAAGTGAACCCCCTGTGGGATCAAATTTGACAATTTTGGAATTTTATCCTTTAAGGAAAGACCAGTAACTCAGATATATATTATGTTGGTCTCTATAAATCTGATATGGATACGGAAAAACAGTAATGTGGGATTTAAATTCATGATGAAATATCGAACTTAAAAATTTGCAATAAATTATATTTATAAAAATATTTTATGAGTACAATGGCATATATTGGAATTAAATTGTCATTTTTAAAATCCACTATTCAAAGAATTGGTATTTGATTTAATCAAATATGTGAAGATAAAACAAAGTTACTAAAGATGAAAATTTGAAATGAAAAAATCCCATTTAAAGAAATGGAAGATAGTTAAAAAAAAATAACAGTTTTAGAAAATGCTAGACTGTATTAGATTTTGCAACTTCATAAGTTTCAACATGAAAGTGATATATAGCTAGTTAATTATTAAAACTTAAAATGAGACTGGAAAGTCAAAAGAGTAAAAATGTTAAAATTCAATTATAATTGCCACATCCTTCGAAAAAACGATTCCAGAACATTATTTATTGCAGATTACAATCAAACAAATGCTTAATTTAATTTATTGACTCAAGTTTTTAAGATTAACGTCATTTATATTATTTGAATATGGCTTTTGCGGTGTTAATTTTTTATTTTAAGAGAAATTTGCTCTGAATATATTCAATAATATAATATACATATCTTTTTTAATTAAAATTTAACGAAATTTAAAAGTGGAGTTAATCAATTTAGCAAGTGAAACATCCAAATCTTGAATCAGGATGTTTTGATAGAAAAAAAAAAAACAATGGCGCTCATATTTTTATAATGCGATATACTGCATTGCAAGAGACTGGGTGTCAACAGGAATGCTACAAGTGTGAAACTATAAAAACACTAGAAAAATAAATGTTTATTGTAAACACAGAATATGCAACAGTAGGATTTACAAGCAGTGTTCAATCCTCTTAATCAATATTAACATATTTTATTCATGGAAATAAATTTACTCCTATGATACACAATGTTAAACAAATACACACGTCATCAATGGGATTGTTTTAGGATTTTCATGTAGTAAAGTTATTTAGTAAATTTGAAATTTAAGGAAAAGGTGAAATTATTAGCAAATAAACTACTATACTTTGAAATCTTCTTCAAGAGATAAGCATTACTTTGTAATTAATCTTATGTACAAACCCCATTTGGTAAAAGAATTCACAACCCTACTAAATCATTCAGAATGGAAAACATTAGTGCTATATTTGGAGTTTATAAAACATATAAAAATAAAATACAAATATAGTAAAAAAACACAACTTAATGTACTTGAACATAATTTAAATGTGAATGAAAGAAATTTGCATATTGAATTTTTCAGAAAGAATCTTTGTATGTTAATAATGAAAAACATACTTCAAATTTTATATGAAAATCACGTGTCATTAAATTTATAACTTTAAAACCAAAAAACAAACATTTATAGTTGAAGATTTTATAACTTTAATAAATTAATTATTAACAAAAGAGTCTTCACGCCTGCATAAAACATGTTGACTAATAAACAGAAAAAGATGTAAAAATTTATTAAGTAAGAAACTCTAAGGTATTCTACTACTAAACTTTCTGGCACTACAGCCCATGTGGGTCCACACAAGGCCTATAGTGTCCATCTGTTTTCTTGCCTCAGAGACCCTGGAGTGCTATGCATATGTCCCGATTATATGGTCAGCCTAATGCAAAACAACCAATGTTTACTTCCGAAGCATGATTGGTATTTTGTTTATCAACCCACTGAAGGGATAAAAACTATAAGCAACTTCTACAAATTGTTATACTGAATGTATATTATTTAGTTATTGTTATGAAAGAAAAGTAGAATAGAAAAATTTAAATTCAAAATAGAAATGCATTCACGCTTTCAAAAAATATCATGCATTATGTGAGTACTATAACCAAGTTGTCTTTTAAATTGTTTTTATCACATAAACCATTTATTAAAATTAAAATAAATTTTGGAATCATTTATTAATCAGCAACTAAAAACACACATTTCTTATGTGTTTTTCATAGGTTTCTCCCTCAGTCTATTATTCAACAAAATTTTCTTATGATATCATTAATCAAACTATGAAGATTTAAATAATATATTCTTTAAGAAATGAAAATAAATAGCAGATAATTATAATTGGCTAAAAAGCTACAGATATAAATATGTAGTTTTGTAGTAGCTCTAACATTATGTAAAAATTCCAGAATTCTTTATTTTTTATTATATATTTATATACTTATTACCATTAATGAGTACAAAATTTGTATAACAAATATATATATATATATATATATATAATATATATATATATATATATAGCTTTTAAATTTAAAATACTTAAAACTAAAAAGATACAATAATTAGTCAATAAATTAAAATATTAATGAATCAACAATTAAAAATTTTACCTGCACCGAAGCAAAAATTATCTGTTGAATTTAGGGAATGACCACCAAATGCTATATTTGAGAAAAGAAAAAGAAAATATGAGAAGTTGTGCTTCAAATCATTATGGAGATGTAAATATTAAAAATTATAATAAAATTCATTGAATTGTTTAGAGTTCGTCAATTTTTTGCTCAACTTTAATTTTTTTGCACACAACAGCTAATCAAATGGGACACACAGATTAAGTGGATTCGTAACCTCTACAAACAACCAAGCTCAAAGGAGAAATTGAATCCACAAACTGTTGAATTAAAGCCTAAGTGCAAACAATTCACCTGGCTTATAAAAATGAAGGCACTTTTTTTTACAAAAAATATAACTGGTTACAAAAGGAAAATTTAAAAACTGTATGTTTAATATTTTATACATAGTTTAATGCAAAATCTTTCAGACTTCAAGTATAATTTGAGACTTTAGAACATATTTTACAGTACACACACAGCCCATAATTTGAAAATTTTATAAAAGTCATTATATTAATAAACCACAAAAGATGCATTTTGGCTTGCATTGATTGGCATTGCTATGACATTTCGCCATTATTTTCTATCATTTATTATCTCTCCTATCACAAAGTATTTTATAACATGGTTTTATTCTAACACAATAAAATTTTTTAAAACTCTTTATATAAGATAGTACTTCTACATCCCTGAATAATGATTTTTATTTCACATAATTAAGAGCTAAACTACATTATAATAACAATGGTAAGGAATAATGTGCTGATGTATAGATACATAAGAAACACAAATAATAGACTATTCATACATAATTCTATATATATTTTCAATAGTCTTATTATAATTATAATAAGACTATTGAAAATATATATAGAATTATGTATGAATAGTCTATTATTTGCATTTTGTAAAAAAGCATCATGACCACATCACCAATGTCATTTGGTCACACATTTTTACAACCTAACAATATTCATTATGCAAAACAAAGCATATCTTTGAAACATACTATATAAAGAACATTACAACAGATTTTAGACAAAACAGATTTGAAATTAATGTAATGAAACTTCGAAGGAATTTTTTATATTATACATCATATCTCCTCATTAAAAGATCTAAGAGAACAAAACAGCTAAAAATCAACATGAAATGGATAATGGAAGAAGACAATGGCCAAAAAAATTTGAAATAGAAAATGCATTTGAATCACCTAAAATAAACTGGTCCCAAAGAAAAATTTGAAAATTCTAGTGAAATAGATGTTTTATCTGTTCAATACTTGTCAAAACTGTTAAAGCAGTATTGATAAAAAATATCACTGAAAAATAAATTCATTCGGATATTAACTTTTTTTTTTGTATTTTTTCGTTATTTGAATATTTATATTTTTAATAGAAAGTGTTTGATGAAATTTAAAAACAAAATGATTGGTTTAGAGTTTTTTTGGAACCTACATTGTTCTGTAACCAAAATGTTTATTTTCAAACCTAGCCAGCATTTTTGCAATTGCTCTCTATGTCTCATATAACAAGGTTCCAAGAGATTTTTTAAGAACCTATTGTTTTATAAGAGAAGTTACCAGCATAAAAAAGCTAAGAGATAATTATTATATATTTTATAAGCAAATAAATTGTTTTCAATGACCAGTATATTTTACTTCATTGGAAGATGTGATATGAAATTCCAATCATTTTGAACAAATGATAGTATAACAGAACAAACTAACAAATACACATCATATTTTTTGTTCAATCTAGTTTTTCAAACAATAAAAAAATTGTTTTATTGTTACAGAAATTAGTTTGCGTATTTTCATGATCAATTCCAAGTGCTTTTTTGCTTCTTTGAAAGAGTTTGGAAATACACCCCTTTATATAAATATAATTATAGCACATCTTAATATAAAAGCACAGGTACATGATCATAATTTTTCAATTAAAAAGAATCAAACTTAACAGAAAATGCCTACATTCTCTGTTATTATAAATAGTAACTAATAAAAAATAAAAACGAATGAGAAAAATTATACTTGTGTTCAAATTCAGTGCTATATTTGAGGGATGACTTCCAAATATTACACCTAAAATGAGAAAAATAAATTTGAATTTGCATTCAATAAAAAGCACAAGAAATTAATAACTAATATAATTTATATTTTTACAAAGGAATACTATAATAAAATTTGGAAAACAATTATAAATATTATTAAGTTTAATTATTATTCTTGAAATATAGACTGTTTCTGGAATCTCTTAATATATAAAAATTTGAGGCATCAAAAAGTGATCTTGTAGAGCATATAATTTTTCAAGACAATATTAAATTCTAATAATAATAAGAAGCCTAAATTTTGGCAATTCCATGCATAATCCTTATTCATTAAATATAATTTATATATTTATTACAAACTATTATAAAAAAAACTTAAGTCTTTTGTTACTTCATTTACAAATCTAGTTTTCTGGCACCAATAAAAACCAGTGTTTATTTCCTGTACTAAGCAAATGTTTTGTTATATTTCCTCCCTTAATGGGAAACTAACTGTTAGCCCTAAAGAACCACATTTCTATCATGTTTCATTTATCTTATTTTTCTCCTAACCCATGTGAAATATAAAATGTTAATTCATTTATTAAATATTTTACCCTAAGTAGTTATGATCCTTCTAATCATTACAATAGAAAAAATAAATCTCAATCTATTTTATTGTATTGAAAAAAAAAAAGAATCTTAACATGCAGTAATGAGAATTTATCCAAAAGAAAGCAATTGAGAAGTAAACAAAGTTATTTAAGTTTGGTAATTTATGTTATTGATGAAAATTAAAGTGGAAATACCTATTAATAATTTAAGAAATTTTTAATGTTGTAGAAATCAGTATGCTTAAATTTTTAAATAAATTTAAACTCTCATTTTGTATAACAAAAAGAGATGATAAATTTCAATATGAAAGAAAAGTTGAGGCATTCAACGCAACCATAAAAAAATTTATTCAAAGAGTGGAGCATGTTTATTCCCATTAAAAATATTTTTATAAGAAAAGAAAAAATGGTCACATTCAATATATTTTCTTTATAAAATTACTTTAAAAATAATTTCCACCATATCAGTAAAAATATATTTTTATGAAAATGAATTAATGATACTTATTAAACTTATAAATTTAATCACACTACATACAGATACATAAGTATAAAAGATTTTTGTTTCGGGTTAATTTGATTATGAGATTAATTGTAATACAATTGAACAGGAGATAATGCTGTATACTAGTTTTGATTAACAGTAGTGCATATATCAATAAATAAAAGTATACTTCACATTTTATTATAATGAAAAAACAAAGTTTTGCAAAATTAATTATAAAAGAAGCTTTATTCCTAGAACAATATATTGATGTGGAGATAGAAAAATAAATAAGTCCTAAACTGAATTTTAAATACATTATATATAATATCATTAGTAGAATTATTTACTCTCCCATATGTAATATATATATATATATATATATATATATATATATATATATATATATATATATATATATATATATATATATATATATATATATATATATATATATATATATATATAATTACCTCTTTAAAGAGCCATAAATTAAGTTTAAACAACAATAAAAGCAATAATTAATAATAATTTACTACTAAACTAGAACTATAAATATTGATTTTTATGATTAAAGAATGCTGAAATGTTTGCTCTTCAAAATTATATATAGCAATTATTATATTCTAAGTATGCAGTTTAAATCAAATATTCCTGGTTCTTAAATTTTAAATGAAAAAGAGTTAAAAGTAAATCAATTTATTATTAGAATTATCGATTAAAAATAATAAAAAGAATTGAAAAGAATACCTTGTCCGAAATTATTCGGGGCTACATTCATCAGAGGGCTATCACTTGTTAAATCTAAGATTAAAATATAGCTCAGTTTTTTTCCACTCATAAAAATGTATAAAATTATAAGTTATAAGAATAATAGAGGAATAACTTATAAGCAAACATGACATTAAGCAAAATATTTTAATGGTCTAAAAGTTATAAAATGAACTTTAGAGAAGAAAAAAACAAGAAAGAGCATTCTTTAGAAACAACATTCAATATTTTAAATCATATTATATAATCTAGTATAACTAGTTATTCCTATTCTTTTTAAGACCTTTCTATCAAAGGACAATTATATATATTAAAGAAAAAGTCCTATTTTCAAATGTATTGATATTAAACGTGAATCATCTTTTAAGTTAAACATTATTCTGATTTTAACATTTAACAGCACTTCAGAATCAATTTACTATAAGAAATATTTGATTTCAATAAATACTCCTGAAAGTTAATGAAGTTGTAAATCAGCTGTTTGCAAATGAGATTTATGCATACCACATAATATTATGAGCATCGAACAAAAAATTCATATCTCATTCATGAAATCCTTTGTGTGCTTCAGAAATATATTTTATTCATTAAGTAGATATACATCCTGGAGAATTTAAAAGTAAAGGAGATGTTCTGAATGGAATGTTAGAACCAATTCTAAATATATTAATTCATAAAACAAAATATCAACCAATCACTTCAGATTAACATGGCAGGAATTACCTATTTTTGGATTTGTTATTTTCAAGAATTCACTAAATTAATCGTACATACAAACATAAAGCTTCAAAATTATGATTTAAACATGTTGCAGATCAGGAATTTACACAAATTTGAAAGTGCTCATTTATTTGAAACAGAAATACATTGATTGAAGAACATTTTTGTTTATTGATTTTACAATAATAGAACTATTTTTATTTTCCATAAGATTTTTTATTTTCTGTATATTAAAATATACTTTTGTAATTTCAACTTTCTAGTGCTTCATATTATAAGTAGATAAATAAAAATCAAAAACAAATTTAATAACAAAAACATGTTTTAAAATACATTTTTTATTTTGCTTTCAATCAAATGAAAAATTACATCATTTAAAAATAATTGAAATAAAACATGACTTGAAAATTTAAAATTATGTGAGGTAGGTTTCTTTTGAGTCATAACCCTTGATTAAAGGGAGTTTGATACTAAATAATTTAAAGCTCAATTATAACAAATAATTGAAATTTTCATCATGAAAATTTAACTGGTCATTTTAACAGTTTTAATAAAAACATTAATTGTAATTATTAAATTAATGATAAAAATTAAAATAAATTAGATTTTACTGAATCAAAATGAGTAAAAAATCCTGAAAAAATATATTATACCATTAAAATATTGCAAACTTAAGTGAATGAAAAATTTGTAAAGGGCTTTAGTTATGTAAAATTCAAAAGCAGATAACAAATTTGAAAATAACTAAAACAGCAAGATAAAATGATATACCAGCCACAGGAGGAGAGTATGGAATGGCAAATGCATTTGAGGCAGCATCTAAAAAGATAATTCTTTAAATATGGAAATAAGCTATATACTTATAAGGCATCTTACTTATTACAAAATTTCAAATTGAATAAAATAAAACAGATGGCATTTAAAAGAGTGTACTTTTTTGTGTTTAATTTCACAAAAATTTCTATACATTAATAAACATTATTGGAAAATACATTATTATACACATTATTGGGAAATCGGGAGAAATGATGAAAAATCAGGAGTTTCAAGATAAAATCAGTAGAATTGGATGCTATGCATATACATAAGTAAGCAATTAATTTAATCTAACAATACTTTTGTTTTCCTTCTTATATTATTGATTCTAAATTAGTTATGATAGAAACATCTGCATAATGTAAGTATTCTACCAACTAGGAAAAATTTGAAATCATAAAAGTCAAATGCTAAGATAAATATCATATCTATCAAAGCAGGATTTTCGGCCATCAAATTTGATATGGCCAACCAATTTATTCTGAGCTTGAAACCAAGAATTTAGAAAAAGTTTATAGGGCCAAAGTTAAAATATATGTCAGATGCAGTGTTTAATTTTCCATTTAATTTTTTTTATAAATAGTTTTTTTAATGACTGCATACAGCTAATTTTTTACTATAGAATATTAAATGGTAGACTCTCTCTTAATGAATGTTGATCATTTAGTTCCTCAGTTATTGCAAGAAGCTTAATATAATCTAACAAATTTTTATAATGCATAATGTGGCCTTTCACAAAAACATGTTAGAAGCCTCAGAGTGAATACATACTATTCAATAAATGTATATCAACATTTTTTACTATCACCAGCTAATTATGTTCAAATAAATGTTATTCACTTATGATATATTCATATCTTTGGACAATTTAAATTTTGCACATGCTTTCATAATTAGAAGAGAAAATGAAAAAAATCTAATTAAAAAAGAATGATATAAAAAAATGAACAGTTTTAACTATAACTAGATTCTTGAATCAAATTCCAAGTTGCTAAAGCAATGGGTAATAAGATATGTGTTGACATTTTTTTTCACATCTTCCCTACATAGAGAATGTTTAAAGATAGCATTTTTATAGGATAATGATTCAAAAGTTGATAAGTATAATGAATTTAATTGCATAAAAATATTAGAGAAAAGTAATTAAAAGGAATATTAAGTATTTAAATACAAAATATTTTCATACAAATACAAATAAAATAAAACAAAACAAAACATTAATATATTCTAAAACAGAATTTAAATGATTTTTAGAGTATCTAATGTAATAAAAATGTGTGTTACATTAAATAATATATACATATTGCTTAATAATATGTGATTCTTTCTTTTAGAATACATAGGTAAAATAACTTGACATTTTAAAATTATAATTTCTGATGAAAAATTTTTATTAAAAAAATATCATTTACAATCATATGATATTATAAATCATCTAAATAAAATGCATTCAAAATGTCTGTACAGTGGGTGATCAGTTAAGGAACATAATCTGTTACAAGACTATGTTTGCTATCAAAATTGTTCATTAATTAATCATAAATTTACCATAGATTTTGTGAAGTCCATTAATTTGTTATTAAGACTCTAAAAGTTGACTTATGCATAAAATGAATGGAAAATCTTTCATTAACAGAAACCATTTTGATGCACATTCATCAGATGAACATTCAAAAATATTTCCCATAAATTTACATTCTATAATTCTCTCTCTCACATGCCTTATGTAAAAAAATACTCAAACTATTCTACCTAATCTAAAATAATATTTCAACTAACAATTTCATGTTAAAGATCTCTGTAAAATGTGTAAATGAAAAAGCTGTTATGTATAAAACTATTTGTTATCTGCCAAAAATGCACATTTTTAAGATAAATTAAATACGAATGCAGAATCAAAAAAAAATTACCAAGTTCTAGAGAACAACTAAATCCACCCATACCTGCATCCGGTTCATCTGAAAACAATTGAAGAAATATTACTAAAATGCAAAATAAAAATGGAGAATAATGCGAGATATGATAAAAAGAAATAAAAAAATCAAAATAATAATTTATAATTTTTTGAATTTTGCTAATAACTACCAAAAAAATAAAGAAAGCAATTTACAACACTAAAAATCTCCATAATAAAAAACGATCAAATGAAATACATGAAAAAGATATTTAAAACTCAAAGCTAAATCTAATTTTTCAAGTTATTTTATTGTAGTATATAGTAATAATTAAACACGTATCTCCAAAATAATGAAAATAGTGAAAAAGAAAATATAATCAAATATAAAAATGTACTACTATTATACTTAAAAATCCTTATAGTGTGATCATTATATTATAAACAATGTAAGGAGTAGCATGACAGAATGAAAAGAGATGAACAAATTTTAGAAGGTAATTCTGGAGAATTCCTTTTTAAAAATTAAACACTGACCTGATTAATATTTTTACATATTGAATGTCATAATATTAAAAATAAGAGATTAACACTAGAAAATATATAAATACTTTTAGCTATTAACATTCAAACCTAAGTTGGGATTCAAACCCACAAACTGTTGAACTGAAGGCTACACAGAGTGTTAACTCAGCAAAACTAAGAAGGAAATTTTAAGGAAAGTTTTTCAAATTTTGTTATCTATGACATAAATAACTAAAAATGCAAGAAAATAGAATTATTTAAATTTATAGATTTAATATTCTTTATATTTATTGTAAATATTAGTAAAATGAGAATTGATTCAATTAAAATTTAAAGTCAAATAATGTCATGTCAATTTGAATACACAATTTAAGGAAAATATATAAAATTTTTAATATGACAGGAAAATCATACAATTTTAAAAAAAATATGTAATAAATAAAAATTTGTGAAGCAGTCTCCAAAAACAGTTTAACTTTGAATTTTGTGAGCACTCATATAAAATAAAAAGGAACTTAAGAAATTTGTAGGCAACAAATTTTGAGTATATTGTAATTTAATTAATAAATTACCTATTCTTAGGTTTTGCTACTTAAAAAATATTTTTTATAGAAAAATTGAGGAAGTAATATTTAAAAAATTTAGCATGATGCATGACTCATTTAAGGACATTTAAATAAAGCAGCAAAGCCATCAAATTCAGTTTGAAATTTTACAATTTACAATAACACTTGTTATAATATTTCAAATATTTAATTAGAATGTGTTTAAATTACATGAAGAAACTCTCATGGATTTCCAAGTTATCTGTGTTAGAAAAAATGAATTATTAAACAATCATATAAGATTCTAGGAACAAAGGATGAAATCTTAAAATTGATAAAAACTAAATTAGTGCTCCAGAACAAATAATAAAATTTGCTGTAAACCAAATCAGGCTTATCAAGCTGTTTTGTAAATTTTAAATAAACTCAAGACATATGTACATTGCTTACACAATAACATAATTTGATTATGCAAATGCAAATTTATAGCTATATATATATATATATATATATATATATATATATATATATATATATATATATATATATATATAGAGAGAGAGAGAGAGAGAGAGAGAGAGAGAGAGAGAGAGAGAGAACATTTAAAAAAATGATAATCATAAAACTGCCATTACCAAACTGATTGCAGATGGATTTAGTTCTACGAGCAACCAATTTCCATGAATTTAATCATAATCTTGTATTATGATTAGAATTTAAAATATACTGATTAGAATTAATACATGCACACTACATGTTTTGAAAAAAAATAAATAAAAGTTTAAGTTATAAGAAAACACAAAGTAATAACAGACTTTTAAATGATTAAGGTTATCAATATATATTAAAATTTACATGCAACTGTAAAACAACCATTGATTTATAATATACAACAGGACAGTAAATGATGTAACATACAATTAAATATGTGTATAGGTTGTTCTTTCAAAAAATTTTTAGTGAAAAATGAATCTTAAACGGATTTATTGATACTAAAATATTGAAACTGAGATCTTCTTGAAAATAATTACTCAAAATAAAACATTTAAACCATAGATCATAGTGCAGTTTTACCAATTTTTTAATTCAACAGCCATTTTTTCATGAACATAAAAGCAATTCTCACTTCCCATTTTCATTGTATGAAGACAAAGACTATGTCAGTAATTTTTTACATTGTTAAATATTCATTTACTGCCCTGAGCCCCCATAGCTAGGAATGGTATTGCCTATCACTGATATATCAACTATTTGTTTCTTGTATATAAAAACTTTCAGCTTAACATAGAAAGAGGAAGAAAACAGTAAGATTGGAGGTCGCAATAAACTCAAATGATATGAAACAAAATTGTATAATATTTATTTAGTCTAGACAAGATTAATTTGCCTGAAATACTGGATCTAATAACAAAAGAGAAATGCAATAGTTTCAGATAAAAAATTATTATTTTCAGAAAGTCATTATAGTTTTAAGATTAAAAAAACTAGTTTTTTAGTATATTAAAATTTTTTGTGCATGGCATTTTTAGGTTTTGATGAATTTTTTGCACTTGTGCCTGAAAAATGTATAATGCCACATTATTAATATATAAGGCATATAATGCAAATTTAACAATGCAAAGCCTGCAAAATTAAATCTCCAAGTTCATCATCATCACAGTCTGAATTGTTTTAAAGGAATCTCTGAAACTATTCATCACCATTCTCCAAACATTAAAAATTATATAAGAGCTTGAGGTAAGTGGTTGAGTTATTCAGAGGTGCATATACGAGGGGTCACTCTGAAATTTTTAAGATACAACTAGGTTTTTAAAGTTATACTAACAAAATTTTAGGTGTGTTCAAAGTAGTCTCCTCCAGCATCAATGCACTTTTGTAGACGAATTTTCCACAGATTAAATGCCTCAAGCCATTCATTTCTTGGAATAGATGAAAAAATGCATATATAGACCCATCAATCTCTTCATCTGAATGAAAACGATGTCCACGTAAGTTCTTTTTTAGATTAAAGAATAACCGAAAGTCGCACATAGCTAGATCAGGCAAATACGGCGGATGTTCGATCACTTTAATTTGTTTTTGCTTAAGAAACTCAACTGTAAATCCGGCTGTATATGAAAGATGCATTGTCACTGTAAAGCATTAGTCCTCTAACATTCAGGTCTTGTAGAATTTCTGGAAGACATTTAGTGCTATACCAATGTTTGCTGTTACTATCTTCTGTCCTTCCAGCTTGATGGCTTTGACCAATCCCGTACTTATGAAGAAAACGGCATACATCACTTTTTACAGTGTGCATTGTTTTTTCACCTTTGTCGGAGGGGGGTCATCTTCAAAGACCCATACTTCGCTTTCTTGACGTGTTGGAGCGTCAAAAAACGGTATGTACGTTTCACCACCTGTTACAATTTTAAAAATGATGCAGTGGTCACCATCATTTAGCAGTGTAAGAATTTCTTTACTGATTCTGACACGCTCCTCTTTTTGGTGCTCAGTTAAATTATGGGGAACCCAACGACAAACTACTTTTTTCATATGTAATTCTTCATGAATGATTTTGTGTATGGCTGCGGATCCAATGTTAAATTCCTGCTGTATCATTTGATAGGTACAGCGATTATCATCCATTAACATTTTTCGTATGGCAGACACATTATCCGGGATTACTGCCGATGGCGGCCTTCCTGTGTGTTCTTCATCCTGAAGAAAATTGCGACCTCTTCTAAATTCTCTAAACCATCTGAATACAGTACCATGAGCTGGGGATTCATCACCAAATGCTAATTGCAACTGTTGAACGCATTCTTCTTGATTTAATCCTGCATTAAAATCTAAGAAAACCATAGCGGGAAAATGTTCTCGCGATATTCAACTCCATTTTCTCTTCTGTTTAAAATTTATTCTACGGTAAACAATTTGAAGTCAGTAAAAAATCGTCTTCTGTGTTAAAATACTTTGTATTTTAAAATTAAACCGCTATTTTTATTTTGTAAATTCTCCTCTCCCCGTATCTCAAAAATTTCAGAGTAACCCTCGTATATGCATGTTGTCTTTTCATCACTGAGGACATGGGTTTATCTTTATTTTTTTGATGTTTTGAAACGTCAATAAACAGTACACGTTTTCATCACAACTTTTAATTTTTGAAATAATATGATGACTTTAATAATGTGACCATCTTTAAGAAATCAAGAATTACTGATTCTAACATATTCTCTTTTTTGGTGTTCAATTAACCTATGGAAACTGAATAGAAAAAAAATTTTTCGGAACTCTTTATAAGTAAATTTCATATATAGTGGCGAATCCATTGTTAAATTTTTCCGTACCATTTGGTAGGTACAGCAATTATCAATTTTTATACGGAAACTCATTATATGGAAGTCCAGTAAACAAGTCTTCTTTACATTCTTCATCCTGAAAAGAATGGTTGGTTAGTTGGGCTTTATGGCGCAAGGTCCAAAAATGGGCATGCTGCGCCAACCTGAAAAGAATGAGTTCCCTGTGAAATTCAGTAAACCATTTGAATAAAATAGCATGAGATAGGTGCTATCATTTTGATTCAATTTGACTTAAAAAATCATGGAGCAATTATGCTCGCATATTAATTTTATATTTTGTCTTCTAAAATTCGTTCAATGGTAAACTATTTATACTTTATCAATAAAAAATACCCACAACATAAAAAATGCCTACAACAATATATTTGTATTTTTTTAATTTAACCATTAATTTTTTTTAACTAGTACTTGTTACTTATACAGATCTTACAAATTTCAGTGATGCTTAAATAAATTGAAATACCAACTTAAAAGACTTATGTTTCCATGTCTCAAAAGACTGCATCATGCTTTTAGTTCAATATTGTTACTACAATATCATTTAAATATCTAAAAAGGTATATTCCAGATCAATAAATATTGAACATCTAATAATTTTCCTGTGATGACATGTGTAGACACCATATTTTTTAATCTACCATCTTGTATTATAAAATACAATCAAAAATGCATCATACAGTAATAAATGAGAACACATTATTTTTGAATTCATCATCGTTCAATAATTAATTAATAATTCTTTTCAAAAAATGTTTGATTGTTCATGTTTTAACAGAAATTTTGAACTTAGTTTGGAACTTAAAAAAAAATATATATATATACTACCAACAACATTACTATGAAGGTAAAAAATTTACCCTTCTTCAGGGTTCATACAGATTTCTAAAAATAAAATTCTAGGATTTCAATCTGGATTTGATTTGATTTTACTCAGGCAAGATCCTCAGATGGGAAAAGCTGCGCCAAAACAAAATAAACTTTGATAAAATTAAGTGCTTGAGTAAATCATTGGATAAGGACTAATAAGGAATATTGAGATAAATAATTCAGAAGAATAAAAGTATAAAAACAATTTTATGAAAGCCAGAAAGATGAGAAAGATAAATATTATTAAAAGAAAAAACTCCAATGTTTTCCAAGAACCATGACAGTTTCATGAAATTAATGTCATTCAGAGCAGGTTTATTTTATTGTTTTTTTGTGCTTGTCTTTTCTAAATTTTGAAACCATCTGAGATGTAGAGGAAGACTCCATTTCCATTTGTGTTTATGAAGAGAATACATTAATTGCTCTTTTAATATTTTTTTCTCGATATTTTGGTTTTTTAATATTTGTATCATTAGTCTAAGATTTATTGGTAATTAAAGAAGATTTCTTTGTGCTATAAGAAGTTAATAGTGTAAAGTGGATTTAGATGACAAAGTTGAAAGTGGAGCAGATATTGATCAACTACTTTTTGTTGCTGGATTGTTGTTTATTTTTGCATCTTTTATGATGTAGAAGAATAAGAAATGCCAAGATATTTTGTTCTGTTTTTTACTATTTGTCTTGCTTCCTGTAAAGTAATATTTTGTTTTATCTTGGTTACAATGACCACTTATTCCAAGATGAATAAAGAGTAAGATATGGAAAATCCAACATGTGAACAAGAACAACTACAACACATTCAAGTACAAGAATAGTTTTATGATAAGACTGCACTTTTACCACACATAGAATCACTATTCCTACATGGTTGTTGAAAATGACCATACCAGTGACATTTGAAACACGTAAGAGGATTTGGAAAGTATGGGCCAAATTTGCAGCTTTCCTAATCTGTTTTTATGGATTTTAATACTGGTGTTTGAAAAATTAAAACAACATGTTGGGTGGGAATATGTCAACCATCACATTGAATATTTATATAACATGCAACACAAACTCTTTAATCATGAAGTTCTTCCAAGAATTCTGCTTTTGTAACATGTATGAAATTGGGGTTATAAAGAACACCACAAGACTCATTTAAAGTTTTATGAAATGATGTTTTGACTCGAAATGAACCAGACTTTTTTAAATTACTGATTACCAAAGCTACTTTCGAGTCAACATGAACAAGAAAATTTCTTGATCATACTTTTTTAACATTTTGCATATTACCAATAGAAGATATGAGAAATTTCAGTACTAGAAAAAGGTAATTCTGCATGTTAATTGCTTGGAGTACTAATCAACATGTAACAACTAGATGAATAAGCTTCAACGAAACAACAATTAGAGCCCATAGGATATTTATAAAGGTTCATCCTCAACTGCAACACCCACCACAGAGTCCTACAAGAAATGGTAGCCACAGACTCTGGACATTTACAGCTTTAGTGTTGTTGCATGCCCCCGAGGTCAGCATCGCTAGAGCAGATCCATGAGCGTGTATACCTTCTTCAAAAAGTCCAGCACCATAAGTGGATTGTCCATCAGATTTTCTCCCAGAGAGACCAAGGCATAGTAGAATATGTTCAGGAGAGGCCTGTTCATTTAAACATTTGAAGCAATTTCGAATTTCTTCATACCCTCGACGAATTTCAAGCTACTAAAATGGCCACTTCTGAAACGGGCAATAGCTCTTTGTTCTTGTTTATTAAAACCAGTAGCCAGGGAAGCAACTGGATGTGCGCAGCCATACCATTGATGTTCAGGAGGGACAATCCAAGTGGTTTTATTCTCGTGTTTAATCTTTGAATGAATCTCCTGAAATATGAGAGGTGTCGATAATACATCATCCTCAGACACATCAGCTTTGGCCAAAGTGTCTGCAGTCTCATTTTCCTTGAGATCTACATGGGAAGGAATTCACTGTAGGTGAATATGATGCGATACAGACATCCATTTTAGAGTTTGAAGTATTGAAACTCCAGTCCCTGTCTCTCACTTGTTGCCATCTGGCCAAATGCTATATTGCACTTTTACTATCAGAAAAAATCCAAATCTCAGCTCCATGAAGAAAGGAATTCAGGGAGGCCAGGGCTTCTTCTATGGCAATAAGCTCAATACGGAACATCGGACTATAATCAGGATTTTCTTTTTCAGTCTTAAGACACTATATTGCTGTTTGATGCAATATCCATAGTGCCGTTTACCACAGTGTTGGCCGATATCCATATGCTGGGAGTTACCCCCAGACACAGTGACCAACCTTTATGTCAAGCCCAAAGATGTCTCTATTTTGCTTGATTCCTACCAAACTAGCCCCAAGTTTAGCAAGGTACAAGCCAATTGATACACTGGGAATCACAGTGTACCACTTGTCCAAAGGGTCCCCACAATTGCCAAGGAGATCTTAGCTGCCCACGAGAAGCAAAAAACAAATATAGAGGCTATGGCTATTCATCGAAAGCTCTGCCCCTTGCTGTCAAGAGATGGAAAGGGAAAGATTAGAAGGAGAAGAGAGGAAAAACAGAGAGAGACTATAGATCCCTGTCAAATCGGAATTGTCATCTGTCATTCGGAACATCCACAGTCACCTAAAGAAGGTGACCCCCATAAGGCGATCAAATTTCAGGAGTCAAATCAAAAATTTTCAGGAGGTACCAACATTCATGTTAAGGAATTTTTTATTATTTTTAAAAAAATTTTCTTAACCAAATATGGTATTTTCTAATTGTTATGTTGTTGACACTTCCTATGTTTTGACCATGATCACAGCATTTAGCCACAACTGATTATTTAAATTTTCTAGTCAAATTTTTATTCACATAAAACCCATACTCAACAGATGCTTGACTATGAAAAAATAGTAAAAACAAATTAACTACTTTCCATAAGTGACAATAATTTTATCTATTTGTCAGTAAGTTAAAATAAAAGGTATATATTCTATCATTAATAGGATCAAATTTCTCATCAATGCAATCTTGAAATCTTACAATCAGTTCTAATGATTTAAACTCTTCTAAAAATTTTTGAAATACTTTTTCCTCTGAACCATGCAAAAGCCATTCTTTGTATGGCTTTTCTAAGTACACTAGTCATTGAAAAGACACTATTTACCAAGCATATTAAATAATTTATTTCTTTGATAAACAAATTCTTCACTGAAATTATGCACAATTTTGCCCTAAGGAAGATA
The DNA here is from genome assembly GCA_030067965.1 of Latrodectus elegans. Lineage (NCBI taxonomy): Eukaryota > Metazoa > Arthropoda > Arachnida > Araneae > Theridiidae > Latrodectus > Latrodectus elegans. The sequence goes on from CM057809.1 coordinate 47,353,955, forward strand.
AGAAAAGTACATTGCAACTCCAAAACTTAATCTTTAAATATTAATATTCAGTGAATTTTATACAACATAAATGCAGAAACAAATAGAAAAAGAATCAACTAAAATATCTTTGATTGCATGATATGACAATCGTATTGGTGATTACTCTTCACTTCACACACATAAATCTTAATGCTACATGTGATCCTTACTGAACTATAGTGGCACAGATCTGTATCTTTATTTTAGTCTACAGTTTTATGAATACAACTTAATATTGATATCCCCCATCTAATGGAAACATTAAAAGCAAATACTCAATTTGGTTTTCAAGCAATTTTATTGAAAATTTTATAATATTAAAACAAAAAACTCCAAAAATTATAATATTTTATAGCAAAAAACAAATACATAAAGGTAAGTAAAAATCCCTGGAGTAATTCACAATTTTCAAAGAGTCAAGTCAACATTTAAGTAGTTTAAATGAGTAGTATGAAGCCTATATCTTTTTTTTTTTTTTTTTTTTTTTTTTTTTTTGCTGAACAAGAAATAGAATATATTTTTATTTTAGGTTCAGAATTAAGCACATTTACTCCTTTTACATGCTAAGAAACACGCATTTACAAGCATATTTAACTATAAAATATTTATATACAGAAGGCTAAAAAAAACTTTATCATACTTCATAAAAATATACTTGGTGTTAAGAAAACATTTTCTTCAATTTTTAAACCACAAATCTATACCTTTCAAATATTTTTCATAATGATAAATTAATTTATGTAAAAATTGCTTTAAAAGTTCAAGTTTAAGATCATTATCACTCATGCTTGTGTGTCACCTGTATATTCTCAAAATGGGTTCAATTAAATTTGGATTTTGTATAAAATGATGCATAAGTGTGAACAATAAAAGATAAAACAAGTGCCCAATTACTAGGGTAAATCTTGTAGTCAAATATATCTGCATGATGTTTATTATATACCTCAGTTATTAATTTTGATAAGAAACCAATTTCAGTTATGTAAATGGATATTATCGACATGATTATTTACTAAAAGGTTATTGGATTAATTACTTAAATAATGATGAAAATTCTGATCTCCTTCAACAAACAAGCTTTAAATTCTTTGTATTATACAATAGACACTCTATTATGGATCTCTGATTTATAAACACTCAAGTTTTCATATTATAATGGCAAGTCCCTCACTTGACATAATTTTAACTCCCATTTACCAACTAAATTTTTGAAAAATCACTTTTTTGTAAACTTTCATTTCTGACAAATGGTTTTCTTTTTAACACAGTTAAATTTCTTTTATTTTTATGAGATGATATTTTTAAACTCTTATTTGATTTCCTTTGTATATAATATCGGAATGCTAGATTCATTCTTGAAGAACAAAGCGACATGTTCAGGCATTGTGGGAAAAATTAGCAGACATTTGATGGGAAAGAAGAGTGGTGTTGAATTTGATTCATTTTTCCTGTACTTAAAAACATAGAAAAAGGAAAATTTTTCTTCCTCCCCATACAATAGAACATAGAGAGCAGGAAAACTCCTTAAAAGTTTGAGATCTACTGTTCTGTAGTTGGTTTGCTTTATTTGAATAATTTCATTTATGAGGTTTGGTTAGTGGAGAGAAAAATTGCACCAGACGCATAAAACATTTGATACAGCTAAAGAAATTAATGTTTATCAGTGGAAGTAAAAATGAAAATTCAAAAAGTAGGTAAAGAAATATTAAAGAAAAATATTTTAGGCATTATCAGAGGGGCCAACTGATAGCACATGCCTAGAACAAATGAGATCAATATTACTTTAAACTTTCCTTAGCTTTCATTTTTACCAATTTCAATGATCAACATCCAGCCTTTTCTAAAATTTAATATGAATATGACATCTTATCTTAAGCTTGATTAACCATGTCCACCCTATCATCTACCTCCAAGTCAAACAAGGAGATGTAGGATAACTGCACTAGTGCTAGCCAGACCCAATATATTTTCAATTTATCTCTGAAGTGCCCTCTACCCCAATCAAGTCACTCAGCAGATATATGATCATTTGATCCACGTAATCTAATGTATTGAGGACCACAACACACCTCCTGTTTACTTGAAGCAGAGGCCAAAGTAATGTATTGGGGTCTGGGAACTTTAATCACCAGGATCCTCCTTTCAAGGATACAGGTCTGCACATATGACAAACACATGGGTGATTTAGTCCCCAGGAAAAGTTAATAGCAATAAGGCGGCGATAGCTACTCAAGGGGAGCCCTAAACCTTTTTACAAGGCAACCCCAATAAAAGAGGAAAGGAAGAAAAAGTCAAGAAAAAAAAAAGAAAGATTAGGATAGGTCACTGGGGTACCTTGGGATTGTGTGATACCCATGTTTACTTAAAGAAAGTAAACCCCCTGAGGAGCACAGATTTGATCAGAGATGTTACCAACAATTTTCTTAATAGTTAAGCTGAGATATAGGTTTTCTTTTTGACTAATAATTTTAAATTAACTATGTAAAATCATGACAATATAAAATAACTAGTGAATTTCAAAAAATATCTCTACACTAAGGTAAAAAAACAAGTTTTAAGAGATGAAATAAGTTTTATGTAATATCACTGAGTGCAAAAAATAGCATGATTTATAAAGTTGGCAAAATTTTGCAACAGTTTCTTATTTCAACCGGGTGTGAATTATTATTAATTTAAACATTTAATTTTAAATACCTAAATCATCTATATTTGTTACTTATACATTTGAAATGTAATTGTGATGGTGAGCAATTGCTTGGTATTTTATATTTCTTTTTTCTCTTCTTCAGTTTACTTACATACATATCAACTTTTGTAATTTATAACTATAATAAACTTCATTTGGTGTATGTATATATTTTGGAAACCTTATTTTCAATTCCTAATTTTTAGTAAAACCAAAAATTAAATATAGCAATCAAGATTACTAACAGAGATTAAATTTTATGAATTACTAAATTAAGAAGCATTTTAACAACATTATACCGAAAAAACAACAAAAATTAGTGGGATAAAAAGTCAATTTTGTTTATAGAAATATTTTTTAAGCTTTGAAATGTGACATGGTGGTAAAGAAGCAAAGTAATACACAACATTTTTTAAAAAAAGAATCTTAGAAAGTGGGCTTCAAAAAGTTGGTGTGGCATACTTTTATGATATATGAATTATATATTTTTATTGGTTATAATTTGATGATGGATATGGCCTTCAAAAACTAAAAAACTTACAATACGCGAAATAGTTTATTCATCCTCAAAAATATGTGGTTTCATTTGTTTTATAATGAGATATGCAAAAATTGAACTATTTTACTATTAATATTTTTGTTACTTAAAATCCATATTTATTTTTACTTATTTATCACTGACTTTTTTGCATGTGATGAAATTTTCACAGAAAAAAAAACTTTTAAATTAAATAAAATATTTTTAATCTACAGTTTGAAAGTAAACAAATGATAATATATAATCTCAGAACTCTCATGAAACTTTAGAAACATTTTTTTAATACAATGACATAATATTCAGATACAACACAATATGATTCATGATTTTATTTCTGAACTTAAAAATTTAAGAGGAAATTTCAAAGAAGTTTAACATTCATTTGTATTATTCTTAAAGATAAAACTTTAAAAACTTGGTTTAAATACCTTAAGAACATTTTACAAGAATTTTTTTTTCAATAAAAAAAATTTTAGATTTGTAACTGGAAACTTACCATCAATTTTACACCTAAAATTCTTTTCAATACGTAGATTACTTCTTCCACATTTCTTTTTCTTTTTACGTTTTATTCCTCGATGTGTAAAATTTAAATCAGCTGAAATTGAAAACAAAAATTATAGTAGACAAATAATTATTTTCCATTTAAACTGTTTCCAAAATTTTCAATTAGTTTCTGAACCAAATTATTTTTGAAAATTATTCTCAGTGAAATATTCTTATAATTTTACTTGAATTATAAATAAAAAATAATTTTTTTAATTATGATTTTCTAAAGCACTTTAAGGTAAGAATTTCTCAATAAATCCATATTTAGGTTTTTCTCACAATAAGTTAAGAAAACTTTTGATATAAATTCTTTTGATAGTATTCTTCATGCATTATTCAATAAATTGATCATGTATTTAACTCCACAAAATACAAAAATGATTTTCATAATTGTGATGCTTATTTTTTAATATTAAAATAATTACATTTTTGCAAAAAATCATTTCTAGTACTGGTCAATTCATTTTTGTCAGCATTTTGGAGGATTCTGAAAAGAAAAATAATTTGAATGAAAAAGTTTATACATAAAAAAGAATTTTATATGAAAAATGTTAAGCATACAAAATATACCTAATTAGTGAATACTGTTGCCAATCAGATGAGTTATCCTCTAAGAGATATTTGTTTTCAGTAGAAGTGAGAAAAGAAGTTTCTTTCAAGAAATTGTTCTCAAGAGTCATTTTCAGCACACAATCTAAAAAAAAAAAAAAATAATAATAATAAATCAAATCTTATGGCAGTTTCTGTTTATGGTGAGATAAATAAAATTGACTTGAAAAATGTGCTCAATGGCTGCAGCAGATTTAATGTAACGCAGGGTGCATGGCTGAGAGGCCTGCTACACTACATCTGTATTGTTTTGTAAATTGTTTTGTTGTATTAGTTAGAAGGAAATGAATGGCATGGATAGTGATAAATTGAATTAGCATTCTTTTTAATTCTTACATAAATGATGATTAGAGTTTTCTTTTTATGAGTTATTTAATCAAAATTGCTGTCACATATAATTTATTGTATATATGTAAAATGGAAGACTAATGATTAGGTGCCAATGCAAATGATAAAATGTGCCAAACTGGTATATTGTATCAGAATATGTATGTGATGTAACTTTCATTTTATGACATAACATATTTGTGTACATGCATGGAATTGGTTTTATTTACTAGTAATCTTTTAAGCATTTGATTAGTAATTTGTTTTTATTTGAGTACAATTTAAGCTTGTGCAGTGGTAGATTGTAAGTATAAATTTTGTCAAGTTAAATTTGAATTTAAATGTAAAACAAATTTTTATTTTTAAATTTATTATGAAAATTATTTTGAAATTTTTTTTAAGATAATAAGGTTAAATTTCAAATTATTCCATTGTAAAATTTGAGTTATAGTATTTATGTTTAACTAAGCCATAGAAATTTATGAATTGTGATAAATTGAATCTACAATTTTCTTTTAATTCTCCAAGTGATGATTAGGAAAGTACTTTTACTTTATTTGTTATTCAATTAAAATTGCTGTTGTAAATAATGACTTATGTAATTTATTGAGTAATGCATAAAATATTTGACATGTGTTAGGTTAACTGTGAAAATAAGGCTTAAACTTGAGTTTTATAAAAATATATCTTTAATAATGTAATTAAACTTTTTCATTAAAATGCATCTTTTTCATTATTAACTTAGCTTAATTGTCAGATTCTCTCCAGGGATAGATACCATTTTCACTGATGTTTTTTTAAAGCGAGCACCATCGCCTAGTTAACTAAAATTTGAGTTTTCATAAAAATGCATTTTATTTACATTATAGATTATTAAGCTATATTGCCCAGTGGTCATGCGTTGTAGACTGCATGATATTTTGTTTTTTATTATATAATTTTTGTTAAATTTGCTTATAATTATTAGCACTTTAACACTTCTGTAGTAAATAATTATAATGAAATATTAAAAATTTTGATAATTTGAGATTTAAAATAGAGTGTAATGACAAAGCTGAATCTCAAATGTGATCAGAATTTGGTAAACAGATTTTGCACTTTGTGACATAATTTAGAGTGGCAAAATAACTGTGCATTACTTGGAGAAAAAATTGAATTTTACTATTAGAGTGTAGGAAATGGAAGTAGTCATGGATGATAAATTGAGTTTGCTTTCTTTTTAATTCTTCCACAAGTAATGATTAAGAGAGATCTTTTACTTTGTGTCATTGATTAAAATTGCTGTTTCATGTAATTTATTGATTTTTTAATGTAATTTATTAAATTGTATAGAAATATTTAAAAAATGGATTTAGGTTTATTGTTAATTTTAATGCTAGTTAATCAGAAATTTGAATTTCCATATAAAAATGTTTGTTATTTTACATTATTGGTTTACCTTAATTGCCCTATTCTCTTCAGAGATAAATCATGTTTTGACTAATGTTTTTCATACAGTAGGCACCATTGCCCAGTTAATTAAAATCTGAGTTTTCATAACAATGTAAATTATTTATTTTATTTATTTAGATCTATTACACTGTTGTCTCTTGACTAGATAGGATTTCTATTGATTTTTTATGGTGGGTGCCACAGCCAGAGTAATTAAAATACTTTTCACAAAAATGTATAGTATTTATAACTCTTTAAGTTTTTATTTGCTGGTTGTCTTCTGTTTCAAAACTCATGTTATTTATTTATTTTATATTTGTTTTGCAATAAGTAATTTTTGTGAAAATAGTTTTTAGTTTTGTAATATTTCTGAAAATAAATAATTATAAGGAAATAATACGAACTTTTGATGCTTGAAATCAAAAATAGTGGGAGACTTCAATGTTTAAAATTGAAGTTTGTGAGAAATCAATATTTTGGAAACAGTATATATTGGGTGAGATAATATAATTTAGAGTTGGCACAAATAATTTGAAAATGTGTCAAACCCATACTGGTTTCCAAGATTTTACTGTGATTCTATAGTAGAATTTATATCAATACTCAATAAATTGAGCAATGCAAAGCCTCACTCATTCACTCAGATGCAGATGAAGAATCCACAAGAACAACTGTGTGCACAACTGATCTTTACCAAAATTAAAAGTTTTGTTTCTTGTAAATAATCTTGTTATTATTCTTCTAACTTTTATTGGAATAATAATTTCATATTGCTTGATTTTAAGTTACATAAGAAATAAATCTAAATAAATACATATTTAAATGCCTCTGAAACTGTTTCACAGTTTTAAATTTTTCAAATTTAAAAATAGCTAGCAGATGATTTTCAGTAAATTTGATTGTATCATTTGAGACTGTATGCCCTAAAAGTTAACTTCAATTTTTTAAAAACATATTTGTTGATTATGAGTATTACACTATACTGGAAAAGTCAATTGAAAATTATTATTATTAGAAGTAATAAATGTTCTATTATATTATGTGATGTCATCAAGATGTTATCAATGAACGTGAAACAAAATTTCAATCCAAGCAAAGTTAAATGCCTAAATCTCTGGAATATTTGCAGAAAATTTCAAAGACCAAAAGACATTAATACAATTTTGAAAAGCCCAAAAAGGATGAAAATAATAGTTTTCTCAATATCTGATAATTGAAAAATAATTTTATGATATACACATTCAAGATATAATGTTCAATATAAGTTGCAACCTTGAAGATTGAAATCATGGATAAGTTTGCCACTCAATGATCATTCTTTGCACATGAGGGCTAATAAGACTGGGATCTATGGTTTAAGAAATCGTGGATATGAGGTATTGGGTAACAATCTGCCAGTATATCTTGCATTGAATCTATGAAAATCACTACATGGTCTAGTATCTATTCCTCTTTATAAGATGTAAAGTCTTTATAAGATGTAACCAACTTCTATTCTAAGGTAAGCAAATATCAAACATAAGTTGAAATTCAGCTTTTGCTATCTTAAATTTGTCTAATTTGTTTGAGATGAGAAACATCAAAGAAATGAAACACAAGATATAGTTGGTAGGAGATCATGGTGCAAGATTTATAAAAGGACAAGATGTGCCAAAAATTACTGATTTAAGTTATTGATTAAGTATAGATTTTATATTTTTTTTTCAAAACCCAAATAATGTTAAAAAAGTTGAAATACAAAATTTTATGTATTTAAATAAATTAAAATATACATATAAAACAAAGAAATAAAATGAAATTCATAAAAAATATAATCCCAGAAATTTATAATATAAAATAAATTACATAAAATCGATTGCAATTAGAAAAGCAAAACAGTTTAGAAGGTGTGGCTAACCTTACAAATTAAACACTGTTAAAATATCAGCTTTCAAAAAAAATCATAAAGTCTACGCACTGGACATGAAATTAAAATATCAAAGACAGTAAATAACTCACCACACATTTTCATACTAAGGATTTAGTTTACTCAGAAATAGATGTTGATGAGGGAAACATGTGTGGCCTATATAAAAGTATGTCAAACTAATATCAGTATTTTGAAGCAGTAAAATAGGAAATGAAATTAAGTATGGAAAAACGCTACACAACTTGTTATTGAGATCTGCATGTTCCATAACTGCTAGAAGATGAACTGAGTTAATTTTCTCAGACACCTTCGCACATCTAATACATGAATTTATGATTGAAGTGGCGAAATCCAATCGAATCCAGTGCTCCAAAAATCTTGAACATAACAGGATGACATAAAATGTTTAAAATTTCCAATGCTTCTAATAAACTCAAACAGTCAATTATCACATAAAACTTATGAGCATTTAGAGTATTCATGAATGAAAGCACCTGGTAAACTGGCATAGCTTCAGTTCGAAAGATGGAACAGATTATGATGGCAGTAACTATGAGTAACATTATTAATAAATATATCAAAGCCAAGATGTCCAATACCTGTTGATCTATCCACACTGATTTGTATTAATATGAGAAATACTGACACCGATGTCACAAAGAGCTATTTGAAGAAAAAAGCTATGTCTCATTTCCCATAGTGAGTAAATGGATGGATTAGTTTTTTGTGGATCATACCAAGGTATATGTAATAATATGTCCATTTTGATGTAAGAGACATTGCATAGGTCAGATAAAAATGGATAAAAATTGGTTTGAGTGAGAAAGGCTGAGATGCTATATTGTCAAGCACAACTGTCTCTTCAGTGATTGAGGAGTTAAGGAATGTATTGCATGGTAAAGGTTAAACAAAATCTTAGAATAATAGTAGAGAGACACAATTTCTAATTTAAGCTGAACTTTGGCAATAGTTGGCAGATTGTACATATATTCTTCAAGGGAGTTATGGAATGTGCATGAACATATCTTCAAAGAAGAGTAAGAAACAGTGTTGAATCTTTATAAAACAGATACATAAACAGCACACATATAATCAATAAATAAAATGAGCAAACTTCTTTCTCAGATGAAGAATATGAAGAAAGAAATTTGATTTGTGGTCAAATACCACTGGGTAATTTTACTCACTGACCACAGGAATAAGTGCATAATTTCTGTAAATCACTAGATCATAATGAACATTACTTTTTTTAGTAGATAAAAACACAAACGCTCTTACTATAAGATAAAGTAATGACATTTTCTGCATACCATGCAGCAAGTTTATTAACAGTAATTTCTCTTAGAGGCATATGTGATCCTTGACAAGATATTTGCAGGTTGTCAACATAAATAGCATCATGAATGCAAAGTAAATTTATGTGTAAAATGTTACTGATTTATAGTGTAAGAAGAATTACATTTAAATTAATACTCTGAGGTACCCCTCCACTCTGATAGTGTTGTATTTGCATAAGATGTGCCAAATCATAATTAATTTTTGGCACATCTTATGCATATAATTTCTAATGCATATTTTAAAAACACACGAGTGTAAAAAAACTCTGAATATCTCAGAAAATTTTCCCAAAATCCAAAATTATATAATAACAGAGAATCTCATGCCAAAGGTATAGTCATAAGCATTCTCAATGCAAAAAAAAAAAAAAAAAAAAAAAAATCTAAATGGTTTTTCTGCACAAAAGTATTGCAGATTTGGATTTCCGAATATGTAATGTTATCAAGAGTGAATCTTTCTTTACAAAAACCAATGTGATTTACAGAATCGTGCTTTACTTTTTTGACCATAAAGTAGAGAGTTTTCACATAAGCAATTTATCAAATCTATAGATAGCTAAAAGGATCTGAAAAAAAGTTTAAAGCATATCTTTGTTAAACAAGGTGGAAATACATTTTCTGTTCAGATCCTATAGAACAAAAAAGTAAGCTTGACTGGGAATCCAGACTTAAATATTGAAGCATGAGATAGCTGATTTCATCAGGTTCAGGACTGGTATTACTGGCTTTTTGTTAAAGGGCATACAGAGATACATTAAAAGTAAATTATTTTTGTAAACTCCACAAGCTATTTTAATTTAACCCTTTTCTTTTACTTGACAATCAAAAAGAAAAACAAACTGATCCTCTTTTTAATATTTTCAAGAAAACTGTGTGAATAATAAATTAAAATCTAAAATTATTATTTAAAATATGTATAAGAATTTGTTTTCTTTTCAGATGATATTTTTAATAATCTACAGCAGCATAAATATCTTTATTTAACAATGAATTGTAATTATGAAGCAAAATTATCTTTTTTAAATAAATTTAAAAATTTCATTGTCAATTGAATGACTTTTTCACTCCATATTTTCATTATAAATCTTAACACTTCACATTATTTATATATTAAGTATTAAACAATGTTAATTTTTTATTTGGAAATTATTATATTTTGGATAAAATAGTAAATTTTTAATCTCCTTCATTATAGTAATCTAATAGCAGACTACTGATAGCTTAATTTAAGCTGAGCAAGGTTGCTTCTAATGGCAGATAACATACGACAGCTATTTCAAAACAAAACAAAATATTCACCCCACCCCACCCCAAAAAATGAGTATATAAAAATAATTTTATTATTAGAAAAAGACATGAAGTAGGTGTGGTTGGCAATTCTTTTTTTAAAGAATATCAAATTAATTGTATTCATCAAGAGAAATTATTTGTTAGTTTAACAGTAGGAAAAAGAATTTACTTTAATTGTTTACTCCATACTGTCAGTTGAAAGAAAGTGAGCAATAGTAATAGAATGATGTTTGCTAGAATGAAAGGATAGGAGTTTTAAATGTTTTACATTAAACACAAAATGTTTAGTACTGCGAAATTAGCTGTCATCATCTCACAGTACATCAGTGTTTGTCACTCAATGGCCTCTTTTTTTTTTTTTTTTTTTTTTTTTTTTTGACATTTCAGTGATGTCAACAAAGGATTATATATTATACTTGTTAAATAAGGATTACTTACTAATATTAATCAAGAATAAAGGCAATATAATAGATAATATCTAACACATAGTATGTAATAAAATAGAAAACTATTGGTTAAAGAAATAATTTACATTTTATCAGTATAATTAATTCTCAAATATAAATATTTTCTTGTTTAAACCATTTAATTTACACATTCATACTATAACCAATTTTATTAATACACTTAATATATTACAATTATTTAATATAATTATTAATTTATCAATTTTATTAATCAATATGAAATAGTCATTTTTCTTTTTACTTTAAATTTAAAAATTGCACCATAAATTATACATTTAGCCATAAGAAATGAAAATTTAAAAAAAAATCATTTAAAACAAGCACAAAACAAAAGAGTCATTTCAACAGTTTAATAATATAATTTAATTTCTATATTTTGGAGAAACAATGTTTAATACTTCAAAGAAATGAAATTTTCTCTACAGAATGTTTGAATTTTAAAAATCAAACAATGCTAAAAAAGGGAAACGAAAATTCGAAAAATTACCAGAACTATTTCATTGTTAAAGAATAAAATCATAAAATTAACTCACATCCACTTTTTTACTTTACTTTTTAAAATTCTTTTATGTATTCATTCTAATAAGATAAAATCTAAATCAAGAGCATATTTCCTATTGTTAAATTTGGAAAATTACTTTAGTAATTTATATGGCACGTGATAAGAGCATTTTATTAAATCTCTGACTTCGATCATTACTATATGAATGTAAAAACTCAATTGCTACTTCATTTATAATGAAAGTATTAAGGCAGTAATTGGTAAAAATACAATATGTGTTTTCTGCAACGTTTAAAAAAAATTTTTTTTGCAATATTATTTTAACGAAATAATTCTTAAGGGAAAGGGGAGGATATTATTTTCCAAACATTGATTAAATAAATTATGTATAATTTATAAGCTAGCATAATATTAAAAATCAACATAAAGAGCAAAAATATGAGATTAAAAGGCATAACCATATACAGTAATGAATTTTTAATTAATAACATAAGTGACTTACTTAGTTTCCTATACAAGTTACACCAAATTAAAAAGAAACAGCGATTTTCTCAAAAAGTAACTTAGTTCAAATATTTTTCAATATACATTAGAAAATTTAAAATTAGTTTCCTAACAATATTTTGTCTTCATGCCAAATTTTCCACTTTTTTTAGTGTTACTATGATTTTCTCGTTCTTATCAACAATGAAGCATAGTCAACCACAACACACCTTATTAGTGATGCAATATCTAATGTAAATAAACACAAAAAGCCGACTGTCACAGACATACACGTGGAGCTGCTGCCATCTTCATAATATTGAATGAATTAAATAAAGTAATTCTTGTGTTCTGAATAAGGTATATAAAGACACATAAGGTACATCAAGGACTGCCTTTTTTAAATCAATTTAAAGTTAAATCTGATTTAACTTAATTGTTTTTTACTTCCTTATGTTGGCTCTTTCGAGCATAATAAGTTGTACAGTCCAATAAAGAAATGAAGTATCTCCAGGAGTGGAGAGCGTCTTGAAATGTGAAGAAGTGGGATCTGGTCGAAACTGATTTAAGAAGTACTGATTTTTGATCAAAACCTTATTTATCATTTGTTATTAAAAATAATATGGTATGTTTGAATTTTTTTATAGTTAACCAAGTTTACTAAGCAATTTCAGACCAAAATAACATTAATTCAGATTATGATATTTCAAATGAGGAATATGAAATCAAAGAATGCCGTTGACAAACCTATTTCTTCTCGAACTTAATACAAGTCTTTTTTGTGTTTATTTAATACTTATGTAAATATTTCTGTATTATTATTTTTTGAAAATTTGCTTCTCTTTTATTTATTTTGTAGGGTTTCAGATATTTCAACAAACACTGACAAGAAGATAGCACAAAACAAGATGGCGCTAAATCAGTTGAAAGTTATTTCAATCTGTTCGCCAAACTGATTTAAGATCGAACTTATAAAAATCCTAACTTGCCACCACAAGAAAGTTTCGCCGAGACTTATAAGCGATTAAAAGTGCAGTGCGAACGGGGTATTAAGTAGCCTTGAGTACATTCAGTTTGAAAAAGTAAATTCCTGAAATCAGTTCAGAATGCAAATCTTAATTTTTGTTTACATGTGTTGAAACAAATATATAGTTTGCTTTTGAATACTAATTTTTCTGCTATTCATAAAAATATTTAAAAATGGTAATTTTCTACCATGCTTCTTTTAGTAGGAATTATTTTTCCAAACTTGAATATGAGACACGAAACATCATAGATTTCTTTTCGAAGATTATATATTGCTGAAAGAATGATAAATTATAAAAGAGTTAACTTAAACCGGTCCTTGTAAGTAAATTTTATTACATAGTAGTTCTTCTTGCACTTTAGAAATCAGTCGGTTTGATATTGTTTTTGAAAAGCTAAAAATCACAGTAGTATAACATTTTTAAAACCAAGAATTAATATATTTTTTAAAGAAATATTACTTACTTTGTCCAAAAGAATGCTGCACTAACGACTTTTAGCTTTTTAACAAAAAAGAGGGGGGGGGGTAAAAACACCAGAAAGTTAAGGATTTTCACATTTTATGAAAACATTCTATTAAAAATAAAGTGTTTATTTAATATTTCATTTTATTTTTGCCCTAATATTTAATTTTAGTTTGACATTTCATTTTATTTTTTCCAATAATAGCAACGTGTACAAGTCTGATGGAACTTCATAATAAGTTTAATCCGGCAGCCACTGTAGAGTGCCATATCGTGCCCGGTATCGTGGTTTGGGATGCCGTTACCAACGATTGCAGATCCCCTAAATAAATAGATAGATCCGTAAATCAATATGGTTAGCAATATGACTCCTCAGCGATATTTGGATACAATGCTCCATTTGGTACTACTACATATATTTCAAGGAACGGCATGTGCCATTTATCAAGATAACACAGGATCACATTCATCATCAATCAGCCGAAACTTTCTGCTAAATATTCGATGCTTTCCTGGTCATTTGTATCCCGGGATTTCTCGATGATCAAAAATGTTTAGGACATTATTAAACTCCATTTGCATAGTTGACGTTGCCATATTCTACTGCAACAAGTGGTTGAAAGAAATGGACAGCTATCTCTTAGGTGACATCCTAACAGTCACTCTATAGTCGTTTATTTATAAATGTACCACGTCATAATAAATATCTCTTTTTTTGTTACTGTTTTTTTATTTATTTCATTTTTATTTTATTTTATTTTATTATTTTTTTACCGATTTTCGTCAATTTTTGAAGATGCATTCTGTTGTATTTTCACTGTCACATTACGTATGTCGAAATTTTCCAAAATATATCAGTGATTTAATTAATTTTTTGTATAATTTAAAAATACTGAATTAGCATAAAATGAAGGTGAAAAATGGGAACCTAGTAGATGATTTTCAATGATGAATTTCCCTTTCCTCTTAGCTTTTTAAGGTCCAGAGGGGCAAACGGGTAACTATCGCAGAGGGCGGCAATATCTTTCTGGACTGTTTGTGTAAGTCTGCAGGTTTTTTGCTATTAAGTCTACAGTAATAAATTACAGAAACAAAACGCTTTATTTAATAATGCACTCTAGAGTATATAAATGACGCACATATGTTTTACATATTTTTATTTGCATATCTTATTTTTGAAACTATTTCTCGTTTAAAAATATATTTTTATTTAATTTTCATATTTACTTATTCTAAAAAAGGACTTTTAAATTATACATTTGAAAACTCTATATATGTCATTCAAAATTATTTTAGTATGAAAAATTTGAAAACAGAGATTAACACACAGTCCTAGGAAACATCAATGTCTTTCTTTCTTTGCAATTTTTTTTTCGAACAGTTATTGAAAATGTTTTTGGTAAATTAGTGAATTAAATTAGAATCAATATATGAATATATTTTGTATCATTTTTGCTATTACAAGTTTAGTTCTAATTTCTCGAACTCTTAAGATTAAGGAACAATGTCACTTCTAAAAGATCTACTCATTTATTAAAAACTAGAATCCAAACTCAAATAATCACATTTTAACAAAAATAAAAAATAAAAAGGCAATTATATATAATAAATCAATATTAAATTCACTAAAATAAGTCATAAAGCAAGTCATTAGAAAACATTCCATTCTTATATTTTTGTAGTCTAAAACAACTTGCAATTAAGTCGTATGTCCTTAATTTCCTGTAAAAGGTCAAACCTATATATATCTTCAATCTCATTTACGAACAATATTATCTTGTATCAAAAATTATAGTTTTTAAAATTTTACAGGACGCTGGCATAAACGAATGATCGGACCGGTATTAAATAAGAAACTGTATGGCACGCCGAGGTGTTAACTGCGAAATGAGAGTGCTTCAAACTGACATATTGTAAGCAGATACAGTAAGCGCAAAAGTTTTAATGTTGTCGATTACTGTATATGTGAGTTAAAAAGAGGTTAGACATTCATTTTAGTATTTGTTACGCAGAAATCTAGTAAGATAGCTGGTCAAATTTATTTGTGGTTTAAAGTACTCTTACTGTTTGTTGCTATATTGATGACGTTTTCCCATTCATGGTACTATCTTTATTATTAAATCATTTAGATGTCATTTTATTACCAAAAAAAAATATGCTGAATTACAGTAGTAGTATTTCAAGGATATAATATTTTTCTGTTACTCAGTGAAGTTGACATCCAAATATCTAGTAGTTTGGTTGTTAATTCAACAATTCATAGGTTAGATTACCACATAAGGTGTAGATATAAGCAATATGTTTAAATTGTAAAATGTATTCATATTTAAAACAAAGATTAGTTAAATTTTATTCATTATATTAATTACACAGGAATCAATTTATTGAGTCTCCATGTGGATGCAGAGATTAATTACGTTGAATTAAAAAATATTGAATATTAAAATCTCATTTAGAGAGAAATGTTGTTGATCATATTATAATTATCATGCCTTTACAAAACTGTCTCTGAAATACAATCTGCGGTTTTTCAAATATTTGTCTTTTGATAATATTATTCAGTTTTTCTTTATTTTAGTTTAATAATAGTAATAGTTCAGAGGGTATTAACACATTTTTAGAACGATTTCGATAACGAATTAAAAAAAGTAAATGTTTTAAAATAAAAATTTTTGGCAACAGCTTATTATTTGAAATGAGAAATATCGTCTGTTACTTTTAAATTTATTCTTCTTTCAAAATGTCCCATATAAACATACTGTGAACTGAAGGATATGTTGTTGCGCTTTCCGAAGATTAGCGTTCTTATTCCAGAATTCAAAAACGTGAAATGCATGGTATTAAAGTTTCTAAGTGCAAAATAAGCTATATTATTAATCGCACAGATAAAAGCTGTGAATCATTATACATTATCTACATAGAAAGAAGACTCCAAATGAATATACGTAAAATGTACGTACTGTTTCAAATGTTTTTAAAATGAAATCGCTGGAAACAAGAAAAAATCCGCCAACACAGAAATCAGTTGCAAAGTATTTAGATATATCTGTAGCAAAAATAAATAAAATAATAAACCAGTATTTATAACTTAAAAATGCTAAAAAACATAATGTTCACCAGCTTTCCCCGAGACATGTGGCTCAACGCAAAACATTTTGTAGAATTCTGTATGAAAACCACTTAGCAGTAGATAAATGGAAAAACATTGTGACCTTTGATGAAGCATGGGTTTACCTAAAATGACAGTAACAAAAAAAGGTCTTTTTATTATAGAATATGAGGAGGGAAAAATGTACAAACCCGTTTTCCGTCAATGTAAAGAAAGTTTCAGTAAGGGGTGTATGATTGTCGCAGGTTTCTCCTACAATGGGAAATTAAAAAATAGGAAGAATGGAAAGAAATGTTAAAATCAACTCATCGTACTTAGGAGAAGGTTTTACGTCCAATATTTACAAAAGAAATTCCACTTCTTTATCCCAATGACTTTCAAAGAGAGAAACTTCATCAATACAAAGCTAAATGTCATATTTCGAAAACTACCACTGCATTTCTCGAAAAAATGATGACTAATACAGGTATTGCATGCATACATTTTCAACATATCCCTGCAAAGTTTCCTGACGTTTCACCTATAGACTATTGTGCCTTTGATCTGTTAAAAAAGGCTCTTTCTAAACGCAAACCCACCACGATAGATGGACTCTGGAAAGTAGTGGAAGAGAAATGGAAAGCAATACCTCTGTAAATATTGCGAAAAGCTCTTCTATCATGGAAATCATTATGCAAACTTATAGTCCAGAAAAGAGGCTATCAGATCGAACATTTAAAAGAAATAATCTTTACATTTTAAACATTAATTAAACGGCTGCGAAATCGTTCTAAAAATGTGTTAATACCCTCTGTATTTAAATTTACTAAATGTTTCGCAGGTGTATTTTCATTGTAAAATATAAGTAAAGAAAAATTAAGATCACAGTTTTATTACTATTTTCGTCTCAACCTTTTTCTATCAAGTTTAGTTCATGTCAGGCGATTTCTGATAGTAGGGAATTGGTAAGAGATTGCGTTTTGTGTGCAACAAATTCAAAAATTCATTTCTTTCACAATTATTCAATTTATTAATTATTTCCAATGGAAACTGTTACTCATTCAACAGAATTTAATTCTGTTATTGATAAAGTACTAGAAATAAGAAGTTTTTTTTTTTTTTTGGTGTTTTAGCATAGATGTTTGCTTTTTGTTTTGAGCATCAGTTTTCCTAAAAGGTAATATTGGGTTGGAAACCAAGTTCCCACTTTTTATAAATTGGAAAAATGCTAAGAAATCTGTGTGACATTAAATACTTTTGGCACGAATTTTACATCATTCAAAAGAACACATTGTTCTACCGACTCAACATGGCTATTTAGAGAAAAGACATAATAGGCAGCACAGTGTTCTTTGACTGTATGACAATGCCCGCCCTCATATCACCAATATGATCAAGAAAGCTCTTCAAACTCATGGTTAGGAAATGCTGCCACACCTACTATACTTTGCACTATCAGATTTCACCTCTTTCAAATGCTATATATATATATATATATATATATATATATATATATATATATATATATATATATATACATGCTGAGAGTTTATTTCAATATTGATGCAGAAAAAGAGCTGGGTTGGATGACTTTATCGAATCTCAAACAGGTGATTTCTACCAATGAGGTGTAAAAAAAAACTTTCTGGATGCTAGGAAAACGACGTACACAATAAAGGAAAATACATTCTTGATTAACTACCTGTATTATATGTTTATTGAAAAATAACCTTTTAACAGACACTATTAAAAACGGCGGAACTCAACATTATTCATTCTGGATTTACATTTGATTGTAAAAATGTGAAATCGATATTATAAAACAATCTGAATATGTTATTGAAGTAATATTGATCAAACATTTTCTTTTTCTTATTTGCCTTCAAATATGATTTTTGAATTACGGATTTAAATGACATGATTTTAAAAATTACAAAATATCATTTAAATTTGTGTATAACTAAATTTTTATAAAAATTCTTTACTTTTATTATCATGAATATAGTCTAAATTAGTCAAAACAGATTTATTCAGACTTTTTCTTACTATGCAGTTTGAGATTAATTATGAATAAACTAATTGCTCGATACTTCATCTTGTGGCAAATTTGTTCTTATATTTTCTTTTTACAAAATGCATTTCAATATTTTGCGTACGGAATCTTGTTGATATACTTTTGAGTCTTCTCACTTATAAACCTGGTATCCTTTGATAATATGATTATATCTTCTTTAATGTCTGAATGATATTGTGCATAAAATTCAGTCTCAACATTATTTTTCGGAGACTTATTTTTGAGAAAAATTATAAATAGGCTCCAGATATCTAAAGTAGATAATTTCAAAAATTTTTCCATACTTAAAAACTATTCATTAAATTTTTTTACTCATTTTTACTATCCAGCTAGGAAAATAGTTTTATTGGAATTTGAATTTGAAATGAATTAACTATTCATTTATAAGTAAGATATAAATAAATATATACATATTAGTGTAAAAAATATGCAATTTCAAATTCCGTATTTTTAGATTTGCATGAATGAATTATTTCAATCATTGTATCACAAGTTTACAACACATTAATTTGCAAAAGCACAATTAGATATTTTTATATATATATTGTACAGTTCAAAATAATTTTATATAAACTTAAAATATTCAATAATTTTTTTGTTTATTTTACAACAATATATAAAATGTCTTCCATTTTACATTTTAGTTTAAAATAAAATGTGAATGTATTTACTTCGATTTAAGGAAATACTAAAAACACCTTATAATATTAACTTAAACGTAGTTTTATTTTTAAAATCAGAGTTAAAAATTTATTATTCTTAGCAGATGCAATTTTTAGAAATAAATAATCTTATTGGCCAATTAATTTATTTTTAACATAATAAATATATTCAAATTAATTTTATTCAGAAAACTTTCAGAAGTTGTAAAATTTAAGATTTGTTTTGCTTAGGTTTCCATTTCGTTAAATAAATATTTTTATTACGAACATCAATGAAAAATATTAATTGAAATATAGTTATCTGATTAAATTGAGCTAATTAGAGTTTGGAGAAACGCAATGCAAATTTTATGAATCAATAGAAAATCTTCTTTTTCTATAATTTTGCAAATATAAAAAGAAAAAGAAATTTGTAATTTTGATAACTTTCCCGTATTGCAAATTTTTTTTTCGTTATTGACCATCACACTAGCACGAAACAAAGACTCTTGGCAATGATCTGTTAATAATTTGTTATACTCATTCATTCAAAGAATCAAAAGAGTTCTCTTGGACATCAATTTCGTGAGACAGAAATTGTTTTTTAAAAATAATTGAAAAAACATCTGTGTGTGTGGGGTGGGATCCTTTTCGTTCTGTTTCTTTTTTCTTGTTTTATTAATATCATATTATATAAAATTTTTTAAATATTTTTGAATTACGGAATTATTTAAAACACACCAAGAATATTTAGTATATGTTTATTTTTAAACTCATATTCATAACGAGCAATCTTTCATTAAAGGGATAGTCATAATTATGAGCATACAAATTTTTCCTTCAGTCAATTATTTAAAGAAATTTTATAAGAAAATATTTAAACTCTATGTTACTGTTAAACTTGAGTTACATAGAAATGAATAGTTATTTTACTCAACATTTAGTTTAGTAAGAGTCCATAAGATGGCAGCACGATCTGAAAACACAAAAAGTTTGCTTTTAAAATATTAATTTAGAATGGCTCGAGTTAGAGCTGTCTGTCATTGAGAGTACTTTTTTCACCTTTCTAAGTTTAAATTTGAAATTTTAGTATACAGAAATTGTAATACGAAGTTGAATTTTCCACAATTCCAAAGTAATTTGTGTCAATATATCATAATATTGAAAATTGTTTCTTTCATGCCTCTTAAATATTGACAAAGAAGAGGCAACTTAAATTAATTAGAATTTTTAACACTTACTTATGGAGAAAAATAATAGTCTTATAAAAGCTTTGATTTCAGTGCTGATGCAACTGATATATGAGAAATGAATTTTTCAAATTTCAGTGGTGATGCAATTGAAATATGAATAACTTAAATAGCAACAATTATTGTGAAGAAAATATTAACAGCGAAACACTTTAATAATTGGTTCAGGAACAATATGTGCTTAGATTTTGTATCTGAATTGTTACAAAACACATGCATTATGAAGAAATGAGAGGTCAAATCATCTCTATAAACCCCATTATTTTTTAAAATTAAACTTATAAGTGTAATATTAAAAATTTTTTAATAATGTGTAAATTGTCTATGTAACAAATTATTAAAATATGTTTTTTCATTTTTCTGCTCCAGAGACAGTGTAAAAATCTTTGAGAAAAAGTTATATTAAAGCGTTAAAATCAATAATGTTCGCTGAATTATTAAGATTTCAAAAAGTTTAGAATTCTGCTTAGTAGAACAAATGATAAAAATGCTTGAATAGAAGCAGCATAAATAAATTCGATGCCGATAATTTTAGGATCTATCCTTTGAGAAGATTAAGGGAGGGAAGATTTTATTATGTAAATTTAAAGCAAACTTAATACCTTCATACTTATTTAGAATTAAGAATTATGCTCAATTTAATATTTACTATTTTTTTTACAGATACGCATTAAACCGATTGAATTTCTTTATTTGGTAAGGATGAATTTCATACCTAATATTAATTCAGGAGTAATAACAGATTTTGTTACAGTAGCTTAAATTAGGAGTTTCAAAAGCTCATGAATTAGGCAGTAAAACGACTTATAGGTCTTCCTGGAAACAAAGCTAAGCTTCTGGTAGCGAAATAAAATTTTCTGGTAGATTGCCCAAGTCTTATTCTTTTCTGACAATATAATTTATGAAATATATTTATAAAACTATATTTGTTGCTTTATTTAAAATTACAGAGCAATAAATTAAGGCAACAAATCAAAGGTTAGTAGTACGAAGTTAGTATACAGCCAATATTAAAAGTATCGATAATAACTGAGCATATTTTTCAAAATTCATACATGAAAAATTTATGTTGAAATTATCAAAATACAATTTCACAAACTGAAAAAATTAGGCTATTTGGATGGCCCGGAGGGAAAAATTGTTAGTTAAAAATATAGGATTTAATTTAAATTTACTATAATGTATGAAGAAGTTTTCTACGATTTATATAATAACAAAGTATTTGAAAATTGCAGAAGGCCTTGAATATTTTGATGAATCTGAATAATTATATATATAGTGTATGTAAATAATGACTCAAAATGCTTTTTATTTCCTTTAAGTATTATGGATAACTCTTGGAATTTTCGACTTTTATTATAAAAGACATGAAAAAAAAATTTGTGACTTTATACTAAACTTTCTTTTAAATGTCTTTCTTTCAATAAAGTTTCATAATACTTCTCATTTATCTCTGACGATTAATCCAAATTATAAGCAAACTGACTATGAAATGTATAAAAATATATTGAATAAGGGAAAAAAATTAAAGTGCTTCTGATAGTTTAACTCCAGTAGTTGAATTGCATTCAACATGAATGATAATCATTTAAGATTCAGAAAATCAACAAGTTACTCAAGTAAATTGTATTCTTCACAAGATTTGGGGATTGTGACTGGAATACGTTCTTTTTTAATAACTGCCTTAGTAAGAGGAAACTACACCTCATTGTTGATTGTATACACGTGATTGTTTCTTAAGAAATTAAATTAAAACATTAATTTTAGACATTTATACATTTTAAATTTATTTTTGACTTAATTGTTTGAGTTGGTTTATTTTAAAAATAATTAGAGGGCTATAGAGTGGAATTATTTAATGGTCCTATAGATATTTTCCTTGAAATAAATATGCGCTTTATTATGTACTAATACATTCACTTGAATTTCAACTTTTGTTTGTTGTTTTAAATTAAGAAAACGAAATTTATTCTGTTAAATGCCGAAAGTATATATAGTTGGAATAAATGATTATGAAACTAATTGAAAAATCTTATTTTTCTGGCTTTCAATTCTGGAAATTTATTAATTATTTCTCCATAATTAATAATGTCCAAACCTTTTTTCGATGCAAAAATCTAAATAAATAAATTTTGTTTGACATTATGAGTTTCGCAAATAGTTTATCTATCGTTTTAACACCAATCTTTCCCCCCATGCTTTCGATACAGGCAAAATTTAAAATATATGTAATATGTTTTCCATATTTGGAAACTTTTTTTTTATAGTATTTATAAATAGTAGTGTGTCAGCTGTCAATGTTAAATTTTGACTTTTATAAACTAATAGATATTGTAACACATCCTCATCCATCAGATTTTTGTATTATTGCCTTCACTGTACCATATTTTAGTAATGGGGTATCCCTAACTTTAATCGATACACTGTTATTTGAGTTTGAATGAAATACTTTAAGAACTTCATTAATATATTTGTAAATTTCGCTTCCTAGATTCATTTTATTAGTCGGCCAACTTGTCTGGTGGTCAGCGTGCCTGACTACGGATAGGAAGGTCCTGGGTTCGAATCCCAGTTCAGGCATGGATGTACTTTCTCTCTATCCTGTCTTTGTACTTTCCTTGGCTGTAAATGAGGTATGAATGGTGCATACCCTATAAACGGGTCCTTATGCCATGTGCGATGGTGGCCCACCCCCTGTGGTGCACCCGGGGCAAACGGCTCGGTGGCAAAGAGGTCCCTGTTTCTGGCAGGTTCCTTGAGTATAAGGGGACAATACATCCCGATATACCACGACCATTGGAAAAAAACAAAAAAGATTCAGTTTATCATATATTATGTGAAAGTAACTTCGTTTAAAGTTTTATTTTATGAACATTTATCGTTTTCATCAAGATGAATATAATCGGAAATTTCTTTCCATTTTTGGGACCTTTTATTAGTATCGAAATAAGTTTTGATTTCCGTCTTATTTAATACTATTTCTAGCATTAATTTCTTAAACTGTTAAAATAATTAAAAAAGTTGTCAAAAATACTTGTCGCAAATGAAATAGGTATATGATGGTCATATAAGGATAATATGGTGCATTATTTTGGAAAGAATTTTATCTCAAATAACTAGTAATAAAATAAATTCTAAATGATCAGTTTTTTTGCTATTTTTCGGGATTTCAAATTCACAAATAATTTTTCAGATTCATCTAGAAATATATGAAGTGCAACATTTGTAATTTGTTGAGCGCATAGCGATTTATTTCAATTGGATCAACTTTACAAGACCACCTAACAGTACATATTTTTTTTACTGTAAAATGTTTATTATTTTCTGAAAAATTTTTTCTTAAAGTATTCCACTTATGAGTTGACATCAAAAAACCATATAATCGTTTTCTAATAAATGAGAATATGATATTACTTCCAAACACATGATTCATCAGTACTACTTACTATCAGCTTGAACGATTGTGAAGCATAAGAAACGTAATGGGCTGTTTGATTATGATTTTTAATATTGTTTTAGAGATCATTGCATTTTCCCGACACATTTGCTGCATTGTCGCAGATTAGTCTTCTACACTTGCAAATATTCAGACCTAAGATTTCAAGTTTCTTTAATATATTATTTTATGACGATTCTCTTATGTACAAATAATTCGATTGCAATCTGAAAATTTACGCTATTGGGATTTAGTATTCTAATAAATAATATAACATTAAAGCTAATTGGTGTATTGTATTATATCAGGGTAAAGATAATTATAAGGGAAAAAATATTTGTTGGTTTTAATTTCTGATACGAATGTTTGAAGTCTTTTTTGTTCAAAATTTCAATAAATTCATTGTATATATAGTTCATGAAAGATATTTCACCTTACTTTTTCCCATCTGACCAGAACTTTTCTATTTGCGAAAATAAAAACTTATCAAATCCCAAAAATCAATCAAAAGCTCCTGCGTAGTTTTCACTATATGAAAAAGAAAAGAGCTCATTAATATCAAGAAATGTAAGCAAATTTTTAACCATAAACTTTACTACTACCCGTAGAAGTACTATTCTCTAATAATTTTTCTTTTAAAAAGTACTGCTTTACTCTCAACTACACTTCTTGAAATTAAACTTTTAACAGGATGTCTTTGATAGGGGAAGAATTTTCGTGCTCTTGCATTTTTGCATTTATATTTTTTTAGTCCGAAAATTCTTCAATAAAAGTTGTTCATTTGATTAAAAATATATAGTAAAATATCAGTAAATTGCTTTAATTTTGGACTTTTCTTTAAATATTCTCATTAAAATGTTTCCCCATTTGCTTTATTTCTAATAAAAATGATTTTCTTTAATAACTGAATTAGAGTTTTCAACCTTTTGTTATTATATTTTTAACGATATCTATTTACCCATAAGTATTATTTGGACACTCATGCAAATAAGAATATTTGCTATATTAGTCCTTCTGTACTTAAATATCGTATAGGAAACATCATCGGCATTAGTCGCATAAAAGGTAACATGCGATTCTGTTTCTCCAAATCCACAGTGAGTTTTGTACTTATGAATGGAAGGTGAGTGGTAATTGTTGGAATGGATTTCGACTCGCAGTCTGCGTGTTTATGAGTATTTAATATTCAATGTTTGCACGAGAGTCGTTGCAAGTGGGGTGAGGCAGATTTTAAAACATTTCTAGAAATAACGTTTTTTTTTTGATTGACATTAATATGGACGTATAAGGAGGATTACTTGGTCTGTTCTACGGAGATGGTGGGGGGGGGGGGAAATGGTTAACAGGTATTGGTTTTTTACATAATTTTCAGTATATATGAGTGGTTTTATTAATCACATAAAGTTTAAGATTTTATAATAGGTTAAAAATTTGACAGCTTATTACATTAATGCATAACAGTTTATATCTAATCGTTATAAGGAGTTGCAAATAAGATTTCTTTTAATATCAGGAATAATTTAATAGGAATATTATTTTTTTAATGCAAATGTTTAATTGTGCGTAAACTCATATCCATGTAAACTCATTTTGATTCTGTACAGTCAAAAGTATAATTTAATATAACGCTACATAATTAATATGAATGTAATATAAAGGGCTGAGAATGAAGATAGTGCATCATTTAGATGAAAGATGGAAAACAACACTATTTAGAATATAGCAAATTTCTGTGTCTTTTATATAAAATATATAATTCCTTCCTAAATTTTTCTTACACAATCCGAAAAGTCTTAATTCGTATTAATGTGACGTAATTAATATGACGAACGAAATGAACGATATCAATATCAAACGCTGCAAATATCAAATATAAATTTTATTAAACTTAATTTACGAATTTGTGATAAATAAGTGAAAGTATTAATTATTTTAGTTCATATTATTCAAAGGAGTTACTTAAAGGTATTGAGCAAAGTTTTTATCTTACCTTTTACAGTAAATAACAACTTAAAAGAAATGAGCAAATATTTTTAAGGATAATATGATTTTCATAAAATTATAGATTTCAATTAGAAAATTGGAAGAAAAATAAATCAAAAGAGGGTTGTTAAATAAAGGTGAGGAGAATCTTATATTTTGTGGACTTTCGAAAACATTTCTCGCTTCTTAGTCTAAAAATTCCTTGAAGTTTTTGAATTCATTATTTAAAAGTAATACAAAAAACAATTAAATATTATTTACTAATAAGTTTTAAGTTGGAAAAAAAATTTAGAAATAATTTTAAATAAAAAAAATACACAGTATCTCTAATACACAAATTTAGTAAAAAGTAAAAAAGAATTTTAATTAAATATGAATACAATTATGAATAATTTATTTCATCAATGAAAAAATAAATTATATCGATTTGATGGAAAAGATTTATTTATAAGTTTTTTAGCCAAATCAATTTCATTTAAAAAATATCCTATTTATCATCATATGAAATATAAATCATATTAATATTTCTTATACACATTATTTTTAATCATTAAAAGCTAAATAATAAAGAATTTGGAAGTGGATTTCAAGAATTTTTTTAAAGTATCACAAATGACTTTTAATTAATTTCAGCAGATTAATATGTAAATAATATTATGAATATTGCCTTAGTTATATTTTTTAATTAGACCATTCTTAATTAATTATTTTGAATGTATGTAACTAATCATTATTAATATTTATAAATTAATGTGATTGATTAAAATAATGTTAGTTTAAATATTAAACCTATTTTTTTTTAATGAATAACACTTTTTGATAGGAGAAATTACAGATGTTACAATTTTCTTTTATTCGTTTAATAATTTTTTGATTAATAACCAAATGAAAAAAAAGATGAACAGATTAAAATTTGAAGAGCAGAATTATTAAGAAGTCTTACTTTGAAATTATGTAATAAGTAAGAACAAGCTATCAAACTTGAATCTTTTTTCAAATTTTCAAAATTGAAGATTTTATACAGTCTTTCTCCTTGCATATATTATTAGATTTAAAAAAAATGTTGAATAAGTTGTCGAAATGATTAAATGCTTATATTATTTTTAATATCAAAATCATAATTAAATTTATTAATCATTAGCATCATTTTTCAGACAGTCAGATATAAATAACATATATAAATTTGTTTTACGTATTTTACTGAAATTGCAAACGTTGGTTGATATGACAATTTTAAAATTATTTCTTTTATTCCCCCTTTAATACTTTCAATATTCATAATTTTTTTTGGAAAAAGTTATATCCTGAAGTCATTTTCATTGGTATTTATTACATAATTTGTTTTGAATATAGTTCTTTAATATGATTTCTGTATAAAATGTAGTACAGTTTAATGTATCACAAATTTAATAAGTAACTATGTATGTTTAAAAAAAATACATTAAAAACGACAAAAAATACATTTTTGTGATTTTAAAAAATAAGCGAAACATTTAAGTTTTTAATGAATATACAGACCTTTACACATGAGGCTAGTTATGTCACGAGTCTTAAGTGTATTATTTTAAAAGCTTATTTAAACACACAAGCGAGAAACATTTGCATTTTACTATTTACAAATTTAAGCAAATGAATTAAATCATTAATTCCTAATAACAGATGTTTTATAGAAAAATTGTAATAAAAGTTATATATATATATATATATATATAATTAATTTCTTAATAATAGAGTTTGAAATTCTTCATAAAAATTTAAATTATTCATGCAATTAAATTTTAATGTAGGCATTGTGATGAATAATATAGATCAAATTTGAAACCTATATAGATTATTTTGTCATTTTCCATGAAAATTTTTATTTTATTTTAAAACACAATTTTGAAAACAACATGTTGTAAAATCCAGTTTATATCATAGAAACCACAAATTTATAGTCAAATAGATAAAAACGTCCTTTGAAATCTGTCCATAAAGTTTCTCGATTTTATTGAGAATAGAGTATTGAGCAGTTTTTTACAGATATTTTTTCTGATGAGAGAAATCTTCATTCTCAAAATATGATCTTCGTAATATAGAATTACTCAAGAAAATAGTTAAAAATATTCGAAAGGATGAAACAGTGACATAGATGACAATAAGAAAATTAAGCAATTTAGGGAAAAATCTTAGAAATATGTTATTTTAAAAAAGCTTAAGAAACAAAAAAAAAAAAAAAAACATTGAGAAACAAAAACGATTAATAACATTTTAAACAAGGGAGTATGCAGAAAAAAGTTTTTCTTAGATATTGAAAGAAAAATCTATATCAAAGTAAATGTTTCTAAGTGATGTGATTCTTAGTATCAAGCAAAAAATGAATATTGAAAAAGTAATGAATAGAAATACAGAATAAATTTTGAAATATGCGGTGAAGTTAGAAGATTTGCATTAATAATTCTCGGAGTGGAAACAACATTTCATAAGGGAAGGAGCAATTAATCTGGTTACTTATAACGAATATTGCGTCCAGAAATATTTTTTTGCTCTTCAAAATGAGGTACATCATTTAGATTAAGTGTAACTGCTCTCTATAATTGTAATAAAGAAGAATAAAATTTATAAAATTAATTTCCTCGGTTTTTCTACTTAACGCACAGAATTGACGAAATTTTTTACGATTACATCTTTTGAAATACTTTGTAAGTAAATTAGAGTAAAATTTAAAAACAAAGGTAAAGCATATCAGTAACAAAAAAAAAAAAAAAATCCAGTTTGCTTACTTAGGAAAACTAATAAGGGAGTCATGAAAAGGATTATCAAATGATGAAGAATGTTTGTAGTAAGCTGAGAAAGACCAATGGAACTTTAAAACTCTATAATATTTGGAAATAATGTAAATTTGAAGTTACCATAGAAAAGGATTTAAAATTATTACTATATAAAGTTATTGTTCTTTAAAAATGGCAATAAAATACAATCATACATGTTTTATGATTGATGATTTACTTGCATTTATTACAAAAATAAAGATGCGTATAAAAGCGCTTAAAATTTATGTGTTTATAATTTTTATTCACTAATTACTTTTTGTTTTATCGTCTGTCATGCAAATTTTTGAAGTATTTTCTGGTATTTTTTCTCATTGTCTTTGAAGAAAATAGAAGGATTTTATCTTTATGCAACATTTATTTCACTGCTTATTTTCACTATTATTATGAAGAATTTAAACTGTGGAAGAAAGATAATATTTTATCTAAGAAAAATTACTCATATTGTTACTCGAACGAAAATGTTTCATATTAATTTTCCCTACTCGATATTGCAGAGTTTGATATTGCCATAATGTTAATAGAGTACAATTTAATTTTCCATTTGATTAAATATAAAAATTCTGGATTTAAATTTCTAATTACGCAAGGAACTCAAAAATTCAAAGTTTATCACATAATAATTTGAAGTTTAAATCATTAGATATATTTTAACAAATACAAACAGCAATGGATCTAAAAAACATTCGCTTAAACTATGAGTTTAAATTCACGTTAAAAATGATCTTCACTGAGAAAATTGTGTTACAAAGTAAAAAAAAAAAAAAAAAAAAAAAAAAAAAAAAAAATAGAGTAAGGAGAATATGCATAGAATCATTACTTAACTAAGCAATCCAGCTAAATTATTTTGTTTACGTTTCAGTACAACTTTTTACAATGATAAAAGGTGTCTAAACTTGTTATAAGCGAGATAAATATGTCTCTAAATTTTGTAATTTTAAAGAGCTGTCCAGCTATATAAAGCTGAATCAATTAAGTGCTATACATATTAAATTTAAATGTTTTTTCTGACTTTAATATCTTGACACATTATGAAACTAAAATATCTGTTGCATTATAAATTAAGTTAAATTTGTTAGAGTTTTGCTATTGAAAGTTAAACTTCTTAGTTTTGCAATTGGAAGTTAATACTCGTAGAGATATTTACAAGAGAAAGACTTAATATTAGAGCGTTTCTGAGATGTATATAACTTGTCGTTTTTAATGCTTTTTCAATACTGTAACGTGAAATTCTCCGATCGAGAGTTTTAAAATAATAATTTTACCCCATAGATAAGGTGTAGAGATCGCCAGGGCTTTCTTCAACAACTTCGGGGACATTGAGGGTTTTTTGCACGTACTCCATGGACACGACATCATCATCACCCCTTAAATTAGAAACTTTAAAATGAGAATACTAATCCAGCAATAAAATTCACTGGTGTAGTCAGATTTTAGGTTTATTGATGTAGTTGAATGAATTTGTTATATAAGGTATCTGTTGATTATAGTAAACTTTTCACAGGAGATGATGATCTTTTGCTTAGAAACACTTTTAAAATTGTTTGTGTCTTCTTCATTGTAAATTGTATATAGATGACATATTTGAATTACAAAAAATGTAAAAACAATGTTTTCTAAGAATGTCACTAAATATATGTTGTACATTTTGCACAGAACTTTAAAGGGACCATTACACTTAATGAATTATGGATTCCGTTACTATATGCATTCTCTATATATTCGAAGTCTGATGATATTGATTTAACTGAACCGTTAATTAAAAACATAAACCGTTAACAAAAATAAAATGTTTAATTAAAACTTCCCTGTTCAGTTTGTTAATTTTTGTTACGGGTGATTTGAAGTATAGTTTCCCTGCTTAGATATATTTGTGCAATTAATTTTCTCTTAGATACTTTAAAACAAACTCTTTCCCTAAATTTGACATACCATTTAGAATAAAAATGGTATATATTTGAAAAAGACAACTATGTTATTCAAAACTTTTCTTCAACTTTTAAAGTATATCATATTAAATGAAATGGAGTTAGCTTTAATGCAGAGGTAAAGGGATGAAATTATTAAATTGAAATTATTATACGCCGAAACAGTCTTTTAATACTTTATACAAAGGATGATTAAACTATTTTTTTGGTTTTGTAGAAGATACATAATAGATTGTTTTGACGGTCTATTTTTTTTTAATATAAGAGGTTTTGAGCTTTTTCTCTGCTTCTGCGTTCATGTTAATACCATTTTTTTCAATATGATTTTTTTTTTGGAATTAAAAAGGAATTATGAATAACATAATTTTCTGCTAAAAAATTGTATTAGTACATAAGTTATTTGTATATTACGATATACTCGTGATTCATATCATGAAGAATTCTAGAAAATCTGTTATATTTAAATTCATATAATTATTCATAATTCTATTCTATATTTTTATCAGAAGTGATCTTTATGTTACTCTACTGCAATAATATATGGAAATTAATTATTTATGTGTTGATTAATGAGAGGGAATTTGCTTACATATCACGGAATAAAAATATAAAATTTGTCAAAACATGAGGACATTCAACTTGTTTGATATGAATATAGAAACAGAGAGATATATTATTTGAACATTCAGATATACGAAGCTTTTATTTTTTCTCAGGAGAAATTCATTAGGAATATACGAAAAAAGGAAAGACATGGTTTTTATTGATTCGAATATGCTTATGAAAAATCTTTTCAGTCTAAGCTTATGTTTAAAAATACTGGTGAGGGGGGAATGAATTTAAAATCACTCATTCCGCAAATAGATACTTTCTTTACATAAGAGTTTTAGTACTCTCATATTTTAATTCTACTTCTATTAGTTAGTTTAGTATAAACTATGTGGCTCATTTTCTACATATCTACATTTATGCATTGTTTTAATATAATAAGTATTTCAAGACATTAGTTGAAAATAATTTCAAAAAATTTGATTTTTGTTATCTATTGAAAATACGCATAGATGGTATTCTTAGCCTATCACTAGGCAAGAAGCAAGTGAATGAATTATGTAACAAGTTTTTTAATGATTGTTTTGCACATTAATATTAATTAATTATTTGTAAATTGTTAATGTAAATATAATAGAAAGAAATTATAATAAAAAAATGCTTAGCTTTTTCTCATTCTCACTTTTAATTTTTTTGAATTGCGCAGCTTTTGTTGCTGTTCTTCATTCACCGCAAGCATGGGGGCGTGCGGTACAAGGGATAAAAAAAAAAAAAAAATCAACTCGCGTTCAAAGTTGTTCTTCGAGAGTTGATAGCCTATTAGGAAATTCGGCACGTTCAGTAAGGCTAAGTGATTCGGCGGATCAAGTAAGAAATGCGTGCAGCTGAATCTGAAGCCGGTTTTGGAGCAAACAAACGCTGCAGGCAAGGCAAGGAGAGGGTTTCTGTTTTCCTCATTTCTTGCTTCCTAGTTTTCGGCGAAGAGGTCGCTCACAGTCTTGCGATGTTGAGGTGACCATTGAGGCTATTCAATAACGGCTCCTCCGGGACTTTCTATGGATACACTGAACCTCCTTTCAAGCACGTTGTTTTGAAGCGGGAAGAATGACAGGTCAGTTCATATTCTTTCTCCGTTCTCGTGTTTTGGATCTGATGGATCTTTCAACGGGTCTTAGAAAAAACATATTGATAGCTTTTAGAATTTTGACTGTTGACAATCCCGATTGATTGGATAATTTTAAATAGTCTTTTAAATCTCTGTTTGTTTTTTAGGAAATATCTACCATTACATAAAGCATAAATAACAAAGATAATAAAAATGCTTATGAAAGTATATAACCAGTTTTATTAATATTTAAAGCCTATTGTAATTAAATTACAATATTTAACTCACATAATAAATTATAAAATGTTTAGTGGTGTTTATGTTTAGAGATGCATTTCGTAGTTAAATGAACCGAGTAGTCTTATTTAGATTTCAGCTCGACACTATAAACTCTGCGATAGTTTTATATTTATAAAAATGGTAAATTTAATAGCTTATAAGAATAAAGTATTTTTTTTATTGAAAAATATAACTTAGCAATTTTTTTACTTCTGTAATGAAGTTTTATTTGTATGATTAAATAAATATATTAATATTATTTTATATCATAAATATTTATAAAATATTTTTACCTCTTAATATTAAACTTTTAAATTTGTTGAAAATTAATATCACAAATTTATTTACTTATTGGAAATTAAAGAAAGGGGAAATAGGTATAATAACCTAAATATTTTAAGAATTGCTCTTTTTAGAGAAGTTTCAGACACGGGTATGTTCTTTTTGGTGATTTGGTTTGGTTTATGCTTTACGGCCACTTTTGCACATGACGGCTAATTGGACCGGGATCGATAGTTTAAAATGGAGTCGAAACCAAGACAAACATATACACCCAAGGTGGGAATCGAATCCATGAATTATTGAACAGAAGGCCAAACCGATATCATTCAGCTTCCAGCCCGGTGATTTTTTTGGTGACGTTTATACAAATAATCATTCGGATATTGAATGGTTACTGGTTAATTCGTATATATATAAGAATAAATTCTTATTTTTATATTGAATTGCCATATCGAACCGAGGGCCAATGAGATAATCATTCAGCTGTAATAAATTGTTAATTAGTATATTTATAAGAATATAAATTCTTATTTCTAAGTTCATTACTAAAATATATTTAATGATTAGAATAGAATATTTTATTGGAATCCTCATTACATTGATGAAAGAAATAAATTTGTAAAACAGGAAAATTTATAAATAAATCATTTTAAAAAAAATTTACGTTAAATTTTTTAAAAATTTTTGAGGCTTTCTATAAATCTATGCATTATTGATTCCTAAAAATTAGTTCAAGATTTTTTGTTGAATATTAAGAATCGTTATAAATTTTATTAACTTTCCATTTTATTTTACAATTAAATATATTGAAAAGGTAAATTAAATAGAAAATACTTCATCTAATAATATATATAGAAAATATTTTGCCATATTTTCTATGTTTTGAAAGATAAAGTAGTACACATCTACTGATGATCGAAGAGATTTCATTTTTCAAACTTTTACTGATGGCTAATTTTTGTATATTGTTTATCTACGCTGTTTATGTGTGTGTGTGATTATGTATTATACAATAATAAAATAATTTCCTGTTAAATTTCTATGAATACAAATAAGATTTGGCAAATATCAATATGTTTCTATTGTGAAAAATTAAAACGCTTCAAATTTGAACAGTTTCTACACATTTTTCGAAGTCATTCTTTAATGATATAAGCTCGAAAATACACATTAAAGATCTACAACTTAACTTAGTTAAGTATTAGCTTAACTTGGTTTCAAACTCAAAATAGTTTTCAAAATTACTTAAAGTGTTTCTCTTATAATTCCCTAAAACTATTTGTGAACAGAAAATACTATCTATAAAGCTTTCAAATCAGTAAAAACCTAACTTTTATTTGTACTATATTGCAAATCTCATAAAAATAGCAAAAAATTCTCTAAATAGATACTGCAGTTCAAAACGTCAGATTTTTTTTAAAAGAACACAATCAGTTTTTAGAACTCTTAAAAAAATTTAAATCAGTGAATATTGAGAATTTGATTAAAATTACCAGAATCGAGTTTAATTGATGATACTTTTGCTTTCAGTTTAGAAATTTCCTTTCTTTTTCCACTGAAGATATGTGAAACACTTTCAAAGAAATTTTACTCTTAAGAATTTGAAAATTTTAATAAATTTCTAGTAAATGGCATTGTAATTTTAGAATAAATAAAATGTAATACAATAATTAATAAAATGTAAAAATACATAAAATGATTGAATTTTATAAAATACTATATATATATATATATATATGGTAGTTTATATTCACACCTATATCATTTTGAAATGCAGGTGTTTCATCGCTCACTCTGGCTCAAAAAATACAAATTACGAAGAGTTGGAGCAAGTTTTTTGGCAATTTTTAAACGGAATAAATTATTTATCATAAAATCAATATTCATTTTACATTTAAACACAGTGCTCTATTTGAGGTTTGTATTATCAACTGTCCAAATACGGGGCATTCACCTAATAGTTGCGTTGTTATTCAATGAAAAAAAACTTGCTAAACACTGAGTCTTGATTATCTTTCTGAAAGATAAAAGCCGGTGACTTCTTTCTTTTGCCAAACATTCATTATTTTTTCTCCCGAAAATTATTTTTCTTTCGAAAATATATAATTTTTCTTTGCAACTAAAATATGATGCATTTGAACAAATTTCCCATTTGAAGCTTGGTATTTTATTTTAATTCTTTTTTTCCGTTTGTAATTAAATTAGAGGTCAAAGAACTGAAAAGAATTATGCTCAAAGCGGTAAAATAAGAAAGGAAAAAAAAAAAAAAAAAAAAAAAAACAGAATTACAGTGTAGTTTTCTGTATCAATTAAATGTTGAAGTCTTTTCGATATTAAATGCATAGTATTAAAATTCTTTTAAGGAAATAAATAATTATTTATGCTTACGGGGAGGAAGTTCTTTGGTTGATTGAAATTAATTTGTTGATTTTTTGACTAATTTCTGAATATTATTACTCCCCAGAATTTTTATACTTTTATTAGATTTCTTTTAATTTTCAGTCAGTTTAAAATTAAGTTTAAATTTTAAAGATTTTCTCTCTTATAAATTTAAATATTTCGTAGAGAGTAAAAATAAGTGTATCTTTAGTTCCTGGTTTTTTTTTTATTCTATTTTCTTTATAAAACAGAAAAAATTGTCAATAACCATAAATAATAATCGGATAATAATAACATAATGATAATTACAATAACAGATTCGTTTTTGAAAATTTTGAATTTATTAATTCACTCTCCAGTTTTAGACTTTTGATAATTTTATTTTTAATTTAACATTTTACCTTCATTAATTGATTTGCATTTACATTCAATTTATACAGTTTAGTATATATAAAAATCCGAATGTGACAGATTGTTATCAGTTATTGATAACTAAGTATGCTCACTTCAGTAACAATTCAAAAAATTAATTAAAAACTAAATAATTTGTTTATCATTTTAGATAAAAAATTTATTAATGGGAGCATATTTTTGAGGTGACCCATGAATGAAAACGTGAATTATTTTCGAAAGAGTCTTAATAAGAATTTAAAGAACCAATTGGAATGATTTTAAAGGAAATTCTAATGTTAGCTGTTTAAATAATCATTAATTTTTTGTTTAATGAGCAATGAAGGTTTTAAATTACACTATAAATTACATATTTTTAATATTAAATATTTTTATTGACAGTTTACTCAGTTCTTGACTCAAAGAATATTATTTCAGTAATTTCAAGAACTTTGTATGTTTATTACATAGAATTGTAGATTACACAAACTATCTGAATGAAATTAATTTAACAATGTAAAATAAATACTGGGAATTATAATCTTAATTTTAAGGAACTAATTTATTACATTTATGCTTCTAAAACAACAAAAAATTCAGCAACCAAATCAAAAACTAACAGAAAGGCAAGAAACTTAAAATTGAAAGCAATAATAGTTTCTTAAATGTAAATTTTTATTGATATAACTTCGTTTTGATAAATTCAGGGAATAAATGCATGAAAAATAATTAATATATAATAAAGAAAAACTTCATTCAAAGCCTTTCAAATAAGAAAAAGACTTAAAAATTCAAGTTACATTTGAAATGAACTGAGGAGAACTTTAACCTTTTCTTCAAAAAGCTGCTCAAAATTCTAATGATGCCTGCTCATTCTAAGATTTTTCTCTGCTTAGGTCATCAGAGGTTATAATTTACGAGGTTTGCAATAAAAAAATCATTCTCTTAAAGTGAAATGAATTTGATGGAAAGACAATTTTTATGACTGGGAATTCATTATTAAAGTAATCAAATAGGAAAAAAATGTTGATAAAATTTTTTGTAATTCAAATAGGGTTTATCTATTAATTTATTTCATTAAAAACTTCTGAAAAATCTTTTCCCCTAACTGATGTTTATTTTTAGTATGAATCAGGAATAATACTATTTCAATTGAAAATTCAACATATATATATATATATATATATACTATATATATATATATATATATATATATATATATATATATATATATATATATATACTATCAACTTTTATTATTATCAATTATTCTTATTATAATACATCATTAGCATATTATAAATATGAATGCATGAATCTATATACACGCAATAAAAGTTATAAATGTTATGGGATCATTTGTGAATTAGTTTCCTGGAAAATTCTATCATTATTTGGTCACTTAAAATCTGTAAACTGCTGTACATGCCTCCAAATAACTAATCATAAATTTTTCTAGACAATGATTGTTTTAATTTGACTAAAATAGAAAGTCCATGCTATGTAAAAATAGTCCTCAAAATAAGGCACTACTGCCAGTTATATCTTATCGTCCAATATGACAGCATGAGGTCTGCGCCTTACTATCAGTTCTACATTTATTAGAATCTTCATCATATAACTCAGTTGTTATAAGTGATTCGTAACTTATGTGACCAAGAAAAGCTTCTCCATTACCCTAAGATTTTTTTGTTTGCTTTTACCCTTAAATTAACCTTATGCATTCAAAATATTTTAATTTTCCTTTACGTCTAAAAATCATAATATTTTATTCTAAATCAAGATAAGAAATTTAATCTTGATACTAAACATTGGGTATATTGTACATTTCTCACTAGATTATACTGAAGTCTAGATATTTTAATATATCTGTTTCATAATTTAATTTATCTTTTTTGAATTGGTTCTCCAATGTAAATATGGCGGAGAAAATCTTTTTATTTATACTCAATTACAAACAATATGGAAAACGCCCTCTGTAGAATTGCGAGTCTATCGTTACATCTATCATAAGAGATAAAGACAATTAAGGATAACGTGTTTATATTTGATCTAAATGATTTAAGATCCCATGGGTTGCGATTGCGAGTCTATCGTTACATCTATCATAAGAGATAAAGACAATTAAGGATAACGTGTTTATATTTGATCTAAATGATTTAGGAATTCTAATTTATATGTTTTTAGACATCATATCTTAGAAATGAATATCCCAGACTTTTGTCCAGACAGTTGAAAAGATTGTACAGTTTATGCGAGCTATTTCCATAAATGGAGAATATAGCGCTCAAGATGTTTTAAGACAAAAGCACTGGTCGTTCAGAGTAATCTAAAAAACATTAAGATTTAACCTGACATTTAAATGTAATCAAGAATCAAGTCTTGAATGTTCATTGATGAAGTAATGTAATTGAAAGTTGCAACTCTCTTGTGTGTGAGTATTAGGTACTTTAAAAGGAGGAAGAACACACAGTATGATTGGTTTCATACTGTGTTTTGGGCTAATGAAAAATATTGTCTGTTGTCCAGCGGTATGTGCGCATATACTGTCTGTTTGTTGGCGAAAGAAACGTATACATATTTGTGCATATAATCGTAAAACAGTCCTATTTTGATGTAAAATCCTCACGTTTTTTTAACAAAATTAATTTTTTGAGAATATGATAGGGATGGATTTATAAAGTTTCCATCAATAGTAAGTAGTACACACATCGTTTAAGAATTATTATTATTAATTTATTATTATAATTAAATTTATTATAATTAGATTTATGTATTTCCAAAAATGCGAGTACAATAGACCTTCATAAGAAATGCATCATCAAAACATAATGCTTATCAAGTGTAATGTCTGCTACATAAACATTTGACGAAGATTTTACTATCAGATTATATTTTTCATAAATATGGCTTCTTAGATATTCTAATCTGACTTCTAATTTTGAACATTTTTGAAGCCAAAAGTGAGCTGAAGTTACCTTTCATCACTGCCAACCTTAAAAATATTTGCCAAAATGGGTCTATTTTACTAAAAGATATCTTGCTTAATGTTAAATTCATAATTGTTCTGCTGTAAATGACTGGAAAAAAAATTTTTAAGCTAATTTACATGTAATTTTTGTTTCTTATAAGTCCCCTGCTTTTAAAATTGAAAACAACATTAGTTTTTGGTAACTTGCTGAATTATTCAAGCATCGATTTTTGGATTTCTTTTCATATAATTTGGCTTGTTTTCATACATTATTCTGCGCAAATCATATTTTTTTTTTTATCTTTTGTTATTTCCGAAACTTTAGATTTTTGAATTTTTGGATTTAAATTTTTTTTCGTTTTTAGATGTTTTTGTATACATAAATGTACTATGAAAGTCCAAATTTCTTCACAGTTTATAAGCATTAACTAGTAAAAATTCATTTTAAATTAATGATATATTTAATAAAAGTATTTAGTAGAAAGAATGTGCAAAAAAATTATAATTATTTTTTTTACACGAATGATTTACAAATAAAACGTGTTAAATATTTGATCATAAAAAAATGAGAATTTCAAATATTATATCTGCTTGCGAAAAGTTAATATCGTCATAAATTTGCTCCCATATTATTTTTGAAAATTCTTAAAAAGCTTAGGGTAAATTAAGTTTAATAAGAATCTCTATTTATTATTTAATTTTTTTTACGTAAAAAAATATTTTCCTTTTTTTAAAAAAAAAGAAAAGTTGAAATTTTTTTTTCATCAAAATTTTTTATGCATGGGTATTTCATAAAATCCATCCTTAATTTAGTTCGGTAATACAGAGAGTGTTGCATTGCAATTACATTTTACATTTGGAGTGAGTTTATACAGTAAAGACGAAATGCAAGCACTATGTTGTCCTGGTCTAAACTTACAACATATGGAGATTAAATCTGTTTTGAGTGCATAAATTATGCATTCATTTGTAAAATAAAAAGTAAGCAGCTTAAAATTTTTTATATTATTTTTATATAAGGCAGTTTTTAAGATTTTATTTTAAGAGATTAAATATATATCTATGCTATTTAAAGTCAATAAAATAAATTATAAGAAAGTCAAATTTTTACTTTTTTAATTTCAAACAATGAGTTTACAAGAGTCTAATAAAAATGTATATTTACTTGACTACTTACTGATTTACTTTGAGACACATACTGGTTAATTTCTTTTCAAAAATAAACAATTCAGATGGGAAGGAAAATCAATAAAAGTGTAAATGTGTGAAAAATAGTTAATTAAATTTTTAACCCAAGTTTTAAATTCCGCAATAAATAGTGTTTCTGCGGCATTGAAAACAATATCAAATGCAGTAAAATGTTCTTTTATTTAAGATATTGTAATAAATCCTATTGAAAATATTGTGAATAAATTGTTCTGCTCTTGAATAGAGAAGATACTGTTCTTCAGATTAATCTGATGTTTGCCAAGACGAACTCTATTTGATACATTAATATACCGTAAGAGTATTTAGATTCCATTTTGTTGTTTATTCATTTCATCATCTTTTGTTTCGGCCGTCAAAATATTTTTTCATAGTTTTCATATTTTCAGCCCGTTTTTATAATTTTTTATACGTTCAACACAACAAAATTTTACTATTAAATATCTAACCATATTTTTTCAAACTTTTGATTTAAATTGAATAAACACGCGGAAGAAGATTTTACTGTCACAATTTCATTTTCCACAGTTTATTAAAATATTGTATTCAATTTAAAATCTTAAATTAAACTTCTTAATTTAAAATCTTAAATTAAACTTCTTAATTTAAAATCTTAAATTAAACTTATGCTAAATTTTTTTTAAAAGCCGTTTTTTGAAAAAATCTAGCTTTGATCTTATTTTATTATGTATTATATTATTCTGTTTTAATCATATACTTTGTTAAAAAAAAAAAAAAAAAAAAAAAAGATGTCGCATTTCTAGATTACGCTGTTTTATACGAAACACAAGGATTCTATAAAAAGTGATTTATAAAAAGTACAAGATACTTCATAGTAATTATAAGTAAATTAGTTCACATTTTTTCTTCATTTTATAAACTACTGCAATGTTATTCTTTTTTGAAAATCAAATGATTAAGTAGTTATTCTAGATTCTAAAACTGCATTTTGATAGACACAGAATTTACAAATAATTAGATATTTTTAATTTATAAAAATAAAAGTGTTTTATATCAAAGAGTTGATGGTCATTTAGCTGAATCCAACAGTTTAAATTTAGCGCACTGAAAAATTTGAGAGTTTACTTAAAATTATTCTCTAACTGGAAATTAGTAATATTAAAGTAATATATATATATATTTATATATATATATATATATATATATATATATATATATATATATATATATATTTATACATATTGTTATTTGTTTGCAATGGTGACTGAATATTTCCTGAAAAGCATGTTCTAAAAGTAGAATTCTGTTGTAGCTATAGAAAAATTGTTAACGTTCCAGTAAAGATATACGCAGCTGAGTTTTAGTTTCCTATTTCCTAAATATATTGATCATAAAGAAATAAAAAAAAACTCATCTATTTTATAGAATGCTGGATTGAATTAAAAAAATTGATTGAAGTATTCAAAATTGTGTTATTTTTACTGTGATGTGAAACATTGATTGATTATTTACATAAATAAATATGATTTTTACAACAGAACTGTGATGTGAAAAAATATAAATTTGTATCAATCTAAATTTTATCCACCCGCATTTGAGAAACTGTGGAAATTTAATAACTATTTTGCGTTATTATTAGTCTTTTTACTTCAAGGTGAGGAAAATTACGAACTATTTTATCTTTTATTAAAGATTTTTCTTAATGTTGATTGAATTAAATTTCGCAGTGAAATCTGCAAACATTGCGTATTTTTTAAAATTTTGCTTGTGTGTTTCTTCGAAATATGTTCCTTTTTTAATTTTTTAAACATTGTTGACAAAGAAGTAAATTATATTTAAAATCTTTTTGAAAACTAAAGCTCAATTTAGCAAGCTTTAATTTAAATGGAGCATTTTAAATTGGAATAAAGTATTAGAATCATTGTTTAGCTTTTAGAGAGTCGTATAATAGTTCTCGTATTTAAAAAAATTCATGAATAAAAAATGGGAAAATGCATATTTTTTATTATAAGGGCAACAAAATAGTTATTAATATGAGGTAAAATGCTTATCAGACAAAAGAATGGAAACTTTTGATTTAGATTTTCGTCATAAGCAAATAAAATCAGAATGAGTTGTACCACTTTATTTATTAGATTCCTGGAGTGCTGATAAAAGAATAAACTATTTTATAAAACTGTGAGGTCTTATAATGGACGAGCGATGTTGAATAATGAAAGGATATCTCTTTTAATTAGGGCATTTATATTGTAAAACGCATTCATAAATGGCATGAAATATTGATTGTGTATGTATTTAATTTTACAAGAAATACATTCCTCATAATATATGTAAAAAAGAGCATTTAAAGTTTATTTTAAAGTAATTAATGAAATGTTTCCGTTTTCCATTGGCTTATTTCTTCTACTTACATGTTTTTTTAATTTAAAGTTATATAATAACAAAAATTCAAATTTGAAATTATGAAGGTATTTAATATATTCGTAATATATATATATATATATATATATATATATATATATATGTGTGTGTGTGTGTGTGTGTGTATGTGTGCGCGCGTGCGTGTGTGTACTTTTATTGCAGAAAAAATTTTCACTTAATGTTCTGAGATTTATCTTCCAGATAAATAATCCTTAACGTTAATTGATGATTTTAAGGAATTAACCTTTTGAACTTCTTCATGTAAAGTGAAAATTGTTTACAGGAAATGTAAAATGTCAAAGAACCTTTATTTCTGTAGTGATTGAAGAAGTGTAACCCAAGTAATAAGACTGCTGGATATCTTTTTGAATTTATTTAATGTTATGAAACTGTTGGAAACTCCATCCTTAAAACTTGAAAGTTTATTTTTTTGAGTGAAAAAAGTTGTAACTAGTCATTAAAAAGAAAAAAAATATATATCTACGATCGTAAATTAAGAGTTGCAGCAAAACTTAGGGTTAGGAATGTAGCATACGAACTCATTTTTTCTCAAATTCTTGCCAGTAACAGTTAGTTCCTACTCAGGGGGCCACAACTGGTTTGCCCCATGATACTGAGATCAACAACCTTTCGTTACTGGTTCGTTAAAAAAAAAACAGATGTATTAACTGAACTGTAATAGAAGTCAGTTAACTTTCCATAAACATTTAATTTCATTAAAGTAGCATGTGGTTGTTTCAGAAGTCATGCTGATAGAAAATTAAATTAAAAAGAGACTTAGGAGACTCACCAAGAAAAACATTTGAAATTGCTGAAAATTTTCATGAACAGCAATCACATTATCACTAACAAAATTTTTAACATGAAGTAGACATAATAGATCAAAGGCATCTTTTTTGGTTTTATTTGAATTCATGTATATTTTGTGATTGTGGTTGCATTTTAGGGTTGTGAAATATTTGAAGATGCTCTTTTAACGTTTTAAATTAAGAATTTTATTATTATAATTTAAACAATAATTTATGTGTAATTGATTCACCATTTTAGTATTTCATAAATATGAAGACTGAAAAATTAATGTAGCCTTGATGAAAATCTACGAAGTCATTTTATCCCTCAAAATACTTCAGGTAAATGTCTACAAAAACGTTAATGTCTCATCCAATGATTTTCAAAAATAATTTTAACTATTCCTAAAAATCCCATAAGAAGTACATATAGTACTTTGACATTTTTATCGAATTATAAAAATGTCAAAGTACTATATGCACTAAAAATAAAAATTTTTAATTGAATTA
The DNA here is from genome assembly GCA_030067965.1 of Latrodectus elegans. Classification (NCBI taxonomy): domain Eukaryota; kingdom Metazoa; phylum Arthropoda; class Arachnida; order Araneae; family Theridiidae; genus Latrodectus; species Latrodectus elegans. Next base: position 47,397,645 of record CM057809.1, read on the forward strand.
TAAAAAATTTTAAATTCAGAGAAAAGATTTCTAGAATATTGTTCTACGAAGGCTTTGATTACAAAGGATATATGTTTGATTAAATCATATGCATCTTAGTTTGTCTTTCTCTTAATTGTCCTTGACACTGGTTTTTATCAAATCTTTGTTGATACAAAGCATTAGGACAGTTAGTCACTAACGAGCTTAAAAATCCCTTTAGAAAAAACTAAGCCTCAAAATTAGCCTAATTTTCAGCGCCACTAAAGTTTATAAAACAATAGAGCTTAATTATCTTTCACTCTTTTCTTAAAGGAATTGGTACGCATTCTGATGGTTTGATCAACTATGCGATAAGTAACTCTTGATGTGAAGATAAAATTTTCAGTCGGTGAGATGAATGAACATTAGATGCGTGAATTCTGTTAATGGATAGGGGAGCGACACAAGGCTGGCTTGTTCTAATAAAGGGAATGTCTCCAAGATTGTCTTTTTAGAAAACAAGCATAGTAATCTTTTTAAGGAGCTCTGTATTGCAGAAAGCAATAGGAACGTTGTGTTTTGTTTCATTTAATAAGCATAATTATGTATCATTCTTTTTCTCTCTTACTATTGTTTAAATTGGGTACATAAATGTGTGTGTATGGTTTTAAAATTAACATTAATTTGACACTCTGAAAAACATTTGTAATTCGTATTGTTTTGTGCATTCCTATACTTAATGGAAAATTTATTTTCGATATCCGATACAAAAATAGATTTAAAAAATTGATAAGCGTTTCTACATCAAATAAAGTTGCAATTGATGTAAGCAAAAGTACTTTAATCCAATACCTATGTTATGGAAATATGACTCTTAAAATTTTATAATTATTAGAAGCTCAAAATATTATGAATCATTACGAATTTAATTATTCTGCCGGGGTTGTAACTGAGTTAATCTTTGTTGCAGAAAATAACTTAGAGCGACAAACAAATCAAATATTTAAATCGTAAAAATATGCATACTTTTTTGGGCTACTTAAATATTTATCATCTTAAATTAAAATTATTTATATCCCAAGTAGGTTTGAATTTATTATTTCTTTTCATTAAATTTTTAGTTAATCACATAGACAATTTAAGAAATAAAAAAAAAATAATAATAAAATTTAAATTCCATAAGAATAAATGTCATTTTACTTTCATGAATGCATGAAGCGGGAGAATTTTTATTCAGTAATACAGTTGAAAATTGATATAAAATAAAAATTTGCGTGTGAATCGATAGTCTCTTATTAAATTCATGATAAATGATGCAGAATAATGCATTTTTTATTTTTGCCAAAAATAAATCATTCATAAAAAATGTTTTTTATATTATTGAAAAATATTATTTTATGATACTCTATAAAAAAGTACATTGAGTTCAATTTGCTTTCACGATTTCGTTAAAAAATCTAATTGCTCTTTATAGTGATTCACAAATAATAAATAAAATAACTCGTGAATATTCTAAAATGTATTTATCTTTTTTACATCTTATCTCTATTTTAATATTAAACTGTGTGGCCATAAATGTTACTGGCCTTCAGTTCTATAGTTTATCAGTTCGAATTCCACTTGGGGCAAGGGTGTTCGTAATAGTATGGGATCTACTTTAAAAACTATAGGTCCTGCTCTAGTCATCCTTCGTGTGATAGTAATAAGTGATGAACTAACGAAACCTGCTTTAACATTAAATGTTCATTTATAGATGTTTATTTATATAAGATACTTTTTATAGCACCAAACATATTTGTTGCAGAAAATTTAAAATACGTATAATCTTTGGAACTTAATATTAAAAAAATATTTATATACAAAAGTCAGTTAATGTTTGTTACATTATTTTTGAATCAGAAAACGCATGTATTTTTATTATGAAAATTTAGTCAAGAATTATATTTATTTTTCAAGTTCATATTTCTGAAATTATGTGGTAGTTTTGTGATGACAACTAAAAGAACATGAAATGAAGAGCCTAGATGAGTTTCTATATCAGGTCTATATGGATAGAATTTTTCTGAAAAATGCTTAATACCTAGTTAAAGAAAATACGTTGACTTCTAAAAGTGGAATTATTTCAGAACATGTGTGCTTATACATCTTCTAGATATTGTCTCAAATTTCAACGTTTTTTTACCCAATTTACAGGCGACTTGAAAAGGAAGTTTTTATTAGTAACAACAAATTTTTATTGTTTTTACTAAGATATTATTCTAATTTGATTAATAACGTCTTTATTAATCAAGTGAAACAATTTTTTAAATCTTAGAAGTATCGTTAGAGTATTAGTTGTTTAACAGTTTTGAGAGTTTACAAAATGTTAAAGAAAATCCCAAAATAAGAGAATTACATTCTTGGAGCAAATTTTAAGTGTTGTGTTTCTAGTGTTTATATCTATACCTTTCATATAAACTTGCATTCTTTTTCAAACTGGTACACGTATATTTGAAGTTAATTTATCAAATTTTCACTTAATTTCTTAATTAAAATATGTTGAATATAGAGTATTATATTAATGAGTTTTCCATTACCTTGTCAATTAATTTATTATATATTGACCACAATATATATATATATATATATATATATATATATATATATATATATATATATATATATATATATATATATATATATATTTAATGCAGTTCTGAAATTTTTATCAACTAGTTAATTGAACAAATGTTTTTCGATTGCAATAATGTTTTTTTTTTTTCAAAAATATATAAAATGTAGATAATCATTTTTGTTAAAAAAATTGTAATGTTTCATATGAAAATAAATGAATTGAATAAATGTAAATGCATATTAATAACAACTGAAACTAAAAAACTATGTATGTTTAAGAATTTTGACTTGGAGACGGCGCTGCATGCATGCTCAGATTAGACATTCGGTCATCCATCTAGGTAAGGTCGACTTAAGTCTTTCATCCTTTTAGTGGGTAGATAAAACTGAGAATCAAGCATGTTTCGGAATTTAACACTAGGGTTTTCGTGTAGGCTGATCACCTAACCGGAAAACGTGTTTCGCACCCCAGGGCCCTCATGAAAACAGATATGGGCATTGTAGGCTTTGGTCCCACGGGGGCTGTCATGCCACTCAGTCCATTTTAGTTTATATATATATATATATTGCTTGAAAAAGGGAAATGTGTGAGGGAGAATATTTGATGAATATTTTTATTTTCAATTACTATTCTAAAATTGATCACAACTAAAACTAAGTTGTCCTGTGCAGAGAGACGAAAATATTCTTTCCAGTTATGTGGGTATAAAAAATTTTAACAGGAATTTTTTTGCTTTGCTTGATTAAACATGCGCGATTTTGTGTGATTATTTATAACTCATGAAATTCACATATTCATATTTAGAAGCATAACCTTGAACTGCGTTTTTATGTATGAAAATTTATAAATGCATGTCTGTGAAGATTGAAAATTTTGAAATATTAAAAATATTTTCAATTTTAAAACTTCTTATAAATGTGACGTTATTTTTTATATGTTATATATTGAGGCTTAGAGTTTTATAAAATACAATAATTTTCCTCATTTGAAACATTTTATTTTAAAAATACTTTTTAGGTACTTATTGCAAAAATGCTTTTCAATACAAATTGAAACACATATGTGTTTCAATTTGTAGAGGGATAAATTAATGTTCACTTGGTAATTCACGTAAAAAAGAAAAAATGAAACTAAACGCTAACGATTTGATAGGAATAATAATATGAATAGTTTCTCTCTTGCCCGTTAAAATGTAGCAATAATTAAAAAAAATCACATTCTTCAGTTAATGGATTAGTTGACAGATCTGAAGAAAAGTCGATAAGTATTGAAGGTGTAAAAATCAAAATAGTGACTATTCAAAGTTATTAATCTTACAAACTATTGCATGTTATAAAAATTCAAATGAGTCACAAAATTTATATGTATGCTGTTAGCAGTACTTTGTTTCATAATATGATAGTAATATTCTTTAATCTTACCATTTTGTTTCACTTTTATCTTCATTTTATTTACCTTCAAAAGAAGAACTACTTACAATAATACAATTTGCTTTTTTGATTTAGATTTTTTAATTTTAAATTTAAATTGAAATTTTTTAAATTAGATTTAGAATTTTAAATTTATCAAAAATTTTAAAATAGCCCAAATTAACCTATTGTTATAAAATAATTATTTTAAAATTGAGAACTTAATTTATTAAATTTTTAAATTGAACTGTTATTATTAGAACGTTAAAGAATTTACATGTCATGTTATATTCATTACTGTGAATGTGAACTCTGAAATTCTTCAGGTAACATGATTATTGTATCACCGATTTTATGAAGCTTATAAAAACAAAAAGTTTCTCTCTAATTGCACTAAAAAAACCGCTAGACATCTACTGAAAGAGTTAACGAATGTTAATTGGAATCAATAGCTCTATTTCTTGTTTACTTTCATATTAAATTCATGAAGAGTAAACAATTTCAAGCATGAATGAAGAAGGTACTTAAGGTTAAGAGAGAGGCATGCTATTTGTGTGTGTGTGTGTGTGTTAATATAAAAAGAAAATTGTTCTTATTATCCTAATTAAAATAGTAGCATCAAAAAGAAATAAAATTGCTTAGTTGATTCAAGAGAAGAATCATCTGACGGCAATAATAACAAAGTAAACTAAAGAAAAAGAAACTGCTAGAGAAATAAGGCTTTTTTATTTGAAAATATCGTGACCTTGAATTTTCAGATGAGAGAGTTACTCACATATAAGAAGTTGTATTCCGATAGAAACAATTTTATTGCTTAAAAGAACGGATGCGTTAAAAAATAAACTTTGTCTTTACAGTAAATGTACAATGAGATTAAAAATGCTTATTTATCATATAAGCTCTTTATTTTGCTTTATGTGAAAGTAAGATTAATGAAGGGCTTAAATATTAAATATTACTTAAATTTATATAAAAGCTCTGGAATCTAGCCAGATAAAATACAAAAAGCAATTTTATATTCATAGAATTTGAAAATTCGATGTAAGAATATGGACATTTATAACTCATTAATTATTTGTATTAATAGGCTTCATACATTTTTCATGACAGTAAAATTAGTAATTTTATTTTTGAAAATTTGATTTGAAATAAAATGTGCTCTTTTATAACAATAGATAGTTATTCTAAAAAAAAGTAAACTACTTTTAAATTAATAATGAAATTTTCAAAAGTTATTTAATTTTTCTTCATTAAAATTATTCATTGTGATTAAAAGTCTTCTTAAAATTGAATATATATTCTTCTATAATTTGTTAAATTTTTTTATGCATTAAATTAATATCTTGTCTATCCCATATTCAGAATTTTGAAGTATTATAAATTAAAATTCTCTTTTAACTATATATATATAGTTTAATGAGTAAGAGATACTTAGAATATTTCTTACTTATCGATCTTGAGCAACGTGAGGAAAGGGGAAATTAAACTTCGCCGAACTGTGATATTGAGCTTTGAAAACCTGATATCTAAGTTATATATAGTTAAAAATATCGCAATTTTGTAACATCAGAATTGTGAGAAGAATAAATTCTCCACTTAGGTGAAGTTTGCGCAAGTAAAGTAATTATCAAGGTTGAAGTAGATAAAAGCAGATAAAATAAGACTTATGTTTGCAATATTTGGTAATGTTCAGGCTGGCAGCCTAAGGCGAGTTTTATACGTGCGTTGATGTACTAGCTGTAACTCTTGATTACTATCCAGCTATTCTTTAACAGAGGGCCAATGAACTTGCCAAATGATGTTGAGGAAAATAAACTGATAAATTCACTCAATCAATCTATTTTAGATGGCAGTAAATGTTGCTTTTTGGAATAAACTTCATTAAAAAAAAACTTAAATATACTATTCAGAATTCAAGCACTAAAACTATTATGTGATTTTATTCTCAAGTTTCAGTGTAATTTGTTTTTATAAAACTGCATATTTTGTTTTACAGAAATAGGAACGTAGATTGCAATTTTTTAAAGAAACCTCTTTTAAATCAAATACACACTGTGATAATAAAATATCGAAATTCCGTAAATGTTTTGGCTCAACTCTATTATTTTAATTATTAAACATTTATATAATATAACAGTTTCTAAATGTGCAAATAAATTGAGAGAATAAGAAAGTAAGTTTGCTTTTTTTCAAAATTTTAGTAACCATATTTGTAATAAACATTATTCAAATTTGATAAAATTATATATTCCGTAGAAGTCTATAAATTTTATAATTATATTGACTTGTGTATTGCACATGAATCTGAATTATTTATAAAAAATTTGCAAGAAAATAAGAAAACATTTAAATTTTTTTATATTTATGATTTAAATTAATTTTCTTTTATTTTTTTCCGGGAATGTGTGTGGAAGCTTTAGAATATAAACTATATAATTTATGTGTATATAAATATGCACATAGTTTTTCATAGAAAGTTTTCAGTCTACAAATTGTTCATTCTAATTGCAAATTTACTGGAAGAATTTTCAATTGGTCTACTTTCAAAACAAAGCAAAATAGATGAATTATTAGTCATATCTCTTTGACTTATTTGGCAAGTAACAATGATGTAAAAATTAAGTGATTTTATTTAAGTCTAAAATGTGATAAAAGTTCAATGAAAAGTTAAGAATCTCTAATTTTTAAATGATATCAGCAAGGTCAGGAAAAAGTCTTTCAGCGTAAGAAACCGCAAACATATTGAGAAGTTTTTTTAATGTGAAATTGGGATGAATTATTCACTAAAGAATGTTATTTACAAAATATTAGGCAGAGCCTGAAAAGTTTGTACCAATTTTGAAAAATATTTAAACGGAAATTTACATTTTATTTGCCGAATAAAACATTTCACAATAGTTGATATTCCTTAACAGCAGTATATGATTTGTTAGAAATAACAGTCCCACAAGTTCTTAATGGAAAAATTCTAATATAGAAATAGCACAAAACAATAAAACAAAACTTATTAATAAGAATTTATATAAAAAAGCACTATTTTATAATTTTATATAAAAATTAAAATTTCTAAGATGATATAGAATGTGTCGTCTTACTTTATTCTACTTTTATCAGCTTAAGCTGAGTAGCTAGTGGGTACTTGACGGGTTTGATTTAATTTGTTTGTGGCTGTATGGTTATTTTTTGCTCCTTTAAACTTAGCTGACAGTTGTTGAACGCTTTTATGCTGAATATAAGAAATGGAAATAATTTCATAAGAAATTAATTATTTGTTGGTTTAGTTTTTATTATTGTTGGAATTAGTCTTACTTGAATGAATGTTGTCTCAACACACATTTATCCATGGACACAGTCATGCATAGAAATATTAGCATGCAATTTAAAATATAAAACAGGCTACTGTGTGTGTGTGTGCAACTTAGAATTTTAAAACCTTAATACTATAAACATGGAATGTTAGGTTAAGCAAAAACAATCGAAAGCTGCTATTATTTATAAGTTGTTTTATTTACAAGTTCAAGAAAAATTATGATCTCATTAAAAATATCATGTTTATATATTTTATTTACAAGTAAATTTTTTTAAATACTCTGCTAAAAGCACAAATATTCGTTTCCAATTGGGAATTTAAATGAAAGTAAATTGCCATGGATTTCAAAAATTATGAATTAAATTCGAGACTTCGAAAATTTAAGGAAAATTATTGAAATATGTTAACTTTTCAACCATGGTCAATATTTGCAAAGGAAAGATGATTTAACAACAAACTGTTAAAAGTGCATTCGGAACTACAACAAGTATTTAAGACGAAGATAGGTGTCGAATCTACCAACTCCTTAACAGAATGATAGAGCACAACTTAACTTAAAATTATTAAAAAATGATGATCAAAGAAAAAGTTGACTAAATATTTTGGAAATAACCAAAAATTATTTATTTAAATTAAACATATCTTTTATTTTATTATAGTAATTATTTAAATGAAATTCTTAGAATCTATATCAAAGTATTAATAAGGGAAATAGGATATTTATTATTGTTACAGAATAATAAAAATGAATGTAATGCGACACATTTTTTACTTAAGAAATGAGGACTTAAAAGTGCGTTGTGTAATTTTAATTTTGTTTCATATTTGCTTATAATGTATTTTTCGTTATTTTTTTTATTTATGATAATACATTTTAGGGAAGTATTCATTATGTATTGAAATACCATCTTTAATAGTTTAAAAAATGAAATATATCGGAAGATTAATGAGATTTATATATTTTTAAATTCTTTTCATAAATAAAAGTTGAAAATAATAACTAATTGATTTATTGAAAGTCCTGCTATATTAATTACAGTATTAATTGTTTCTAAAAGGTTATAAAAATTTAAGGAAATCTAGGGAAATAAATATCATTTATGTGTACATAAAATATTCTTAAGCAAACTGGTTTTTTGATGACACAATGTTAGATGAAATTCTGATTAAGAAAGGAAAAAGAAATTTTATAAGAAAACCATGTATAGAAGTCCTTTATGCTCTGTAAATATAAACTAAGCAATCAGAATTAAATAATTTCAAAGGTACTTTTTCAATTATTCATTATAGATTTTAATAAGCTTATTTTCATTGAGTTTATAAGTCAAACTTACATCTAATTTTCTTTGAAATAGTAATTGTGTTTCATAAATAGTTATCCGAATTTTATATGAAATTAAAATATTTTAAAACTAATAAAGAAGAGAAAATTCCTAGAATATAAATGTGAATTAAATTGTTTCATAAATTTACTTTCTTTTGGTATTTGAGAAATTTACTCTTTAATCAAATGTTTTTTTCTTTATTTATAGTTTTCGTTTTTTTTCCAAGTTGAGAAAATGAGTCACGTGACTGCTAAAACTTTTTCCAGTTACAACTGAAATGCAAAGAATATGCTGAGTACGTGCTTAGAATGTAATAGCTTGAATGGAAATTCTTGCTTTAGAATAACTGCATTGAAATTCACGCACGTATGTGTCAAACATTTCTATAAAAAAAGGAAAAAGGATATTTTCTTCAATCCTACAAGAAAAATCAAGTTACAGAATTTTAACTCCAAAATGGTTGTACGTTAAGAGGAAGTTGTCCTTGATTATACATATGTAAACATGAACATATGTAAACATACATATGTAACATGTTATACATGAAGTTGTCCTTGATTATACATATGATAACTGCATTGAAATTCACGCACGTATGTGTCAAACATTTCTATAAAAAAAGGAAAAAGGATATTTTCTTCAATCCTACAAGAAAAATCAAGTTACAGAATTTTAACTCCAAAATGGTTGTACGTTAAGAGGAAGTTGTCCTTGATTATACATATGTAAACTAGTTAAAAGCTTTGAAAAGGAGTATTTGAAGGTTTCAACCATCTTAATAAAATTTTAGTTGCCCTTTATTATTATATGTGTATACAAAAAATATTTTTATTCCAGTTATCTCTATTTTGAAACAATTTTGTTTTTCTTTGTTTATAATTATAAAAAGTATTAATCTATATATTAGGCTAGATACAAATGTGTGTGTACTTTAAATAATTTAAATAACAATGAAAATTAAAATAACGCTTCTTTCAAGTAGTGTGTGCTCATTAAAAATAAACTTGAAAGTAAAATACGATCTTTCACAAGGCTGTAATGCATAGAAAAACTATTCATATTTTGAATGATATAAAAGTTCATCTTTATTATATGGATTCAATTTTAAAGCTTTTCAGGATAAAAGTAGTTATTTAGTTAATTTTCTTTAAAAATTCTGCACACAGTTCAAGTATATTTAAATAATACATTTGTGAATTAAAAGATACTCAGTACATTAGGGTATGAATTAATTTAAAATTAATTCGAAATTTTGATCCTGTATAGTTGAAGGAAAATATAGTGCACAAATACTTTTTTTGGTCATGGGTAAGTTAAAGTGTACTTTTAAAGATGAATTAATAAAAATGAAGAAATACAGCGGAAATTTATAAAAAAAAAAGAGCGTTAAAGCCCATAAATTGATTAATCTCACAAGAAAACTTTGAACTCGAGTGAAAAATATAATCATTGTGTGATAAATGAAAAATAAAACTTAATTAATTGATGATTCATATTCTCACACTATTACAGAGAGAGTTACTCAATCTACACTACTACGAAATTTCTATGGGCAAAATAGTGTTCTGAGCCATTAAAGAAAAACACATTAACACAATTTAAGCAGATTGTGCCTATTTGTTGACGCTTGATGAGCGCATTCTTCTAAGAACGTTTACGTTCTGTCTGCCTTGGAATGTTGTTTATTATCCCAGGAGGGAATTAACTGGTTATATGGAGAGAACGCTAAGGATATGCTTCAAGGATGCGTGAGAAAAAGATTCCCAGACCTATCCTTCTTTTTCAGAATAGAAATTCGAAAGGTTTGCCTTCTCTCTGTTTTATCGCATTCTACTTCTGACACAGATTTTTTTATAAGTTGTCTTCGATTTCCTGTTCTCATTATTGGTTAATTAGGTCTATTAGAACCAATAAGAAATTGAACAAATAACATAGCAGACACATTTCTTATTTATATCTACAGATTCGGAAATATTTAAATTCCGAACATCTATGGGGATGGGAATTTGATTAAAAATTCAGTGTTATGTAGAAAAAAAATAAAAGAAAACAACTTAATATGAATTTTTCAAATTTTTGATAAGAAAATGATATTAAAGAATTTCATTTTCAAGATCAAAATATTCAGAAATCCTTTAGTATCATGCACACCACAGATGAAAAGAAATCAAATCTATTTAAAACTTCACTCAAAATTGATGATTAATTCCTATTCAGCAGAATAAAAGTAAAATAGTAGATGTTATCGAAGAGAAATACTTTTGCAGGAGTTTCTTGACCATGAAAATGAATGAAAGACTTTTGGGGTTCACTTTATCACTCAAAGACATCTGTGGTGATTAATTGTCTTACATTAAGCCACTAAAATGCTGTGACTTTTCTTATTTTAATGCGCTGGAAGAAGTTTGTATATATTAAATGATTCGAGTATATCATCTTTTCATAGAGTGTTGTAAAAAATTGGGAAGTCCGAATTCATGTCTTAGACATTCTATTTGTTACTAGATCATGAGATAACATTTTGTTGCTTTGTTTTGAGAATCATTCAAAACCCCTTTTAATTTAACCAATTGGAGTGCTCTAATTAAAAACGGAAATAAAAATAAATGAAAAATAAAAGTGAAAGCAAAACAGATTTCATAAGAAAAAATTGTTTAAATGGAAGCAATTTTATTATTCCCCCAAGCATATAAATTAAATTTTAATAAAGCCTTTTGGCAATTATCACTAGCAAAACATATTTATTAAATGCTTATATTAAATTTGAAATATGAAAGTTTACAAATTAAATTAAAAATTCTTAAAAATACTCATTAGTTGGGAAAAGGTAGTAAAAGTATTAAAAATGCGGTAGTTCAAAATTACTAACTAAATTATCATTAAGAAAACTTCTGAATTTATTTTTTCTTTAGACAAAATACAGAATTGCTTTGAGTTTTGCGAATAATGCGCCAGAAGATATATAAATTGTCATGAATTTCTTTTAAAACTTTGACACCTGAACGTATATTAAAATAACTCACTATACAAACGCGCGCGTCTTCACATTCTTACTTGCCTCACTGGTTTCCTGTTGTATTTGATGGAAATAAATTGAAAAATCATTCAATTGATTTGATTTTTTTGATTTAAAAAAATATAGTCAGAAAAACACATTCCGCTTTAGAATACTTTTATGAGGAACGACAAAGCATCAGCATTTAGCGTTTTCAGAAAAGTTGATTAGAAAAGGAGCTTCCATTCGCTCTCTGAGGAATGAAAGAATGCGAGGAGGCCAGAAGCTCGGTCAAGATTAGTTATGACCTAGGCAAAAAGAATATCGAGCAAGCCTCGACCTTCGTCGTTGAAAGGATGATAATGGGGGACAGTCAGAACAGGTTGCCGTGTTCTTCCTCTTGTGGGGGTAACCCCGATGCTAGAGATATGGGTCATTCTGGTTTCCTGTCCGCCATCTTTTTTTTTCTATACTGCTAATAGCGTTCTCCTGCGAGCCGTGAATTTCACGCACACTCCAGGCTATTGAATGATGTATCTAATGATGCCAAAGCCTCTTCGAATATATTTCTACTCCCCCTTCTTTTCATCCAGCATAATACAGAATGAAGAAGACATTGTTCTTCAAAAAGCCATCTTTCCGATCGTTAAACCATCTCGCGTGCTACTGGATGGAAAGGATATATATTTCATTTATTACATTTTGATACTTGTGTATTTATTAAAAACGTCTCGTGGACTATTCAATCTCTCAATAGCAGTTTTATCTTCTTTAATGCAGAATTTCACGGAACACTTAAACTTATTAAATACATAATTGAGTCAATAGAAAGTATGACTATATATATATATATATATATATATATATATATATATATATATATATATATATATATATATATATATATATATATATATATATATATATATATATATATATGTGTGTGTGTGTGTGTGTGTGTGTATATATATATATCAGAAGAATTTGAAATATTAGCCTTGTCTTTTTGTTCTTAACATTTCAAAGACGCATTTATTGTTTTCAAATTATATGAAAGTTTTCTGAAATATACAAAATAGATTTTCAGAGATTGTCTTTCTTAGAAAGTTTTAAATATCATAAATTTTTAAAATTTTTTTATAAAAATTTATATTTTCTTTTTAAAATATACTTTTTTTTGGTATTTCATTTCAAAATATATTAATGCATTTTCATTTCTGTTATTTTTTGTCCATGAATAATGAAAATTCTTTTATCAATCATTTGTGAAACATGGTTTTAAAGTGTTTTTCGTTTTGTAACTGCTTTATTGATATTCTACTTATGCATATATATATATATATATATATATATATGTATGAAAGTATATAATGCTAGTCACATGGTAGTCATTAATAAACTATTTTTCCCTCCTTCAACTCTTTCTGTACTTTCTTCCTCCAGAAACAGTTGAATTTATTTAGAAATATCCAAAGATTTTTTGCATTTAAATGTATTTTAAAGCATTGATGATGTTGATCCTTGGCTAACCATATAGAATCGATTTTAACTCAAATAATGTTAATTATTCTGCACATTTTCCCCTTTTTTTCTTAAAAAATTACATACATTATGACACTTTTCATAAGTTTAAACATTTATTACATACTTAATTTGATATTAACTTTTATTCTAAAAAAGTATTTAAAAGTTACCAGATATTGTTGGTTAGTAATGATTAAATTTAAATTTTTCTGATAACATTGATGTTTAGTCACATTTAACCAAATACAATTGATAAATAAATATGGCGAAAAACCAATTTATCGGAAAAATTTTGCTTATGTATATATATATATATATACATATACACTCACAATACAAAAGTGTTTGCTATGTAGTTGCTGTATATTGGTTGGAGGCTTAGCTTTAAAAATTGTGTCCCATTTATAATATGAGAAAAATTAATGCGTTCTTATGTTTCTCGGTCGAAGTAAATATCACGTGTTAAGTAATCGTAAAATTAACGCAGTGTACTTTATTTAGGTAAAACTTTTTAATCATTTAAAAATGCTTAAAACAAATTCATTGCATTAAATTAAAAAAGATGAAAAAACGCTGAGTATTTAAGGTATTTAAACTTGTGAGTTCTATATCTACTTAACATTTATAATGATTGCAAAATAAAAAAAAAAGATTATTTTTATTAACATGCTACTTATATTCATCTTAAAGTTATTTTTAATTGATTTCCTTTAACATTTGGAGAAAGTATAAATAATTTCACTAAATTAGAGAATCAAGTTCCTGAATTTTGACTTCTTTTTAATGTTATTTCACTTACTTTTACATATTTTAACCATGCGTGTTTGAAAATCAAAATTCTTGTCATGAAAAAGTTTCAATTTATTATTGAATTTTGAAATTTTCCCCCTTTAATACTTTTGAGAGTTAAATATTTATTCTCAACATATCTTATAAATCATTACTGTCGATCTGAAATGATTCCTTACGGTAGTTCTTACATTAAAACAATTTTTTATTAATTTTTTTAAAATTCTCACAGTTAATTAAAATTTGTACTTTTAATAATTTGAAATATTACACGCGCACAAATTTGTTTCTCAATAACACATTAAAAATTGCTTACGAAATGGATTTTTTTAAACATTATTTCTCATTTGAAATGTATCTAGGTAAATGTTGATAAAAATCATTGAAAAGAATAAACTATCTTTGCTGAAAGAGTTTTTATATTTTTAGGTATTAGATGCATGTAAGTATATAGTTTATACATTTTAAGTTATATAGACTCTGGTTGAAAGGAGACCTTTGAGGTAAATATATAAATATATATCTTTTTCTCTTAAACCTGTTGTGTGTTCCTGTATTTTCAAGGTAAGTTTCCAAATACTTGTTATTATTATTTTTGATGGGATTTTAAGATTATCTATTTCCTGGCAAGTAACACGATGATTTAAAAGTGCATATCATTTATCTTATAAGAACATTTGTCCTTATTATCACTTAATTTTATCAACTGAAATATTTTTTGTTGACTTTAGATTTATGAATGAAACATATATTTGACTTTTTTTATTTTTTCTTATCAAATTTTTAATTAAATTGAGTAGCTAATAGAAACTATACCTTTTAAATTTGTATGTTTTCTAAAACATATTCTTCTTTTAACTACATTTCTTCAATCACTCTTATGGTCATTTATATTTAAAGTGATTTCTTTGTAGAGCTAATTTCTCTAATTACCATATTTTCCTAAATTTTTGTTCACGTTTTTTAAACTAAATGATTTATCGAACAATGTATTGTAACGGTTTTATATTCATTTAATTTAATTTGATTAAAATGTCTAATATTTATCCATTCAAAACGATTACTAAGGGATTATAGAAGATTCTTCAATAAAAGCATGTTCTTAAATTAATAAGTTTAATATTTTCATAAAAGCATGTGTTTATATTTTATATTTATTACAAAACTGAAAAAAAATTATGTAGCAATTAAAAAAAAAGTTAATATTATTGAAAACGATAATGTTTGAAAACAAAAACTTTATTAATTCATTTTATTTATAATATTCCTAAATTTCTAGTTATTATATTCTATTTGATTATTTTTGAATTCAAATTCAGGGATGAAGGATTGTTTAACAAACAGAAAACTATCCCCTTATAAAAAAAATTGCGAATGAAATTTTGAATTTAGAACTTACAGAAACATATATCCATGATAATTTTTATTTAATAATAAAATTATAAATTTTAATTTCTTGGAAATTAAATTACAAATAGTTAAAATTTTTGAGAAATTAGTTACATTGTATAATTAAGTTTTCATCTCAATTGTTTGCAATAGTTATTTCAAAATATTAACATTTTTATTTCTGAAATAAATGTAAAATTTGATTTTGATTTTATGAAGCATCTTCTGTGTAAAGTGACCCATGTTTATGATCCATGATTTCTATTTACTTGTATACTCAGAAGCTAAATGTAAACATCATATAATTAATTAAAACATTTTCTTACGTTATAATGAATATTTACAAACAAATTTCTTCAAGTTAATCGTGGTCATTTCATTAAAATTTAAGTTTTACTTTTAATATGGTCTTAAATTATTTGAAAATTATAACACACAAATGTAAATAAGCTAAAAATATTCATCACACAAATTTACACTATTTAAAAAAAAAGAAACTGATATATTATATTTTAGATGTAGTTATAACTACAGAATATTCTTTCATGGAATT
Source organism: Latrodectus elegans (assembly GCA_030067965.1). Lineage (NCBI taxonomy): Eukaryota > Metazoa > Arthropoda > Arachnida > Araneae > Theridiidae > Latrodectus > Latrodectus elegans. Next base: position 47,413,514 of record CM057809.1, read on the forward strand.
CCATTGGTAGAACGGTCACGAAAAGTAAAATGAAACACGTGTATTTGAATAAAAAAAATATCGTGAACTGTAAATTTCTCAAGTAATGTCGGACAATAGCTGTAACCTTGTCGAGCATTTAAATTAATTTCCTCGACTAGAATATCTTTCTTTTTAATATGAAAAGGTCATTGAATACGTAATCAGGGAAACTAATGTTATGCTTTGATACTCGAGGAATATAGAAAGCATTTTCTTATATGATAAAAAGAAGAAGTTTAAGAAGGTGAATGGAAGTTAATATAAATAAAAATATTTATGTCATTTATTTTACTTGTCAATTTAAGGTCATCAGATGAATGAAAATCGGAATTTTGAATACTACAGATTATTTCAACTACAATTATTTCTAATATATTTGATGTTTATGATGATATATGTCATGCATGATATTATGATCAAACAATTATATTATATTATTTATTACATTGTTTATTACTTATACTCCTTTGAGAGCTTAATTAAACACCACTTTATCATTAAATATTTTTATTTGATTAAAAATTTCTTATCATTTGAATATTAAATATATAAATTTTTATTTTTCAAATTATTTCAAAATATTTTTATATTACATAGCAATAAGCATGCATATTGACTGCGTTATATTAATAGTTTTCTTTTTGTCCATTTATATCATAGATACATAAAACTCGATGGGGAATTCTCATTCACAGTCTGTCACTCGCTTTACTCCATCGCTTCTTCATAGCCATGGTAGCAATCAGAAAGAAGGAAAAGTAAAGAAATTTAACGCAGCGAAGTTCGCAAGTCCCGAAAATCGTGTCCTCCCAGTTGCGACAAATCCTCCTCAGAAGTTGAGAAGTACCGATAATGGTTGTATTTTACAAAATGGGGGTACCATTAGTGGAAGAAAAGCTAATGCTCTTCCCATTCCAAACACTGAATCTGAATTTGTGCAAGTATTGCAGAAAAAATGCAATTCCTTACAGCCACCACCTCAAAACGTGTCATTTCAAACCCTTTACGGTCATCGAAAATCTCACAGCGATCCTGATATAGTTCGCATGATGATGAGTGAGAATGATAACGAATCTGATGAAGATGATTCTGATGGAGATGGAAAGTTTGACTTTGAGGAAACAGCGAATAGAAGAAGTATTATTGCTGTGAGTCCTAGCAAGGCCAAAATAAAATCTAGAAAGAAGAAGCGTGCCCCAGAGCCTCCCCAGTCAAACACATTGCCACGTACTCTGGGTCGTGTCCCAGTGCCATGTAAAAATGAGAATCGAAGAATGAATGGATGTTATTCCCCCTCACATGAGTATGGTGATGTTCCAAGGAGACCATTACCTCCTATACCTCCAGAAGAAATGCCTCCCCCTCCTCCACCTCCACCTCCTGATTACAACCGAGGAGCAGAAGATACATTAGGTTTAAAATCTGTTTCTAAGAATTATGAAAAAAATCGGCGAACTGTTGAAAAATGGAAATTCAGTAAATCTAACGAGGAATCAGTGGAGAAAAGGAAACGATGTAAGTCTTTAGATAGAGGAGAAGAGGAGAGATTTAGGGAGCGTATAGAAAATATGAGTGAGAGATGTCATAGAAATAACAGTTTAAGAAATGTCAACTGCAAATCAAACGAAAATATTGCACAACAATCTGCGGATGAAAGCAAGCCAATAAATAGTGCGTTAAAAGACGCTATTGCTGATGCTGCAAGAAAACGAGCTGAGAGAATGCAACGAGGGCAGGAACACAGAAATCAATCTTTTAAATTATCAATGCAGCATTCTGCAGATATTGTTTATTCGAAGGATCAGAATCGCTATGAATCTACTTCTTTTGCTAATAAATCTTGTTACCCTTATCGAAATGATATTTCACCTAAATACAGAAACAGCAATGATGGCTCTAATTCCAAATTTGGGAGACACAATAAAAATGATAGAGGAGTTTTAGAACAAACTACTGTACCAAATATAGTCCGAAATCCTTCCTTACAAAAAATAAAAAGTGAAAGCAGAAAAGAATATACATCTGATTGTAATTTAAGAAATGCTGAACGAAATTCTCGTGTTGAACAAAACAATTTTTCGTCGATACCCATACATATGATATCTTCTGAAATAGTAAATAAGCAGAATAAATGGGATTCAACTTTTCCAGATCCAATTTCTCGATTTATTCCTGAAGGTGCTGCTTCAAGTTCTGCTCCATCAGAGGAAGAAATGGAGATTGATCTACAGTTAAGGCCTACATTACCTCGTAGACCTATTGAAATATCTCGTTTTTCTCCAACAGATGTATGGAAATCAATAAATTTAGATTTTTTCAAGTCTCATCAACAAAGATCTGATGTTAGCAGTGATGATGCGGACGATATACTGGAGGAAAAAATTTGCAGAATCAATAGACCAGTGGCTCCAAGAAGACTAATTCATGATCGCAGTGGCGATTCTGGCATTTCTCCAGATGCCGGTAGCCCAATGCTACTCAATGATAGTCTTGATACGCTTGTAATAAATAATGCTAGAATGTGCAATACATCTCCTGTTCCACTAATGAATGAAGAGCACAATCCTATGTGGGTACCACAGCATGATTTAATAGATGACAGTGAATGTGGAAGTGATGAATCTCCTTTGGATAATAGAAATAATATTTCAAAAGGAAATGTACAAGCTAAATTTTCTATGCCAAATTTTATGTTTCCATCAAGATCTCTTCCAAGAACTGATCAAAGAAATGGTATAGATGAAGTAGTTATAGCTGAAAAAGAAAAGTTAAGAAGCAAAGGCCGAAGAAAGAAAAATAGCAAAAATGCTGAAAGTCAGCATTTTAATAGCTTAAGAAACTTAAAAAAAGCTTTGGGCCTAAGATCAAAAGCACCTATTGATGACAGTAAAGGATTAGATTCCAATTGGTCTTTAAGCCGAAGTCTTCCTAATTTTATAAATAATATAAATGGGGAAAATATAGCTAAGCCAGATAGTGGTTCATCAGAACTTTATATTTTGGACCACATTCGAAGAAGTAATTCTGAATCAAAAGCAGTTCACCAAGAAAAAGCTTTGGCAAAATTATCAATGAATCACAGTAGTCAAAATTTAAATTCTGAATGGAGAAAATCTTTTCCAGGTCAGTCATCGGAAGGTCATGTTATTTATTTACCAGAGTATAGATCTAATACAGTACCAATGAAAAATCACTCAGCTGCAGAAGATATGCATGTGAATACCGATAGCGAATTAGTTTTGAAAAAACCTAGCAATAGGAAAAAATTCTCATATCAGAGTACCGTTCGACAAGAAGAAAAGAAAAAACTAGAAGAAAAACTTGCAAGGGAAGTTGAAGCCAGGGAAAGAAAACGTCAAGAAGAGATCGAGTGGATGAATAAAGTGGAAGAAGAATTTAGAAAACAAAGAGATAAGGAAAAAGTCAATATTAGACACCAATTACGAATTTTGAATCTTCAAGAAAAATCACCTGCAGAATTCAATGACATATATCAAAGAGAATTACATAAAAACGATGTAGCAGATTACATTGAAAATGTATATAAAGCTCAAACGATTGCTACTCCAACAACTCCAATTTTTTCCGATACTCATCCCCCATATAAAAATGGAATGGATGTTGTATCCGATAATAATTGGCAACAACCCACTGGAATGAAGAAATGGCTGAAGCGACAAAATAGAGACAATCAACGTTTAAGTCCGACGAGACCAGAACCAGAAGGAGGACGTTCATCTAGCGATGATTGTAAGCAGATGGATGGCAAAAAAGATTTGACGCCAGAAAAGTCATTACAAAATAATAGCAGCTTTTACAAAAATAGCAGGTAAATATTTATTTGACTTTAAGGACTAGAAGTTAATGTCTGTTTGAGCTCATTAATAATTTACTCTATAACTTTGTTAAATTTGAAAATTATTTTACTAACTTCATAAAATAAGTTGTTTATTGTTTTTCACCGATTATATTGAAACTATGTTTCATTCTAGATGTAAATGCATTCATGGAAATGAAGTTCCTTGCAGAATTTGCAGTAGTAGCTTTTCAAGAAAGTCCTATGATTTATCTCGAAATGAAAGTCAACGTTCTCGCTCTGTTGAAGCTATTTCATCTATAGCCAATTCAAAATCAATATCAGCGAAGAAAGTTGAACCCCAAAGGATCCCAAAAGAACAGGTGACCAGTAACAGATTAAAAATTTTTAGTATTCTTAATTTCATTTTAAGTTTAACAAATGTGACTTACAGAAACGAAATTGTTTTCATATAAAAAATAACAAAATTCTTTAAAAAATGAATATCACAAAATTTTTCTTTTGTATTTCTCCTATTGAGTAAAAATTAAAAATTTCTGAAGAAGAAGTATTCGTATAATTTTACAAGGAAAATTAACTACCAGTCTCTGTTCAATCAGTAATTAGCTGTCTCAAATTTAATATATTTTCTAATATTCATCTCTCATTTTATTATTAAAATTTCACGGAGTGCGGATCATCTTATTTAATCTAAAATAAAATTTGCAATAAAATATTATTTTCGTTATTAAAAGACGAATTATAAGAAGAAAACACAGAGATTTTATCAGGGATTTTAAATAGAAAGCTAAGATTCTTTGTCATAATTTCAAAACAAAGTAAATTTTCCCCAAAATGTAATGATGTAGAAGTTTTCCTAACATCCTTATTTAGTAAGGAAAATTGAATATAGAATTTTTAAAAATTTATCAAACAATTCTAAAAATTTATGCAATTTTTTTAAATAGATGAATACATTTTCTTTGGTAGTATTAACAAAGTAGAGTATTTTCGTGGCTAAGACTAGCAATTTTTCAAGCTCAATTTAAAAAATTTCTCCACAAAAATTATTAAATTTTCATGCACTTATTTAGTTTATAAGAGTAATGTAAAAATACGCAGCGTCAAGTTTCTCGTGTGACTGTGTATTTTGATTAACATAGTAGTTGCAATTTTTTTTAACTCCCTTTTTATTAATTTAATCAAAACTTCATCAAATCAGTTTTGAAAATCAGGCAACAAGTACAAAATATATTTCATTGGGTAAATTTCTTATTACAACAACATTGAATCAAATTTATCAGCTGCTTCCTATAAAAAATATTTGTATTGAACAATTTGAAATTGTAAATTTTCAAAATGTTCAATACAAATATTTTGTGTATATTTTTTGGTAATTTGAGGTTAATTAAATTACCTGTAAGTATATTTATCTTTTTATAATGATCCATATTAAAAATTTCTCGCATATTTCATGATACATCTGAGGTGTTTTTAGGCTTGATAACTTTATTTCTCTAACCAAATGAACTTCAATTGCTTATCATAATCACTTAATTTAATTCGAAATTTTTTTCATTCATTTGAAGTGAACATCACAATAGTTATTAACAGAGTCTCAATAGTTTTAATGCTTATTATAAAAGGCCTTAAAACTTTTAAATAATATACTTTTTAAGCGGTTTACTTATAAAAATTTTTAACATAAGCATCCAAATGGATGTTTATGTGTTTAAAATTGTATTATTTCTTTCTTCTACCTAGTAGATGGATTTGTAATATTTTTTTTCAGTATAAAGATCCCATTGTTGAATTGAATTTTATTACACTTTAAGCAAGTGCTTAATACAGTTTTTCCTTCACAACAAAGTATTTCCTTTTTCAAATTAATTTTTTTTACACAAAAGTGGAAACGTTTGTGCTACTTGTTTTTCGATATTTTATGTCTGCAATTCAATTAGTTTTAAGGCTTATTAGTCTAACATTTATTTTTATGACACTATTAGTGTGTTAAGGTATACCTTTTTTATAGAGGACACATGTATATTAGAGAGCTCTTATATTCTAATATGCAACAAATTCTAAAACATTTAATTTTACACGTTATAATCTGCCTTCGAAATTTACAAAACACGAAAAACATTTGACAGGAACTAAAAAAAAAAGGAAACATTAATTTCGCCTTGCGTTATTCTGCCACTGAATTGATTAAGTAACAAATATATATGAACTTAATAAAAAACTAAAAAGTAAAGTTCGTACTATTTCTATTTCTCTTATATTCTATATTCCTAATGTATGTTAGGAATACATGAGAAATGGGAAGTCTTAGAAAAATTAGGAATTTAAATAAGAGGTACAATTTATTGTTTATCATTTTACAAAATTGAGGCTGTAAAATTCAATGATGAAAATTATTAGTATATGGTAGTAAATGCCTGTATATTTTTTTTCTCTCAACGAATTTCATTTAAATTTCAGATTCATTTACAATCTCATACTCCTCATGAGAATGGAATGAAAGATATCAGTGTGACACCTGATTCAATCGAGAGCAGATTTACTGCTGAATCTGTAGAAGAATATGAGTTGCACACCAGACTTTGTCGAACGAACAGTGGTCGAACCTTTGAGTCTCATTCTTATTATGCTCTGGAGAGGAGAAAAGATGATCCACTGAAGCATGACTCTATTCATAAAACGAATGTTATTCGAGACAAAAAACCTAATCTCTTTTCGACATCTAATTTTGAAAAAGAACTGAAAGAAAACGTCCGAAAGAAGACGAGAGAGTTCGAAAAAAGAACGCGCAAATATCAGTTATGTGACTATGATAGCGATGACAGTGCCAGTGAAGAAAGAGAAATTCGCCATCAAAGACCAACCGTCAGGAACCAGAAGAGGAAACCCATTACTGAATTAAGAGAGCCATCTTTTTCCAGAAACCACCCACATAGGAATGGGGGTCGAGGAAAACCACAAGTCAATGGCCATATAGTAAATGGAAGGTCTGCATACACAAAGAGTCCTAGTAGTAGTGCCATATTACCTCAGCAAAGAATTCCTAGTAAGTGAATATATTTAAGCACTTTTATATCAACACAAGTCAAATAAAAGAAAATGATTAACAGTATAGAAGTTAAGGCAATTAATAAATTATTTTTAAAGTCTTTTTGTTATTATTTAAATTGTATGAATTCCCAAATGATCTTTGTTTGTTAATGGTTCAACTAAATGTCTGAGAGTATTAACTTATTAAGTGCTAATAATTTTATTTATTGATTCGAACTGGTATGTGGCAAATGCTTTAAAATATAGATTGCTTTTATCATTTGTGGCTTGTTTGCTTGATACTCTGTGTTACGTTTTTGAATACGAGAGTTAATTCGACAAAGTCTTAAAATTTAAAATCTTTTCTAAGTCACTGAAAACATTTGTGGCTTAGCAGTATAATTATGTGAATAACTGAAAAATAATTAATATAAATTACGTAATAAAGTTTTTTACAATAAAAATAAAAATGCATGAAAGGAACCCCAATTTAACAACATATTTAGTTTGTAAATTTTATATTACTTTTTTAAATTTAATCTTGTACATAAGCATAGCTTACTGAGTACAATGAAATAAATAGGAAATAATATGAAATAAAAAAAAAGTTACATGATTGAAATATTTGTGTGATATGAAAAATTAGAAGCAATTACTTAAAAATTAAATATAGGAAATGATAATCATAAATAATAAATTACCAAATAATAATGTGTGTTAAGTTAATATAAAGGTAATTTATTAAAATATTTGAGAAGTAAATTCCTTGACTTTTATGGTTGTTTTCAAAATAATTATCCTGTGACATTATTTTGATATTTATCGAAAATGAAATCAAAACCAAACTTAATAATATTTAAACTTTTCAAGTGAATTTATGTTTTATTTAATGTCATAGTAGATGAATTGAAACAATATTCGTGAAAAAATAATATAACTAACAGGAAATATAGATCAAGCGATTTGTGATTACGTGAACAATATAATAATTAAATAGTTATATAGTATTTTGTTAATACAAGTATTCATATATCACAATAGTATGGAACGTCTGATAAATCTTCAAAAATTATTGTATGTTTATCCCATTTAGGATTTTTATAATAAACATTTTTCTATTTTATAAATTAATACCAAATTAAAAAAATTAGTTCATGTATAAAATCTTTATTATAGTAAACAAACTTTATTTGTTAGGGTATGAAATTGAATTCTACAATATTTCTTGTACTGTAAAAATGTTTAACAAAAGAAAATTAAAAAAAAAAAAAAAAAACGGATGAAGTTTTTAGAGGTTTGTCTTTCAAAATGTCGTTCATGGTTTCCAAGGCCATGAGAATTCACATTAACCTTTAAGATTCATTTCATATTAAATGTTTTTTCTGCTCAAATGATCATTGTGTTGTTGAATTGCGAACTAAATGCTTACCACTCTGGTTTCGAGTTCATTAGTTTATGAGTTAGACACCCACGTCGAGTTCGGATGTTTTGAACCATATGGTAATCCCTTTAAACTATAGTCAAATTAGTTTTTATGAATAAAAAGTACTCGTTGAGTAATAAACCAATCTCAGATCATCATTAATGTTTGAGTGTGACGCAAAAACTACGTTATTAAGATAATAATGTTTAAGTTTAAATAAAGAAGTATCTTGTGTTTTTGTTCAAACGACGTTAAAAATATAATATAAAAATACATTTAATTTTCAATCTTTGAAAGAGTTCATTTTAGCAATATATTGAGTTTAACAGGAAAGAATTTAATGTCAGTAAAATATTAATGGGTTTTTAAAAATTATACATTTATAAGATGATTGATAGAGGAAAATCAAACTCGTGTATAGACACAGGTTATCCTTAATAATCTAGTTTCTAAATTTATGAAATATTTTTAGAGATTTTAGGTGTAGTTAAATCATATACTGGTGGAAAAACATCCTTCTTCTGTCAACATAAATTGTGACACTTATCAGAAATTAATTTTGTAAAGTAGGCTTTTAAAGGTTTTTATATTCTTACAAATATTAACTAGCAAATATATATATAATTTGTTTTATGGATAAGAACTGCAGAATTTTAACTAACGGAGAAGAGTGAATATTCTATAATAATTTTCTAATTACTTTAAGTTATTGTAATTAAATGAACCCTAAAAGATTAATAGCAAAAATCATATTAAAATAACAAATTTTACCTTTATCAGATAATTAGAATGATAAAACAATGACACATATTCCTTTAAAAAAACTGTGTAGTATTTTAAGTATTATAAGAGACGTACCCTAACAATGAATATATTTAGATATATATGTGTTATATTACATAGTCTGTATCTCTATATAAAAAAGGAGATGTTAAGTAAAAGTTATTTATATATTTCAGAACACATAATTTGTGTGCCTATATATATAAAGCATATCAAAATATTAAACAAATCATATGATAAAATATATTTACATTGATCTTTAAAAGATTCAATAACCGCGAGAATTACCACTAAGAATAACCATATTACTAGCAATTCCCATCAATAACAAGAATTATATTTTCTCTTTGTTATTGTTTTTAATAATTTGTTATTCTTGTTAGTATAGTTATGGAATTATTGTCATGTTTATTCCTACAGTACTGCTATAAGTGTGAATAACGTTCTAAGTATTCAATCAAAGGAGCGTTTATAATACTCTATACACATTTTACTTTTTCACATTTTATTTCATTCACTATATCGAATCCATGAATAAGAAATTTCTATATATATTTTATAAATTAGATTTTGCGTGATATAATTTCTAATTTTCCCCCAACCCATATTTAAAGTGGACAATTAATATTTAATCTAAATACCATTAGAATGCTTTGCCGACCGTCCTGTCTAGTGGTCAGAGTGTCTGACTGCGGATAGGAAGGTCGTTCAAATCCCGGTTTGAGCATGGCTGTACTTTCTCTCTCTATCTATCCTGTCTTTGTCCTTTCTGTGTATGAATGAGGTAAGAATGATTGCTAACCCTATAAACGCGGGTCCCTATGGCATGTGTGTACTGAAGCAGTCGGACTCCACACCAAATATGGTTCAGTATGAAAAAGTGGAGCAGCGCACCCCATATTGTCAGCCAAGCTGGCATAAGACAAAAAAAATTAGAATGATTTTCATGTTTAAGCTAGATTTTATGATATTTAGGAAGGGGATATAAAATTTATTATAATGTCAAGAACGATTTAATGTTTATTTCGTTACTGTGTTGAAATGTAAAGAGTATGGAAAATAAATATGCTTGCAAATATGAATATTGATTTTAAAAATAACCAGATTCTTTTCAAAGTATTGATTGGTTTCTCTGCTGTTTTACACTTAAGTATTTCGAGTTTTACGATAGAATAAGTATGCTATTTTCCATTTACTATTAAAAACTGATAATTATAAAAACATTAAAATGTAACTTTTTGCTTAAACTTTTCCTACGCTAAAGAGATATTTTCAATGTTGAGCATGTTCTTCTCAGTAAATTATATTTTCATTAAAAACACTATATTATAAATTTTCTTCAAATAATGAATAATTTATATGTAATGTGTTTTCAGGTTGCTAGAAGAAACCCATGGACATTTTGAAAAGGAAAATGTGTCAGTATGTCATATTCTGTAAGAAAACTTTTATTCCTGATTAGTAAAAACAAAATACTATAACTGTATAATATATTTAAGAAAGAGAGTAATATATATAAATATAAATCAATAAGATTTTCTTGAAAGTCTATTTTTTGAAGGAGTTGCTAAATGTGTTATTATAATGCTCATATCATATTTATACTTCCTGAATATAAGCGCCATTTTATATGCATGAAGTATTTCTATGACCATTTCCTGTTGCGTATGTGATGTGGAAAACTGATAAGAAAAACTAAAAAAACAGGTATCGTGTAAAATTTAAGAAAACGTTTTATATGATGAATAAAAATTGCTTATTATTATAATACCTTTAACATATCAGTATGATATCAAAAATTATTTCTTTTATCTTGAATTTATATTTTATTAGTCTGAGCTAAAACATTGATGGAAACTATTTATTCAGAGTAAGTAATATCAAAGCAATTTTTTTTAAGAGAAGCAATGTTTTTTACTTTATTCCTTAAATGAATTACTAAATTTGTTAATTTTTGTGAATTACAATCTTCTTTATTCCTTAGGAATGAATTTTTGAATTACTCAATTTTTCTTTATATTTGGTTTCAAAATATTTTATTTATTTGACCATTGTTTGTGGCAAATTTATGTATTATATTACAATGGCAAATTATTATAAGATTGTGTTTTGAATGTTCATGGAAAATGAAAAAAAATCTTATATAATTCATTAACTATTTGTGCATCTATCTAATTAAGACAGGTTTTAGAATTTTATTTATACTTGTAGGGAATTGTTATCTTCAATATTATTGTTTTTCAAGCAATTATGTAATAAAGAAATATAATTGATTAATGCTTAAAAATATTTCTGAACAAAATAAAACTGATATATATTGGTGATTTTTGTACAGATTCACTTAAAGAAGAATTTTCATTTTGAAAATGTATAGTGATGATTATATTGCATTTATTTAAGTAATAAAAATATGAACACTATTGGCTGGTTTACATTTCTTTATACATTTATAAGACACTCAGTTTATCATTACATTTCAATATCATGACTTGCAATATTACTAATTTAAAATACTTTAAAATATCATAAGTAAAATGAATTTAAAATAATGTTAGTTACAAAACTTTGAAACAAGTATCAACCAGTTGGAATTCGTAATATAATATTTTGATGCAGTTTTATGAGTAAGAATGATCTCGCACAATTTCATCTTTCAAGACAAAATTACTTTAAATACTTTTTCATAATATTTAAAATTTTAGGAATTAAATTACATTTTATAAACACTTATTTAATTTTAAGTCTAAATGTGGAATATTGTTTATATAGCGTATAAGTATTATAAAAATATAAAAGTATTGCTTAAAGTTACTGGAAGGATAAATAAACTGAATTTATTAATATGAAACTAATTACTGACTTCATATATTTTTTCAATAGAAATGTAAAAAATTAAAATTATTATTATTGAATAAACAGTAGAAGGAATGAAAAGGATAATTTTCATACATATTATTTTTAAAAGGAAAAAAAAAATCGGAGGTGTTCCCTCTATGGCGATGTAACTAAAAAATCTCAATTTTAGTTTTCCATTAATGAAAAAATTCAAGGAAAATTCAGAAATAATTCTACAAAGGATTTTTTTCTATTGAAATACATTACATTTTAGTAAAAATATTAGTATGACTTAATTCAGGAATCAAGTGCAAAAGAAAAACAATAAGTATACTTTTGAATATGAAATATAGAGAATTTACTTGAAAATGAATTTCCTGATAGTAATATAGGGGATATATTTGAATACGAAATATTAAATTTAAGGGCCTACAAAGAGTATTCAATTAATGGGTAAATGGTTAATGCTCTGTCCTTTAGTTCTGCAGTCTCAGGGTTCAATTCCCACAACCAAGTGGGGCTACTTCTAGTTATTAAAAATTTAGTTTAAGTCACAGGCATTGAGTGAAGGAGTTCTGGTATGCAAAAAATGATGAGGGACAAAAATGTCAAGTTTACAATTATAAATGACTAGAAAATAATTATTAGGTCATTGATAAGCATATTACTATAACAAGTCACTTTAAAGACACGAAAGGAATGTAGGGAATGGATTAAGTATTGTAATTAATTTCTCTCTCCCTAAATCTCTTCAAATATGGAGGCTCATGATAATATGAAAAGAAAGTGACAGTTAATTTATTTACATAAAATAGTTTCTTTAGAAATTTAATCACCCATTGAGTGACATTTGTGAGGTTAACTTTATTATCCTATAAGAAGAAGAAAATATTTGAGTATGTATCAATTATTAAGTATTGTAAGTAATTTCTCTCGCTCTAAATCACTTCAAATATAGAGATTCATGATGATATGAAATGAAAGTGATATATAATTTACATTCATGAAAAAAATTTATTTAGAAATTTAACTACCAGTTCACCTATATTATTGACCATTGATCTATATATACGAGGTTTACTCTGAAATTTTTGAGATACGTGCAAACGAGAATTTACAAAATAAGAAATAGCGGTTTAATTTTAAAATACAAAGTATTTTAATACAGTAGACGATTTTTTACTGACTTACTTCAATTTGTTTAGTGTAGAATAAATTTTAAACAGAAGAGAAAATGGAGTTGACGCGAGAACATTTTCGCTCTATGATTTTCTTAGATTTTAATGCAGGATTAAATGAAGAAGAATGAGTTCAACGGTTGCAATTAGCATTTGGTGATGAATCTCCAGATCGCACTACTGTATTCAGATGGCTTAGAGAATTTAGAAGAGATCGCAATTTTCTTTAAGATGAAGAACAGACAGGAAGGCCGCCGTCGGCAGTAATCCCGGATAATGTGTCTGCCATACGAAAAATGTTAATGGATGATAATCACTGTACCTATCAAATGATACAGAAGGAACTTAACATTGGATCCGCAGCTATACACAAAATCATTCATGAAGAATTACATATGAAAAAAGTAGTTTGCCGTTGGGTTCCCCATAATCTAACTGAGCACCAAAAAGAGGAGCATGTCAGAATCAGTAAAGAAACTCTCCTAAACTGCTAAATGATGGTAGCCACCGCATTATTTCTAAAATTGTAACAGGTGATGAAACGTACACACCGTTTTTTGATGTTCCAACACGTCAAGAAAGTAAAGTATGGGTCTTTGAAGATGATCCGACGCCGAAAATGGTGAAAAAACAACGCGCACTGAAAAAAGTGATGTATGCCGTTTTCTTCAGAAGTACGGGATTTAGAAGTACTTCAGAAGTACAGAAGACTGTAACAGCAAACTGGTATACCACTAAATGTCTTCCAGAAATTCTACAAGAATTGAATGTTAGGGGACTAATGATTCACAATGACAAATCATTTTCACATACAGCAATGCATTTTAACATACAGATTAATAGTTGAGCTTCTTTAACAAAAACAAATTAAAGTGATCGAACATCCGCCGTATTCACCTGATCTAGCTATGTGCGACTTCTGGTTATTGTTTAATCTAAAAAAGAACGCCGTTTTCATTCAGAAGAAGAGACTGATGTGGCTATAAAAGCATTTTTTCATCTATTGCAAGAAATGAATGGCTTGAGGCATTTAATCTGTGGAAAATTCGTCTACAAAAGTGCATTGATGCTGGAGGAGACTACTTTGAACACACCTTAAATTTTGTAAGTATAACTTTAAAAACCTAGTTGTATCTCAAAAATTTCAGAGTGACCCTCATATTAACTATCCATTGACCAACATTTGTGGGGTTAGCTTTATTATCTAATAATGAGAAGAAAGTACCAGATATCTTTGAGTGCGAACAGTGTATTAAGAATGCTATCCGATGTAATTATTTATTAACATTTCCTCTTAGGACGATGCAAAATTAGTGCAAATTTCAAAGAGATGCTTAAGCGTAACTTAATTCCACCAAATCTGAATTTATTATGAATATGTTTGATGTTCTATACTTTAGAGAGACAAACAATCTTCCTTGAATCAATTTGTGTGAGCAAATTTTGGATTTATCAATTCCTGTGTAGTCAACCATTTCAGCAATTTATTTTATGTACCTACTAGCATACTGACATGACATGATTAACTAAATAATATGTTGATCTTTAATATTCCTTAGCATAATGATGCCTATCCCTAAGAAATTTACTGCACACTGCTTACTTGTGCAGGAACTATTGAGAATTTTATAGTCATTTCTCGGTTACATGTTAGTTGATATCAATTATTATCTCTATTACTTTGCACAATTAATGGATTACAGGATTTTTTTTTATTATCTGAAAATTTTTTCTCTGAATAAAGGATATCTTTTGATTATCACTTCAATGGAGACGCAACATATAAAAACCGTACAAAAAACTACCATTGAATTTCAGAACAACCTCTGACAGTCATTCCTCTTCTCACTGAACGCATACATTTTAGTTGGAGCAAATGTCATCTCTTATGAATATTTATAAATTTTGTTAATATTTATAAAGGATCCACCCAAATATAGAATATAAAATTGGAAGTTTATCATTGTGAACAATTGCTATGATAAATTAAAAGAAACCACATTTGTTGCAGAAATAAACTTTTGCTTTTAAGTTACGAAGTGAGCTTATCTGTTAAGAAGACAGACAATAAAAGACATTATTATCATAAGTTTACAGAGATATTAAAATAAAATTTTCGCATAAATTAAATAATATTTCAACATACTTTGTGATTCGACATGATCAACTGGTAAGAGATGACATAGAAAAATTTACGATGTTGAGTAGATCTTTATTCACATGTAAAAAAATTGCAAGCTATGGATAGGCTTTTTTTATAAAAACTAAGTTCATAATTATTGAATCATTATAATTTATATTACACTGTTAGACGGTGTAAGTGTATTTGTAGTTTTCACCCTTTGATTCTACAGCAAACACATCATTGTACTTTTAACAACCAACGATAAAATGTTGAAAATTAATTTTTCATTAAATACCGCCTCACACACACACACACACACACACACACACACACACACACACACACACACACACACACACACACGCACACGCACACGCACACACACACACACACACACACACACACACACACACACACACACACACACACACACACACACACACACACACACACACACACACACACACACACACACACACACACACATTTGCTTTAAAATTTTTTTTATAGCACACTCATAATGTATGGTTATTCTTAGCAGTAAAAGAAGTTCTTATTTTTCATGACTAAGGTACCCCAACAGATCAATAATTCATAAAATCATTATACTCCACTATAGCATATAACAATGCCTTCCGATTATAGTACCATGTAAACAAAGTGATGAATGTCAATTCCTTATTCTTTTTGCATTAGGTTCGGTAACAATAGTCTTTTTAAGAAAGATTTCCTTAATGTACCTACGTAAAGGGGATAATAAAATTGGTTTCCTTAACTTTTAAATAAGAAGTATTTTTTAATTTTTGAAAAATTACAAATTAAGTAAAAATATTTGAACAATTATTAAATTTTAGAGTTCTATGTTCTTGAGATATTGTCTTGGTTGCCTGTGTCATAATCAGATAACATATATTATATACTGGGCCGGTTGTTAAAGACATTGATCACGTGAAAAAAGGAGAAATTGACTTAATATTTAACTTGAAAAATTCTTTAAATTAATTTTCACAAGGCATATAAAAATCGACAAATATCTATCTGCTAATATGGGGTAAAAATCAAGGGAGCCAGTTACCTATATTGTTTCAAATTAGTTAAAAATTAGTCAGCAGTATCACTTAAATTTTAATAATTCGTTAAAAATTCGGTTCAAAAATTCACTTTGATTTGCAGATTGAGATAGAATTAACCCTGGTGTGTACATAAATAACCTGATATAGTAATTCCTACACTAAATAAGCTGTATAAGTACTCTATAAAATTTCCATAATTTTTCCACGAAATTCTCCAGTGCCAATTAATTAGTTACTTAACTAACTTAAGAATTTAATATTCCACAAAATCATGAAAATATTCTGATTGTCTGATATTTTAAATTGGAATTTTAAGTTTAAAATTAATAATAATTTTATTGTTATACTAAAAATCTAAGTTTGATTTTTGGAAATGTAAGAAATGTAAAAATTCAACGATATTCATAATAGAAATGAATCTCCAACTTTTTTGTTGAAGTAAACTAATTCTTGATGATATTTTGCACAATAATGATTATTTGCAAAGTATCATTATTGTGCAAAGTGTCATCATGAAGAAGGTGTGTGACAGTTTGACTTAAAAACTCAAGGAATCACCTGGAAAAGGATTTTAGGTATCAAAAATAGGCTAATTATACCTGCCAGGATTAAAATGTTTGTCTGTCAAAAGGGCGTAGCGAAATACTAATCATCATGCCAATTATATCAAGAGTCTTGTCATGTAAGAAGAATGTGATTAGCAGATCTTTACAATACTTTCAGATTACGTCGGCTAATGGAAAATACGCGCAAGCTATTGTAAAAGATTTGCAGGATCTGATGTCAGTGATAAAACTTATTTGTAAAACCATCCACATCTTTCTGTGCAATCGAAATATCATAACAAAGTATTGACTGTTTTAAAATTTGAAGTGAAACAAAATGTAAATTAACATAATAAAAATATCTAATGAATAACTATCCTTCATTCATTAATGTTGGTGGGTATAATTAAATTAAAACTCTCTGATAGAATAATGCAAAGAACAATCTTCTCTAGGCTTCTTTAACAAAGTTTAACTTCTTAAAATGATTATAAGCTGATTGTATTATGCCAATATAAAATTATAAGATAGAAATTATATATATAGAAGCAAATTTCTGTAAGCATTGCACAAATTTTGCGTTGAATTGTTTTAAAAATTAATATGAATAGTTGAGGGTCATTTATTCCCATATAACATAGTACAATAATATAGTTCCTTAATAATAATGTGTCATACGCACACACACAACATCCTTATAAATATTCTAAAGTAATATAATATAATGCACAGTAATATAAATTAGATAAATTAAAACTTATAATTATAAAAAAGACTAAATTTTCATATTTTATGGAAAAACCTGCTATTAAAATAAGAGTTGTAGTAGATACAAAATTTAATAGATTGAATCTTTTTATATGTTTAATTCCTAAAATATGAAAGATGTTAATATTATATAATAAATGAAAAATATTAAATAAATTTGAAGGAATAACATATAATTTATGGTACTTGTAGAATTTTCAATGAAGCAGAATCTCAACAAACAATGTACTTTCACCAGGCAAAGAGAAAACTTTTTAATGTTATCTAAACTTCATACTATCTCAAGGATTATGTTATCTAAAACTTTGTGGATTTAAGCAAAATATGCATTTTGCCTGACATTGCTGCAGTAGTTGTAGCTTTTTTCCGAGATCTTAAGCATAATTTCATATTCTTGCGTGTGTTATTTCCAACAGAATATTCTATTTTGAATCTAATTGGTGTTATTAACATTTGATATTAGCTTAACAGTAAAATGTTTATCAGAGGAATTACCTTTTCACTTGTAATTCTTTTAAGCAGTAAGTAAGTTTTGATTATGATGTAAAAATTCATTTTTATATGTTAATTTGTATAGTTGTACTTTTATAGATCATATTCTGTTAATACTTTGAATTGAAAACAAAATATAATAATTATAAGTAAAAGGTATGCAGGAAAACTGAAGTACATATTTATTTATGAGTTAAACACTATTTATAATTAAAAAAAAAGTTTTTGTTACATAACAATGAAATGTTTTATTTTAGAAAATTATGCATGCATTTATTAAAAATCACTGAAAAATTCAGAGATTTAAAAACTAAATTAAATAAGTAACTAGTTAATGAGAAGATTTCATGCCAGATTGGCTTTATATATGCACAAATGCGACTTTATATATAAAGTTATATAAAATTATAGAAGCAATAGAAATCTCAATTTTGAAAAGATATTTTGATCATACTTTCACTATTATGCAACTTCATTTAAAAGTAATACAGTAAGAAATTTCGTAAAATAATTTTTGGGAATATTTATGATAATATTTTAATGATTAAATATTAATTCTTTAAATGAAATAACAAAAAAAAAAAAAAAAAGAAACAAATTCATACAGCTTATAAAATTTAAGAATTTAGTGTGAATATTTTTATGAAACAACACATTTATGAAAAAATATAACCTAAATATCATAACGAATAAATAATAATTTTTTTATTATTTGTAAAAATACACAGATAAATCGCAATTCAAGGCAATTATTCTTCTCAAAAAAAGATATCCATTAAGAATCACCGAATATATTATAGTATAGAAATTAAATTATTAAGGAGCAATTCAAGAAAGATTTTGTTAATACTGAAATATATATTATTAGTAATTAAAAGAGAGTTCACAAGATATTTTCTTGGAAATTTGTATTGTTTTGGAATTTCTGAACATTTTAAATTATTTCAAAAAGAATAAATGTTTGAAAAAATTGTAACTATAGAAAATGAAAAATGTTTTATTTTGATTATAAAAGAAACGTTACAAATTTATTCAATATTTTCTAAAATTAAAGTTTTATTTTAGAGATAAATTTTCAGCAAAGATTTTTAGCGATAAATTTTCTATACATATAAATTTTCCAAAATTATAATAAATATATATACTGGAATTTTGTTTTTAATTGCAATATCATATACTTTAATTAAGTATTATTCATTATATGAAGTTAGCAAATTTGACTTTTCGCATTAAAATTAAGTTTGAATTTTTCATCAAATAAGTTTGAATTTTTCAAAAAGTATGTTTAATCCATGTAGAAAAATAAATTCTGAATTTTTTTTAACAGGTTTTTGTGAGATCATCTAGAATATTATACTTAGACTTTGCATTATGTAACTAAAATGAATGGCTTAATTATGATTTTCTATATAAATTTTAACCACAAGCGCACAATCACTGATATGTTAAATTATTTTGTAAAGCGAGAGACAGATTAATTATTAATTAATTTAAATGGAGGTTACAGACGATTTCATCAGACAGTGTTAGAATTCCAAGCTCCTTCTACCCTGTTAATTTTTGAGAAATTCAGTGCAGACTCCTCAAAATTTGACATAAGATGTGATAAATTAAATTACAGGCATTTTTTTTCCTAACAAAACTTAATTTTAAAAAAATAAAACAAAATTATTAAATTTACCAGTATATAAAATTATATTTTATGAGAAAGTCAGTAAATTTAAAATTTTTGCTTATTTTTAATTTCTATGACTTACAGAAAGTCTAATATTCTGTTAGTGATAAAATGATAGTAATTTTTATTTATATGTTTTTTGTAACTATAGCACGCTATGCAAATACAAAATCGCTGTAAAAAAAATCAAACTTAATTAATATAAATTCTTTGTAAGAAACACACACACACACACACACAGAGACACGCACACACACACACACACAGAGACACGCACACACACACACACACACAGAGACACACACACACACACACACACACACACACACACACACACACACACACAGAGACACGCACACACACACACACACAGAGACACGCACACACACACACACACAGAGACACGCACACACACACACCATATATTCTTTCCCATTAATAATAATTTTTATTCATAAAACTTATTTTTCACTGAAAATTTTAATTTTTCGATCAAACTTCAATGTTTTCTTTTAAATACAGTTTTTAATTTATATTGCTATAAAATGTGTATTGAATATATTTCTATTGCTTCAAAATAATTTGAAGTTATTATTCTATGAATCCAATTATTTTAAAATAATATTAATATAAGTGTAATATCTCAAAATTTACCAAAGGCCATAAGTATATTTTAAATTTATTCCTCTATAAGTTTTTGTTATTGAATATGTAATTCAATTTATATAAATGTTAAGCCTATGAACGATTATTTTCTACGGGAAAATAATTTACATTTAACTACTATAATATTTTCTAATAAACAGTGTTTTATATTCATTATTATTAAAATAACTGGCTATTATTCTTGCTTATAAAAGATTTTCTGACTGAATTTGTGTAAATATTTCATTAAGAATTTCATTTAGTTTATATGCAAACATCAAAAAGTAGTATATCAACACATTTACCATCTTGCCATTTCTAATTTATCTTTAAATAACCGCAACAATATTTATCTTTTGTATCAAAAATTTGTCATAAAGTTATTTTTTTTACAATTGTGTTTAAAGGGCATGGAAACGTTACAAATTCTAATCTTCCTTTGTTATATTTATATTTAAAATTAAGAACAGTATATGATTGTATAAGAGCGATAAGGAATATTAGGCTAACAGGAAATATTCTCTAATAACTACTCACATTCGTTAAACCATTCATCATTAATATTCACATTAAAGAAATAAGTCAGTCGTTGGGTCAGAAACTGGATTCAAATGTGGCTCATGAATATTTAAAGCTTCAAAATTACTATGTTCTGATGTGTAAATTAGTTTAGCAGTACGGTGAACTGTTTATCATGACAGATTTTACAAGATTATTCCCCATTCAGCATGTTTCTAATCGAAGAAGGAAATAATGTTGCGTAAATACACTAACTAGTGTAGAAATATATTTACCTGCATTTATAATTACATTGAAATGAATTTTACAAATGGATTTATTCATGAAACAAGTTTTTTCTTTTCTTTATGAGACAAAATACTCCAATTCAGAATAGACTACTTTTACGCAATGGTGAATTCTACGAAGCAGTTTTTAGGTCTGATATAAATAATTTCTCAGACTATTTATTAAATAATTAGTATACACTTTATTAGATATTAGTATAAGAAAATATCAGATGTTAGTTAGAAAAATTATTAGTTAAATTAGATCTCTTATAAGAATCTCCACTTATTAAATTTTGATTTAATTAAAATTCAAGCTTAAGAAAATGAATAGATATAAAATGATTAAAAAAACCTTTTTTAAATCTAAATATATTTTTTACAAAGCAACTTTTCATATTAATAATATGAAAATTTCATTAAATTATAATGCAAATATTTTTCTCTCTTTCACACACACATACACATTGCTGCTATTAGCATACTGTTTTGTACTTTTATTTTGCATTTTTATTTATAATTTATCAATAACACACCTGATACTCCATATTTTTTTTAAAAAATAGGGATAGACAAATTTATTTTCAGAATTCAACAAAAATAAATATTTATAATATGTTTATTATAAAAATATACATTTCGAATTTATTTGTGTAAAGTTTCTAAAGGAAAAACAATACTCAAATAAACTGGCTACGAAACACTTAATCAAAAATAAGAAAAATTAAAATTAATTAAAAGGGAACAAGAAACGAAGAAAACGAAAGTTTCATAAATAAAATGCATCAGTATTTGGCTTATAGTAAGTGATAGTAGGAAAATTGTTAAAGTAAATATTTTAAAGTAACAGATAGTTGATAGATAAACATTGTTGATAGTAAGTGTAAGTATATTTGTGTGTGAGGAGACTTAAATAATATTAGGAAAAAAATTTAAATCGGTAAAACAACTTACTGCAAGACGATGAACAATAAAATTTCAGTGATTTAACTTATAGAGAATCGGAAATAAATATTAAACCAATGAAATTTAAACAGCTCTTCCCAAAAATCTGAAATAAATATATATTTTGGATGATGGAGAGTTAAAAGTGAATAAACTGGTATTATCGAAATAAAAAATAAAAGGTGAGTAGTAAAAATGAAAACAAAGGATGGTAAAAACTATAGCTTTTAAAATCCAAACACAGGAAAAAATATTCATAAAATAGATGATATGAGTATTTTTTTACATCATTTTCTTGTTTTCTTATTTCTTTCTCATTGATCAATTCAATGATTCATTTCATAAATTTTAGAACACCGTTTACAGCACTGTAAAAGGGAAAATGAGTTGCTAAAATAACTATACAATGGAAAAAATAAATCTAAAAACAATTAATTATTAAACATTTTTATAATGATATATGATAAGAGCAAAGGCTCAAATTTAAAGTAAACTATTCATAAAAAATCTTTATAGGAGTAAATTTTCTTAAGGTTTTCCGATCCAAATAGCGAATAAGTGCAAAAATGGAAAGATTAGGAAAATGGAGTTTATAAAATCCCAATCTCAATAAGTCTTAAAGCTATTAAAGATTTCAATGATATATTTAAGGTCTTATAAAAGACTATATTTTTAATATCTGTATGTGTGTACATACAACTATTTTTTACGATGGTTCAAAATTGTTAAGAATTTTACACAACACAAATTTATATATCTTGAATATAACAAATTAAAAACTGTATAGTAGCATCCTTAGTCAGGTGGCTTTGATGTCAAACCATCTTGAGAGTGTTTCAAGCATAATATCTGATCAGATGTTAACAATCTTTGTCTTACTTTAACGCTATTGATCTTCTGTTTTTGGTCAAAATCACCAGACTTTTCACCAACTGAGTATATGTAGGACATAATATGTCTTCAGAGACTTTCACTGCAAAAAATTCTTTATATAAAGCAACAAGTGACGATTACTTGCTCTTTAAAGAACTATAAAAGTTTTAAAATATACAAGAATGCACTATCTCACATTATCGATTCATCATTGAACGCATTTGCTCAGTGAATGAATTCCAATATTTCGAAATTTCAATCATCGTAATCACTGAAGGTGAACTTAATGCAAAAGTACTTTCAACAAAACCATTATCTTTTGCATTTATTTTCATTACAAGAGTGCATTTTTAATAGTAGAAAAAATCTATCATTTTTCAAATTTTCGATGATATTTAAATATTCAGAAAAAATATAAAATATAAGTTTAAAAGGAAAACTTAATGAATAGTTCCTTAATATTTGGAATAGAGTTTTATGTCATTGATTAAGCATTTGAAGATGCTGAAAGTGATCCCATTTAATGGGATATGATACATATGATAATAATGGGAAAATGTGGTTTTTCAAATTAAACACGGTAATAAAGAATTGTAGTAACTGAAACCATATATAGTGATATTGTATAACGTGATAATAGTGATAAAGTCAAATTATTAACAAAATATTTAATGAAACCACTACATTTAATGGGGAACAATTGGTAATTTTTTTATGAATCAATGGTAGTTTAAGCAATTGAATATGGATAAGATTTATTTAGGCGAATCCTTAAATTGAAAGTTTTGAATTTAATATATTAAGTAAATTTTATCTTTTATATTAACATATTCCATTTCGAATTTATGTTTAAGTATTTTGTTCAAGTATTTCCGAGGATTAGTTTAATGAATGTAAATGATTAATAAATCTCTTGAAAGGAAGTCATGATTTATGCCTTCAAATTGTCTTAACTAGAAGGAAATTTACACTTATTTATTCAATTGCTTTTACAAAATCCTGAATACAAAATCCCAGAATTAACTAAATTCTATTACATAAATTATTTAATAATAAGACACACACATAATCTTAACTCTTATCCTCTATTTAACAGAAATTCATTTATTAAAGTGCTTCAAAGAGGACTCGTGCTGGCCTACTGAAAACATATATCTTCAGAAAGGAGAAACGATTAATATATCAAGTCCTGGATTCGAGGAATTACGCTATCCAATAAATTCTTTATGCTCATGGACAATTATTTCTAAAGCACACTTAAATAGAGTAAGCCTTGCATTATTTATTTTACAGTAAATGATTTATTTTATTCTATGGAATATTTATTATTATCTTATGATAAGATTACATTACACACATATTTATGTATGTATGTATGTATGTATGTATCTATCTATCTATCTATCTATCTATCTATCTATCTATCTATCTATATATATATATATATATATATATATATATATATATATATATATATATATATATATATATATATATATATTAATATATATATTTATATATTACGTTTGACTTCAAAAAATATGAGTAAAATATTTCTTTCTAATGTCATATTTAAAAGAAGCATGTTATAATTCATTAAAAATGAAGATTTGTTGTACTCGTTTTTATGTTGAAATAATAGACAGAGAAGTAATTTACTATTTAGGGATCAATTTTTATCATTATTTTTGAAGCCTCATATATTATTTTACAATTATTTAGGAAATGAATGAGCCAAAAAGCATATTATAAAAGTTTAAATTCATATTTTACCAAAAATATTTCATTTTGTAATTTTCAAAAGTGCATATTAGTTATTGAATATTGAAGAAGCTCATATGCAATGGGGAATGATTACTATTCCGAGCATTTGGAAGAAACGGCATTTGAAGCATTGTATAAGAAAAAAAAAGTTATGCAGTGGTATTCACATTCGGAAATTACATTTCATGGTCAGAATTTAATCAAAATTTTGCGTCATACTTCAAAAAAAGAGAAGAAATGCTTATCAGCAAGTATTTGAATTCGATAGAGATAGGATTGTTGCCTGTCGAGAGAATGGATGATTATTCTGTGAATGTGTACAGCACCTATTCTTCCTGTTTATTGATTAGAGATGAGTTCAACCAGATAGGACGAAAGACTTTAGAAAAAGATTGCTTACCGTACAGAGAACCACCATCAGAAAGTCAAGCACAAGCTTAGAACCAACAACTCTAATACACTCTGCGAAATTTGGATATCACAGGGAAGATGTCGTTACCACTCAATGGATGATTCTTTTTTGACAAAGTAAAATTCAGTTAATGGCTTGTCATTCAGACAAAATAAGGATTTAGATATAAGATTAAAAAGGTATTACTAATGTTTACGGAATATAGCCATTAAGATGAGCATAACATAGGTTACTAATGATGATTAAATGCATGGTGAAGGAAATAAAAAAAATAATGGAGATAAGAAAAAATAACTGCAAAGGCTATAATTTAAAAGTTCTTTATTCGTAGATAAAATATCTACAAGAGGAATTATCTCGCTCCTTCCAATTTTATTGGAAATGATGGTTTAAATCCAAATTGTTTCCAGACATTCATTAGTTTGTCTCTCATGCCAGGTCGTTGTTAGTGGGTAGTTTATGATGTAGTACATGGGAGAGTTCTATCTTCCCTACATCTTTTTCTAGTGTCGTATGCCCAAATCATTTCGTGACATAACCACTCACACCACTCGCAATCAAACCAATGTCATGTGAATTTTAAGCGGATGGATAGCTGAAGTTTATTCTGAAAGGAATGCAAAATATATATCAGTGTCCTCTCAAGACGAACACATGACAGAACAGACATATTTTGAAGTTTTCCTTACAAAAACCACACAAATATATAATAAACCATTTGTCAGAGAATGTGCTTGGTTGCAGAGCATACAGTATACACTCATACAATGCAATGACGTTTAGAGAAGCCTGGTGACCCATTCCTCAGTTTCTTCATAATACATCATTGAAATAGGCATTGATTTTGGTGCACGTTGATATGCTACCTTGAAGCGTTAATTTTCATCAAGATTATGCATGGGTATATATTGCCTAATCTCTTAACTTTTTTCGATACATAGGATATTCAGTAAGGTCGGAGAGGTGTCCAGACCTCTTATTAATTGAAAAGATTTGCTCATGGTATACTGTGAAATTAGCTTGCCAAAACTTTGCATTCATTATGGTTGATAAAGTGTGGCATATACTTAAAGCAGCATACAGAATAAATAGATCGTTTCTATCATCCAAACTAAGTTTAAGTCTAATACTAACCGGGGAAGGGTATTTTTAGCAGAAAAGGGTGGTAATAATTTCTATTAATTTTGAAGCTTAATAGCTTTTTCTGCATGACTTTTTCTTTATGTAAAATAAATTATTTTTATTTGATATCCTTAATGATGTTGTAATGTCAATAGCTAACAGTGTAACTGTCTTTCACTTATAGATTGGGCAGATTTCGTGGATGTGTCATCACAGCCAAAAATTAGGCTGTCCCATGATGTTTAACATTAACATGTGAGTCAAATTGCTTGAGAATCTAAAACATAAGCAGTTTGAGATATTTTGGGTATAAGTTCTCCAGTTAGTCGCGCCGTTACAATTTGTTCACTTTGAAAATCTGTGATATCTGAAATTTTATAAATTTGACAAAAAGTTCAATACATATACAGCTTCATTAAAGGTATCTCATTCAAATATGATGCATACGTTTTATATTAAAAAATATTCGTTATTCTTTCTAAGAAAATATGAAGTATACCACCTATGACTTCATTTAAAATGTTATAATATGTCAAGATAGTAACTGAAAGATTTCGCGTATACAATTCATATTAATCTAGTTTAATGTAAACAAAAATATTTGTAAAAGGTTGGAGGAAATTCCTTTTTCTAATTAAAATATTTATGTTAGACACAAATTTGCCGTGTAAAGGTACATTGGTGAGAGACTATCTTATTAGAATGATATATATTTTGCTAAGATTTTGTTGAAATTGTATTAGTCATAGCATTTTCTTCCAATTTCTTAGATTATTTTTCGCAATTTTAGCAGCATTTATGTAAAAATATTTTCTGATTCTTTATTATAGGTTTACTTTAAAATATTGGCAAAAAGTATCTTTTTAAATTTATTCAACATACTAAATTTATTTTGTTTTTCACGTTATCAGTTTTCTTTAAATAAATGCATTTTAAATTTCTTACCGAAGCCTTAGTACAACTTATCATCATTTAGCAATAACTTCTCAGTAAATATCATGTTTTAAATTTGAAGATAACAACACAAACTGACGCCTTTAATTCCAAAAAAATTCGAAAAAGTTCGAATTCAAGTTTCCAGGTCCTAGTGGTAGAGGGGGAATGATAGCTCTCTTCAGAACAAAATGCTCTAAGTCACTGTTGAACGGAGGGAGATATGTTTGCTCTTCTGCCTGGACATCTTACAGTGTGAATGCGTGAGAGTTTTCCGAGTTAACTTCCTTAAGATTCGTAAGCACAGCCCACTACTTATAAAAAGTCCTGTTAGAAAGCATTTTATGTGACAGATATAAAAATGCTGGACAATATCCTTAAGACTTATGTAATTGTAAATTCCTCAATAATTGTTTTTATGTAGATATGTTTGGCAATTTTTATGCAGAAAAATAGCGCAAATATAAAAAAAAGATGAAATGTGAAGGAAACATTGCATTAAGTAGTGGAATTCACAAAATTTAAAAATTACCTATACACCTGATAAGAGCAGCCTTTATTTATTTCAGACATTTATTTCGTTCTTAATCTAAATAATAGTTAAAAAATGAAACAAATGTCTGAATTACATTCCTGCCATCATTACAAATCAAACATTTTTGCCACGTAGGTTTGTAATTCGATTTCCAATAATGTATTATAAATTTAGGAGGAAATTCCTTTGTCAGGTATTAACAATTAATCGACACAAAAGTAATTGTGTTAGTATTATTTTTAAAAATTTTTAAAAGTGGAAGAATAAAATTTCAAATCTAACTTTTGTAAGCATTTTCATTTAAAATTACAGAGACACATTCTTATCTTATAATTCATTTTGGAAATGAAGTGCCTTTGATTTTAAATCATATGATTATACTTTTTCCTTAATTTTTTTTTAATATCGAAAGATGATTTTATTTATTTTAATGAATATTTTTATAGAGACTGACTATTAACTTCATTCTGATATCCATTTGGCCTTCTTTTGACTGCGTGTTTGATGGTCTCATTTTATTTGATGGCAATTCAACGTCTGATCCAATTATAGGAAAATATTGTACAGGTAATCCATTATATGAAGTGAAAACATCAGGCCCCTATCTACATATCTTGTTTTACAGTAGTGATATTGCCGGTTATCAATTCCGTGGATTTGCCTTGCAAGTGAAAGACATAGAAATAGAAGGTAAATAAAAAATTACCTCATACATTAATGTTATTATTTCTTCTTTTACATTAAAAATGCTTTTGTATTGCAGTTATACAGTTATTGGCAAGTCTGATATAAAAACTTCTAAACAGAAACCCAGTAATTAATAAACATATTTTAGAAATTGTTATTTCAACGTCAACAAGTAATGAACTCCTAGGATATAATTTAAAATATACAAATATTCCGATGCAGAAATGAAATAACTTTTATTTTTATGAAGCAATATTAATGTACATATATTTCTGAGTTTAAATCACAATCATTTTTAAAAAAATAATTTTGAAATTTTATCTGTTGTTAAATATTCTTAGAGAAAAAACACTTTCGAATAAATGTAATTGAATTATTAAATATGTTATTTACTTCCATACTATCATTTGCTTAATTTCGATATTTACTTCATTAAAAATGAATAGAAATAAAATAATTTTAAAGAAAAGAAAAAAATTATTCTAAAGAATTAAAATCTAATGAAGTACTTAACACAAAATAGCAAAAAGAATAGTCTGCTAAATTTTACAAAAAGTGATCTTAATATCCCTTTGAATATGAAAATCTGTACATAAATTATACAATTAAACACTTTGACACTATTAATATTATTTTACATAGTATATTTTTCAATAATTTAATACGATTTTTGATCTTTCGTATATATATATATATATATATATATATATATATATATATATATATATATATATATATATATATATATATATATATATATATATATATATATATATATATATATATATATATATATAAAGGTTACCTTATATACTGTTGAAAAAATATTTTCTTACGTTTATTATGCTTATCGATTCAATTGGAAAAATATTTTTCTTCATTGAGTAAAACCATTTCATCATTAGATTTAAAATAAAACACTTCCTTATTTTTAAACTAATAATGCGTTGGCTTAAATTACATCACTGCTATTTGTAAAAGACTTCGCAGTCATTCATTATTTATTCCGATGTGCTCCGTGAATGTGAAACTATCATTGCGCTCGACCTAAGAAAATAAACGAACTAAAAATTCAATTAAACTTGTTTAGCAAAGGGTTACATTTTCTATGTAAAAGTTAAGCATTATTATTATTCGCTTAAGATAGTTTATATAATATTTTTATTTTAAAAACTGTATTTACCTACATTATTTATTTATTTCAAATTAAAATTTCTTTTGATTTCTTTGGGAAGTAAATATTACATGATAACAATGTCAGGAAACATGACATCACTCAATTATTACTTTTTTACTCAATTTTTATACCAGACATGTTGTTTCACTTAAAATAATAGCACTAAAAATTTATTTTGAAGTGTTATTTAAATGGTTGGAAATGTTTAGGAGTCCCTTAAACTTGTTATTGTTCATGTATGACAATATATTTCAGGGAAACTAATAAGAGTTATAGCAATGTAAACGTTGAGATGGAGTTCTGAAATCTATATGTTTAATCTTATTGAAGAGCATTTCTTTTAAAAAGTATCTTTTAAGAAATAATCTTCTTTAATGTATTATGAATAATACACCAAAGTTTGAAAGGTTTAAGTATGCAATATTTTCAAGTTTCAGGCTTCATACTAAAATTTTATTTCTCGAAAAAATGATTTTTTTCAATTCTCTCAGAAACAAAAGAACTATTAAAGAAAATATTATTCTTTTATTCAACACAAAAATTGAAAAATCTTTTTCTTAAAAAAAATATAGAAAGTATTGGGTTATATAAGGTTACACAATGTAGAATATTGTTGTATTTGCTTTTTTCTTTTACGAGAGTTTAGTATTACTATTCTTTTCAAACCAGTATCTGCCATTTTATTTTATAACAAATGATATTTCAAATCATTGTAGATGGATATCTCTCCCAGGAAGGTGTCAAATATTTCTTAGCCTTTCAATAAGAGAGAAATATGCATTTTGACAGTATTTGATTTTTCTTGTTTTGAAGAAGTCCAATATATTTTCTTTGGTGTTTCAAAGATTTAGCTAACAGGAAAAATTTCCGCACTTCAATAAAAAATGAGCAATTATTTACTTTTCGCTATGTTTTTTATTTGAAAAAATATTTGCTTTTACAATTTATTAGTGCTTATTTTACCTTTTCGAAAATAAAAGAACCAAGTTGTTATTTTAGTATATAATATCCAAGTTATTATTTTAGTTAACATAATAATTGTAAGAAAAAAAAATAAACGATGTAAATATATTTTGCAAAAATCCACTTAAGTAATTCTACATGAAAAATTTTGTGTTATTTTTTAGCTATTTTTATAAAATAGCTAAAAAATAACACAAATTTTTTACTATAGTTTATATTTCAGATACTATTTATTCAACTGTATCCAAAGCATGGGGTGATATTAATCACCTTCACGCGTGGCATCCCCAGTTTAAACTAAAGGACTGATAACTTATTGTTTTATAAGTAATGTTGAAACTGATGAAAAGTAATATTGAATAATTGGTGACAAGTGCAAACTTTTTATCGATATTTTATCGGAAGAGATTTAAGTCACTTTGTTGCCTTCTGTGCCTCAAGGGAGATATTGAAGGTGACCATATTAGTACTGAAATTATTATCATTGAAATTTCTTAAAAAATTAAGCTTAAAACGTAAAATTTCTTAAGGACAATTTACCTTACACAGACTTATTTTAATTCCTTTTATGCTTTATTATCACTTTATTGCTCTGAAAGGCAAGTAATGGCAGATATGCTGATGACGGGCGTAAGGTAAAAAAATAAACAAGCATACACTATAATGCAAATGGGGCTAAAAATACTGTTACTCCTTTAGCTGATGATTCGAATAAAAGTCTATAACATTTGTAAATCTTCAACATGAATTACTATCACAAAACTTTTACAATTGATTTCTGTATCTTTTTGTTATATGGTAGTAGAAATGATTAATAGCTGTGCAATCTGAAGAAGCATTGATTTCACAAAGTGGATAAGTTGTTCTGGAGCTTAATTTCTGTTTGATTTGTTCAACAGGATTTATACATATTTTTTACCACTGTGTCAAACAAATTTATTGAAAACTCATATTCTTATATTGGTATTTTAAAATTTGCAAGTGCAAAACAAAGAGTTTTCTTGTAAAACGTAGACTGGAGTCCCCTATATTGTTGTCTGAAATAGAGTTGATCAGATTATAATCAACTATAAATTGACCAAATTACTGTCAACAATAAAAATTCCATTATGTAGTAAATATTCTGAATTCCTTCATACTTTCACAACAAGTTGCAACTTTTATATATATATTTTATATATATATATATATATATATATATATATATATATATATATATTTTTTATATATATATATATATATATATATATATATATATATATATATATATATATATATATATATATATATATATATATATATATATTATTAAACACTTACTTTCAACATTTCAAATTGATATTTAAAAATAATTTATACTGCATATATATATATATATATATATGCAGTATAAATTATTTTTTTAAATATCAATTTGAAATGTTGAAGTGAGTGCTCCAAATATTCACCATTTCAATAAAAGAAATATAACTGAAAACTAATTGCAAAATTGATATTTTGGTAATAATGTTCCCACAATGGCGGAATGTTATGTTTATATTATCATTTGTCCTGAAATTGATCGTTTCATTGTGGTTCTAACGTATGTGTATGATACTTTGATTGTCATGCGAGTTGCGTTTTTGCCTGATGAGAATCTAAGGTTATATTATTTTGTAACATTTCATATATATACCTGATGAAAAGCTCGATAAACTTATTATTCCAATCATTATAACAAATTTTGGTTTTTTATAATCAGAACTAAAGATTATGATGTTTTGATCAAAAATTGAACATTTTAAAGAAATATCGAAGTTTTTTATTTATACTCTTTAAATAGTACATATTTTGACAAGGCTTGCGGAAGAAATTAAAATAAAAGGAGTATGATACTTTACTATAAAAGATACAAATACGTTGATAAGTCTTAAACGTGACTTATCAGTTAAATGACTTACAATACATGAAAAGAAATTTGAAATGATGCTGCATTTTTAAGTTATCATACCAATTCAAAACTTCAGTGGAATGCTGTAAAGTTATAATTCAGTTTATAATTTAGAAATGCTGGCACTTTGCATTGTAATCTTTTTTTCTTTCTTTTTTTTAAATTGGAATTTTAAATACTTGTTTATTTATTTATTTACCTATTTTGCTTATAAAAATCAAACGTGTTGGTTCATTCTTTTCCTCAGAGAAATGTTTTCCAATATTTTGAGGCAAAATTATAAGAAACAAAAACAATACCTGATCAACATGTTGACTTATAAATTAGTATCAGTAAGTTATGTGTATACTCTTACTACTGTACTATTTTAAACAAGGGTATTTAAATTTATTTTTCATTAAATATTGTTTCCAAAACTTAATTTCATGTCATTCCTATTGATGAGAATAAAACATTTTATTATCAAAATAGATAAAATGGCCGAAAATATATAATTAAAAATGTTTCGCTCTTATCAATGACTTTTCCCGATTTTTCAGTACTCAACATGAAGATGAACGAATAATACGACTGAAACATTTAAGTAGTTAAAATATCAGGACTAATTGTAAATATAAACCTATAATTCTATTTTAAAATTAAATAATATTTGAAATGGAAATTTTACCTCTATTTTTATTGTAGTGAATTCGTAGCTACTAATGTTATTGAAATAATATTAAAAATATTGTTCACGCTATTATTTATATTGCTAACAACATAAGCCACAGTGTACTAGACTGCTTTGTATATTTCGTAATTATTATTCAGAGCACGAAAAAAATTCTTCTTTTATTTTATGGAAGTTCAAGAGAGTAAACTTTGTCTAAAGAGAGAGAAAATTATTTCAAGAACATCTGGCTTGGAATAGATATTGTCTGGAGTTTCTGCTTAATAATCACCATGCCATACTGCGAGCTACGTGCTACGGATATCTTTCGTTTAAATCTAATTCTTTTTCTCCTTTAAAAATATTTTAGTCTTGCTTACAAATTACTTTGTTTCCAAAGATTTTACTAAGACTGAGTATTGAAAATATGAAGTTCAACTCAACCATTTTTTAAAAATTCTGTTCGTGAAATGATTTTTTTTTAAATGTCTTCAAGAATAACAAAACAAAAAAAAATCAATTAGCTTGAATAATGATAATGAAGAAAACGTTTGAAACATTTACTTTTTAAAATAATTTATGAAATATAAACGTTGTAATTTTCATATTATTTCTATGCGATCATATTTTTTTCTTAATCTAATTGATTAGTAAGTATTTAAAGAGCACTAGTAGATATTAAATAGTTAAAGTAATTTTGATCAATATGGATTCAGAATTCCTTGGCATGTATTAAAACAATCATTATTTTAAAGAAGAATTTCCTTGTAGAAACATATAATTTGTCCTATTTCGCCTCAATTAATGACCTTATATGACGTGTTTTACTTATTATTTATATACCACAACATATATTACAAAACAGCTATAACTTAGAAGTTTGTATTTGAAACTCAGTTTTATGAAGAGTGGTGATTACAAGTCATGACTAATACTTTGCAAGGCACTTTCAAAATTTTTTTAAAATT
Organism: Latrodectus elegans; assembly: GCA_030067965.1. NCBI lineage: Eukaryota > Metazoa > Arthropoda > Arachnida > Araneae > Theridiidae > Latrodectus > Latrodectus elegans. The sequence continues at coordinate 47,447,667 of CM057809.1, forward strand.
CTTTGAAAGAAGTGATATTTTCAATTCAAGCATACGATAACTCTGAATAAATACTAAATTTCTTTTCATTTATGAAACGTAAATTATTTATCATTTAAACAGACAGTTTAAAGTAAAAAATTAATTTTTACTCTCCATTAGGGTTTTGCTGTTGTATTTTCCCTCGTTAATTCTTTTAGAAAGATTTCCAATAAATATAACAGACATTGAAGTTATTAGTGATAAACTTGCTATCAGATAACAGATAACATAAAGAAGAATCAGTTAAAAACATTTAATACAGTTTTTTTTCATCCATAAAGTCATTAAAGTGTAGATACAATTGACAAGAAAGATTTAATTTGTTTCATGAGACATATTTATGACAATATGCAACAAACAAGAATTATTTTGCAAACTAGCATAAAAAGCGAAGCAACTTTAGAAAGTTTTAGGATACGACTAGAATAGAGATTTACAAAGAAAAAATCAACGATTATCGATGAATATCAAAAGCAAATATTGAAAATTTATGAAATATCAAAGTTATATACCAACACATTATACATAGAGACTTGGATTTATAAATGCGTGATTAGGAAAAATAACATAACTTTTTACCGTTACCGTACAAAGAAGAATAAAACTGCAGCTGTAAGAAACAAATGTTTATTATGATTTCAATTTCGATTTTATCTATATGAGAGTTTAAAAATAATTTTAGTGTTATGAGTTAAAACAATTAAATTATAAAATAATTTACTTAAATCTTAATTAAATTATTTAATAAAATTATATAATATGTTTTAATGAAAATCTAAAAATGCGTGAATTCAATAAATATTCTTAACCTTTGTATATATATATATATATATATATATATATATATATATATATATATATATATATATATATATATATATATAGCTAACAAATTATACGACTTATAAAAGATTATATATTTTTAAGACAAATAAATATTGAATGTTACTAAGGAAAGGTTTCGTTTTGATTGTCAATGAGGCTTGACTTATATTAATATTAGAACAAAATAAATATTAATCAGTTGCGACAAAGAATTAGTGAAAAATCAGGGTATTATTATAGTTATATATAAATTTATTTTACGGAATAATTTTAAAAGACCAATTCTTTTGAGCAATACATAAAAAATGCTCCAAATTAAAATTGCATGGAACATTAGTTTTTAAACATTGAAAAAATAGAAATATTGAATTTAATATTTGGTACTACCTTAATAACTACTTTATGGGGTAATATAATTGCCATTACTCTTGTAATATTTTTAATAAATATGAACACGTAATCATCACTGACAATACGTAAGGTGGGATAAGATAAATTATTAATTTTTAATATATTTTTTCCGTATTATAATAGTTAAAATTGCATACAATTATGTATGCAATTTTATCTGTGTATAATCTCTAATATCTAATATCTTTCTGTGTATAATTTAAATTAAATAATATATTAAAGATCTTTCATTTCAAAATACGTTTAATATATATGAATACGATATTTATATATAATATCATATTCATCATCTGACAATGACATATCATTGTCAGTTTAGCATAGCTGGCCATCTCCCTCCTGATGAAGACGTGGCCCCTATGTATTCTTCTTTTCATCGCTTTCATATATTTCAGTGCTTTTCCATATTTTTCATGTTTTATTTTATTTATATTTCACTGTTTTTCCAATTTCATATTTTTCATATTTTCTTATATATATATATATATATATATATATATATATATATATATATATATATATATATATATATGAAGCTAAAAATAAAATAAACTTTAGAACACCAATTATTATCTTAATTTTCTAGATTTATTTATGATTTAATTGGGAATGCTGTAATTATTTATTAATCTATGCAATACATTTAAATTACTTTTAACAAATTTATATATATACTTATTGTTACTCCCTTATTCCACTTTCATGAAATAAAAAAGCACATTGAATGCAATTATGGTATTAAGTGAGACGGGATGTGAATTTAAAGAATTGGTATTCTTAATATCGGTCACACATGAAAACACCAGAAAGTCATAAGTTCAAGGATATCAAGTTTTAATTGATCCTAGTTCTATGGATTCTTTGAACTCAAAATAGAAAAATAAAAGAAGTGTGTGTGTGATCGTAAAAGAATGTATTACTTAAAATTATTTTAGAGACAAACAATAGTTTTTACTAGGAAAATACAGATCGTTTTAGTATGTAGCTCATTACAGGAGCCATTTTTTTATAAAGAGTTCTTTTATATATTTTTTGTTGTATATTTTTGCATATCAATAATTGCTTTATTTCATAAATGTAGTAATTTATATCGTCCATTAAAAAAGTTATAAATAATGTACCAAATTTACTTTTCAAATAATACTGAATTTTAACTTGAATTAAGTATTTCAATTTAAAATTTGCGGGCAAAACTTTAAAATTGCACTTGAGAATTGACAACTAATATACATATACATATATATATATATATATATATATATATATATATATATATATATATATATATATATATATATATATATATATATATATATATATATATATATATATATATATATATATATATATATATATATATATATATATATATATATATAATGTTATACATTATAAAGTGTCTCATTTAAGCATCAGAAAAAACTTATATAATTTGCATAAATGTAGTACAAGTGTAATTAATCAAATCTTATTCTTGTTAATTTATTTAAACAGAAATATTGCTTTTAATAATAAATGACTTAATTTTATACGTTTAAAAATAATGAGTAAAACAATGCATTTTAAATAAAGCATCAAAAATAAAATTTCTATTTAGATTGCAAGCATTTTGATATTTGAGAATGGAGTTATTTTGTATCCCTGAGGTATTCTTGCTAATAAATAGTGAAATTCGTCATGAAATCTGTGCGTCGTTATTTAAGAATTTTTTGTGTTGATAAAAGACACATATATATATATATATATATATATATATATATATATATATATATATATATATATATATATATATATATATATATATATATATATATATATATATATATATATATATTACTTAAATATTTCATTATCTGTGACACAAACAGAAATTAAACTTTATAGGATGAAATACTCTTATTAATGAATGTATATTTCTTCCATTTATATATTTGTGTATAGCAACAATGATATAAAAATAATTTAAAATCCTTTGAAGAGTTTATCTAAAATAAACATAAAGATTGAAAAGCGATTAAATTATCTTAATATTTTTTCATTAAGGATTTCAAATGGTTTCGCAACTATTTTAAAGAAATTATACAAATTAAAAATCGCAAATGATGATAAAATAGCTATGTTGGAGCACAAGAATGAGGCAAACTAATGAATTAAACATTTTATCTCATTATATATAAATTTATTTTAAATAAATTTTAAATCATTCCTTTTCATTATGGTTTATTTTGTATTTTATATGTTTAATAAAATATTTATTATCATTTGAATTAATATAAACCTCTCTAATCACAATTTCAATAATTTTATAAATTGACGATTTTATCAATATTTTAAGATTATTCTAAGTGCTTAAATAGCTGAAAAATTGAAATAGTGTCCAATTAACTTCAAATTTTAAAACTTTTTGAAAATTTTACTTAAAGATGATTACATTTACCAAACATAAATTTTCTAACTTAATGCATCTTTATTATATATTTTATACTGTTATCATTAAGATATTTAAATGACAGTTGAGTTTCTATTTCGGTTACTTAGTAGGTAATGTACAGAATACACAGTTTAGGTTTAATATGCAAGAAGTTCTTTAAAAGTTTACTTTCTCTAAATATTTCTGTTTACAAATTATATATAAGTTTACACATTAATTATCATGATATAATTTTAGCATTTCCTTTCTTTTCATTTTAATATGCTTAACTATTATTGTAAGGATTTAAAATGACTGATTTTTCATTACAAGTTTCATGTTCACTGAACTGGATCAATTGTTTTTCACTATTTAAATTACCCAATGAATTTTTATTTGATGAAGAATTCATACTAATGCGACGTGTTTAAAGCATTCCATACAAATCTACCACATAGATGTAATACTCGTGTTTCTATTTATGTTACAATAAAATTGAACAATGGGTTACTGGTGATGGTCTGGGTCATAAAATAAACGGCGGATTACATTATTATCAGAGGAAGTGAAGTACTTATAATCTACTACACCTTTCTTCAAGAATTCATACCTAAATAAAGCGGATGAGAAATAAAACAACAACACATTACAACATTTTCAAAAATGCATCATAGCTGCACGTGTTAATGATGTATAAAAGCTAATTTTTCAAATATCTGCAACATATATAGATCTCACGATGAAAATTACGAAATATATAGATCTCACGATGAAAATTTATGAAAATTCCACGCATAAACTCATACATATTTATTTTAAGATTTATTTCGACTAAATTGATGAACGCCATCTGATAAAAAGAGTATAAAAGAATACTAAAACGTGTTCAATGCCACCAGTTTTTAACCATTAAGTTGTGGAATAAGTTTGTAGCGTTTTAATCATATACTTTTATCTAAACAAAAATCAATGAATAAAACAATAAATTATTCAAACATGAATTCAACATTGCTTTCTGCGGCCTCCTCCCACCTCTGGACCAATTTCTCGATACCGTTCTACCAAAAATCACCTAGTCTGGTTGAAGTTGTTGAGGAATCGTTGATAAAGATGAAAATCCATTGGTGCATGGTTGGAAGAATATAACGGATGCTAACGATCTTCCATTGGAGCGCTTGGAGTTCGACTTTGACAACTTGTGCAACATGAGGTCTAACGTTGCCGTGAAGAATTATGGTTTTGCCTTGTTTATGGGGTCTTTTTCGGTCGAATAGCCTCTTTCACGCTGCGTAGCTGAGTTATGTAAAGCTCCTTGTTGACAGTGGCATTCATTTCAAGCATTTTCCATTGCAACATGCCTTCCCAGTACCACCAAATGCAGATCATTGGTCTTCTTTGGATGGTGGCCAGGATTGACTCTCGAATTCAGCGTATCTTGCCTATGCAACCTTCTCCATATACTTTCTTAATGTGCTGGGCAGAGCTTCAACAAATGTTTGCCCGAGGTGAAAAGCGAAGGAGAGCAGGTTTCGAAAATATTGTTTTTACCTCGTGGTTTTATTTCTAAGTCCTATAAGTAATAAAATATTAAATTAGTCAAAAAGATTATTAGCACAGTTTTATAGAGCAGAGAGTGCTGTATCGAATGAATAAAATCAGAAAAAAATGTGAAACAAACGAAAAATAAAAACGATGCAAGTTTGTTCCCCAACTTAACATATTCTAGATTCAAATGTTTTTTGGTATTTTAAGGAGTACTTGATTAATTTTTGAATCTCGTTTAAAAGAAAAGTGTTTAATCGTTTAATTTAAAATATTTTTAACTGTACAGTGTTTTTTTGTATTACATTTTTTGCATTATTCTTGGGTGAAATTATTTTAGCGAAACATTTATTTTCCTGTATTTATTATGCCATTGTAAGCATTTATTTATTTTTTAATATTGTTAAACATTTGTTGTAACTCCATCAGCGTGGAAAACAGTGGTTTGTATTAAATTTAAGAATTTACTATTTTCTTGAATGCGATATGATAAGTAATTGGCCAATGCAGTACAACATGAAATAAAACGTATTTAGAAAAGGTATGAAAATGAGGGATCAAATTTTCAGAATATCGATGAAAAATTATGAAATTTTAAAATTTAGTTTTTCGTGGCATATGTGTATGTCATTTCCATTGCCTTATAAAATTTAACAAAACCTACAAATTTTATTTGCAATCAATCAACACGAAAAACTGAAATACTGTTTAGAGTTGAATAAAATGCTTCAATTATATTGAATAAAATTCACTTTATTATTTTTTGTATGATAATTTAATACGCAATATCATTTTTTTCATCATTTTATATCAATTTTTGAATTCTATTTTATTAATATGAATTTAATTATGGAAAAATTATGCTCACTGTAAGTATTCCAACATTTTTATCATGTAATTTATAAAGCAATTTGTGATGTTTTAAATTATACGTGTTTAGTATTTTACACTTATAAAAATTACACGTATCAAAAGAATATAGGAAATGAATAAAACAATCAACTAAAAAAACGTGACCATGTTCATTTTAATACTCAAGATTACAAGTACAGTAACTCTTACTTAAAATGCAATAACCGGAACAATAATTGTTCAGGTGGAAAGTAAATTTGGAAGCAGACGAGGCATTTAAAAAGTAGATATATCACTTGATTTAACGTCAAACTTTTTTTTTAACACATTTGTTTCTTTCTAATGACTTCCTGCTACAACTGAATAATAAAAAAAGTAACTAACGTTACTGCACTTTTAATAAGTTTGCGTTATGAATCGCTCTCCCCAATAAAAATTAAACTGAATTTAAACAAAGCTTTTAAAAAATTGTGATACTTAACTTATCTTAGATAATAAAAATCTTAATCTTTTAAATTTTCTTCTTTACTTATGTTTTTAGATGTAGACACAAAGGCATGCAATGTACTTTTAATATTGTATTATAAATTTATCTTCCTTAGAATAAAAAGATCATTGTAAAATAACTAGGCAAACATTTTAATGCATGTCAAATTTTCTTTTAAATATTTAATACTCGTGTGGTCTCTTTTATTATATCAAGCAATTATGTATTAAAATAATGAAAAATCAATATGAATTTAATAGAATTAATTTATTTTTCAAATATTTTTTTTATCAATGTTAAAGTCGAAACAATGTAGGCTTTGTTTTGCTTAGCAATTAAAATCCAAAGAATCAAGTAATCTTGATTAATAAAAGCTTATTAATCAAGATATTATGGTAATCAAGATTTATTATTTATTTTTTATTATATTCAGTTACAATATATGGAATAAAAATTATCATTATTAACTTATGAGGGCTTCTTTATTTTTACTTTTTACATTTTCGCTCATTTTTTATGGTATTATTAGTTTTACTAATGTTATTTTTTGTATAATAATTATTATTTTTCATAACTATTTAACTTTTACGATTATTTATTCTTCTTGATAATTACTTAGTCACGATTTTCATTTTTTAATTTTGTTTTTCTATGTTCCAATTAAAAATGCTTATTACTTTATTTTTTTATAATATGCATGCATATTTTTTTAATAAAGTGCAAAAATTTGATATTTCTTTATGAAATTCACGTTATTTTGACAAATAAATATCTAATTTAGCTGTTATCGTCAATGTTTTGTAAAAAATAATTATTTATATTCTTCAAATTGATCCGGACAAATAAAATTTTTTAAATAAAAAAGATTAGCATCATAAGTAGTAGCTTGGTCCTTGTTTTTTGTAAATGTAGATTTAAACACATAATTAACTTAACATCTCTAACGTAAAATTATGTTTACATTCATGGATTATCCAACTTTCTGAAGAATTCCTAAATATTCTATTTATGGGAAAGTCCATTTTATATTCTTCAAATTCTTAAATGGATATCACTCAAAAATGGTATTTACTTTCACGTGTTGTTTTCTAAGTTAGAATATATAAGCTTTTTTAGAGTTTGATAAATAGTATTTGCTGTTAAAATAATTTTGATTCCAAATTATGAGAAGAATATAAATTGCCTAAGATTCATAATTTGGAATCAATTTTGATTCCAAATTAAGAGAAAATTTATTAAATAATGAATCTTTATTACCACAAAGAGGTAAATGAAGCATTTATCAGGAAGTTAATAATAATTTCAGATAAAAGTTAAAAATTGCACTTGAGTGTTTTATTTCATCACATATATGCTGTATATTGATTGAAAGAAGTATTTAAACTTAGTAAATGATATTTTTTCTAAGAAAATCTGGAAAAATATACTAAATTAGTTTTCCTATCACAATATGCAAAAATCAAAACAGAAATTGAATATTTTCTCAAAATAATTTCAGTGTTTTTTTTATCTTAAACATACAGATGTCAATACTCAGTCACTCGTTAAGAAAATAAAAACAATAGCCTGGAAACATTTTCCATTTGATGACTCAGATTGTTACCCTCACTTTTTTGAATTTCTGGTGGTAAATACTGAATACCCGGAAGAGAGAATAGCTCATCAGAAGTGTGATGAGAGAGGCGGAGGAGTCACTTTAAGCTTTTTCGTTTTAATTTCCGGATGCTTGCCTTTAACTCAGGCATGTGGCTCGGATGAGAGCCTTTTTTAAAACTTTTCTTTCACAGATCTAAGAGTAAAAGTCTTTCCTTTACATTTCAGATTTTCCGATTTGCTCCGCTGATTTCCCTTAATTTTGACTTCTTTTTTACGCCTGCTTTTTCACGAGTAAATCACTGCTCAAATGGCATCAGTTGAAAATCTGTTTTTAATACCGACAGTGCAAGAAATAGATCTTTGGTGTAGGACGAAAGAAGGAGCTTTAAATATCAAAAGAAACCTTTGTCTACCATCAAAAATAAGCTTCTGTGAAAGAATTGCCTCTTTTTAAATGCAGATAAGAAATGAGATTCTGCACACAATTGAGTTTAATGCATATTTTAAATGTTATTATGCATTATCCTTTGTATTAAACATTTGCTGACGTGGTTACTATCAAAAATAAACTGAAGGCTTATGCAAAGCATCAATGTTGATTTTATATATGACTTTATATGAAATAGCTTTATTTAAAGACGAGTTTATATGAAAAAAGCTTTATTTAAAACAAAACAAGATGAAAAGAATATTTATTAATAATTATTTTTAATTTCTATTTAGTTAGCATATTTCTGAAACGAAGAATATTTTAAAATTTTAAGTTTGTTTCTAATAAAATTTAATAAAATTAAGAATATATATATATATATATATATATATATATATATATATATATATATATATATATATATATATTTATAGTGTATATATATATATATATATATATATTAAGAGTGTATATATACATTATAAGTCAGAAAAATCTGAAATATAAATATATTTCAGAAAATGAAGAAACTTTGTAATTTATATTAATCTTTCGGAATATGAGTTGATTATTTAAAAACAACTACTCAAAATCATAAGAAAATAACAACTGATTATGTTTAAAATCTTAAAAAAGCTCTACATATTACAATTTCCTTTGAATAAAGCTTAACCATTTAAACTGACTAATACAAAAATTTATGTGGGGTTTCTCAAAATGACCCAAAAAATTTGTTATCTTTGTTTAAATATAAAATTATTTATTAATATAAAACTACATCTACACAATACAGTAAACATCTAAAATTACAATTTCGGTTCTTAATGGTACAATCAGGGAAGAGTAATTCTACATTCCCATTTATCACATTTTCTGAGTGTATGTACATGAAAATAATAAATTACAAAAATATGTATTATCACAAATATTATAATAGGATTATTCATACAGGTTTTTTGATGTTCATGAAGGTAAAATATTAACAAGCATTTCTATTATGATGCTAGCGGCATTTTTGAACAAATTTTAAGTTAAAATTGTACACATTAGCAGCGCCTTATTATTGTTCTCAGATTAATCGGTAATTTTAACAGGAATTTAAACTTAATCACTAACTTCATAAAATTTTTTTTAATTAGGTCTAATAAGAAATTTTTGATTAAATCATCTGGATTTGGTTCACATATTTTTAATTGCTGTTAGAAATGTTTTAAATGACTTAATCTATTATTAATGCATGGGAGTTCAAGTGTAGCATATGTTAATACCATGCAGGATTTATCATTGCTTGATAACTCAATTTACCATGTACAGTAACAAGCCACAAAACATCCAGGAAAATACATTCAATCATGATTTCTCAATGATACTTTGGAGTTAATTTATTGTTTCATTGGTAATAGCATTTTTTGTATTAAAGCCTTAACTGATTTCATGTTAAAAACCTGATACCGTTAGTTTCTTATTATAAATCAAAATAGCTAAACAATATGTTCACAAAGTTTCCGATAAAAATTCCAAATATTAATCGAAAACTAATGAAGAGCATCAATAGAATCAGTTAATCACAAATCTCAAAATTTGAAGTATAGTTATGGGTCACATTTTTATAGAGATATAATTTTTCAAATATGTAACTACATTTTGATTTCTTTCAAACTATGTTATTACAGTGAGTTTAATTCCAAAGCACATATTCACGAGTATAAAAAAAGAGATACAATAGCACTGCATCGGAATGCTGTGGGTGAATTTTTTGCTAGAATTGGTGCATTATACATGTTTTGTAAGCATCATTTTAACTACATTGTTGAGCATCACGAAAAGAATTTTTAAGTTATTAATTTTACTCAAATTCCAATAATTCATGTGCGAAGACTTTCCAACGGTTCTATAACAGAGCTATTTATGACGCTGCATAATTTGATATGTGGTTAAACCCGTGTGATAATAGAAAAACTCTCAATTACATAATTAATTATTATTAATTATAATAATTATTAATTATGTAATATAGAATTTTATTATTTACCGTTACTATTTATATATACATACTATTTTTATTTATTTGAGAGTATATAATTACTTTTAGTTCTGTAATCGATAATTACGAACAGAAAATATAATTTTTAAGCTATATTAAGGAAATTTTAGTTTTTGGTACACACTTATTTACTATGTCATCATTTTTAAAATTATGAAATAGAAACATATTACTTATGAAATATTGTTACGGGTGTTAAAATGTGATATATAAACAACTTTATACTAAAATATATAAATGATCTTTGCCCACAGAATTTACCGTATTTTTACATTTGAAGAAAATGCATTGTTTTGTATTAGTTTGATTCTAATGAAGACATTTGGAAAAATAGTGTTATAGCATTAAAATATAAGAAGCAATTAAGTAACAAATGAATTTAGTTTTATTCATTGTATTGTAATTTAATTCAGAAAATTTTAATATTTTGTTACAGTGTGCTCATATCTACTAAATTTTTCATACAATTGCTAATAACATCAAAATTTTCAATTATGCTTTCGAATAAGTAAAATACTTAAAACATGCTAGGGATTTTAAGGCGTTAAGTGTACACATTCTAGCAGAATTCATGTTTTCTGCTTTTAATTTTTTTAATGGAGATTTAAATTTTCATGGTAAAAATTGGGAATTTACAATTTTTAAAATATATATTAATATTAATGTTTTATTTAAAATATAAAACATAAATAACTACATGATAAGCTTCCACAATCGTTAAATTTTACATAGCCGAAGAAGTTTATAAGCATGCTGAATTAAATTATAAGGAGAAGTATTTGCAACGTAACCTCGCCAATAAAGTCATTATCTTTTCCTCATCATGATAATTAAAGTCTCAATAAAATTAGTATCTAATGCCTTGGGAGTTTATTTGTGATAAGAATCGTTAATAACATTCTATCAGAATCCAACTGAAATGATATCAGAAGAGTAATCATAAACTCACGCGACACTCGTTAGGATTGTGGCGCCAAGAGTGTACCTATATTAAGAACACTCATTCACACAAGACAATATTTTTATAATATATAGTTCACTTCTCCCATGCATTAACCGTCTAATTTTAGATGTCTGTTAACAATGGTCGAAGTTTAATTTAAACATTAATTAGTTGTGCTACATTTTCCAGACTAATTAGTTTTATTTTTCCATGAAATTTAAAAATGATACTTTCCCTCAATGTTCAAAACGATATTTTTTTCATTCAAATGTCATAGCATCATGACGTTAATATATGAGTTGTTTTATATTTGTATTTTCTTAAAAGTGAGATATTTTTACATTTTTATTTATAAATAAATAAAAGTAAGCAAAAATAGTTTTATTTCTTAAGAAAATAAAACAAAATTATAAGTAAACGTTTTAAAATAGAATATGGCATTTAACCAACTAAAATATTTAGAATAATAAAAGAAAATTATGAGATTATTAAATGCATTTTCTCAATTTTTGAGTAATTGTCTGATATTCTGGAGTCAGGTATTTTTGAGCAAGACTTTTTTCATGTTTTTTTCTTCTTAATTTAGTTTTTTTTGTAAATTTTACATTTAGCAAGAAAAAATTAAAGCTTCATTTCGTGCAATTATTACGGATAAAATTATATATTCAATACATTATAATTAAGTCGTACATTTTTTAATATAAAAACTTTTTTCTTTGATATATGTTTTTGAAGAACATTTCTACAAGAAAAATATTATGTATTTAAGCAATTTAAAATCTTAAATATAACTTTCAGAATCGAAAAACTGGAGTATTTAAATAAAGTTTACAGCTTATGCCATAATTCTATGAATCAATAAATTACTCTCAGCAATTTATATTATAAAAGTTTTGCTTACATCTTTGGTCAATAATTAAACTCAAAATTCTCTTGAAATTAAATGTTGATGAAATGAACTTATTGAAACATAAGGTTTTACCGCTTAGATGTTTCCTACTCAATATTTTTAAATGGATAAATGGTAATTTTCATCATATTATATCTTATCGTGCATCAGTATGGAATATTTAAAATACCTTTTTAGAAATCATATGAAGGAACTAACAAATAAAGGACTGCTTAATGCAGCTAGGACTTCATTAAAGTGATGTTATTATCAGAAAAATAAAAAGATGATGGCCTATATCAAAACTTATTAAATTAAAGATTAAATATTAGCAATATTTTATATTTTACCACTTGTTTATGCTGAGTGATTGAAGGTTGAAAGCAAATAAAATTTTCATTTTGGCTTATGAATACATAAGACATTTATTAAACTACAATGGCAGATAACGGGTATATTCTACCTACCATTTCAAGAGACTTTAACCATTCTACTGCCTTTGGTATTATGTAAGACAAACAATTTGAATCAATCGGCAAGCAACTGTTAATTTGAGTCAGGTGCAATACTATACTTATCATTAAAGAGGAGGATTTAAACCAACAAGTAATGCACCATGTAATTTTATGACAAACTTGCTGATCACCAATAATTAGATAGTTAGAAATTAAATCCATAAATAAATCTGAGATTGAGTTGCCTACACTCTTGAAAATATCGAGAGGAAATTTAGTCAAGTGGAGGGAATTTTAATTCATTTACTACATTAAACGCAATTTTATGACAAACTTGCTGATCACCAATAATTAGATAGTCAGAAATTAAATCCATAAATAAATCTGAGATTGAGTTGCCTGTGCTCTTGAAAATATCGAGCGGAAATTTAGTCAAGTGGAGGGAATTTCAATTCATTTACTACATTAAACGCAATCAGTCTTAAAAGGTTTAAATTAACTCTTAAAAATATCGTGGTGAATCCAATGTAATCGATATCAAAGTTTTTTCACCCTATTAAATATCAAAAAAGATTAATTTAATATTTAACATTTTAGAAGTAGAAAATTCTGATACTCATCGAGTGCTGAAAATAGACTGATTTAATAAGAATATATAAAAAGTCTGTTGTTGTTGCTATTAGTTATGACACTTAGACAAACCAAGCTCGCTATGCCTTGGCTATGCGAATTTAAGTTAATAGGGAGTGTCTTTCGTTTTAATCAGAGCAGCACGAAGGTGAAAGTATGTCTTTGCTCTTTAAACCCTCATATAGATGGCACCATCAGAGGATCCACACCCTCAATTTTGACATTGATCTAAAGGTATAAAAAGTCTAATTTATAATTTAGAATCTCTGCAAACAAGTTTGGTTAGGTTGTTTTCATTGTTTAATTATGGACATAGGGACAGTTTAAAATTGTTATTTTACAGGCTACACTTTTTATGTATTGAAAACTTTTATTATTTTATGAAAGTGGTAGTCGTTTATTAATACATATCAATTCTAGTGTCCATTGTTAATAAAAGAAAACTTGATATTAATTCTATTTATTATTGTTGAAAAAAGTTAGGGCTGAGGTTATAAATGTCTATCGATCTATCTATCAACTTAACTATTCATCTGCTCAATTGTTCATCCAAGTATCTACCTGTTTCTGTTTACTTATGCACTAATCTCATAAAAATGTCCTGTATTTTGAATGATTATTTTTGATAAAATTATTTTTATGACATATATATAAATCAATCATTATTTTAGCAACTTTTCACTTTTTTATAATATAAGGAAAATGTGACAATATGAACAATGCCTATATTTATTTCTTGATCGTATTTTTATCAATTGCATAAATAAATTTTCTTAAAAGGATTTTTAATTTATAATAATTTTATATTCTAGCCCACACATATTCTACAGCAACGAAAAATTCAGGATAATAGCTGAAAATTTCTTCTTCAGCTATCAGTGTTTATTTATAATGTATTAAATGAGGAAGGAGTACGTATGAGAAGATGTACTTAGAATTATGCAAAAAGAAATAAAATAACTTTTGGATATATGAACACTAATGAAAATAGTATAAAAGATTTGAAAATTAATATTTCAGTGCATTAATTAAATTTTTTTTTAAAAAAAATAACCCTTAAAAGTGCTTATAAATATTTAAAAATATCTTATCTTGCAAAATTGAAGAATAGATTTTGAAGTTAATAAAAGCACAGAAAATTAATATTTCAGTGCATTAATTAAAATTTTTTTAAAAAAAAATAACCCTTAAAAGTGCTTATAAATATTTAAAAATATCTTATCTTGCAAAACTGAAGAATAGATTTTGAAATGTATTTTAATGTAGATGAATATTTATTTATTAATATTTAAATTTAATTTTTAGATTTATTTTGATTTTTAACTGTAATAAAAAAGTAATATGAACTAATGTTTATTTTTATAAATAACACATTTTCTGAAATTAAATTCTCATATTAAAACAAGCATTTCAACTTGAATAAAGTAAAAAAAAAAAAAAAGGATAACCATCACAAAAATGTATTTTCAACTTTTTTTTCTTGAAAGCTTATTTTTATCTTTCCGCTTCTTCACACAATTTGCATTACGAGTGTTTTATGGTCCATACGAAATAGTTTTAATTTGGCTGCCATTTTGGTTTGAGCCGCAGAATTCTTATTTTACGCACCGCATACACTACATATTACATGAAAGTTCAGCCGAAAAAGAAGTAAATCCCAAAATGCGTATTTACCCTTTTTTTTTTTTTTTTTTCAAGAATTGGTCTCAGTGAATTCTATTTAAAACTTTCGAAAACAGTTACGTGATCGAAAGTAGTAAAATTATTTGAAATGTCTTTAAAAAGTTTGAAAACAGCAGGTGTTAATGGTACGAAAACGTTTCAATCCTTCTTCTTTGAAATTTACTCATGCGAAATATTTTTCTGTCATTTGTTTATAACTCAGTGAACTTAGCGGAAAGAGAAATAGATCGAGTTACAGAGGGTAAAAAGGGTGATATTTTTGAAATAACAAGAGCTTATTTGTAGTATTTCAGTGGAATATATACACGGAAGAGATTTGTATAATCGAAGGAAAATATTTACTTGTGATATTTTTTTTATTAAAGTATTGTACTATATCAAGATAATAATTCAACTCTACTAATAATTCATTTAAAATTACTTTAAATAAAACACATTCTTTTAAAATCTAATATGCTTTTTTATTTAAAAAAAGAATAACTTTTTATTAACTTAAAGAAAGAAAAATCTTTTTAAAAATTTTTCATCCTATATGTAAAAAGAAATAGTTGTTTACTAAAACAGTTGATACAAATAGTTATGATCTCATTTAAAATATTTAAAATTGTTTCTATCAAAAATAGTAACTATCAGTCGATTTTTGTAAAAGTAGTATCCCAACTGCCCGCTGAATTGTTAGTGCTCTTCCTTCGAGCTCTAACGTTCATAACTCACACACATCTCAAGCGTGTTAGTTTTCATTAATTAGGTAACTAATAATAGCTCAAAATCTCGATGCAACTAACTCTAGTTTGTAAAATCTGACGGAATAATAAGAAGAAAAGTCAAAGAAACCAAATCTTTAAGGACAGCTTACCATCTGTTTAACATTCCTGTTTATGCTCTTTTTTAATTAAGTAATTTTTTATAGACAGTGAGCTGTATTTACATGTATAAAAGAAAAATATCTGAAAAATTTTCAAGTACTGATTCTGAAAGAAACACATGTTGCGTTTCATCTTCATGGTGTATTTACATGAAGATGAAAGGCAACATGTGTTTCATTCATTTGTAATAAGTATCAATTTTTTTTAACTTTCTTTTCCAAAGAATATGGCATAATCAATAAGCTCATGGTGAGCTTTGTAATATAATGCCAACATAATAACTTTCAGCTAATAAAGTTTATTTTAAACTTGCTACAATTTTCACTGTACTAACGATCTGAGATCAACATTTAGACAAATCTCACCACAAAAGCGTTGTTTACATATATGTAAATGTTGGTGAGGGCAATAAAGAAGTAATTGGTAACGTGTTTTTTTATCAATGAACAAAATAATTCGTTGATGAAAGTTGAAATACAACACTTTGATGCTGGGTAGTAGATAGATAGTTTAATAACTAAAAAACTGTTGTATTACTTTTATAAAAATCCAAAGTAGAGATTATTTTGAATTCTAAATAGATACAAATATTATTCATAAGTCAGAAAGAAGTAAACGAAAAATTCACGAACTTCTACACTGATTGACGTGGAAGTAGAATGTAGAAACATAACATTTGTCGCTTGTTTTTCAACAGACATCTATCCTTTGTTACTCAACAAGTACGGTACAAGTATGTACTGGTGGGCAGGCATCGAACTTCATTGTAATACTTATACATTAGTCAACATTTTTAATATCTTATAGTGGGTCTATCATTAAGGAAGAATAAAATGCATAGAAGAACAGATTAATTTTTGAAGAAAGCTTCATTTATCATTATCAAACTCATTATCAACTCATTATCAAAAATCCAATCATTAAGGAAATATGTTGTTTAGTAATACAGTTTTCTATACATTTGTAACAATGAACTGTGTTTTAAAGCAATAATATTACATCTATCCTCCTTGTAGTTAATATTTTTAATTCTCATACTAGAAGAATAAGTATAAGAACAAACTAAATACAAATTTCATATTTTTCTATAAGTCAAAATTTATGTTTATTCATATTTTTATAGCCCAACTATATACTCAGTTATTCTTACATTGAAAATAACGCTTAAGATAAAATATCTGTGAATGAGGGTTTTTAAATATTAGAATTTCGTGACATATGTATAGCCTGTTACATATGATGAACGATTGTTACAAAAATGTTCGAAAATAATATTTCAAAATTATTCTTTCGTCTGAAATTGATTTTTATTGCTTTTGTGCAATAACATTTTTATGTATTCAAACTAAACTGTAATTAATACTATACGCTACTAATCAGAATGGTATTTGGTAGTAATAGGCAAAAGCCATCTAATTGATAGGAATAATGTTTGATCTGCCACTCTATTGTCACTTTTTCCTCAGAAACGATTCTAGTACTAACGTTTTCAAAACGATTCCTAAGTATGACAAAAAATCTTATGTAGGAATGAAAAAATGGAAGACATAAATGCACTTGTTAAAGGGATATTAAAGCACAAAAATAGCAAATAAATAATATTTTCTGTAAAAATACATTTATTTTTATTTATTATATATATATATATATATATATATATATATATATATATATATATATATATATATATATATATATATATATATATATATATATATATATATATATATATATATATATATATATATATATATATATATATATATATATATATATATATATATATATATATATATATATATATATAAAATCCTCAATAATGTATTTCACAAAAATATAGCGATTTATTCAGCCATGATCTTGATATAAAGTAGCATATCGACATTTTTGTACTGAATATTTAAAAGTAAATGTTCTTCAATTATTTAAAAATGTACGTAATATTATAGAAATATATTAAATAAGCTACACAATTTCAGAAACTGAATTTCAGATACACAATTTCAGAAAAAAAATTTCAGTCTGAATTTAAGAAACATTATGTTAAGTAATCCATAAAGCTTCAAAATAATTATAAAAAATAATTTTCATGCTAATATATTGAAGATCAGAACTAATTCATTTTAACATTAATAACATTCACTCTGTTACCTAACATTCCCAAATGTAACTCAAGCAGCATTTGTAATTTTCATAAATTAATATCTAAGTTTTCTGTCAAACTTAAAATTATTAAATAAAACGTTGAAAAAAATATTTATTATCGAGTTTTTATCCTTGTTATTCGAATTAATATTTTTGAATGTTTTTATGGAACACTTTACTAGGATAAAAATTAGATTTATAAGTTATATATGTGCATGCAACATGTCTAACAGTTATTAACTTGAATTTAAGACGAATTTTGGTATTTGTTTATTTAATATATAAATTGTTATTCCTAAAACTATGTATTATTTATTTTCATAACACACTTATTATTCGTTGTCATTATAAGAAATGGACTCTATAAGAGGAAAATTTCTAAATTTGATATGAAATATATCAAATTTAGAAATTTTTATTTTTAAATTTGATATATTTCATACGCTTTGTAAGCAATTCAAAACTTGTGACTGAAGATTTGAAGGAAAATAATTATTTCATTAGCTAAATTTTGTACTTCATTTATATTTGAATCTGTATTATATGATCAAACTCGTGCTTAATCGAAGCAAGAATAAAATCTTATGATATTTAATCAAAATAAAAAATTATGATTTTCTCATAATTTTTTATATACTAGTGCTGCCATCTATTGGTGAATATAAGAATGTACTTGCATCAGATGTGCAATTAAGTTAACAATTAATATAATTATTATATGTTTCACGAGTTTTACATTTTGTTTCCTACAAAATATAAAGAATAAGAAATTATAGTATATATAAGAACTAATGAAGTCTTGCTTTCATTTTTTATAATTAGTTTTACAGCTTTTACAATCCTAGTGAACAACTTCAACTATTTTTCAAACAAATATCAACATTTGAATGTAATATTTCTTGCGGTATAGATTATTATATTCAGTATCTAGTGAGTGATTTAAAGTAGATTCCAAACGAATCAAAACGCTGAAATTTGAGGTAGGAATCGAACCTGCGAAATGTTAAAACTAAAGGTCTGCCATATAGGCTTTCCGAGAAGAAAAATATGTAACACACTTACAAAATTTATTAAAACTTAAAATTTTGATTTAAAATAGTATTTTGATGTTTTTACAAGAGATAACTATAAAATTTTATATTTCATTACATATTTTTTTTTTTTGAGATAAAAATATTATATTTTACTTTGAATTTTAGTATTTTTCCCTTTCAACATTACAGACACATTAGAAGCTAAATATTGTTATTCTTTGTATGTGTGAGGAATAATTACTTTAATTTCTAAAATATAAGTTTTTGGACTCTTAAGTAAATTGAAATATTATGATGTTGGATTGTTAATTGTAAAATTTAACACCTTTTTTACTTAATTATGTTTAATTATGAGTGCGATATTAAATTTTGACTTAAAATCACAAATAATCTATATCACTTTAAATTTAGACAAAAATTAGATAAATAATTTTGATTTTCATGGTAATGAGTAAATTTAAAGGTCATAAAAAGAAACATTTTGCGAGAAATTGGACTTCAAAATCTAAAAATTATCTTTCCTTAAAATGGAAGAAAAAGACTCACATAATAATAATTATTACATTTATCTACAGAGGGTGTTAATACATTTTTCTAATGATTTCGATAACGAATTAATAAAAAGTAAATTTTTAGAATAAAAATTTTTGGCAACAGATTATTATTTGAAATGAGAAATATCATCTGCTACTTTTTGAATTTAATCTTCTTTCAAAATGTAACATATAAACATGTTGTGAACTGAAGATAATGTTTATATGCTTTCCGAAGATAAACGTTCTTATTCCAGAATTCAAAAACGTTATGAAATGGATGGTATTAAAATTTCTAAGTGCAAAATAACCGATATTATTAATCGGACAGGTAAAAACTGTCAATCATTATTTCTACACAGAAAGAAGACTCCAAACGAATATCCTTAAAAGGTACGTTCTGTTTCAAATGTTTCTAAAGTGAAATCGCTGGTAACAAGAGAAAATCCGCCAACACAGAAATCAGTTGCAAAGTCTTTAGATACATCTTTAGCAACAATAAGCAAAATAATAAACCAGTATTTACAACTTAAAAATGCTAAAAACATAATGTTCACCAGTTTTACCGAGACATGTGGTTCAACGCAAAACATTTTGTAAAATCCTGTATGAAAACCACTTAGCAGGAGATAAATGGAAAACACTGTGTCCCTTGATGAAGCATGGGTTTACCTAAATGACTGTAACAAAAAAAAGGTCTTTTTACTGTAGAAAATGAGGAGTAAAAAATTTACAAACCCGTTTCCGTCAATGTAAAGAAAGTTTTAGTAAGGAGCTTATGATTGTCGCAGGTTTTTCCTACAATGGGAAATTAAAAATAAGAAGAGTGGAAAGAAATGTTAAAATCAACTCATCGTACTATCAAGAGAAGGTTTTACGCCCAATATTTACACAAGAAATTCCACTTCTTTATCCCAATGACTTTCAAAGAGAAAAACTTTATCAAGACAAAGCTAAATGTCATACTTCGAAAACTACCACTGCATTCCTTGAAAAAATGATGAATAATACAGGTATTGCATGTATACATTTTCAACATATCAATGCGAAATCTCCTGACACTTCACCTATGTACTAGTGCGCCTTTGATCTGTTAGAAAAGGCTCTTTCGCAAACCCACCACGATAGATGGACTCTGGAAAGTAGTGGAAGAAGAACACCCCTGGAAAAAGTGGAAAGCAATACCCCTGGAAATATTGCGAAAAGTTCTTCTATCATGGAAATCACAATGCAGACTTATAGTCCTGAAAAAAAGTTATCGAACATTTAAAAAAATAATCTTTACATTTTAAACATTAATTAAACAACCGAGAAATCGTACTAAAAATGTATTAATACCCTCTGTATTTAAATTTACTAAATGTTTCACAGGTGTATTTTCATTGTAAAATATAAGTAAAGAAAAATTAAGATCACAGTTTTATTACTATTTTAATGTATTATTTTCGTCTCAACCTTTTTCTATCAAGTTTAGTTCATGTCAGGTGATTTCTGATAGTAGGAAATTGGTAAGAGATTGCGTTTTGTGCTCTCAGATGCTTTCTATTTTAATCAAAAATATCAATAAATATTTTCTCTTACACAATTTTAAACAGAGTAATTTCATTGCAATCAAGAAAGGTTTAAGGTCTAATGAATGTGCTATTAATGTGACAAGCTATTAAGGTAACATGAATTAATGTTAATTTTAAAATTATTTTAATTAAATTTACCAAGGTTAGTAACAGAACATTATATTAATAAATTACATATTATCATAGTTTTTAGTGGTTATACACACACACACACATATATATATATATATATGTATGTATGTATTGAACACAAAATTACTTAAAAGAAGTATGAAATAACTTTGAAATGACTTGCTGTAATAATATCTCTGTCACAAAAACTATTAAGAATCCAAGATATACAGATTTCAAACAAATTCAGTTTACAGAAAAAAATGAATTTTTTTATAAATCCCGTACATAATTTCAAAAAGAGCCGTGTGTGTGTACCAAACTTATGTTCAGAAATATAATAGACATTCAAGATTTTGTTTGCTGATTTCCTTTTACATTCATTATCGTTCTCTTCTTTGTGCAATTATTTTAATTGTCTTAAATTATAAGCAGTTGACTCCAATATATCAATGAATTTCTGTACACAAACTCTAGATGACCCGGCAAAAAGAAAAAAAAATCTTCTTGGGCTTTCTGGATGCTTTTTATCCACATTTATATTTTTTATTTCAAACACGCTTGTCCAAACATAAATCTAGTATTAGCAAAAACAAATAAATTTGATAAAAACTTCCGAATTTTTTTTAATTAAATAAGCATCTCTTGACTATTCATATTACATTATTTTTTTCAATGAATTCAACTAATATTTTTGAAAATTCTTTCCTCATATTTATTTACCTACTTGATTATCTTTCAAAATTTTTCAAATAATTTTATTATTAAGTAAATGTATTATTATTCTCACATAAAATACTCTTATATGGATAATGAGAAAATTTCTATTGTTAAGATATTCATAATATCAGGAATTATTAGTAATTTAAGAAAATCTGGAATCCGCGTTTTACCAGGCACTTTAGTGTATATATGGTTTCAATGAAGTTGTAAATTTAATGAAATTAAAGTGAAAATGTGCTGCAAAAGGTAAAAAAAAATGATTTATCTTAGATCAAATTATACATGTTATACAATATATACGAACAATAGACTTATCTTAGAAACAATTTACATATTATGTGAAATATTATTTAGAAAATATACTTGTAGTATATTTTGTAAATAATATTTCATATAATCATACAATAATAACAAAATATACTTGTATTATATTTTGTGAATTTTGAGACTATTATTTAATCATTTAAATTATCTTTAAATCGCAAAAATTATTCGTTTACATCAAAAGAAATTATTTTGTTTCTATTGCTCTCAAAAAAATGTTAAAGTAAAAACTTTTTATCATTACATATATACATATATAGTGTTCACAAATATTTACTCAGCACATTCTAGCAAATAATGTTTGCTTTTTAATGCATTGCTTTTACACAGTTGGAATTAAATAAAAATATTTAAATAATCTTTTAAATACAATAAATAAAAAACTTGAAAATTATACAGAATAAGTTTTTGTGAAAATATAAAAATTTTATTTTCAAATCTATGAACTCACTTAAGCATATATGAATTTTTTATATATCCGATATCCTTAAAACTTCAGATACTACAGAAATTTGAATGAACGTTCCAAAAATATTGACTCTAGGAACGGAAACCACTTTGAAATAAGCTTTGAAATCAGGAAAAGGATGATAGGAAAACAGGATATTTCGGAAAATATGATCTTCGTTTCAGCTTCCTGTTCCCTTATTGGTATAGTTATTTCTTATTTTGATTCCGGAAAGAATATTCTTTCTATGAAAATAACATCGACACGTCTAAATTTTTGCAGGTGGGTCGTATTTATATTTTAAATAAAAATGAATTCGAAGTTTTACCTGGGAAGAAAATTTTCTGTGGATAACTCTTCAAATTTCCATTTAAGTATCCCTAACATTTCCCAGACTGAAAAGTTATATTATTACAAGTACAAGGAAGTTATAACTTTAAGTACAAATTTTGATTTAATTCATAACTGGTGTGTTTGATAGAAAGGGAAATTTGAATTATAGCAATATTCTTTTGTTTATCTAATTCAGTAAGATATTTATTTGATATTGAAATTAAAATAATATAGCTTAATGATGCAAAAATTTTATCATAAAAAGTAATTGTTTTTAGTGATAATATTATTTTTTCAATTTCTCGCTGTACATATATATACACACACTGATGTACAAATATTAAGGATGAAATGGAAAAATTAGCATAACAGGGGAACAAACAGGTAGATCGGACCGAAAGACCAATAAGAAGATCGACTACGGTCAGGTACGCTAGGGCATACTCAAATTGCGCAACATGACGTAAAGGGGGAATGTCGGGGGTTGGGGGTATAAAGCAGGATGGCGATGTACGCTCAGCGTTTCTATGAAAGCTATTGCACGGCGTATATCAGTTTAAACGACGTAGAGCTGCTTAATCAGTGTGAAAAAAATGAACATTCAATCTCGTAGACGACATCTAGATGATCTTACGCCAGGTCGAATCATTGGGAACATAGAAAAATGTCGAAGTGTGACAAGTGTGGCTGCAAATTTTGGAATCGCTCACAGCATCATTTTACAAATATGGAGAGCACTTCAAACTATTGGAACAGCTATTCGAAGGTTCAGCAGTGGTCATCCACGAACAACCATGGCAGTCGACAACCGGTATATGATCCTATAGGCAAAAAGGAACAGGCGGCAGACGACTGGAGAAATCGGGAGACACCTCCAACAGATGATTGGACGACACATATCACGGTTTACAGCTGCCAAGAGGCTGCACAATGGTGACCTATTCGCACGATGACCTGTACGTTGTGTACTATTAAAGTCTGCTAAACGGAGAAGGCGTTTTGTATGGTGCCTGGAACACCAGAACTGGGCGGATCAGCAATAGGGTCGAGTACTCTTTACGGACGAAAGCACATTTTGTCTGACTACCGATTCTGGGCGCATACACAACTGGAGAGAGCGGGGAACACGCAATAACCCCTCCAACATTGTTGAAAGGGACCGGTTTCGAGATCGCGGTGTTCTCGTTTGGGGAGGCCTCATGCTTGGTAACCGTACTGACCTTCATGTTAACCAAGGAGGTTCAGTCACTGGGTCCTGTTATTGTAATGATATTCTCCTTCCTTATGTGCGCCTTTTTAGAGGTGCTATGGGTCCCTAGTTCCTCTTCATGGAAGACAATGCTCCATCTCATCGTACAGAGGCTGTCGAAGAGCTGTTAAAAAGAGGATATAGAGCGCTTGGATTGGCCGCCAAGATCCTCGGATCTAAATCCAATCGAACAGGTGAGCTGTGGGACTTTCCAGGGAGACGCTTGGCGGTACGTCACCAATCACCAGTAACGATTCCAGAGCTGCGATTGGCGCTACAAGAAGAATGAAGAGCAGTACCTCAACAATTTATTGACAACCTCATACTCAGTATGGACAGACGATGTCAATCCTGCACAGCAGTCAGGGAAGATCATATCCTCTACTAAAAGCTGGATGTTTTTCGGCGGTCTCTGTCATTCTGCTCCATTCTCATTTTTCAATAAAGTTCCTTTTTGATCATTTGGAATTTTTTTGGACAGTTTTTTTTACTTTTTCCATATTCTTACATCTGGAGGATGTTCTGGTACTATTTTTATCGATTTGGAATACTGCTGACATACGCTGCACTAGAAAAACCATTTCGTTCTTTATTTTTGCACACCAGTATATATATATATATATACTGGTGTGCAAAAATAAATATATATATATATATATATATATATGTTAATTGTGATGCGGTAAAATTGACCAGGAAAGTGTCTTAATTTTTAAAAAATGCTACTTTAAATGCTATTTAAAATGATTTTTCAAAATAAAATATGTATTTTCAGCATTTAAACAAAATAAATCCTAGCATTGTAAATTACTTTTTATCTCTTTTGAATTTTTAAAATTAGATTTTTAAAAAATTGAAATCAAATTTTTTGTAAGAATATAAAGTCTCATATATATCCCTTCCTATTAAATAAAATATATAAAATAGAATGAAAAAAGTGATTGAAGTTACTAAATTTGAAAGAAACCTATGTATTTAAAATTATGTAATTACTACCCTAGAGCTTTGTAATGAGCTATTGTTGATTGTTTGAATCGAAGCGGATATGTACTGATACCTTCTTCTCAAATCATTCATATTACATCAACGAAGATGGCACATATTACACGCACTAGTTATTTAATAAGTTAATAGAAAACTTTCATACGAAAATTGTATTATAATCTTCCAATAATTAAATATTCATTTGAATCTGTACTAAGAGTTGTTACGTAAAATCAGACGTTACATTCAAACAACCTGTTAATCATCTTATAAAAGAAAATCATGATTTTAGACGATGGTTTGATTTTATTGGAATAAACCCCATTTCCAAATTAAATGTATCTTTGGCTTTAAATTTGGTTAGCCAAAAAATGTTAACGATGCCAAAATATTTGGAGAATAAATTTCAAGTGTAACACCATAGCAAACGATTCTGAAAGCATGGTTTTGTATGAAAAGAAATAAGAAAATTAATATAAACATTGGAACAAAGTTTAATTTTTTTAAGTCATAATAATGTCGGAAAATGGAATGGCTTAAAAATTCACACTTGACCAAAGAAAATTAAAGCACTTGATTAGCTACCTGGAATCAAATACTTTTTACTTTTTTATCAAACGTGAGAACCATTGAGTAAATTCTTGATATAATTCAAAGTTTGTCTCATTAGCAATTTATCGAAATATTAACTGTTGAGTCATGGAATGTGGGAAATAAAAATACTATATGATGTTATGGGACATGTAAAGGAGCAAGATTCTGAGTAAATTATAGGACAAGGAATATGAAAACCAACTGAAGTCATATGATTTGTACTCAGAATGGCGGATAACATTTATTAAGAGTCAGAGTATGGTATAATGATCAAAAATGTGTATCTCTCGTAAGCGAAACCAATAAAGTCAGCGAAAGTGGGGAGAAAAAAACAAGTGAAGAAAAACCAATATTGAAGAAAGTCATAGGAAAAAGACTTTACTCTTAAAAGGATTAGTAATTTATCATAATTAAGGTACAATATCAAATTTCAATCCATGGTTAATTTTTGAAACGAGCCAAGTTAAATATTTTTGTGAATAAATAAACCTCTAAATTCATAAATATAGAATATAATAGGAGAGTTTAGGAGTAATCAAAAGTCAAATAACATGCAATTAAGTTGATGTAATGGGTAAACGAGACAATCTACCCATAAAACTGAATTTACACATTGAAGTAACTAGAAACTATATGTAAATGTAAATCTAATCAATCAAAAATTAAGTTATTTGGGAAAAAGCAAAATCTTATCATAAAATTACAAAGATAATAGGAAAAGGAGCCAGGATGAAATATGAGTGTAGCTCAAAATAATACAGAAAATTTCCATACATAAAAAAATTGAATTAGAGTGTAATTCAAATTTTTAAAAGAAAATTGAAAAAAAAAATAATAATAAATAAAATAAAATGGCTGCAGAGAAGTGAAAATCAGTAAACAAAAGCTTCGCTTAGCGCGGTATTGTATACACATTATTATATACAGAAAAATAGTAATAAATAAGCTTGAAGAAGATGCAATTAGCTTATTTAAACTATTATTGTGTCAAAAACATTTATATTATCCATAAAATCGTAGAAGCATTATGTTATGTTCAAGAAAATCAACAGAGACAGTTTTTTAATAAAAAAAAAAAAAAAATCATATACATCTTATCTAAGTATAATTTAGTATCTCTTCTAGTTATTCACCCAATCACGCTATTATAATTAAATTTAGAAAATATGTTTAAAGCTATCAGGAGTGAAATTATAGCATATAATAATTGCCAATTCATTTATGATTGTTTGTCAGTTATTGTAACCATTTTTGTTAATATGAACCCATTATTGATTTTTTGCTAGGAATATTTTAATGCACATATTGTTATATATCAGCATTTCAGAAAAAAAAAAATAGGTAAAAGTATAATTATAGTTTATATGTATAGTGAAAGTAATATAGTTTTTGAAAAATCAAATAAAAGTATAATATATTAAAAAAGGGGCATAAAATATAATAATTATATTTTAACTCGTTTCATACAGTGCAACAGAACAACAAAAAACCCAGATCAAAAAGTATCAGAGTTAAATTTTTATGAAGGTAAAATCCTGTAGCATTTGAAGAGAACTGTATAAAAATGTGTATACTCTTGCAGAGGAAAACGCTTGGGATTGTTTTTCTTCCCCCAATGATCGGGGTATATCGGGATGTATTGTCCTCTTATACCCCAGGAACCGGCCAGAAACAGCGACCTCTTTGCCGACGAGGCGTTGCCCCGGGAGCACCACAGAGGGTGGGTCACCCCCCGTTTATAGTGTAGGCACCATTTGTACACAAGGAAAGGTCAAATATAGGATATAGAGAGAAAGTACATCCATGCCTGAACCGGGATTCGAAACCAAGACCTCCCTAACCATAATCAGGTACGCTGACCACTAGACAAGTTGGCAGGCACGCGTAGGATTGTTGAAATACGAAATTGAGTTTTAAATGTTGATGATACGATTCAAATCTCAACCAAAGTTAAATACTTTGACAGAAAATCGAAATAAATACGCTTAGAAATTTATTAAAATGATTTGGGCGTAAATAATTATGTGAAGTTTCACACACATATTAGTAATTCCTACACAATATATATATTTAATACTTTTTTGAAAATTTATTTAAAATTATAAAATATATTTTAGATAAATTTTTCAGATAATATTAAAATGAATTCGATTAGGAAAATTTTTTTAAATAGACTCCCTTTTACATTAGGTAATTGTTCGAAAGAGGAAATAACTTGTCGTAACAAGAAATGTGTATTTTCAAAATACAAATGTGACGAAAAAGATGACTGTGGTGATGGGACAGATGAAGAAGCATGCGGTAAGAATTTTTTCTTGTAGCTAACCAATTTATATGTACATTTATAATAAAATATTTAAATTTTTATCTATTATAAATTTTTTTAAAATATCATGTGCTCGAAAGAATTAATTAAAAATAATAATCTTATTTTTTAATAATCACTGTATAACTTCAGAGCAGTTAAGTTATTATATGAAAGCAAAAACAGTTCAGAACGCAAATACGACACTTTTTTCTGACTCATCTTACATTCTTTTCAAGACTACGTTTGTCTTGTATCTACCGAAGAAGCAGACGATCCCCATGTAAAGAAAATACGACATTTCATATGCAACATAATAAAACTTCAAATATTTTCTTTAAGATTATTGAAATTTTCCTACGATTTTCGCGCTTGAGTTCTGAGAAATGTTTAGATTCGCCGAATGGCAGTAGGTTTTATGCGTGTACAAAAAACTCGGGTTTTAAAAGAAGGTATTCGAATTTTTTCCTTTAACAGTTTCTTTTCGACGTTTTGGTTTCTAATTTTTTGTTATGAGCTTCATTTAGTATGGATATTAAAAGTACAGAAAAGTATACTAGCATTTCACAGAGGAAAATATCGACTGTGTTTAAATATCTTTAATAAAAGATATCGCACGAAATTCCGAATGAGTTTTCTTTGATTTTGAATAACAGTTCAAAAATGAAATCTAATACGTTATTTTGCGTTAATTTGATTTCGTGTTTGTAAAGAGAATTTTTTTGTTTTAGATATTAAATGCTATTTAATTTTATGTCACTTTTACAATAGAATAAAATCTACTAGTTTCCATTATAAAATATTTTATTTATTAAAAAATTCAAACTTCAAATTCAATTACTTTTATTTTCTTTAAGTTTAATTCTTTCGTATCTCTAAACTGTTTTTATTCCTATGACTTGATAGAACAATAAAACCATTTCCTTAGCACATTTTTCAGACATAATTTTTATTAATATCCATTGAAGATATGCAGAATATGGTACAAATAACAGCAAACAATGCAGGACATTCCTGTGAGTCGGAACTACAGTTGGCAAAAAAAATATTAGAACAGTAGGAAATTTTAAGTTTTCAAGGTAATAAAATGAAACATTTATCACATGGCATTTATATTACGTAATACTTATACATAGTTACTCATAGAGTAAAAAACAAATATTTAGAATCAATAGGATTTAAAAAATAAAATAAAAGGAGATTGGCATTGCAAAAAAAAGTATTAAAACATCGGACTTCACTATTGAATCATACGTAAAATAAAATAACAAATATTTCAAACGTGCTACTAATACTTGGTATGTAGTCCTTTAACTGAAATTACTGCATCCAGATGTGTCTTGGCATAGGTTCTACCAAACCTTTGGTGACGTTTGATGACACGCTGGTCCAGGCATCTTGCAAAGCTTGCTTCAAACTTGCTTTACTTGTTATTGGGGATTTTCTCACTTTTCATCCAATAGATGCCACAAATGTTGCATAAGATTCAGGTCTATAGAACATTATAGGAGTGTGGGGGAGTTACCAATCTTCGGGAAGCATTATATAAGAGCCATTATTTGGTTTTGTTGGCAATATGTTTGGAGTCTTGATCTTGTTCAAAAATGAATGTCTTCTCTAACATTAATTTTTATGCATTATCTTCCAAGTAATCTCGTGACACATCAATGTATGATAAAGCTGTCATTTTATCATTAATAAAATGGAGATTTCCAACTCCATTATCAGCCATACAGCGTCAGACCACGACATTCCCTCTTCCGTGCTTTATAGTTTTCTGTATATTTTTGGCCTGAAAAGCAGTTCCTTTTCTTCTCCAAACTGTGAGCACCTGTTTAGGTTTGAAAATTTCACATTTACTCTCGTCGGATAAAATTACATTTTTCCAGAAATCTAATGATTTTTTTTTATAATTTTTGGCAAATTCTAGGCGTTTTTTCCTTTTGATATCTGAAATAAAGGGTTTTCTTCATGGCCGTCTTCCTTTTATACCAGCATTATACAATACATTTATAAATGTTTGAGGTGTTGCAACTTTCCCTGAAACTGATTCAAAATTTGCAGCCAACATCCTTGCATTTCCTGTCGGTTACTTTAGGGCATCTTTAACCACTTGTCGTTTTCTTCTGACAATCAGCTTGCTTGGTACCCATGATCTTGGCCTATTATTGACAATCCCAGTTTCTTTTTACTTTCTTTAGAATGTTGACAATTCCGCAAAGGAAAATATTCAACTTACTGGAAATTTCTTGAAATGTTTTGCCAATATTGTGCAGGTGAACAATTTGTCCTCTCTTCGCGAGTGAAATCTTTTTTATTTTGGGAGCCATGGCATAAACAGTCCACGTAAACTGAATTTCTACAAATAGCAGTGAATGAGACAAGCTCCCTCGACATTGATACGGTTGAAAATTACCTTGAATGTTTAATGACGTCACCAGCGCTGCAATTTGCATATTTCTGCTTCTATTCCAATACTTTTTTTGCAATGCAAATTTTTTTATTTTTATTTTAATAATATTGTAATTATTTTTAAATTTTACTTTTTTACTTAGTTTTAATTTTCTAAGAAAATGTTATTATTTATAAAATGATTATAAGATTTGCTTGATATTATTAACTTAAAAAAAACTGAAAATAGCATTTTATTTTTGTATCTTCTTACCAGTTATCTAACTGGGGTCGAGGTTGTCTCATATTTAAGAAAATAGTTACTGTAGTCCCTTGCTGTAGTATAACTTATTATCGTTAGTATAAAATATTTGACTCTTGATAAATTATTGAATTTCAGTTATTTCAAGAAAATAGAGGTTTAGTGTAAATATTTCAAGTCAATATGACACCTGTTTTCCCTACATTAACTATATATTAACGTAACTTCAGTGTATGTATAATATCAAGAACATATATGGCCTGTATAATGAGAATAAAAGTTCCCACTGAAAATGAACGAAAAGTACGTGAAGATTCTCATCATTGTAAGTTTATATAATATTTTTTAAAAATTTTAATATAATTAGAGTGTATTTTTTATTCATTTTACTATATTAGTAATTTTTTTGATAGTTCAAGTCATTTATAACACAGAAAGCTAATTTTGTTTTTTAACTCACACTTTTTCCTAAAATCGTTTGGATTATGTAAAAGTAATGCATTTCATTTATTAATGATTTCTAAATATTTTATGAAAAGCTTCTGCATGTTATTATTACAATAGTGACAGTAGTGATAATAAAACACCTTCATTTTCTACACATTTAAAAAAATGTATTGATTTTTGTGATGTGTTTACTTTCGGGAATCACACATAAAAATCACAAAATATATTAACTTAAATATCCATTTTTTCCTGCTCGGAAGAGTTCATTGTTTAGAAATTATAATTTTTAGTTGCCTATGTTATTAAATTAAAATATAATAATGGCATTTACTGACAGCAAATTTTATGTGCTGAAATGCAAACTATATTCATATTTTAGACAATGTACATGTACATGTATTAGAATTTCTAAGAACAGAAATGTAGGATCCATGATTTATTGATATTGAATACAAGGTAGCCCTATATGAAATAGACCAATTACATTGAGAAACAGTGCCTTACACTTTTTAAAACCTGCAAAATGAGAGTTAGGTTTTTAAATTTTTGTATAATTTTCGTAGTGTTAGAGTGAGGAATATCCTAGAAAAATCAATTTTTAATGAAACAATGTTATTAAGTCATATAATTTATCTGTAAATATTTTGTTGATTTTAAAGTAATATTTTAGAAATATAAATGACATATGCAGAATTCCTCCAAAAGATATTACATATAGCGGATTTTATTGATATTAAATGTTTAAAAATGGTTTGGGGACTCCTAGGTAGACTAATATCTGTCATTTTAATGAGGCAGAGTGAGAGAGAGAGTTTTCCAGTTGCTGAATTATTTCTGGGAGTAATTAGCAACTAATAACTCTTCTCCCTAGAATGTTTAAAACATGGTTATATTATTGGTTTCATATCTGGAGAATATGTAGTGCATTTCTCATTTAAAGAACTCTTTTATTTGAAAAGGGCATTGCCCACTAATTAAGCTAAATATGTCTAGGATTTAATTTGATTTGATTTTACTGGAGCAACATCCTCAGGTAGGATAGGCTGCTCCGAAAACAAAATAATTTTTAATGAAATTAAGTGCTTGAGTAATTCATTGGATAGGAACTAATTGAGAATGTTGAGATGAATGACCCACAGAAGAATAAAGGCATTAAAACCAGTTCATGAAAGCTACAAAGATGAGACAGATAAATGTTATAAAAAAATTCCTATGCTTTCCTAAAACCACGACAGTTTCACAAAATAATTGTCCTCCAGAGCAGATTTACACATTTGATTAACTTATATATATTATTTGCTACATTTTGAAATGGTCTGAGATGTAGAAGAGGAGTCTATTTATATATCTTTTTCAAAAGAGGGCATATCAATTGTTCTTTTAATACTTTTTTTGAGATTTTGGTTTTTTAATTTTTGTATTATTAGTCTCTTAGATTTATTGGTAATTCAAGTAGATTTCTTTGTGCTATTAGAAGTTGATGGTAAAGTGGATTTAGATGACAAAGTTGAAAGTGCAGCAGATATTGGTAAACTACTCTTATTCGCTGGATTGTAATTTATTTTTGAATCTGTCTGTAAAGTAGTAGAATAGGAAATGCCAATATTTAGTGTTCTGTTTTCTACAATTTGCCTTGATTCCGGGAAAGTAATATTTTCATCTTGGTTGAAATTATATCTTTTTCCAAGATCCATATGGGAAAAGATTTGGAAAATGCAGCATGTGCATGAGAACAGTTACAACGCTTGAAAATTTCTGAAGTACAAGCAATAGTTTCATGATCAGATTGTGTGCACATATTACACACATAGGAATAGTGTTCCTATCCACTAGTTGGACACCCATATCTCTGACATTTAAAACATTTAAAAGGGTTAGAAATGTGCAGACGAAGATACCAATTCATATAATCTGCTTTTATGCAGCTTAGTATAATTACAATGTCACTCCAAATATGAATACGACCTGCAGCAAAAACTCCTTGATCACGCACTCCTTCCAAAAATTCTGCTTCTGTAACATGTATGAATTCGGGGTTTGATATAACACCACGAGACTTATTTAAAGTTTTCTAAAAAGATGTTCCGAGTGGAAATGAACCCAAAATTTTTAAATTACTAATTACCGAAGCATTTTTTGAAAGAACTTGAACAAAACGTTCTCCCAATTGTAATTTTTAAAAAATTTTTAGTTACCATTGGATGACGGGATCAGTTTTTGTATCAGAAAAGACGATAATGCATGAAAATTAGTGGGTCTGCTTATCAACATATAATGAGTAGATAAATTCGCTTCAATGACCCAAGAATTAGAGCCCATATGAAATTTATAAAGGTTCAGGTTCGACGACAACACCTACCAAATACCCCTATAATGGATGACAGCCAATTGCTCTGGTTATTTCCCGCCTCGGCGCTTACCATGTTGCTTGCCACATCCATATATTGAGACTCGCCCCCGGAGACAGCGACTACCCTTAATAACAAGCTCAAGATGTAAGCTCTTCACTTGATCCCTAGGAGACTAACCACGAGTGTAGCTAGGTACCAACCGAATGATACAGTGGGGACCACAGTGTA
Organism: Latrodectus elegans; assembly: GCA_030067965.1. NCBI lineage: Eukaryota > Metazoa > Arthropoda > Arachnida > Araneae > Theridiidae > Latrodectus > Latrodectus elegans. Next base: position 47,481,787 of record CM057809.1, read on the forward strand.
CCCTTCGTTCAAAGTGTTGCCACGCATTGATAATACGTGGGGATCTTTATTGTCCATGATCAGCAAGAAGCAAACAAAGTGGATACTGTTATTCATGGAGAGCTAATTCTCTTGCTGTAGAGACGTGGAAAAGATAAAATAAAAATTAGAAGAAGAGAGAAAAAACCGAGGATATAGATCCCTGGGTATCTCGGGATCGAGACACTCAAGAAAGTGAGCACCATGTAGGAAAATATGATTAGGATTGTTATTCAAAAAAATAATTTCGTCATCCATTGCTGCAACAAAAAAGACCACAATAGATCTGAGGGCACACCGAAGAGACACTATAAGTGTTCCATTTCTGATAATGCATAGATTGATGTCAAAATTACGAAATTAGACACTTTCATGCATAAGTGCAGGATAATTGCGAATATTACGTTCTTTCCTGATGAAATTACGCCTATTATCAAGATGTATACAAAAGCCGTATTTGTTCAGATATGCGCTTTGCTCTATTAATCTTATTTTTATCTGAAATACTCCTGTTCCCACATTTTCTTCGAGCATCTCGATGTTCCATTGTCAACAAAACATAAATCATAGGTACGAGAGTATATAAACTAATATAGAGAGTCATGTCGGTTTCTAAGCATTTGAGCTTAAATCATCTGAAATAAAGTCAACAATTCCCTAAGTAACAGATAGTACTTACATTTTCATAATATAATAGTTATTTCATTTATAATTTTTCTTTTTAATTTCTCCTACTTCATATCTATTAAGAAAATTTCAGTTTATATGTCTATTTCATATCGATAACATAATATACCGTATTTGTTTTGCAAAGTATATATATATATATATATATATATATATATATATATATATATATATATATATATATATATATATATATATATATATATAGCTATTTAATATTAAAATCTTTATCATATCATTCACCACCATAAATTACTGCTTTGCTAACCAAAGCATCCGCATTTGATTATTCTAAAAGTTTTCTTGTTCGTTTAGTATATGCATCCTAGTTCTATTCTACATCATTTGGAGAAAATGCTAATATGAGATTCAAATTTTAAATGTAATAATTTATTTCAGGATAATATTTGAAAAATGTCTTAGGAAGGATTATTATTTAAATTTTTCATGCTGAGTAAACTTTTTCACAATAGATAATGTAAAAATCTAAAAATTCGAAAATGCCATTTTATCTTGATGTCCATAACTCTATTCAATTTCAATAATCTAACCAAAATCATTCAAAATTTTATACAAGCAATATTTAGTGATAATATGTTCTAAATAAGATACGTATTTGATTTACAATCAAGTATTCGCCTTAGAAATAAAACATTTGCTTATAATATTTAAAAAATGAAAACTTTGTTCCTTAAAAGTAATGAATGCAGATGAATTAATCCTTATCTTATAGTCTACGTTCCTTAAGTGACTAATTTTTAGAATTGCATCATTTATTTAAAGTTTGTTTTCAGTAAGCTTAAGTATTCTAGCATAATAATTTCAAATTGGAAAATGCATATGAATTTTATACTCTTCATAATAAATTTCAAAGATAATATATGTTTTGTAAATATCATTACCTAGAATAGAAAGATGCTTATTTGTTACATGGAAAACAAAAGGATACTATTAATTACTTAACAAATAGTAGTTATTATTTATTGGGAAACAGTTTTAGTTTCTCTTGCTGGAAACTTTTGGTCAAAAATCAAATTCAATTACAAAAAGTAATTTAGACTTACTTTAATTAGAAATTTAAATGAAATAGTAAAAGCCAAGCATTAAATTCCATAATGATATTAACAAAAAACTTCAATCTGTTCATTAAAACTGGTTTGGTTAAGTTAATAACAATTTCGATAAGCAATTGATTTACAATTTTTTCGCAATTATCTGTCTATAATAATTTAACTACCAGCATTGTGAAAATTTTTGCATTGTATTTATATTCTATTTTAATGTAGTTCAACCTGGAAACATTTATTTCTCATTTATTCGATTTTTGATAATACTCCCCATTTAAAGATATTAAAAAGAATCAAATTACAATGTTTCAAATTAAAAAGTGCAAAAAAAAATTTGTCCAAAATAATTTAATTACCCATATTGTGAGTATTCCCTTATATGAGTATTCATATTCTATTTTGATGCTCTTTAATCAAGAAATACTCATCTCTTAATACCTTGTGTGTGGTCAGTTTAGTAAAATAAGCACTTAATATAATTAAAAAAAAACAATATTTTGTATGTATAAAAAATACTCGATCTATAAAATTGCAAATTGAAAAATATCTTCTGTTATGTATGGAGCTATCTTCCAAATATTATTACGTAGTTTGTGTCAGTGTATATTAAAATAATTAAATAAATAATTAAATTTAAATAATTGTGTGTGTGTGTGAAACATAAACACGCACGCTCACAGAAGAGATTTTAGAACTTAGCTTAATTACTGATCATATTACAAAATTAAAAACTAAATCACTGCAATATCAATTATTTTGAGCCTCTCATTTTGATATAAAGAGTGATAGATCCAATTATACTATAAAAATAAGTACTCATTTCCAATCTAATTGCAAAGAAGGATGAAAAACTGCAGTTTCATTTCATTTTCCGTCAGATAGAAGTTTTACCTACTGTTAAGTTAAAATTATATTGTATGGTGTAGTGAAATAATTCTGATGTGCAGTACACACCCTTTTTGAAACAGATGGGTACTAAGATTATTTCTTCCTCTCAGCAGAGTGATTTTGTATATCCTTATGGATTTTCATCTGAAGTTTAAATTCTTTAAGCATATTTTCCGAGAAAAACTATCTTCTATTTAAGTAGCATATAAAAATCAACCATTTTTACCAATTAATAAATAAAGTAGTGAAATTGTTTTTAATTTATGAATAAAACCCATTTGAGAGTCACTTTATTATTGGTGTGTAAGTATTTTATAAACTAGACATCTTTTAAAAAAGTTTACAATGAAATATCTTTAAACATAAACTAATCAGCAGCAATGAAAATATATATATATAAAAAAAAAAGATATTTAAATTTGCATTATTTGCCTTAATTTTAAATAAAGAAGTCATTTGTGTGTGTGTAATAGAAAATATTATTTTAATTTAGTACGGTTGCTGTCAAAAGGAATTTTTAAAATGTGTGAAAAACTTTACAACTCAAAGAAAATTTTCTTTCGGAAAAATATAGAATGACTATATAGGGGATTGTTATCGCAGCACAAATGCATGTATTCTCTCTATAAAATTTAGATTAATATAATACTAACATTATGACTGTATAAGCAATGTATTGTTTTATTTAATCATAAACACATTTTCTGAAAACTGTAGAATATATACAATTTTTTTCAAATGTATGACTTTATATATTAATTATTTTTACATTTGCAGCTCACGATATTTAAAAAAACTCTTTAATTTGTTTTAAATATAATTCATTCTATGACATTAATTCACTTATAATAATTCAATTAATATTTGTACGAGATTTAATCAGAGAAAGTTCACGATTAAACATGAAACAAACATTTATTCTTAATGAGTTTTTATTGTCTCAAATGAATATGGATGACTAATTTCTTAAATGAGTGTTTTAATATTTTCATAGAATACAAAGTTCATCAATCAGTAACATGTGGTCTTGCGCCTGTACCTCCTGATACTGAAAATGGGGATCGAATCGTGGGTGGAAAGGCTTCTGTACCAGGCAACTGGCCTTGGCAAGTTTCTTTGCGTTTACGAAAGAGCCCTCTTTATGGACATGTATGTGGCGGAGCTTTGTTAAATAGCCAATGGATAATAACTGCTGCTCATTGTTTTAGGGAGTGAGTACATGAACTTCATTAATATTTATTATTCATATAATTAATTTAAGGATTTATTAGAATAATATTAAGTATTTATTAATGTAATATTATTATTGAATAAAGTTAAGATTTTTTAAGAACTATTATACAAAAATGATTAAAGTGGACATCTATATTAATATCAATATTGACATTTTTTGCATATTTTAAGTTTCTCCGTACAACAAATTTAAAACTTGTAAGGATTTGACTCGTTAGAATATTTCACGTATTTGTAGAATAAATAATTTTCCGAACTTTACTTCCACACACACACACATTGTTCTTTTGCAATAATTATAAGCAAATAAATATTGTATTTATTTTAATATTTGTGCTTATTATGTATATAAGATTCAGTAACACTATTATCAATTAAATTATTAGTTTTAAGTGTTGTGATCTGAATAAAAATTAAATTTGTAATTCATAACATATAAACAAGAAAAATGATTCATTTTTTATGTATAGTAAAATACCTATTTATACTATGAACGTTTTCAATAAAATAATCAAAAAAAAATATTTACTTCAAATCTCAAATCAAAGAATGCAAATTGCAATTATATGACAAGCCAAAATTAGCCCCTTCCAAGATTTATTTAAATTTAAATTTTTCGAAGCATATTTAATATTTATTTTATATTTGATGATAATAACGTACAACTAACGTAAAATACAAAAGATCAAATATAATATTATACATTCTTTTGGATCAATATTTATTGAGATAAATAACTTTACAAAAAATTTAATTTATTCTTCTTTTTATAAAAAGAAGAAAGTTATCAAAACAGTACACATTAATTAAAATTTGCTTGTATCATAAAAATGAGAAATATGGATGCATAAAATTATATTTATTTTAAATAAGATCATATAATGTTTGTTTAAACAGCTTACGGCATGATTTTGTACAAAAATATCAAGTTTAATTTTATCAAAATATAATTTTGAATTCAAAGTGTTTTTTAACCATGTGTTGCTATTTTATAGAGATTTTTAATAAAAGAAGATAAAATTACACATCAAAATTAAGATAGGATTTAGTTAGTGAAATTAAAAAATGTGTCTTGTGCTTCCATATAGCAACACAGAAATATATATGTGAAAATTTTGAAATATTTAAATTATTAAATATAATTTTATAAACTGCAATTAAAAAAGAACTTTAAACTAAAAACAGTAAATTAAAAAATTACTTTATTGATGATAATATGCAAAGGTAGTAAAGTAAAATTTCCTTAAAATAATTTTAAGTGGACTTAAATTTTGAATGTTATTTATTTTGCAAGATTCCAACATTTCCATATTAGCAATGAGGCAGCCAATACCGATGTAATCATTTTTATATTTTAAGATAACATGAAGTGTTATTTTTTATTGAGGTAATCACTATTTTAATTAGAAAAATGAATGAATTCCTTAAGAGTTCACTGTCTTTAAGAAATCAAAAAGTAATCATTACGTGACATTATGTGTGCAAATCAAATTTACATTATGCATGCAATTTCAGCCGAAAAAATGAAAGCCTCTGGATAGTTTACCTCGGAAAATATTTTAAAGAAAAAGATGAGGAAACGCAACAACTTCGATATATGAGTGAAATTATTATTCATCCCAAATACACTGGATTTAGTGTAGATATGGTAAGTGTTGTATATTTAAGGATATTGTTCCATTATCTTCTAACTAGAAAGAAGGTTTTATAATTTTAATGTTATGAAGGGTTAAATATATGTTTTAATTTCGTTCTCTACTACCTTATATGAAGAAAATATCAACAATTTACTTAAAACACAATCAGTGAAAGAAGTATGTGGAGAACATTAATAAATCAAAGAAATATTTGCAAGTATATGACATTGAACAATTTACTATTTTAAACCTTTTATACAATGGAAAAATCAATAAAAGTATTAAAAGATATGAACTTTTACTACTCAAATCTGAGGCCGCGGGGCCTGGTTGGTTAAAGCGTTGTTCTCCTTCTCGGAAGGTAGTGAGTTCGAATCCCGACTTACCTGAAGCCTCGTCATGTTTGCTAAAGGAAGCTGAGACACGTTAAAATTAAGTTTGGTCGCAATGTCCTCCCAGTGAAAGGATATATCTCGGGGTTGCAGGCTAAGTATTGGTGGTAATCTGCTTGTTCCCGTCTTAAAAATCACGAAGACTCGGTAGAACTCAGGTCTAGGTACAGGGAAGCATGCTAGTGCAACCACCACTGAAATACATCTATTTTCCCTATGAATTTTCTGTCTGTGCATGGCAATAGTTATAAATGTCATAAAAAATATGCTTGTAGCGTCACGAGCAAGCCATGAGAGGTAAGTTTCTCTTTTCGGGAGTGGCAACAGATGAAAAAGATAGAATGTCGGTAACGGTTGTGTTTTGAAATATATGAATGTCAAAAGTGATAATTGTTTTAATGTTTGTGCTATGTTGTGCTGTTTGATATAAATAAATGTGTTGTTAATGTTCCTTCAATGTTATCATCTAAAAACAAAACTTGCTCACATTCATTTTTACAATAAATCATAATAGGAATTACATAAATGCTATCATATAATAAAAAATTCATAAAACAATAGAATTGTACAGCTTTTCATTTTTGTAAAAGTAAAATCCAAGTATCTGAATTTATCGCAAACATATTATTTTTTGTCTTGTACCACATTCTTACAATAAAAATATTTTAGCTTTGGACTATTTTAAGAAAGAAACTGTAATCTAAAATATTCAACTTTAAGATCAATGATGTGTATAATTTACACGTTTTTATATTATTTCATGGTTTTCATTGAATTTCAAGATCGAAAATTATAACTAGGAATTTACATTATTAACATCAGAAATATGGATTAACCTCAACTTGCACAAGTTCATTCAAAGAGCGATATAATTAATTATTTTTTATTAATTGCACTTCATATTAGATACTTCTTTCCATCAGTTGGAAGCAGGGCTAGTTCCAGTCAAGGATATCAAAAACCTACCAGCAGAAAGATCTACAGTGCAGGCTGAAGAGCGGAGGGCAGTGATTTTCTATGGTCGCATGGTGAAGTTTAATCCCAAGAACAGTTCAAATCTAGCTGTCACTGGTGGCAGCTAGATGGAGCATTGGCGACATGAACTTATATAGTGCAGTGATGTTAATGCTCAGTGGCATTATTGTAGCGCCATGATGAATAGAACCTCAGTGAAATAGTATCCTCTGAAACTGGCAGTAGGCAACATGTCGAGAGCTTCTGAGGTCATTGTATATAAACATATTGCTGCTGTATCGATACAATGTTTACTCAATGTTTTAGTTAAAGGTTATGGTTTAAAGGCTCACGAGGATGTGTTGTTAGTATTCGTTCAATGCCAAAGTAATGAAGCTAAAGCATAGTTATCAAGATAAACCTTATATACCATCCAGCACCTGAAATTTGTTCACATCATCGGTCTGTCTCTTGTTCACTTATAAATCAATTTATTGTAAATATCCTTTATGCAGCATGAATATCGAAAAGAAATTAGTATTATTGTCCCTTTTTAGAAATCTATTCTACTTGATTACTTTCAGGATAAGTTACAGCATAGTAAAATTCTGTTTTTTCTAGCATAAAAATATCTAAGCTTAAAATGCTGTTACGTGGTAGGATTTTTATTAAATGAATTTATTAGTTACTTTAATTATATATAACATTAGTCTTAAAATAAAAGTATTCATGAAGGAGTTGCAGGAGAATAGCTTCTTGATGTTTGCCGAAGATGTTACAGGCTTTAAATTTATTGCAAACTTATGTGGTGACTGTGACCAATGATGTAATAACAGATGTATGCTAAAAGTATATAAGTTCTGCAATTTCGTATTGAAGCCCACAGAGGAGCTTATTCAATGGTTTATTAAAACACATAGTTTCCTTGGTCTATATTTTTACTTGATGATTTTTCTTAACAGAAGCAATGTTTTTTATCTATCCTTGTCGAAAAAAAATTTTTTTAGGGAGGTGAGTCAATAATTCCTCTGCCATTGAGTAATTTTAGAATTGAGAGATATCTTTAAACATATAATTATATTTATTTGAAATATACGTTTACTATACTATCATAGTATAATTTATTTATTAATGAAATGGAAATAATCTCCATTTTAAATCTCAAAATATATAAGGATTTAGCTCGTAATTAATGTTTTTTCTTTCTTGATTCTCTTTAATTAATTTGCAAAGAATTAAATCATACAGTTCATTAATGCAATGCATTTTAATAATCGTAAATTATATATATGAATGATGTATTCATTCCGCAGAAAGAATTGTTGCATCTCTGCAGATGTTATAGATTTTTTCTTTACAAATGATAGTAAATGTAGTTAAGATATATAAAATAAAAAGACAAATTTTTCTGGCAGTCAAAGTTGTGGTTATTATAATAATTAGCACCATTAAAAGTTATGTATTAACAAATGCGTGTAACACCAAAAATTAAGAAATTTTTCCGTTAAAGAATCAATAGCTTGAATTAATTGGAACATTCGAGAAAGAAAGGCACATGCAATTACTACTTCGTCTTTATCTGTTTGATGAATTATTATTAGTTTGCCTCTGCTTGTCCTCATAAATCAGAAGGTATTTATCACTGTCATAGCGGGCAAAATCAGACGAATTTCACAGAATTTGTTTTTATTTTTTAAACTCTTTAGCATAAGAGAATCATTTGCCAAGCCATAATTTCTGCGATATCTTTAATCGTTGATCTAAGCTTAAACTTTTACTAAGATGCGAAATTTTGAGTTAAATATTATTAACTACGAGATAGAGAGAGAGAAGCTGAACTGTTTCAAATTCATTTATTCCTTTGTTGAGAGCATTTTTAATTGTTTTAAGTATTACACTGCTGGAGGATCATCTTCTGTATCAATGGATATATGATTTTGCAGTAAACTGTGTATCTTTTCTTCTAAAGTCTTATGACATTAAATTTTATTTCAATAATTTTCTTTATCTTCTTCAATTATATCAATATTTTATTTTCATCTCTACTTTATTAAATTCTTATTATGAAAAATTAAATAAGAGGTCTGTCTATTGAATGAAATTGAACTCTTATTTTATTTTCTATTCTCTCTTGTCATGTTTTCAATATTTCAAGCTCTAATTTATAATTATTTTAATGTATTTAATGAATATAGTTTATTTTATTTTATTCTCTTATCAATTTTATTTGTTTTTAATCATTTTCCGGATTTCTCGGAATTTTACGTAAAGCTTATACGAACCATGTCTGTTACTACGCTTTCCCTTGGAGTACCTGCTGCTTTCAAGAATGCCTCATTTTTGTACAAGGTATTCTGTATTACACATTATTTATATTTACACATTATTATGCCTTATTTGAACAAGGCATTCATCATTTGTACAAGGTAGAGTACTTATATTTCTACTGTGAAATTCACATAAAATTTTAATAAAAGTTTACATAATTTAAAGTTGAAAAATTATTCTCTAATTCGAAATTAATTAATAAATAATTATTACATTATGCAATTAAACAGAAAATATGAAATTAAACACTTTAAAGCGGCATTAATTGTTCCAAGGTTTTAGAAAGATTTAACTCTTGAAAATGAAAATGAAAAAAAAAAAAAAAAAAAAAAACATTTAAGAGTATTTTTACTAGTAAATGTTTTTTTTAGTAGATTTATTTCAGCAATAATATTTAAAATTAAAAAGAAATTGTAATTTTCCCCAATAAGCACAGAAAAATATTTTTCTTGAAAGTATACAGAGATTTTGTTTTGATGTTAAAATATAAAACATGTTGCCGAATGAGGAAATTAAAATATTTAACAATAATATTATCTTTATCATTTTCTGTATATACCGGGTGATTATAATTAAAGTCCCGATTTTAAAAATCGATAATTTTAAAACTACTGGTCAGAATGACTTGATATTTTAGCAGAACAATCGTAAGGCAATGAAATTTTGTTTGGCAAAAGAAAAAATAGTTCCAAAATGTACGGATAGATGGCGCTGATCGGGTAATGTCAAGAGGAAAGTCCAAAAATGTATTCGTTAAACACAGAAATGTTGTTAGCCAAAAGAAAAAAAATTAGAGTTCAGGGATTTACTAGAGATTTATTAGCGGAAAGACAAGAATACAGCGACAACAGAGATTATGACAAAAAAAAAAAAAAAAAAAAAAGAGCTTCATGGAATCAACACTTTGCTGATGATTAAAGCATAAGTTGTTCGATATGCCTTCCGCCTTGTTCCGCTACTAATTGGAAGCGCAAAACGGCATGCTCCACAACAGATCGGAGGATATCTGTGCTGATGCAATGGATGTGGTGTGTGATGCTTGCCTTTAAATCGGCTAGATTCTGAAAACTCCCGCTGTAAACAACATTCTTCAGGTACCCCCAAAGCCAGAAATCACACGGGTTTAAGTCGGAGGAACGTGGTGGCCACTTTGTTGGAAAATGACGGCTTATGATCCTGTCATCTCTGAAATTAGCACTCAGTAGCTGCTTCACAGGAGTAGCAATGTGCGAAGGAGCGCCATCTTGCATGAATATTGTGCGATCCACACACTGGCGCTGTGCCGGAGGGACATGGTTACGGAAAAGTGTTTCATACCGCTTGCCAGTAACGGTGCAGGTAACGGGACCCGCAGTTGTGATCTCCTGAAAGAAAAACGGACCAACGATAAACGCTGCCGTTATTCCGTACCACACAGTAACCTTTACAGACTGAAAAGGTAATGGCTGTAGCTGGGACGGATTCTCGGTCGTCCATATCCTGCAATTTTGCGTATTTACAGAACCTTGCAAATGAAAGTGGGCTTCGTCAGACCACAGAATGTTCCATGGCCATCCGTTGTCCACTTCCATCCGGGCAAGAAATTGCAGTACAAAAGATTGACGTGCTTCCAGGTCAGCCGATAGCAACTCCTGCACATGAGTTATCTTATATGGATAACAGAGCAAGATCTTCCGTAGGATTTTACGCACCGTGCTGTTCGGCATATCCAACATTCGGCCAATTACTCGTGCACTGCTGATTCCAACATCACTTTTAGTCTGTTCTTGTAATGCTGTAGCCACATCTTCCACTGCCGCAGCCGAAACTGGTTTTCTTCCTCTACCCCGTTTAACGTCAAATGAACCGGTTTCTTCGAATTTAGCAATCATTTTTCGCAGACCTTTTGAGGTTATTGGACCCCATTTAATGGTTTTAATGTCCGAAACTTCCTAATAGTTGTAAGTGCACAGTCATCGTTCTTATAAAAAAAACTTCAAGAGCAGAGCGCGACCCTTCATAGTCAGAGTCATGATGAAGCATTTAGGCAAAGAGCTGGTGCTCTGCATTTTTATGGCAGCTAAATCTCATGTGCGCATGTCACGTATTAGTAATTTGCATATATCTAGACAATGTAAGCACTGACAGCGCCATCTATCGGCACACTTTAGAACTTTTTTTTGCCAAATAAAATTTCATTGCCTTACGATTGTTCCGCTAAAATATCAAGTCATTCTGACCAGTAGTTTTAAAATTATCGATTGTTAAAATCGGGACTTTAATTATAATCACCCGATATATATATATATATATATATATATATATATATATATATATATATATATATATATAATGGATATTACAATTTGATACATATATATATATATATATATATATATATATATATATATATATATATATATATATATATATATATATATATATATATATATATATAGTTAAATGTTTCCTTTTTTATTCATATTCTTTTATGTATTAAATTATAATCCATTTATAACTATGATTCACAAAAATGAATTTTAATTACATATAAAAATGTTTTGTACTTTTAAAAATAACTGCGCGATGAATGAAATTATAATCACAATAATTTTTATATAATATAGAGTTTTAAATACCAAAATTTCTATTTAATTGATTTATATTTGTAATGATTTCGTTGCTCCATTTATATTAACAGTTAATACTTATTATTATTGTCGATACCTTGGTATTTATTGAAAAGCTGCATTTTTATGAAATGTTTCTTTTTAATGAGGTTATTGTTTCACTTAATAACAACTGATATGGTAATTGTCAATCTTTGTTGCATAAATATTTTTATTTTATTATAAAATAAATTCGTGTTTTTTAAAAATTTCTTTTATTTTAAAAGTTCTAGTAAAATAGACTTACAGACAGTCACTTTCAAATTAATATATATTTCAAATTAAGTAACTTGAACGAAATTTAATATATACATATATATATATATATATATACAAGGTGAGCCAAAAGTTCGTTACAATTTTAAAAATTCATAAAAAAAGAAGAAAGTGAGATAAAGAAGTGCGGTTTGCAAGAAAGGGCTCACAAGGTAATCGGATTTTTTTTAGCAGCAAAAAAAGTTTTAGTTAAAAAAGTCACCTATAGATGGCACTGACATCGAGAGATTCAGCTGAATTATGCAAATTAATCTGGCGATAAAAGGCCGTGATACTCGAGAATTTCTCATTCGCTTTCAGAATGTTATCATTACCCGATCGAGCGTTGTTGGTGAAGTTGTTCTATTTGAACGGAGAGTCAGCAACTATTACTTTGCGAAAATTTCGCACGACGAAAGGGCTGAAGACGAAGAAAGGCTCCATATCGTGTTCTGGAATAGTCAAGCTTGTCAAGAGGTTCGAGGAAACTGGCTCTTTGGAGGATCGGCCACGCAGTGGAAGACCCTAGTTGGCGGAGAACCGAATTACTGCGGTGGAAACCACAATGAATGATTTAGCGGCGGAATCGTCCATTGGGAGTAGCAGTGCTCGCGAATCTGGAAGAATATTGGATGTGCCTCAATCATCGATTCGACGTATCCTCCACGGGATATTGAATCTCTATCCCTACAAACTGCAGTCACTGCAGGAGTTACAACCGGGAGACACAGCAATGCGGGAATCATTTGCCGAGTGGGCTAGGGCAAATATCGAAAGAGACCCTCAGTGGTTGTTCAACGTTTTCTGGACGGATGAGGCGCACTTCACACTACACAGGGATGTCAACACCCATAACACTCGTATATGGGCAACATCTAATCCTCGGGAATACACGATGAAATCTCTGCATCCAGCCAAGTTGACAGTCTGGTGTGGCTTCACCTCATCTTTCATTGTCGAACCTTTCTTCTTTGAAGAACCGTGTCCCAGATTGGGCTGGAAAACGTGCACAGTAACCACTAAGCGTTACCTCACTCTTTTGCGTGACAAAGTCGTGCCCGCATTAAATCAAAGAGGTGTGTTATCTGTAATAAACTTTATGCAGGATGGCGCACCACCACATAATGCCAATCCAGTAAAACGATTCCTTTTGAGTACCTTTGGTGAGGAGAGACAGATCAGTCGAGGTTGCAAGATCGCATGGCCTCCACGATCACCCGACCTCACTCCGGTCGACTTCTGGTTGTGGGGCTATTTGAAATCACGTGTCTACCGTTCATCTCCTTTAACATTGGCCGAACTCAAAGATTCCATCTGTCGTGAGGTTTCTGCAATTCATTCCGATATATTGCATTCAGCTGTAACGGGCGTTGCGAGTCGCCTTAGTTATGTCGTACAATGTACTGGAGGTCATATTGAACAACTGTTATTATCAGAATAAATGAATGGAGCGTACTGCTGTTCTTTTCATTGTGTTTCGGACAGTCAGCGCCATCTATAGGTGACTTTTTTAACTAAAACGTTTTTTGCTGCAAAAATAAATCCGACTACCTTGTGAGCACTTTCTTGCAAACCGCACTTCTTTATCTTACTTTCTTCTTTTTTTATGAATTTTTAAAATTGTAACGAACTTTTGGCTCACCCTGTGTATATATAAATATATATATATATATATATATATATATTGCTTCTAAATTAAATCAATTGGAATAATATTTATTTAGATAATTTGTAATATTAAAAATTTACATTTATATATACATTATGTTAAAGATATTACAAATCTGTTCATAAAATCGGTCCAAGCAATTAGAAAAGCAAATGGAAAAGTGAACCAATCTATTCGACAACATTAGAAACGGCTAGGAAATGAAGAGCATATACATTTGTAACAAAATGCAATTTAGAAAAAAAAAACACAAATATTTAAATATTATCATTTTATTGGAATTATATAAATAACAAGAATAGGTATATATACTTCAAGTCAATAATTTGGATACACGTATCTTAGAAAACGTATTGTCTGGAAGTCACGTGAGATAATTAATGCGGTGTGTAATCTTTTTGAATAGCTAAGGCTGTTGCATATATGTTTTGCATGAATACGATAAGGTTATCGCGATAAAACTTTAAGGAGGATTGTTTCATTCCCGAAGAAGTGCAATCACCAAGATCATGTCGTTGATACTTTGATCTCACAGAAACGACTCATTCAAATGTGCTCAAAATATTTCCGACTGGATTCAGGATAGAAGATCATGCTTGCCAACATGGTCTATATGGTAATATACTTAAAGCTGGTCTGCGTTATTTCAGCTTTAAGTATATTACCCATAAGACAGGTTATATTATGTCTGGGATTATTTTACATTAAAAGAAATGAATATCCAACGACAACAGTGTAAGGTATGACATAAGGTCTCAGTATCTCATTTGCACATATTTAAGCCATTTTATTGCCATTCTGAATGATATGAGTGTGTATACGTCCACTTATGCTTATTCTAATCAATATTAACAACGCACTTATTTTGTAATGTAGTCTTTACTAGAAAAGATGAGGTTATTTAGAATAACCCTTCCTGTATGTACCAAAACACGGTGGATACCACACTCTAAATTAAATCGAGGCTTGTCATTAAACTGCTCTTAATTTCAATGATAGTATTTCAATCTCTATGTTTGCAGATTACTAATGAATGTCAGCATTTTGCTTTAAGGTTAACAAAATAATCCAATGGCTTTTGTGTCTATTTTAAATTGTCACCTTGAGCCTCTTCGTACTTTCCTAAACAAAAATGTCATTGCAGCTGACAGCGTTGTCTATCCTGTATGGAAAGGATAGACAACTAAGAATACTAATTATCATTTGTCTTAGCATGTGAGCTACATCATATTAGTTATGTCTAATTTTTATTTTTGTTCATTAGAATCAATTAAATTGCTCAGAATTAAACTAATTAAGTTGCTTAGAAATAGCCCTTGATCAGAATTGCCACCATAAATAGTCTTGAATTATCCATGCCATTCCTACAACAGCAGTTTTTCTTGTTAGAATAAAGCAAAATTTGTTTTATGTATTGCAGTTCATAATAAATTTTTTATATAAAAATTTATATTTAAATATTATGCTCATTTTTTATTAGTTGCTTATATAATATGGACGTTTGTCTTTATGTTTGTCTGTTTTTAATCATGAAATCTATTTTAATCTGAATTTTTGGCTTAAGAATGTTTCTGAAAGGAAATACGTATTCAAGCCTGATGACGAGACGAGCCCAAGAACTTTAGCACCGAAACATAAGCACAAACCTTTTTTTTTAGCAGCTAAGTTCAAAAACATAAAATGTAGATAATCTTTCAGCATTTGAAATGATTGTATTATTTTCCATATCTGCAACATTTTTTGCTTTAATTGATTGATATTAAGTCTTTAAAATCTTTCACAGTTAAAAATTTGAAAATTTTATTTCTAAGTAAATAGAATAAATTTAAAATTTATCTTAAATTCTTATACGTCTGATTTATTGGGCTTGTTAAAAATTTAGATAAATCCGAATACGATGATTGTAAGCTCTTGGGAATGAAACCTCTAAATTATTGATTTTTCAAAATTAATTACACTATTGGCCATTAAAATTGCTACACCAAGAAGGCGACATGCTACAGACGTGAAATTTATACGAAAGGAAGAAGGGGCTGTAATATATAAATGATTAGCTTTTCAGCACATTCAGACAAAGCAGGCGCCAGAAGTGACACCTACATTGTGTTTAAATGAGGAAATTGTTCAGCCGGTTCTTCATACACAAATTGCATTTGAACGTTGTTGCCTGGTGAAAAGTTGTTGTGATGATTCGTGTAAGAAGGAGAAATGCGTACCAGCACGTTTCTGACTTTGATAAAGGTCGAATTGTAGCGTACCGGGATTGCGGTTTATCTTATCGCAGTATTGCTGGTCGCGTCGGTGGAGATCTAATGACTGTTAGCAGAATATGGAATCGATGGGTTCAGGACGGTAATACGGAACGCCATGCGGGATCTCAACGGCCACCTATCACTAGCAGCCGAGAAGACAGGCATATTATCCGCATGACCATAACGGATCGTGCAACCACGTCACGAGCCGTGAGTCAAGAAACAGGGTTGTTTGGAAGACAACAAGTGTCTGCACGAACAGTTCGACGACGTTTGCAACAGCATGGACTCTCAGCTCGGAGACCATGGTTGCGGCTTCAATTGACGCTGCATCATAGTTAAGAGCGCCTTCAATGGCGTGATCAACGACGAATCTGGGCGCACGAATGGCGAGACGTTATCTTTTCAGATGAATTCAGGTTCTGTGTACAGCATCATGATGGTCGCATCCGTGTTTGGCGGCATCGTGGTGAACGTACACTGGCAGCGTGCATTCGTCATCGTCATACTGGCCCATCAACTGGCGTGATGGTATGGGATGCCATTAGATACACGTCTGGGTCACCTCTTGTTCGCATTGACGGTGCTTTGAACAGTGCACGTTACATTTCTGGTGTGCTACGAATCTTTGCTCTACCCTTTATTGGAGCCCTGTGAAACCCTACGTTTCAGCAGGATAATGCCCGACCGCATGTTGCCGGTATTGTAAGCACCTTCCTTGATACGGAACATGTTCGGCTGTTGCCCTGGCCAGCATGTTCTCTAGATCTTTCACCAATAGAAAACGTCTGGTGAATGGTTGCCGAGCGACTGGCTCGTCACCAAACGCCAGTCACAACGGTTGAGGAACTGTGGCATCGTGTTGAAGCTGCATGGGCATCTGTACCTGTACATGCAACCCAATCTCTGTTTGACTCAATGCCCAGGCGTACAACTGCTGTTATTACTGCCAGAGGTGGTTGTTCTGGGTACTGATTTCTCAGGATCTATATATCCAGCCAAATTTTTTGAAAATTTAATCAATTGTTATTTCTAGTATAATATATTTGTCCAATAAATATCATTTTGTTATCTACATTTCTTCCTGATGTTGCAATTTTAATGGCCAGTAGTGTAATTATAATTGGTATCATTAGTGAGCAAGTAACTTAACTTTATTATTATTTTTATTCTTAAAATGTTTTTTTAATAATGCAGAGGTTGATTTCCTTTAGTTATTTCTGAATCTAAAAGATAATGATGTTGCTCTTGTGAAGTTGAATGCTCCCGTAGTTATGACAGATTATGTACGACCTGTGTGCTTACCACCTTGGAGGGTGGAAGTATTTCCAGGAACTCTTTGTCACGTCACTGGTTGGGGAGAAACTCTTGGTATGTTTTTTATTATTCAGAAACTTTTGCTCTTCTTTTTATTAAATGAGATTTTAAACTTAATAGATATGAAAACACTCATAATACAATGTTTTTTTAAAACCAAGATCAACCTTACAATTGACTATAAAAACTACCTCATAATATCATTTGATCAAAAGTCATTACTTTGCATAATTTTCAAAACATTCAGGAATATTTTCTTAAATTTTATACTTCACAAACATACATTTAAAGTTCATCGCATAATTTTTAATCATCAAGTTACTACAAAATTACACTTAAGAGCAATTGAATACTGATATAGGGTTACACAAATTTTGAGCTGTACGGAAGCCTGGAAGTGACTTGCAAATAAAGTATCAGCAGTTTTACTGGATAGTAAGTGTTGCTCACAGTAGCAGTAATAGATAACAGCTGAATGGAAAGAGTGTGTGGAGGACATTTAATTAGAAACAAAGTGTCGGTTTCCGAAGAATATAATATATATTTCTAAAGTAGTTTAAACTATCGGGTTTTCACTATGTTATTTACTGTGTAACACTATGTTAAAGTGTACCTTAAGCATGTAGGTTTTGGTAAAACCATCCCTGAGCCAGGAAAAACTACCGCAGACAACGTTGCTTGGATGACAAAGGTCGTCAACAGTTAATCAAAACTGCTCACTATTTATGAATGCTCCTTCCAGATGATAATTATATTGTAGATTTTAATTTGCCTTACAATAGCCTAAGAACACTAGGCTGTCCACTGAATAGTATCAAATACCATATGGAACTCATCAAATACCATATCATACGATTCTATTTCTTCTCTATGGAGTAATTGAATTCCTTTCTTGACTGCACAAAACAGAATGTAACGATTAATATGGACATGAGAACATAACCGATGTATCATTGAAAAGTGGAAGAATGTTGTCTCTGGGGATGAGTTGAGATTAAATTTGGCACACACACACACACACATATACACACACAAGGCAAAGTACATGTACGACGTAATTCCCATGAAGTAAGGAGTTGTTCCTACTTGAAACGGACTATTCAAGCTAGTAAAAGTAACTTTCTTGTTTGGAAAGAATGCACCTAGACTGATACAGGACTCCTGTATCAATCTAGAGAATCCTTTATGACCATTTTCTTCCACATGTTCAAATTCAACAGTCTTCTACGGAAGTTATCTTTCAACAAGACAATATAGATCATATTTCTGGTAAGAAAAGTTGGCTGAGCATTACGCCAACCTGCGCTTGATTTCCTGTCTATTAAGTACATCTAGCCTTAATCCAATTAAGCACACTTGAGAAGTAATTGAGAGAGAAGTCTGTGGTTTCAATTATCTCTCTCTATTTTTTCTAAATTGTATGATATTGTTCAGAAGTCATGGATACATGTGGCTTCCTATTGCTTCTCATGACTTGCTAAGTTCAAAACAAAACGAATCGCAGCTATTATCTAGGCGAAAAGTGGTGCTACGCACTACTATGCAGTTTCCGAATTATCTTTATATGAAATCATCAATTCAATTGCTCTTATTTATATAATTAATTAATCAAAGGAATATATATAATTAATTAATCAAAGGAATATATATAATTAATTAATCAAAGGAATTTTTTTTCACACATACCAACATCATTTTGTAATTTTTTAAAAGTAGATATCTATTTAAATTTTGAAATATTATCTAGATTCCAGGTTAATTTAAAAATGTAATTGCAAATTAAGATTAATTCCATTCCTGACATTTTTAATGACATAGATTTTAGATTTATTTAAAAAAAAGTTTGTATGATAGATATCATAACAATCATGTATCATGTATTTTATTGCAAAGCTTGCGGATTTAATTATGTTGAAATATAATTATCCACTTTGCCTAAATTTAATTAATGAATTAAAAATTTTTATTTTCTTTTAGAAGCTAAGATTATTTTTAATATTCAAATTCTTAGCATTTCGAATATATACAAGCAATTAGTTAAAAATTCTTTCGGCTGTATTGAATTATAAGCATTTCAATTAAATTCTTAAAATCTAGAAAATCCTAAAGAAGAGATATTTTTGTAATGACTTTATTAGTAGCAATCTTATAAATATAATTAGTGAATAATTTCTTGCTAAAAATGTAGAACTAAATGAAATTGATTTAAAGAAAATTTATATAACTTGGAAAGGAATTGAAACAGGAAAACTGATTTTTTTTAAATTTGCTCCTGAATATTTTTGCAAATTGTGCTGATAAAATAATTATAAATTTTTTGCTCAGTATTAAATTTATCCCTTTTGAACTTTGAAATATTGAACTAGTGTGCAGATTTTATTTGCTTTAAGGAGCATAATGTTAATTTTTAAAGCATTAATTCCTTATTTTTTTCAGAAATTTTAAGCATTTTTGGCCCGCATAAATATAAGTTATGTAAATGTAATGCATATATAAATATAACTTATAGAACTGATAATTTTAACAAAGTAAAAAATATGTTAATGATAAATTTTATTTTGTATTTTATTCAGAATGATTAAAGTAAGAGCTAAGTTAATTAAATGTAACCTTTTATTCTTCAATCCATGAAAATATTTTCTTTTGTTGACAAAACATTCTAAAAAACATTCTTTGCACCTCTCTTTTTTAAACATTTGACAGAATAACATTTGCTTTTCAGGGTTAGTTTGTCTTACTCCATAAGAGATGTGTGAAATTTTTTGTGAAACCTAGGTTATTTATTGTTAATTATTCGGCTAGGATACATTTAATTAACTTTAAATAATATGTAAACATACCATATAATGCTGCAATAATAAATAGCTAATTTTTTATAGATTTATAGAACAATTATAAACTAATGTTTAGGTATATTTTTTTGCTACATTTATGTTAATAACATTGAAAAAGATGCTAATTGAGTAAATACATGTGGTCATCGAAGTAATAGAAACAGCTGTAAATTAAAGCTACATCTTTGAATGCTTTTCATAAGCATTAGATAATAAAAATTACCTATATTTTGTAAACAGAAATTCATATATCTTGTTAGAATGTGTAAACTTTATTGAGCTTTTGTTAGTCGTGAATTTTTTTCAAAAGCGGAAAATATCAGAACTATTTGATTTTCAAAAAAGGCCGAATTGTGGAAACCCGTATAGGTGGAGCAAGTGGAAAAATCTCAATTTTTATTCTTTTCTAGATGTGTGGTGTCTAATGTCATGGCATCATATGCACAACGCAGCAAGACAAATTCGGCAAAAAAAAAAAGAACGAAAAAAGGAGACCAGTGAAAGAAACCAGCGAGTGTCAATGATTTGAGTTACAAGGCACATTCATAAACAAAACATTTAGGGTACAGCAGCAATTCCAAACCCAGTTGTCACAGATGTTAATGCAAACATTATGTATAGCGTTGTCACATTCACAAAACCCAGTATAATGATTAGTGGGGAAATTTATCGTTTTTACATTTATTCCTTCTATATAACTGGTGAACGTTTGGAGGACAACTGCACAAAATTATGCTAGTGATTGTCTCTTTCCAAATGCCAAGTATGGCAGTGGATCTGTTAAGGTATGTGCAGCCCTGTCGTAGTTTTGATCTCAACTAATAGTAACTCTGAAAAAGAATCACTTTAGATCAACATCACTTTAAACTAAGAATCACTTTAGAGAAATTTTTGTTGGACAGGTGCAAACTTTCTTTCCAGCATAAGATGGAATTTTCCAGAATGATAAATAACCTATCCATTAAACGAGACTGATCCAATTATAGTTTGATGAATACGAGAATGAAGTTAAATCCATTGCCCATAATAACCCAAACTTAATATAATTGAACAGTTATGGCCTATTTTAGAAAGTTGAATACGGATTCGTATCTTCCTCCTCACCATTCCAGAAACTTCATATCTCCATGAAGAAAGGTGTAATATTTTTCTAAACACTAATTAACGCTTGTACGACTCGATTCCTAGCTGAATTACATACAAAGGTGGTCTGACACCACACAAATAAAGAATTTTTGAAAAATGTAATATGTTTCTATGTTTTGATAACCACCTGTATTTTTCTAATTAATATCTTGTCTTTCATTTTGTATTATTAAGAGAATTAAAAATCAACAAGTGCAAATGAACTATTTAAAAGAAATTCTAAACAATCAATGCAAGCTTCTTAAAAAATTTTTATACATCAATTTTGGAAAAATTAGCAGAATTTTTGAAACAAACGTGTTATAAGATGTTTTTTTAGGAGATGAAACATTAAGTGATGTAAATTTGTAGGTGCAAATATTAAACCAGAGAGCAAATATCGATTATAAAATAAGCTTGAAAAAATATTTTACTTTTTATTGACAAAAAGGTCCACCGAAACAAATATCGGCAGATATGCTTCAATCGATTTTGTGTCACACTTTACTTTGTAATGCAAATTTAAAATGCCTAATATGAAACGAGGGATAAAAATATTGGCTGTAAAAAAACCTTTAAGACTTTTTTGTTGCTAATAAAACACGGTAAATATACCACAAGTGCTCTAATGTATTCTGTGTTTTTTGCTCTAAGTCCTTTTTTTAACCTTGCTATTATAAACTAATATATTTGATATCTGTACCATGTAATGTTTAATAATGTAAATTTAAAGAAATCAATGCTAAACTAGAAACTGAATAGGAATTATAAAATAAATATTAAAATATTTTTACAGGCACCGGAAGTGCAGATGTTCTTAAGCAGGTTGCGGTTCCTGTTGTATCTCTCACTTCTTGTCAAGTCTCTTATCCTGGCATCACGATTACGAACAAAATGATCTGCGCAGGTTTCAGAGATGGTGGGCATGATTCCTGCAGAGTAAGGGCAATATATACTTATTAATTAAATTCATTAAATTAACATGTGTAATAATATGTGTAAGTGATTGTGTGCCATAAGCAAAATCAGAGAGATTCATATTCCCAGATAATTAATATTAATATATATAATTATTAATAATTTAGTAATTTAAA
The DNA here is from genome assembly GCA_030067965.1 of Latrodectus elegans. Lineage (NCBI taxonomy): Eukaryota > Metazoa > Arthropoda > Arachnida > Araneae > Theridiidae > Latrodectus > Latrodectus elegans. Next base: position 47,504,185 of record CM057809.1, read on the forward strand.
CATAATTACATAAATTATTTGTGTATTTTATTACAAATATGAATAAATTGTTTTATTATATTTCTATAATTTATCTTTCAAACAAGGGTCTTTAAACTATGGCAGCGACTATTGTTACTTCGGTTGGCAGTAATGAGATTAACATACACGATATCTGGTTCAAGTATATATATATATATATACATATAACACATACATATTTTTATTTTGCATAGTAAAATTAACATTGTGTTTTTAATTAATGAATTTATGTGTTGTAACTGCTGCAAACTTATACTGAGAACTGTTCTGAGTTGTGTGAAATAAATTATTTATAGATATTATAAGTTTATAAGCATTGATTTCAAATATTCGTCAGTTATCTTGGTTTTGTAAATATTTTTCTATACTTCATTTTTGCACATATTTTTCCACACAAATATGTACTTCCTAAATCGGAAAAAAAAAGCCATGAGCAAATTTAGATAATTTATGAAACTGCGTGAAGGAAAGATTGTTAAGTCTTATGCCGTGTTTAATACTAAATACTTTCCCTTGGAACTTATGTGAAATATACTTCTTTTAAGTTGAAATGTAAAGATGTATTTGTTGCGCTGAACTCAAAGTATGCAACTGTACAGCTTTCGATTATATCCTTTGGAACTATCCTGCGTCATTGGAGTTTATTTTCAAAATTTATTTAGATGGAAACATGAAACCGCCATGAAATGTCCTCATTGCTTGTCATTATTGCAATTAAGTACTAGAAACGGTGTAAATTAGTTTTTTCTCTTACTCTCTCTGTGCATTATAATGGTTGGAGAATTAGGAAACAAATATGTGATTCAAATTTGTAAATATATAATGGTATTATGAATTATCTAACGAAACTATCATTTCAAACTGCTTCGGAATGAGACAAAGAAGGTAAAATGTCTTTCATAGAGGTATATAAGAGAATTGAAATTCCTGGAAAAATAATTTTGAAACCATGAAAAATGGACAGTTTTTATAATTACAAAAGCGAGAACGAGAATAACACTTTTCTTCTTTCTAGACTCTTAGAACTTAGATAAAGAATGGGTGTAGCTCTCAGGATAAAAAGCTTGGAGAACCCTGCCGGAAAGCAGTTAAATATTATATATTGTAAAAATAAGTTTTAATATACTTATTTCCTTGGTGTTAATATATAGTTAAACAGAAGTTTCAAAAATCGTTTTCAATATGCTGACATCAAAGTCTCATTTGACATGTTTATATCTAAACCTAAAAAAATAAATATTCTGTACTAAAATTTCAATAGAATTGCAAAAAATGAATGATTCCTTAATCAAAATTATCGAATTTTCAAAAATTTAATCAAGTCTGATTTCTTTACTGTACTTGTTCAGTTAAAAAATAATTAATCAGATATAAAGAATTAAATTAAAGAATTGTAAATTAAAGAATTGAGGTAATTTATCGCAACTTATTTCGTAATTTACCAAGAGAGTTAATTATTTTTTAAAAAAAATAAGTTGTAAAATATACTATTTTAACAGGGTGATAGTGGAGGTCCGATGGTTGTATTGAAGAAGAATCACTGGTATTTAGTAGGTATAGTGTCAACAGGAGGTAGCTGTGCTGCTGCCATGCAACCGGGAATATACACTAAAGTTTCATTCTTCAAAACCTGGATAAATAAAATGATTTGGACTCACAAATAAAGATACATAATAGTTATTTTTATCATGACATTCAGCTTTTTTTCTTTGTAACAAAAAACTGCAATTTCTGTATAAGAAATGATAAACAACTCAACAAATTTAAATATGAAGTACTGTAGAATGAAACCGAAAAATAGAGTGTTACTTCTAGTTCACAAATGCAAATATTTTCAGAAATTTTACAAAATACAATGAAGTTTATTCTTATGTAAGCAATGGGTTACAGTAATGATGTAAGCAATGAACGTACATTTTCAATTTAGTTGTAGAATTAAAAAGTAAGGAGTTTTACTTGAGCCCATAACTGATTAATATAGTCAGATTTTATTTAAAAATTAATAGTATTAATTTGAATTAAGGTAGAATTAATTGCCTAGAAGAAAGAATATTATTTTAATTTTAATTGCATTTTTAAATCTACATTAGTGTAATGCAATAAGTATTTTCAGCCATAGCCTATATATATATATATATATATATATATATATATATATATATATATATATATATATATATATATATATATATATATATATATATATATATATATATAAGAATACTCATATATTTTTCGAGACAGCCAGGAAAGTAACGCCCAATCAATATTGATGCTTACCCTCGACATTTAAACTTAATCTGATCGGAGGTGAAAATAGTTATTTACCTCCATAAAGCACCTAAGAGTAAAAATAAAGACTGCTTGGAGCTCTTTTTTATATACCACTGCAGAGTTTAAGTTTTTTTACAGCACAACCTTAGATATTGGATTTGCGATAGTTCTTTAATATATAATTGACATGCTATAAATATTATAGAGTTTTTACAAACTGAGAATAATATACATTGCTGCTATAATATAAATAATGTGCTCACAACTTTTTAGAACTATGAATAACTAATATTCATCGAATAATAAGTAAAAAATGGATTGAAAATTTTTATTAAGTAAACTAATATACTTCCCAAACAGAAAGTGAAATTTCTCTATTCAAGCTCAGGGGGAAGACATGAAAGAATATTTGGATTATGATATCTAAATTTCAGCTAAACTAACATTCAAAAACATAGTATTTCAAGAATAACTAATATTCGTCGAATAACAAGTAACAAATGGATTGAAAATTTTTATTCAATAAACTTTAGTATACTTCCCAAACAAAAAGTGAAATTTTTTTATTCAAGCTCAGGGGGAAGCCATGAAAGAATATTTGGATTATGATATCTAAATTTCAGCTAAACTAACATTCAAAAACATAGTATTTCAAGAATAACTAATATTCATCGAATAACAAGTAACACACAAATGGATTGAAAATTTTTATTCAGTAAACTTTAATATACTTCCCAAACAAAAATTGAAATTTTTCTATTCAGGCTCAGGCGGAAGACAGGAAAGTATATTTGGATTATGATATCTAAATTTCAGCTAAACTAACATTCAAAAACACAGTATTTCAAGAATAACTAATATTCATCGAATAACAAGTAACAAATGGATTGAAAATTTTTATTCAATAAACTTTAGTATACTTCCCAAACAAAAAGTGAAATTTTTCTATTCAAGCTCAGGGGGAAGCCATGAAAGAATATTTGGATTATGATATCTAAATTTCAGCTAAACTAACATTCAAAAACATAGTATTTCAAGAATAACTAATATTCATCGAATAACAAGTAACACAAATGGATTGAAAATTTTTATTCAATAAACTTTAGTATACTTCCCAAACAAAAAGTGAAATTTTTCTATTCAAGCTCAGGGGGAAGCCATGAAAGAATATTTGGATTATGATATCTAAATTTCAGCTAAACTAACATTCAAAAACATAGTATTTCAAGAATAACTAATATTCATCGAATAAAAAGTAACACACAAATGGATTGAAAATTTTTATTCAGTAAACTTTAATATACTTCCCAAACAAAAATTGAAATTTTTCTATTCAAGCTCAGGCGGAAGACAGGAAAGTATATTTGGATTATGATATCTAAATTTCAGCTAAACTAACATTCAAAAACATAGTATTTCAAGAATAACTAATATTCATCGAATAACAAGTAACAAATGGATTGAAAATTTTTATTCAGTAAACTTTAGTATAGTTCCCAAACAAAAAGTGAAATTTTTCTATTCAAGCTCAGGGGGAAGACATGAAAGAATATTTGGATTATGATATCTAAATTTCAGCTAAAGTAACATTCAAAAACATAGTATTTCAAGAAAACACCCCTCAAAATAAATAAAAGAAAGTAGATCGATAAATATTGATAAATTTTTTTTACTTTTTCGTATTTCAATTAGACCATACTATTTCTCTCTTTCTTTCACAAAAGTTTTCAACTATTTCTTCCATATGCACACTATTTTCGCCACTCAGTTGTCAGGCTTTTGCCATAATCTAATATAGTAAAATTTATGTTCAGTAAAATGCATAACTTTATTATATTTTTCTGATTTATTCTTGGCTAAGAATTGTCCTATAATTTTACTAAACTTAACAAGAAAGTATTAGCAAGAAAATTGTTTTAAAAACTACAGTTAATTGAAGAATTGCTTGAAGTAGTATATACGCTTGATTATCCAAAAGTAATTTGAGAAAAGTACTATGAATTTCCACTGAAAAATAAAATCAAAAATATATACTAGTACAGAATCGAAATAAAAAATTTTACAAACATAAGACAGAATGTTGAAATCCCCCATATTTAAAACAAATGCAAAATAGGAATCTTAACTAAATATATCAAATTTTTAGGAATATTATCTAAAAGGGTTCGACTGCTAATTTGCAGTTAGATTCCATTAAGAATTTGATAATCTGATCAGGATATTATGTTGCCAGTTCATGGAAGTTATGGAAATTGGGTTTTAATTCAGCTATTAAACTAAATGAAATTATTATAGACCTGCATATTCTCAGTTTATATATATATATATATATATATATATATATATATATATATATATATATATATATATATATATATATAAAAAAGAATAAAAATATATATATATATATATATATATATAAACGGGTAAAACTAATTTTCTTTCAGATATAATGATTTCGCGAAAACTAAAATATATTATAAATGTGATTTTGCTGTCAGTATATCGAAAAAACATTCATATAAGCAATAAATGGTAATAAAACTGAAATTTGACTTTACACAAAAATTAATTACCTTTTTACTTTAGAAAATCTATACTAAAAATATTTTCCTTATGTTAGAATTTCTTTTAATATGAATTCTCCAATTAAAAAAAATATTGACTTCATATTTAAAAAATTGATTCCTTAACTTTTTTTCATTTCATTTTAGTTTCCGAATATTTCCCTTTATAAAAATGAAAACAATGTAAAAATTAATTATTGTTTGAGTTTTTTCCTCGCAGAAAAAAATTTCTAAATTTTATTTTATTTCATTAAAGAGAATCATATTTTTCAAACAAAGAGAAAGAAGAAACAGTTGAACATTGTATTGCGTTGTTTTATTTGTTTCAGAAAAGCATAATACGGTGCGTTATTATAGAAAGGGATTCTTAACAAATATACATATCATACTAGTTATATATTAATATAACTAATATACTTAATTTTTTCGGAAAATTTTATTTTTTAGCCTTAATACATCATTTTCCTTCTTTAATTAGCTACCAAAAATTCCCCACTTATATACGCCTGCTATTTTCTTAGAAACAGCTTATTGTTAAAAATGAAATAATTATAAGAACTTTACTAAATATTTTTATATAAAAAAAGAATATATAACATTAAAAAATATTTTAAATTTTCCTAACCCACCCAACATGTCGTTACCCATTTAAACAATCCAAAAGTTGACAGGTGCACATATTTTAACAAAATTCGCAAATGATTAGATTGCTAATTAACAGTAAATAGATTATCTATAATTAATAAGAAGACTATCTATATAATTAATAGATAAAAAATAAGAAGAAGAATACTTAATATAGAAAACAATGTTTGGATGAACTTTTATTAATAGGAACGATTTCAGGAAAATGTATGATATTTCTGTTAGAATAGAAATATGATAAACAAAGCGATATTCAAAAAAATGCTAGTTGCAATAATTTATTTTAATTCCAGCCACACTTTTGATATAGCCTTTAATTATTTTGTATATGTAAATTTATATAAGGACATAAATATTTTCGTTACTCTAAGGTATATATTTATCAACGAAAAAGAGGTTAAGTAAAAAGCATTTTATTCTCGGAACTTATCTTTATATATCAAAATGCTTTCTTATTTATTCAATAAAACTGCTTATGAAATTAAATGGCAAAAATATTTATAAATGTATAGGTATACCAGGGCACTCTGAAATTTTTGAGATAAAACTAGGTTTTTAAAGTTATACTTACAAAATTTTAGGTGTGTTCAAAGTAGTCTCCTCCAGTATCAATGCACTTTTGTAGACGAATTTTCCACAGATTAAATGACTCAAGCCATTCATTTCTTGGAATAGATGAAAAAAATGCATTTATAACCACATCAATCTCTTCTCCTGAATGAAAACGACGTCCACGTAAGTTTTTTTTTTTTTAGATTAAAGAATAACCAAAAGTCGCACATAGCTATATCAGGTGAATACGGTGGATGTTCGATCACTTTAATTTGTTTTCGTTTAAGAAACTCAACTGTTAATCCGGCTGTATGTGAAGATGCATTGTCATTGTGAAGCATTAGTCCCCTAACATTCAGTTCTTGTAGAATCTCTGGAAGATATTTAGTGGTAGACCAGTTTGCTGTTACTGTCTTCTGTCCTACCAACTTGATGGCTGTGATCAATCCCGTACATCTGAAGAAAACGGCATGCATCACTATTTTCAGTGCGTGTTGTTTTTTCTCCATTGTCGGTGGGGGATCATCTTCAAAGACCCATGCTTTGCTTTCTTGCCATGTTGAAACGTCAAAAAATGGTATGTACGTTTCATCTCTTGTTACAATTTTAGAAATGATGCTGTTGCCAAAATCATTTAGTAATTTAAGAGTTTCTTTACTGATTCTGACACGCTTCTCCTTTTGGTTCTCAGTGAGATTATGGGGAACCCAATGGCAAACTACATTTTTCCTATGTAATTCTTCATGAATGATTTTGTGTATGGCTGTGGATCCATTGTTAAGTTCCTTCTGTATCATTTGATACGTGCAGCGATAATCATCCATTATCATTTTTCGTATGACAGACACATTATCCGGGATTACTGCCAACGGTTACCTTCCTGTGTGTTCTTCATCCTGAAGAAAATTTCGACCTCTTCTAAATTCTATAAACCATCTGAATACGAGCTGGAGCTTCATCACCAAATGCTAATTGCAACCGTTGAACGCATTCTTCGTGATTTAATACTGTTTAAAATCGTAGAAAATCATAGCGCGAAAATGTTCTCGCGTCAACTCCATTTTCTCTTCTGTTTAAAATAGTTTTTACGCTAAACTAGTTGAAGTAAGTCAGTAAAAAATTGTCTTCTGTGTTAAAATACTTTGTATTTTAAAATTAAACCATTATTTTTATTTTGTAAATTCTCGTCTGAGCAGATCTCGAAAATTTCATAGTAACCCTCGTATAATGATCTAAAAATGCTTTCTTAAATAGATAGCATATAAGAGTACTGAACAATACATTAGAATGAATTTTGTTTATTTTTTCACTAAATTCCCTCCCCCCTCCAAAACAGATGATGTAAAATTTCCTATAAGGCTTGAGGAAATATTTTGTAGTATCTTGTGGGTCCAAAAATACAAATCAATGCGATTTCTAGAAGTTTATAAATAAAAGTAGTTACATGAATCGTTTTTATAATATCAATTTAAAGCTGCAAATTTAAAATTTCTCTTGAGAGTTTATTCTTCTATAATCTATGCATTTATTAGGATGTGTGTGTGTATGTTTAACTTCCAAATTGCTTATTTAGAGAAAATATGCTGGCAAAAAATATCAATAACAGATAAAAAAGGTTATATAGTGAAAACTCTCCATGTAACTAAACTGTATATTTGAAAAAGATATTTTTTACCAATTATGCAATATGAATGGGACGAAGTTATGTTCACGAATGAGTCGAAGATTTTTTCGAAACTCAGTGACAAACTTGTATTTCTTGAAATTTCAAAACAGCCACAATTAGTTCAAGAAAATTGTTGATCATAAGGCGTTTCAATGAGTTAGGGAATCATGGTTCAGACAGTGATATCTTTTGAATATCGTAGCCATCTATAGGACGAACTACACCATCTATAGACCAGTTTCTATGATGAATGTAAGAAGGAGATCTAAACCACAAACCACATTTTAAAATATTTTGTAACTGTAAGTTGTTGTTAATACTAAGCCCATTTGCATAGAATTGTCAACATTGACGATTAACTGGAAAATAAGAAAAATGAGCTTATATTGTAAATGACATTTAAAACCTACTGGATATTCTAGTACATAGTCCGTACCCATGTTTCTCTTCTAAAGTCACTCTCAGAGGAAACTACAGTAACTTAATTCTGCTCTATAATTGATCAACACACATCATAGAAAGTATATTATAAATGTATAGCTTTTTTGCTTTTTTTGTGCCGTTACGAACATCTGAAAAAAGGGAGACATTTCAGTAGTTTGGATTTATTACAAATTTTTGATAAAAAAAAAAGTCATTAAATATGTCAGTATGCTTATTTCTTTCATCTTATTTTTCTAATTTTCAATTTTCTTACCTTTTTCTTAAATTATAATATGCGAAACTAATTTTTGATATTATTCCCTCATAAGATATTTGTGTTTGAAACTGCTGTTCAAAATATAACAATTTACTGCATTCAAATGTATAAATATGTAAGTGATCATATCTTACAGATTATGCATTCAGTTGACGTATTATAGTTTATCTATCATGTTAGTTACTGTAATGATAAATCTTATTTGTCTGTTGATGCAAGTACTATTCCAGATTAATAATGAGTGAACAAAGGACAATGGGAAGATGAAACGTGTAAAAAAAAATTGTATTTTTATCTAGAAATATATACATGCAAATACATATTTTTAACTAGTATAATTAATCAAAATGTATTTAACTTCTTCTATTAGTAAATATTTTTACTTCTTGAACAAGAAGTTTATACCACTAATACCAGTTTTAAAAACATACTGATTGAAATGATCCATTTCGCTGTATTCTATTCAAATAATTTTTCCTCTGGTTCAACGAATTTATAATTAAGATTTAACTTACCGTATGCTTGATTAGTTTACAAATCTTATCAATGGAAAACGTATGACAAAAGTTTGGAGATTCCGTCTATTTGTTAAGTGTGTTTTCTTTAAAATCTAGTTTCAGATCTTTTCATATTTTATATACCGAAATAAGCAAACATTCAAAGAATTAAAATAATCACTTTTGACTGAAAATTTCAATTAAACATGAAAACATAAAGTCTCACGGTTTTACAAGTAAAATTGTACTCATTATATAATAATTAAGTTAACGCTGGGTGTTTTCGCCTTAAGCTGACCACCTACCGGGATATGTGCATCTCTCTCCAGGGCCCGCGGTTAGGAAAACAAATATAGGCACTGTAGGTCTTGGCCCACTTGGGATGTCGTAAAACATGTACAGTTTTAGCAATTAACAGCATCCGGAAACGATGTTTTGCATCACGAAATGTTTCAGCATAGATTAGGTAAAAGCAAATTTAATGAAGCGTAGAATACTTAAAAACCACTTGTATTTAAAGATATTAAATATTAAAGTGGTGATTATTTTCATCAAATCTCTAATGTATTTCTGACTGGTTACTTATTGGGAAAAGCGTAAACGCATTCGCTGAAGAGGGCGGAAAAAATACTTTTTAAAAATTGAAAAAAAAAGCAAATATCGTTGTTTTAAAAATAATTACACTGTGAGAATATAGAAAGAAGGAGTCATCCGATGCTGTAAATAATTTTCTCTATTTCCAGTAGAACACGCAAATGACAATTAAAAGAAAATGAAAAGAGCGACAAATTTCTTTCTTGCAGTCATAAGAGACCCAGAACAGAATGTATATCATTTAAGTGAATTGTATTGCGGCGAGTACAAATTTACAGAAAGTTCGAATCAGTTTTAATTATATTTAAAATTTTTTTAGAATAGTAGTTATCAAAATTTCAAAAGAAATATATTTATTTTAAATTAACCAGAAATGACACCCTGATATAAGTTTCAATCCATTTTGTGCAGGCAATATCAATTAAATACCCGATAAACATTCGGTGATCAAGTAAAATAATGAGTTTTACGATACAGATTGTTTCTATAAAATTTTATTAAATATTTTTCTAAATATGCTTAAGCTTATTAGTTATCGAGGAAATAACACATGCATAAAAGAATTCATTTCTAAAAAAATTCCTCATAAAAATTTATTTTGGGGAATTTTTTACTGAAAATTATATGAGACTCATATAAATAATGTGGCAGTACATGTAAAAGTGTTTTCCTAATAAATTACCCCGCTAATCATTAAAACTGTTGCATCAAAAAGGCGCCAAGCAAGGAGTTGAAATTTACACAATAAGAGGAAGATTATCTATTCAATATATATTAATGTTAAATAGGGTGTTGTATCTCAAGATTATATAAAAAATTAGTTCAACAGCAAGCTTTTCATCCATAAATTTAATTTAAAAATTGTCAACAAGATGGATTTTATTGAAGCATTTTTGAGATTTCTTGTGAAAGAAGGAGATGTGCTTACCAGCATGCTTCTGATATTTTTGAGAGCTTAATTTGTAACCTACCAGTAACACGGTTTATTTTAACTCATCTTTGTTTCTTGAGTCGATCGAGATATCATGACTCCTTATAAAATACGGAATCAATTCGTTCATGACAGTCCTACGCATATATGGATATATCTCAACTATCCACTCTTATAAGCAGCCAAGAAGACAGCATATAACACACATGGTTTTACCGAATCATACTAAGCATCATGAGCTCTGTGTCAAAAAATTGAACCATTTGCAAGATAACAAGTAGCTATACGAGCAATTTGATTAAATTTGCAACAGTATAGACTGTCAGTTCGGTAACCACGGTTTCGGCTAACCTTAACACTATATCACAAACTAGAGCGTTATCAGTTATTCAGCAAACAACGAACTGCGAGTCAGCAATGGCATGCAGTCGTGTTTTTAGACGAATTCTATTTCCGTTTACATCTTAATGGTGGTCTCATCCATGTTTTGTCAACACTATTTTTTTCGATATCTAGAGTGATGATATTGTATGATACTGGATACTTGTTTCCCCTTGTTCGTAATTGATTGAATTTTGAAAGCTTTTCATTACTATTCTGCTTAGGCCCATGACTGTAACTTTTATTCACGTCCTGCGAAACTTCACGTTTCAAGAGAGCAATGCATGATCACATGTTACCGATACTGCACAGAGTCTCCTCGATACCAAAAACTTGATTACTGCTTTCATCAGTTGTTTATCCTAATTTCTCACTAATAGAAAACATCTAATTAATGGATGTCAATCGAGACTGGATTTTCACCATATGTCACTCGCAATGGTTGATGAATTGTGATATCGTGTGGAAGCTGCCTGTACATGCTATATCTTATCCCTTTCTTAGTCGATGCCTGTAATACAAGTGGTGTCATTGATGCCAGAGTTGGTTCTTCTGGGTACTGTTTTTTTCTGATCTTTCGAATTACTTGAAAATTTAAACCCTTATTTCAAATATATTATATTTGTTCAATAAATATCATATTATTTGCCTTTCTTCTGGTTAAAATGATTTAATTGCCTTTGGTGTAGTTTTAATATATTTTCTTCGAATTTTAATTGTTATATCAAGAAAGAAAGAAGTAGTAGAATTTTATTTACAATACATAAATAGTTTAATAAAATACGAAGTAATATGTTTTGTTGGTAATTAAAAGTATATTAACAGAAAAGTAAATGACAAAGCTGTTACTTATGCCAGAAAGAATGATTGTAATTAAAGTGGAATGAAATTGAATCCATTTCATATAACAGATACTAGAGTTGGATTTCTACTAACCTACATCTGTTGTATAAGACTACGAGTTGTAGCTTCAGTATCTCTGCAAACCAGGATCAATTAAATTCCATATATTACTGATCTAGAGAATGAATTTTCAAAGACAACAATTGATCATATTTTGTTTATTGTTGAGAAAGATTAGAACAGTAAGAAAAACATGGAGTCAAATTTTAAATTTTTGAAACTAATCTTCGCACAGATTTTGAATAGAGTGTGTCTTGATTGGTTCTAACATATTAAAATATGACAACGATTGCCTTTATTTTCTATTAGGCAATATAAGATGCTTAGAATTCTTACCTGTAGTATCTTTTCGAGTTTTAGACTAGTATGATGATGCCTATCATTTTTTATTTTCTGTTTATTTATGCATGGAGAAGTCACTCATATTGAAGATCTTGTACTTGATCAAGAAGATGACATGACATTGATGAATCCAGTCTCTTCTTGTTTGTTCAGTCATCGTAGAAGAGTTTGATTCAGCTGTAGTTTATGGGAAAGCTTAAAAGATGTTGAACAAACAAGAATAGTAACAGGAACGTAAACACTACAGAATTGAGGTACATGCGGTAACTTTCACTGAAGAGGATTTAACAAAATTAAGGGAAAATATGTGCTCTTTCCCAGGTTTTAGATGTTTAGGATTACAAAGACTCTTTTTCTGGATATTCTTTATAAATTTCTTGAACAAATAGATATTTACTTCACAGTCTAGGTATTTCGAATAACGTAAGTAACAATGCATAGAAATCCTAAACATTAATTTCCTAAACAGCAAATTATTTCTATTGTCGAATTTTGATATGTATTAGTAGAGTTTCTACTATTTATATGAGATGTGATATCAAGAAAGCTCACATAAAAATTTACAAACTTGAAAAACAATGATATTTAAGAACAAAAGAGAAATTAAGCAAATGAAAAGAGAAAACGAAATGAAATGATTCTACATTACTAATGATTCTGTATGCTGCATCTTTCTTTGGTAACTTGGTAATTAGTCTAAAGATTGTGTTATGTTAACTCTTAATGCTGCTAAAGTAACTAGGTACTTCCAAGGAAATTAAAATTATAGCTCCAAAATATTTTTTATTAAATTTCTTCATATGAAACATTCCAATAACCGAATAGAGACATATTTTATTGTATTTCCAGCAGGAATCCAATTCGGGTCGTTTTTCTAAAACTTTCTTCTTGTCAGTAGAAAGAAATAACATATGGGAGCTTCTGTAAGACCAGTCCCTGATGACATACTCTTTTATTATCTGAATTTACATCGAACTTAATTCTTCCATTTATTTATATTTTTAAAAGCATTTATATTTCATAAATTCGTTGTTTGACATACTTCATGTGTATGTACCTATGTGTTTAAAATCCTTTTGTATAATTTAATTTATAATGCATACTATTTAATTCCATTAAAAAAGTTAACAAATTACTATGAATCAGACAATTAATGCTCTTTTCCAGACTCTATAATTGCAGGAGTTAACTTCACTTAATCACATTGTAATGACGATGAGGAAGAAGAAAAGAGAATATTGATAATAGTTACACGAAAAATTTATAAAATTCTTATTTATTACAGAATAGAGAACTTTGTTTCTAATAGGAAGAAGATGTACTTTTACCACATCAAATATTTATGATAGTTAAGCTTTGTTAATTATGATACATGATATTCTGTTGCAATATTCATGCATATAATGAGGTGCATGTCAGGGTATTTAATATATACTTATTTTAACTACCACAACTTGTTTCAGGAAAGAAATAATGTCCAAAATTCAAGTTTCTGATTAAGAATTGTAGACAATTAAGCCATGCATTTTTAATAAATAAAGGTGAATCCACTGATTAATGCATCGATTCCGATTTATTTAGGAAGGTGTTTTTTGAATATTAATTAGAACTTTTTTGAGTTTTAAAATGGGTTGTTTAATTTTGATTATTTGTTTATCTTATGTTACTAAAATATTTTTTAAATTAAATTAATGACCTTTTTTATTGCTTATTTATTCAACAGAAGTTTGTACGATAGTTTTAACTTGCTTATTGACATTGAAATTGTTCATTAAATATGCAAGTTATTCATAACTAAGCTGTGATAATATCATTATGAGCTAGAAATATATTTAAAAAAATTCATGTGATAATTTAAAATTAAGTTCTATATAAAATACTAAAAATTTGGTGCTAGTTATAGTTTTAACGATTTTTCTGTGTGTTCCAAGTTCGAATAAATATTAAACTGTTTCAATATGTTTTTTCGATTCCAGCAGGTATCGGTAAGAACATTTCGTATTTAAAGCTTTCACATTTGATCTCAAAGCCAGAATAACTACCTTTCCAATAAAATAAAGATAGATGAAAAACCTCTTTTACTTTTCAAATTGTCAATTTATATTTCAATTATTTCTTTGAAAATTTTATTTTTTACTAGAATTATCGGTAAATATTTTTGCTTACATTACATATATTAATCATTTCTCAAGTAGATCTCAAATGCATTCGTGAAATATACAGATAAAATAACATCACATAACATCACTTTTATGACACACTCAGCAGTTCTGAGAAGGTAGAAGATTCACTTGAAATTAAAAATATTGAAGTATATATGTAAACACTTCATTCTGTATAGATGAAATAAAAAACTATGACAAAGAGAAATTTACAAAGAAAAGATTTGGGCATTGATTTTGAAAAGCATCGATTAATTTTCCATTAAAGTCTCACTGATTTCCAAAAGGTGAAAATTTTGCATCACTCACTGTTAATGATTTGTTTCTTATTTTTTAATTTTTAAGTGTTTTAAAAGGAGTTTACGTATAAAATAGGAAAGTAAAATATCTTTTAGTAATCAAAAAATTATAAAGTTCCTTAAATTATTACAAGAGACGTATATAAATTATGCATTAAAAGCACTAGAAAAAGTATTTTATGAATGTTAGCTCATAATCGTTCCAAACACATTAGCAAATGTAAAAAAGTTAATTATTTTCTTTTAACATTAATGAAATTTTAAGTATTAAAAATGTAGATTCTATATTCATTTTTAATATTACAAAAATTTACCCAAATAATCATAGTTAAATTTTTTTACCTTTCAAAATCTCATTAAAACGTTTGGTAATAACTTAAACTCCTTCAACTTTGAATAATTTTAACTTCAGTTTCTAATTTCATAAAATCTTTATCTATTTTAGTATTTAAGTTTCATTTTGCAGAATTCTCTTATATCAAAACGCAGAGATTTTATGTATATATATTTCGCGAATAAACAATGATTTTTTTTTTATCGAAAAGTGAGTCATATATAGAAAACAATAGAGAGATACGTTTAGTAATGCATGTATTTACTTATATGCAAGAAAATTTAGGCATCAAATGCAGTTTGCTATTAAGGTTTGGGATGCAATTTACAAGTTGATCAGGGCAATATTTCACAATGTCACGTCAACTGGTGTACGATATCCGCAAACACTTTTAATGATGTGCAGAATATAATATCCGAGTTTTTGGAGAACTTACCAATGATTAATTTTATTAATCTATGATTTACACATAATGACGTGCCTGCTCACAAGACATCTAAAATGAACCAGTACCTCATCAAGGAATTCGGGTGCCAAATAATTGGGTATGGTAGTGTCGAAGATTGGCCTGACTCGATTCCACAGGACTTTTTTCCGTGAGGATACGTGAAACACAGCTGCATGCAACTCTTACATAAATATTTGAGGACCTTGAAGGACACATTACTGACGCTTATGCCAAAGTGTCACCTTCTTTGCATCAACTCGTTATTTTTATATTCAAAAGAGAATTTAAACGTGCATTGCAGCTAACAGGAAAAGTTTAAGCAATTCAAATAAAGGTATATTGTTAAAAAATAATTTTTTTTCTTTCTCAGGTTATTTTCTCAAGTCACAGTAAAGAAAATCATAAAAAAAGAGCATTTTAAGCGTACTTTTCCCTGCATTAATATCTAAATGTTTTTCTGTCCTAAGTCAATGATGCTCCACAACTTTACAAATAACATTTTTTTTTTATCTCGCTCCATTTTTAACATAGAAATACTAACTCCATAGTTTTCCACTAGGTAGCACCTTAAGTGGTATTTATTAGCTCTTGGCTTGTTAGACACCATTTTTATAAACATTGCAGTAGTGGTTTTGAAAATAAGAGAGTGATGTGGATATAGTATTGAAGATTTTCTTAATACTTGTGTAGCTTATTAACTTTTTCTCACTTTTTTGCTTCAAAGTCTACAGTTAAAAGGAATTATGAACACTGCTAAATTTAGAATTTATGACCATAATGTTACCTCTTCAGTAAATAATAAATAATTGGTATACGGGGAAGCATTTCAATTACATATCTGTAAATGATTACAATGAATATTTTAAACAAAAATGACTCCAACAAATGAAGCAAAAAATGAATTTAATTCCTCAATTCCTTTTTATACTTTAATAATTTCAAATTTTGGTATTTAGTTTCTGTCTATCGCTTAATTTGTTAAATTTGGGCATTTAGGCTATAAGGTAGTTCTTTCTTCTTCAATGTCATTTTTGTTAAAGCAATGTTATTAAAGTTAAAATGCATCAATCATATTCTAAAACAGCAATTCACAAGTTTTAATTTTAGAAAATTCAAAACTCTGATGAATAAAACTGCTAAATTAATTTTGCACACACTCTTACATAATTTTTAAAATAATCATAAAAGTATATTAATTATGTATTATTTTTTTTCCGTGGAGCTCCTTTTTTAGACCTTAAATGTTTTGTTTATGTAATTATTTTTATTACAATAGTTTTATTATTCTTTGGTACAATTTTTTTCTGTAAGACCGTCACTTTTAGTACTTGAAAATTTATTCATTACATTTTTCTTCATAATTAAAAATTTATATTGAAATTCCTTCAATCAATAAATTTACTTATCATTTTTGTATTTTTCTTTATTAATATTACGTTAGTTTTTATGCAACAGATTTTCTTAGCATTTGTCAGAAAATTATCTTAAAATGTACGTAACCACGTATATCTTAAGATAAAAGTATATGAAATAAAAATTAATGCTCATCTTGAAATGGTTTCATATACAAAGAAGCATGTTCATTGGAGCTCACTTCTATTAAACATCTAGAATAAGCTTTGTGCATGTTTCAAGAACTACTGTATGGAAAACTATGATAACCTACATAAGATTTGCGTTTCAAAGGAAATGGCAAAATTGAACTTGACTAATAGAAATAAACAAGTGCTGAAAGGAATAATCATATGAAAAATGTGTACTAAACTGTAGGAATGATGTGATTATTTATGACCAAGTGATCCTCTCAAAACTATTTGTGATTCAATTAAATGTTATAGATATTCCTGTTATGCTATTTGCTGACATAACACAACAATCTAAATAAATAACTTGGTATGAAAAATCTTTATCTACGTTATTTCAAACATCAAAACGTATATTTTCAGTTGGCGAACATTCTTAAAAACATCTGATGCTAATTTTTTTGTTAATATTATCAAGAACGCATTTGGAATTAGAGTATTTTGGCTTATAATACTATAGATGTACTTAAAACAACTAGTAAATCTTAAGTAAAATATCACAAGTCAGTGTTGTGATAATTTTTCTTGCATTTCAGTTATATGGAGAACATTGTTTATTCCAAGATGTCAACGTTCATCAGTCTATGTTGTAACCAGCCGGCCAACTTGTCTAGTTGTCAGCATGCCTGATTATGGATAGGGAGGTCGTGGGTTTGAATCCCGGTTCAGGCATGGATGTACTTTTTCTCTCTATATTCTGTCTTTGTCCTTTCCTTGTGTGTGAATGAGGTATGAATGGTGCCTACCCTGTAAATGGGTCCCTATGGCATATGTGAGGGTGCGATGATGGCCCTTCCCCTGTGGGGCACCCGGGGCAACGTCTCTGCGGCAAAGTGGTCGCTATTTCTGGCCGGTTCCTTGGGTCTAAGGGGACAATACATTCCGATATACCCCGACCATTGGAAAATTTTTTTTTCTAACCAAATCAAAACTAAGCCCTTGCTCTAGAAATAGCTCTGAAATGTTTTCAGCATTATGCATTACCTTTATTTATAAACCTAAAATAGGACATAAAATCAGATTTGATGTAAAGTATAACCCAAATGTTAGTTAATGAAAAAAGTTCATTCTTTTCAATGTCCCATACCGACATGTGTAATACTTTAAAATACACTTTAATACTAAAACAAAAACCTCGTACACTTACCTAATATAGTGCATCGTTCCCGTGAGAGTGCAAAAGGATAAAAAATACCTCTATGTAGAGACACCACTAATGTCTGAAGGAATTCATGGGGCATTTCATATCATGAACCTTATCCCTAAATCATTGGAAGAGGGAATCAGTGGGGATCTTTTCAAAAAAGGCTCCTGTGAGATATCTTAGATATTCTCAATAAGGTTTATATCTCGGGATTTGTGGGACTAATGAAAGAGACTAAAATAAGAAAAGTTTTCTAAGAGCCGCATCTGAACAATTATGTTCAACATTCATATTCATATTTCAACTCATTGTCCATGTCTCTTGAAATGTACAGTAAACTTGAATGCTATTATTGATCAGACAGGATATTTCCACAACAGGTTCGTCTCTAGCCGTATCGAGAACCTATTTCAGTACAGCTGAAGACATCTCATACTATTGCAAATTTTTCATTAATTTGAAAAATCCCCATATTGACATGTATCTTCAAAACACTCATGTTTCTTCTATACCGTCATATATTAATACCCCGAAACCAATTGAAAACAAGTCTTGAGGAATTAGGCAATTTGCATTTGCTCATCAATAATCCGATGATGTTCTTGGTGTGCCTAGGCGAATCATAAATACTTGTGTTCTGCAGTCTACAATATGTATGAACCTTTGGTTTTAGAAACTCATGTAAAGGATTCATACATATTAAAAATGTTTAAGCTTTTAAGAGCCTGGTATTGGGGAATTTGTTGGCATTTTACTGTCAACTAGTTAATGATCAGAATGGAAATTCTCAGCAATTGAAGGAAGTTTTGTCATTTCTATATCTTGCTGAAGAATCTTCTTCCCTCATTGATGATTCTCGTCTTTCATGGTCTTGTTTAGACAACAAAGCTGTATGAAATTTTATATTTTACCGAATAATAAATAGTTATAGTATGCGCTATGCTCATTAAGTGATCGTATTCGGAAATTCCCATTTCATCAATATCACAGAAACACTATGCGCCAAATATCAGAGCACATATTTCAGGTATTTGTGATTTTTCAATTGCTCAATTTTTGTTTATAAAACGTTTCTTTATCTCATGCTAAAAAGTGCATTATTTACTTTCTAAATATTAAAAGAATTTAATATCTGTATTTAACACAGTACTATCACGCATTAAATTTTAATATTATGTTTCTCCATCTATGGCTGGTCTTTTCGATTAGTTTCTACCAGAATAATATTGTCCAAATGTTGATACACTTTTGATGTAGTAGAAAAGAATAGCAGAAAAGTGAAATTTGATTTTTTCACTGCTACAGAAATTAATAAATTTAAAGTCATTTATTTCACATATATTTGTATCTTCTTAGCTCATCTAAATTTTTAATAAGCAGTATTTCTGTGAAATTACGAATATTTAGATGTTTCTTATGTATAATCCTACTACAGGGATTTTAAAAACTGTTTCCACAAAAAAAATTGAAATTTAATTAAGTAGCTAAGCAAGCAATTTTTATTCTCATTCCTAATTGTTTCAAATTATTGAAATTTAAATGTATGTGCATTAAAATTATTGCTTATTTTAAATAAGTTTCTTTAAAAATAATATGTTGTTTGGGTTATCTGACAAATTGTAATTTTATTTTTATTTTCCAGTGAAAGAAAATGAAATTCATTTTTAAGCATTAAAAAAAATTCCAATTAATTAGATTTTCCTTAATTTTATTAAATTTCAGTGCAACATTTTTTCTTATAAAAATAAAGTAGACATACCTCAATTACATCTAATTTCATTCATTTTTTCTGAATCTGTGTTATAATAAATTTATGTATATTTATCAGAATCTGGTTATTTTTATACGATAAAAAATTAGACCATAATTAAATCTATTTATAATTTACATACTGTTGCTATTATTTTTTTGGTTTAATGGACTCACTTTAAATAAGTTTAAATTAAATATTTATTAATATATCTCAGCCATGAAAATACTTAATAAGTTTCTTTCTCTGTTGTTTGTTAAGAATTCCATTATATAATTTATTTACTGATTAAAATATTATTTATGATAAATTGTTTTTAAATTAGACATAATGCTTTATATTGCATTCAATGAAATTTTCTTGAGTGTTCCTGTGAGCTCTTTAATTATTATGCCCCATTTAATCAAACATTCCTAAAAACTTAACAAGAGTTCAGAATTTACTACTAAAATAAAATGTTTCAAAGCATAAAGCATTATCAGACATGAATAATCCGTGATTTTTCTACTAATATATTATCTCATCATGTGAAAAATTTGTAGTAATATTTCATTTTATTCTTTGAGGTATAATTAACGCATTATGAGGGTAAAAATAGGCATAATTTATGCATTATGTATTCATACAATGTAATTTAACCACTTCATAGATCATGAAAGAGCAATTTATTTTATCCTGATATAATGCATTTTCTCCAAAAACTTTGAATGTTCTTTCTTTTAAATTACCACAGCATCTTAGTTTCTCTCCCTCTCTTTCATTCTTAAGAATAAATTTATCTTTATCTTTAATATAAATCTATCAATGTTTTAGGATACATTTATTCTTGATATTTATGGATAGAAAGTTTGTAAAATGAATTTGAAAATTTTTTTCTTAGTTTCAGAATATTTAATTGATTTGAAACAATGTTTGAATAATTAAGTATTCATAGAAAAGCAGTTTCGTTTAAATTTAATTTGAAATTAAAAAATTAAATAGATAATATATATATGCATATATATATATATATATATATATATATATATATATATATATATATATATATATATATATATGTATATATATATATATATATATATATATATATATATATATATATAAATAATAAGTATAGAATATAAAATACATACATTAAATAAAAAAGATACACAAACTAATATATGTTACAAGCAATCTAACCAGCGAAAAATCAGCTGAAGTTAGATGGAGCAGTATAAACTAAAAAGAACATGAAGATCAATAAAACTAGTAAGAGAAAATTTGAAAATCACTGTTAAGAATAAAACAATATACAATACAAAGAATAGAAGGAAAGCGTAGGAACTACGTTTTCAATGAAGAGGGACATGGTCAGTTATGCAAACTAAACACTCTTTTCTGATATGCCCGAACGACATATGCCTAAAAATCTTCCAGCAGTTTCTCTGAAGACTGCTTGTATTAAAGGAAAAAAAAAACATAAATATATTCAAAATTAAAGTAAAATACATCAAAGCAAAGTAAACAAACCCATAGTAGAAAGAACTAAAAGTATACTTTCAAAATAGCAATACCGGCAAATCAGAATCTATTTAGAAATTGGGATTAAGATATAGTTGCCTTAAAGTAATTTGAAAAATTACTAGTTAAACTCAAAAAGTTATTGTAGCTAAAAAGTCATGATTTAAATTTAAAGTTAAATTATGTTTAAAAAGATTTAAAGTGAAATTACGTTTAAAGAGATTTAAAGTGAAAGAAGGTATTTTCGGGATTCTTGTAAGAACTTCAATGCTAGGGTGGCCGTTTTGTAGTTATAAACACTATACGAATTATTTCAATTTTACCGATTCCATGCTGCCTACTTATTTTAAAATAAAATTGACAGGAATATCATTGCCTTTAAGATGGTTAATTAAACGTTTTATTCGACTTTTAGTGAATTTATAATTATTGCAAGTATTGTAGATGTGGTTTAATTTATATTAAATATATATTCGAATAAATTTTTAAAGAAACATTGGAGTTCTAGTTTGTTTGTTTAAGGATTCACAACTGGTAAAATATTTATAATTTTATTAATTTTAATTTTTTTCTATTTCTTACAATATATTGTCTGTTTTCTACATATTGCGATTAAAAATAAGGAAGTTTTTTAAGTAAGAATGTTCCATCACCAATATTTATTTAAGTATGATTAAGATATTTTATCATACTTTTTTATTACATAGAGCATAGATATTTTTTTACTATAAAAATATGTAAATTTTATTTATAATACTTTTTATCATAAGCTCACTCCATGACATTACACACACATCCATGACATGACATCCAAAGATTTTATTTTAAATAACAAATTTTCAGATGATATGAATCTCACATACACCTGTGCAACTGTGATCATTAACTTGTAAAGATTTATTTTCTTGCCTGATCTAATCTTCCATTCAATACCTAAATATTTCCGTTTCTAGCACTTTTCTCAAATTGGTCCTTTCCGGTTACTTACATCAGATTTCAAAGGAACTAGGAGTTTCTTTCGATACTTATTTTCTTGCATTTTGAGCAGAACTATTTTGTTATAAATTGAAATTTATATCCCCAAAAAGAAATACATTCATATTAATTTATAATGTTATATTTTAAGCAAAAGTGAAAAACGGATATATATATATATATATATATATATATATATATATATATATATATATATATATATATATATATATATATATATATATATAGATTTATATGTATTCAGTTATGATAAAAATGTTATAATATATTAAACATAATATATAATGTAGTATTCTATAATAATTCACCAAATTGAAACTTTAATTCGTAATTAAAAAAATCGATAATGTATTAACAAAGCTATCAATTTATTAAAATAAACTTTTATATATTTTACTGTAATATCAACAAAAGTTTGATTTATGTACTATACTAACGATTAAAATAATAACAATATTGAAAAAAGATTAATTGTAAATATTGAAGGAACTATCAATTTTTTTTAAACTAATACTGAATAAAGAAAAATGTTTTCCTTAAACTAAATGTTATGGTTATAAAATAATGACATTACCAAAACTTTTTTTAAAAGTATCTGCCATGGTGCTCTAAATGTCTTAGAATAAGATCATGCATGAATTTATTAACAAATGTTCACACCAGTAACTTACATAGAAATTACTATTTCGTATTATATAATTTAATTTATTATTTCGTAATTTTAAATATGAGAATTTTCCCGATTTAATTTTAACTATATGCAATTTTAATCAGATTTTAATACACGAGATAATTTGGGCGCATAGTCAGTATTTGACACTCAAAAATGAATTCAATAAAAGCATCGCAGCAGGAGATGATTTGTCTGTGCCTGAGCACTTCAAATTGCATTTCAAACGATAGATTGAATTTTGCGATTTATCTCATTATTTTTAAGAATGAATGATTTTAATTCCTTTTATAAAATATTTCGAGGCTCAAGTTGCTTGCTTATCGAAAAGGAATCGGATGCTACATCCGTATAATTATCGAAATATTATTTAATTAGGCCTAGATGTTTCAGACATGATCTTCAACTATATTACATTAATTTCGTTAAATATCACATGAATTACTTCCGAAGCATGTGGCTAAAAACTAAAAGTTTTGAACATTTATTATAAATATAGATTTATATTACAGTTATGTACTTTTTCATTTGTTTCCATTAAATTTTATATTGAAATAATTGATTTAGAAACTAATATTAATATTTCTTCTACGTATTTATTTAAGAATTTCTTAGCAAGAAGTATATATAATTATTCTGATGTATAAAAAATATGTTTATATAAAGTGAAATTAATGGATTGGCGTAAATTAATGGAATCAACAGTACATATGTAAGATAACAGTTGAAGAATAATTAGATTTTTTTTACTGATGTAGTGGCAAGATGTTAAGAATTAAGAGTCATCACGAAAATAACTTGGAACTAGGTGTTCATGTAATGAAACATGTTATTTCAAAAGTAAAGATGTATGTTGAATGTTTACCCATGACCTTTTCAAAAGACTCTGCTATTAATTAACACACTTGCTTAAAAGGAGAATTTTGCACTGAAAATATATATCTAGGAGACAAACTACTAAATGCGATAATTTATTTACCCAATTTCATTTACTCTTTCGTTCAAATAATGAATGATGATAATGTTGTAACACGTTTTGACACTTGGGGAAACTATAACTAGCACAAATGTGTATTTATATCTATCAAGCCATAATTCAATGAATAATTCTAATCTAAATTTTGGTTTTATTAAATGGTATTGTCAATAAGATAAGCGAGATTGTTATTATTTTACTTGGGGAATTTAAATGTTTAAATTTTGCAAATAAAATTGATTTAATGATAATAATTATATGTTTATTTATTTTTACAATCCTAAACCATTATTTAAAAACTATCTTATAAATATTAAAATCCTTCATTGTTATGCATTTGTAAAGAAAATGGCATATTTTTTAACTATAAATTCGCAGAATTTAAAACATTACTAAGAAAAAATTACATTTGATTCTGTATTTAATTTTTATTATTTTTTTACAGCCAATGCATATCAATTCAGTTAACATATCTATTTTTAAGACTACTTTATACAGAAACTTCTTATTTAAGGATTTTTGAGACATTCATCTAAAGATGCATAACTTATAATTTATTGCAAGTGTGATTTTACACCACTTTATTTAAAAGTGATGTTAATAAATTAGATTTCATTCTATTTAGAATTAACATAATTACAATTTTTGTCTTCAAATAAAATAATATTATTGAGTATTCACACACAGTCTAAAATATAAATGCATAAATAATACATTTCTGAACATTAAATTATTTTTGCTTAGATTTTTATATTATTTCATTGACTTGATTTCATTAAATTGATTAGCCGTATGTTTGCCTCTTTCTTGGATCAAATACTTCTTATTCTTGAATTTCGATAATTCACACTGTTATTTGATCTTAAAATGCTCATCTTCCGAGGAGAAATCTGCACTACAATTCTCAAACACTTTGTAAAACTAGATTAACGATTCATATTTACTATTGATATTATTTTCAGAGATACATTTTTCACATTGTGAAAAAGATGGTCAATGAATCTTTTAACTCACACAATTCCTTAACACATCTTTCTTACATTCTTCAAGTGTTATGGTCACACTTTAATTTGTTACATTTTCATTGGAATAAAACAGTATATTCAAACGAATATAACAAATGAACGATTGTGAATGAAGGTGGAAGCAAATCGTGGAAGAACCAACTGTATGCATAATCAAAATTATCAAAAGCGTTAACAGTCGTGTGCTATTTTCAGATGGTGTTAATTTGTTGTATTTTGGATGAATGAATAAAAATTCAAGAGAGAGAGAGAAAGAGAGAATTTTTTGATCAAGAAATTTTTTGCTGTAAAAAACACTTTCTAGTACAAATTATTTGCATAAAAAACTGTTGTTTGCTGTCATATATTGTCTAGATACTAGGAATTTCCCCTTTCAGCACTACGACGGAGTGAAAGCGATAGAACTTTATCTAATGGAGCAATAGTGAAAGTGCCATCATAGCCCCGAAAGTGTATTTTCCTAACTTAGAAGCATTGACCAAGCATAAGACCATTAGACTTGGCTTGCCACCCTCAGAGGTATCCTTTCACATAGAGGACACTGAGACTACGATATATTTAAAATTTTTCAGACACTATTAGTTAACACGATGAATCTTTGATTGCGTCTGGATAGGAACTCATCACCTTCTGATAATGAGAATGCAAGTTCTAATCACCCAGGAAATCTTTTTCCCTATTCTTTAATTTTAAGATGTGAAAATATTGATACTTTTTTAAAGAAATTTATTAATTTTATGGTTCCTGTCACAATTATATTGCCTTTTATAATTTTATAATATAAACGTTATCTATCTATCTGTCTATCTATTTATCTATCTATCTATCTATCTATCTATCTATCTATCTATCTATCTATCTATCTATATATATATATATATATATATATATATATATATATATATATAGATATTACTGTTACCTCTGATGAACATTAAAGCTTTCCATAATATTTAATATTCTATTTATTAAGAACATAGTTAGATTAAATAAACTGAAAATGAAGACAGTATTATTTGATTGAATATTATACATAATTAGAGAGACACAGCTACATAGTTATCTTGGTTTTCAACAAAAATATGAAATAGAGCACTAATGTTTAATGGTTCATATAATTAAAAAATTTTAAAACTGCCCACAGTTTTTTTAGAAGAATTACAAGATCTATAAATCAATATGTAAGCCCAAAACTATTGGTTTCTATCAATTATCGTAAAAGGTTTCTTTCAAGCTTAGATTTTGGGAACAAATGATATAGATGGTTTTAAGCATAATGGATAGAATATGCTATCATATTAAATTAAAGCTCTTAGGATGAAGTGACAATGTTAGAAGCTTATTATTAAATTTTATATAAGTATACTTTCTCTTGATATAATTTCGTTTCTTGGTATTACCATTAATATTAGAGCTGTATTGTCCAGAATGGAAGATCTACGTTTCGATAATAATCATTATTGAACCATTTGAAAGGAAAATAATGAAAAAAAATTGTTGAACAACTGTGGTTTTATGTTTTTGATTTATGCTTTCATATTTATGTAGGTAGTCACATGATAGTTTTCGAGTTTATTTGTTTGAAATGTACAAAATTTCATTGTATCAATTAAAAGTTTTTTAAGAAAAATATTTCCATTGTAAACTGAGTAAACCTTACAAATGATCTTTACTGTTAGGAAAGCACAACGTGTTAATATTTATTGTTTCTTTTTCTTCTTAATAAATATGTAACAAATTTTGTACTTATTACAAAATTTGTTACATATTTATTGAAATATTGCATAAAGCAAGAGACTAATTACCTTAATAAATCTTGTAAGGTTTACTGTGAAAAGAAATATAGAAAACTTATTTCACAAAAATTATAATCTTCTTTATTGTTATAAAAGAAACTTAAAAAGAAAATATTTTTTCTAAAAATAATCATTAAAGTAATCTGAAATACTTTAAAAATATTACAGCTTTAAATAAATCCAAAATAGGTTTAATCAGAAAGGTATATCTTTCTTGTATACTTTCAATAAAAATACACAAGTGTGCTAAACTTAAGAAACAGGTGTTTTTGTCATAATTCTACAAAAAATAATCTGAGGGACATGAAATTCATACGTGAGAGTTAAAAGTTTAAATTTAAAAGATGAGAAAAGAATAACCGAGCATAAATAAATAAAATGATTATAGTATTGAATCAAACAAAAAGGGCTACATTGTGCTTTTAGTGCATTGCACATCATTGGCCTAGAAGATTAACAAGCAAATGTTTCCTAGAATGAGGTATGTCTTCTCCATACTGCAGTGGTGGCCTTGCACCACCTTCCCGTAGTCAGTACCAGATTGATCAACAAATCTTGAGGTAAGAATGCCTATTTCTCCATTCCTTAATCAATAACTATTTCAGTTGCTTAAAGTTCACCTTATGATGGAAGATTTCAGTTGAACTTGCAGCGAATGCCTTTACTTGCATTTCCGTCCTTTCATCTGTTATAGTCTTAAACTGCAAGCACCAACCGTGCGAGTTTTTCACTCATTCAGACAGACTATGATGTTTTGTTCTTGACATCTGCAAACGCATGACATTTCTACTGAATTGCATATTCAGGTAACAGATCATCAGAGGACCTATTCTGTAATTTAATGGCCATCTACTTAAAATAACATTGTTGTTTGAAATTTGCATGCCAGTCTATGATGTATGCATGAAAATTTCATATATGTGTACACATAATTCTTTTTCAGCTTCAATTTTCGTTTCATTACTAATATACTTCTTGATAATATCTATACTTTTTTAGTCATTTTCAAACATCTAAATGTGAAAAATTTCATGAATATTTCTTCAAAATATTATGAAATAAAAGAAATGAAAAATCTCCACTTCGATTCAGTAAAATTATCTTTCAATCGTAATATATCATTGAGCTATAAGTAGATGTGATTTTCATCTAAATGAAATTATAATGTAGGAACATATTATATTTAAAATTATTATTTCTGATTCAAGACTTCTTTGAGTATATTAGCAGTTTAGATAAAAATTCTATGATGATTTAGTTTTGTGCTTATACTGTAAAATGATCATTAAGTTTTTGCAATATTTAAAAGAAAGTGCAGCACTTGATAAGAAATATTACTTTAACTTGGAAAATATTTACAATTTCTGTTCTTCAAACTTAACTGTACTTAGTTAAATTTACAGCGTCTTTATTAAGTAAAAGGTGACATTTACGATTACGTAATATTAAAATTTGGGAATTTGCAGCAAATGTCTGCTTTAATTTTTCTCTGAATTCATTTTGAAATGATAATTAACTACAAGTTTCATGCTGGATGAATTATTTTGAGAAGCACAACGAAAACATTTACAGTATTCCTTCTCTTGAAAATTATTTAAATTTTCATGAGGATTTGACTCTCAGTAAATTCTGCATATGGAACACGATTAATGTTTGAAGCATTTTTATGCAAATAAGTGGTCTTATCGACCAGCTGTAATTGATAGTCATGTGATGAAAGTGAAATACACATATTCTGAATTTAAAAAGATATTTCAATTAACTTCATTCGTAATCTCACCAAATAAAATAACGAAACCCTTTCACGCCGTACTCCTGTGATGTATTGAAAGTATATTTCATAATCCATAGATTTTTAACATAATTCCTTTCGAGAAGTAATTTCATTCTCCAGATGAAATGAATTATGATACCACTATTACTTTCGTCTCGTATGTAAAGTAGAATACATTGAAATGTATCAAATAATATATATATATATATATATATATATATATATATATATATATATTCGAGAAAATCTAAAGCTAGATCCTTATTTTTTAATTTCAATTATTTATTCTTTTCAAATTACACGAACATGTGAAATAAATTGCATGTAATCATACAAGCCAAAATATCAAATACTTTACAAGAGAATGATTTCGTTAAAACCCAAAGGGTGAAAGAAAAAAAATGCTTTTTAATGTTATAAGGATTTATTTTATTCATTTATTTTCACCGAAATGTATGTGTATATGGAATTAATTAAAACAAATATTAATGTGAAACTTCATATCATTAAGAAAGTTTTAATAGAGTATCCAAAACTTTTTTTAATGAAAGAATTTGCATTTAATACCATATTTTACAAATAAATCGTAAATTTATATGACGCACTGATGATTGATTAAGTGTGAATGAAAAAAATATTAAATTAAAACTTGCGTCATAATAAGTGTACTACAGAGAAAAATTACTACAGAAAAATTACTAATAACAAAATTACTACAAAGAAAAATTAAGAATTAATAATTTTTCATGATTTTCCGAGCATTATATATATAATAGATTAAAAAAAATAAATAGATTCAAAAGTTACAATTTACATCCCCTAGAAAGTAATATAAATTGAGGTTTATAATTATAATATTTGGTATTTTTTGAGCAATGTAATTTTACATAAAAGAAATTCTGATTTAGATATTTTTAAGCAAATATATATGCATTTAGAACATAATTAATAAAATAGGTAAGTAAAATTTAATTCCTAACTAGATAGTTTTCAAATGCATTTACGAATACGAAATATCTTTGCAAGTGTCAGTCGTTATTTTCATATAAATTTCATGAAGCTTTTAAATTATATAATGTTATGAAGAGTTCTTCGTATATTAATTAAATTTTTAAGTATAGGATAGAAATATTTCCTGAATATTTCACTTAACTGAATATTTCCATCTCCAAATTTTATATATCTACTTTATATCTATCAATATGATTTGAACAAAATTTTACAAGGCTGAAGATGTTTTTGCTGGAATTTAATAGGTGAAGTAAATATAAAAGTCTGGAATATTTCAGATTTGGGAAAAAAATGGGAAAGCGATTGTATACTGAAACTGAGACAAAAAAAATCAAAGAAGCAAGACATATAATCAATAAGCGAAAAATTGAGCAGGACAGGAAGGGCAGATATCTGTCACTTTAATAAAACTCGGTTATTGGTGATAAATATCGCTTCAATATACACGAGTGTCACGTGGAAGTCAGTTTTTCTTGGGCAGTTTACTTTCTGTCCGCTGTCATACTTTGTGTCTGTAATGACTCTAAAGAAGGCCTGTTATAACCTTTCCTCAACCAATCATATTTTTACAGCATATTGATGACAGCGCTTTTTTCATTTATGCCTCTCTGGATCGAATGGTTAGATGATTAGAAACTCATGGTAGTAATTAATACATAGGTTTTTCGCACAGTAATGACAGATATGACAAATGCACGTTGTACGCAGGAAGTTACATACATGGTGGTTACTTTCCGATTCTGTTTTTTTTAATAGTAATATACTGACTGTGCACAAAGATTACAAACATTTCTTGAACGAGCATAGGTTTTCAGACAACTGCTCGACTGGTTTGGAATTATCTTAATTTTAAAATGGTGGAATGATAAGGAAAAAAGAAAATTTTTAATCTTACTTAATTTCTTCATTGTCCAATTACGCTCAAACTGCTTTCATTATAACACTGTGCGAGAAACTGCAAACAAGCTGTTAGCTTGTCTTCTGATGTTTACAAGAAAACGCTCATTTCTAAAACAAATTACTTCAAATTTTTAAGCGCTTTTTATCAGCCATTGCCTGCAAAATATATAATCCTTCACAATAATAATTTTTGATGTTATTGTTTCTTTGCATGCTTTAGATATAATACATCGATTACGCCATACATTTTCTCAAATTTATCTTCTTGTGTCGAGAATTGTAATTTCTTAAATTCAGAAGTTTTCTGAGTGGTTTACTTTTGAAGATGAATTTAATTCTCATTTTTATCAATCTCTTTTTTATAATATACATGTGAGTAAATTAATGATATAAATTACATAAACATCGTTTAAAATTTTTCATTCTTTAGAATATTTTTAAGAAGAACAATCTGATTTTCTATTATAGCATAATTACGTAATTAAACATGGGCCACCTTTTTAGGAAGTGTGTGGTAAACATTTTATGACTTTAATTAAAAGCGTCCTAAAGTTAACTGTATTTCACACCGCCTAGCAGAGAAACTTAGATTGGGAGTTTTAGGGCGAAACATGTTTCTGAAGGTACATTTACTTTTGAAGTAAGTGTCATCATTTTAAATTGTGTCAGAGAATGTAGTATAATATGTTCACTATAAGCCCTTCTAATGCTAATGCCCTGAACTGTAAGAACATTTTTAAATATTACTCAAAGCTTACATAACTTGAATCTTTAAATTTAATAGCAGGGAAGAAATTATCAATATGTTCTTCATTTTTACTAGAAAATTTGAGTTACTTCTACATTTTGATGAATTATGTGTTTTAGAAGTTGTCTTTATAAAACTACATGAATAACCATTTGTGATGATGTTAGCCTTTAATTGATGTACTAATTAATTTGAAACATTTAAGTGTTATTCATTAAGATTTCTATAGAACATAAATCATTTGTACACAAGGTGTGAGCTTATAGCATACAAAATATCTCAAAAGTTAAAAAAATACTATTTTAGCTGCAATATTTTTCTGTGAGTTGCTGTATAAAATTAATGGTCTTTTCGATAGAGTTAGCAATGCTAAAGAAATTAACATAAACACTCTATGCAAATAAGGATAGTCCAAATACGATAGAATATTAAAACAAAAATACATATGTAGATTTCATTATTAATAAATTGGAGTACCTTATATTTGGCGTCTAAAATTATTTTGCATAGATGCAATTTTATCTTCTAATGTAAATTTGTTTTCATGTATGTATTTTTGTTATCTAACTTTTATGTTAAATGCAATCTTTTATTAAATTTAATGTAAGTATTGTATTCCATTATGTTTAATATAAATTTCCAAATTAAGCATATTAGCTTTCAAATGTTAAGAATGCAAATAATTTTCAATCGAAAGAATAAAACTTTTGATTATATAATTAACATTTATTTATAAAAAATAATACGCGAAAAACATTTATTTAAATTTATTAAAAATTTTAACCTTCTGTTTTCTTAAAAAAAGATTTACGAAGTAATATATCAAAATCATGATATAAACAACTAATTTTTATACTTTTATTTTATATCATTAATATATGAAATTGTTCCATTGTTGTGTTGCCAAATTATTGTTTGCTATGTGCCACATAATTAATACATTAAAGGGGAAAACACTTAAGGAAACTTTCATAAATTCCATTCAGATTAGTTTCAATTTTGTTTTGTTTGCTGTGTCGATTTGTTTACTGTTGTATTAATTTGTTTAGTTTGCATAGGCGATTGTTACAAATTATTTCGCGTTAATAAGAAACATGAATATCCACCGCTACAATCCGTATGTGTTTTCCAAATAAAGTAAATGAATGTTTCACATAAATAAGACCAGTACTCTTCATCTATTGTTTAAATGTAGTCGAAAGATTAAAAATGTTAAAAATAAATTTTCCAGAGCTTAGCAAAATTTACAACTGTTCTCTTAAATTATAGATTCAGGTGTAAGTAAATTTAAATATTCTGAACTTTACGGAGGAACACATTAGACACAACAGTTCCAGCATTAATTAAAACAACGATTATAATGTTTATTGGTATATGGTTTATTCTAAAATCACTTTTGAATCTCTTACTTAATTCATGTATGCCACAGGAAAGTGTAAAGGAAGAAAAAAATCATGTAAATTTTGACAAATATATGAGCAATATGTTTATACTAATCATTGTTGATAAATATCAAATTAGTAATGGTGCACATCCTATGCTGAAATTTATTATAACTACTTTCTTATGATACTTTAATTTTTAGCCTCACAAATTACCAGCCTCAATCGATAATACATATAATACATAATAAGATGATGTTCAAAGTATTAAATGAAAAGTGTGATCTTTGCAACATCTTGCATTCAGACTAATTTAGCAAATTTCTAGCGTATTGGAGGACAGATTGTTGTGTTTAAAATTAACATATTAAGGAACTGAAAGCAGTAAAAGATATCATTAGGCTTAGATCTCATGCAGGTAGGTTATATTTCTAGCTAAAAACAGCAGTTGTTACATTTTTTAAAAACGAGACACTTAAATTTTCCATTTGAAATTATTGTTTCTTAAAAATTGCTGCGTATGTAATAAGTATATTATACATATATTTCAAAAGGTATACAACTTAAAAAATTAAGTTCTGAAAAAATTGAGAAAAAATTATTTATTTTAAAGATTCTAACAAGAATGGTAAGAGGAACTTCATACCACCAAATTCGAATCTAAATTGAATAATGTATAAGAAGACGTAAAAGCGAACTGGCATTGATAAACTACTCTCTTCTTGAAATATTTTGTTAAAAAAAGATAAAGTAAGAATATAAATTATATACAAAAACAATGAAATATGAAAGTTTTTTGCAACTTAAAATTCCTCCTAAATTTACTTTGTATAAGTAATCATCTTCGATATTCTCTATTTTAAGATTAATTTTCTCATTTTGTTTCATTTATAGTATAATTTATTGAAGTGTCTGTAATTCATTATTAAACTTTATAACTAATGGTAATTTGAAACAGTATGTGACTAGATTC
This sequence comes from Latrodectus elegans, assembly GCA_030067965.1. Lineage (NCBI taxonomy): Eukaryota > Metazoa > Arthropoda > Arachnida > Araneae > Theridiidae > Latrodectus > Latrodectus elegans. Next base: position 47,537,732 of record CM057809.1, read on the forward strand.
AACCATTACAAAATATTTCATACATGGACTAATAGTTGATAAATTCTTGGCAGAATATCATATAATACATAATAGAAAAATAAAATTCTCGTTATTAAGCTTTATAGAAGTATTCATTAATGGTTACATTTTTTAAATAGATCTTCAGATGGTATATATATATATATATATATATATATATATATATATATATATGTGTGTGTGTGTGTGTGTGTGTGTGCATATACAGAGAAAGAGAGAGAAAGTGTTATGATAAGTTAATCAAATAACTGGTAATTGGTTTCAAAACAATATTCTAGTAAAATTAATTCTTTTAATGAAATCAAGTACATAAGCAATGATATACTAAAACTATATCACAAAGTATGCATTACGAATTCTTTACTCAGTATCCATTATTAGAACAACATTTTTGGCTATTTTATAGAAGAAATAATATTTAAAGCATTAAAACGTTTCCCAAAAATACCAATTTGTGGAGACATTTTTTCTTTGAATAAATGCTTTGTTTTATAAAAAAAACTGCATCTCATAAAAATATCAAAAAATAAAATTTTAATCACTTATTAAACCTAGCTTTTAACACTTTGTTTCAAACAACTGTTTTAACAAGGTGGACTAAAATGAAATTCAATGTAAGATGCATATGAGTTGCGAAATGTGGAAGTAAATAACAATTTAGTTTACGATATTAACTTATATACTGCAAAATGTAATATTTAAAGGATAAGACCTTTTTATTTAGAAATATTTCCATGGAAACATTATAAATATATTTGTGAATAAATATATTATAAATATATTCACAGATATATTATAAATATATATATTTGTGAATAAATATCCAAATTTTTGAATTTATGGTTTTGAACTTTCGGTGTTTTTTCTAATATACAATGATAAAACTTATATAAAATATTTGAATGTGTGATTTTCAACTTAACTGTAATTCTTCACATGCTTATAATTTACAATTTTTACTTATGATTCCTGTGGAAAAATTAATAATTTATTTTAGCCGTCATTTATAGCCATAACCAGATACATTCAAATTCCATAATATTAATTTCATGTTCTTGAATTTTTGCTTGAATTTTAAATAATTTATTCAAACATTAGCTGAACTACACAGCATTTCCATGATATTTCTCTACTCCAGGTTTTTGAGCAACGGGTGTGATGGATATCTGTTTTTTATTACTATGTGCATGTCTGTCGGAATAAATTATTAAAGACTTTTCAAATTTACTTTTTGGTGACACATTATTATGGCTCCTACTCTATGAAATAACCTACCTGAAGTCAAAGTAATGCGGATAGTAAGAAACTCTTACAGAAGTTTCAAATTATTAAGTAATCCACAGTGCAGCGTCAAATTATAAGCACACCGTATTCAAAATATTAACGTGGTATTCTTTGCATAAAATGAAACATTTTGCAAATCAATTTCACAAAAACTCAAAAATGAAGAGTCTTATAGTAACTTTGGTCATTTTTAGCGATATTACCTAATTCATATATTCCACTTGCCCAATATTTCTGAATAAACAGTACTCTGTTTAAAATGACATTGATTATATTCTTTTTGCCTATAAATGGAAACAAAGCTTTGAATGCAGCACTAATATGGTTTTTTTTATTCCTGTTAAATATAAATATATATATATACATACAGCGTACACTTAGCCACCGAGGCGTTGCCCCGGGAGCACCACAGGGGGTGGGCCACCATCGCACCCTCACACATGCCATAGGGACCCGTTTATAGAGTAGGCATCATTCATACTTCATTCGCACACACAAGGAAAGGACAAAGATAGGATAGAAAGAGAGAAAGTCCATCCATGCATCCATGCCTCGAATCGGGATTCGAACCCATAGATAGATAGATATACCTCTATTTTTACCTTTATTTACCTTTATTATATTGAAATTCCAAATTAGATATATATATATATATATATATATATACCTCTATTTACCTTTATTTATTGAAATTCTGAATTAGATTAAATGAGTTCAATTAATAACCAAATCTGGAAACTTGATACGGTTCTTTAACATTTTGAACATATTATTTTTCACTCTCACATTTCCATGCATTTTAAGTCTGAACTTAAACTTAATGTCATTCATAATATGATGTTTCATTGTAGTAATTTTAAAAATCTGGACTGAATACCTCACGAATCGTTTTGGACAGTCTAGTTTTCATCTCAAAATATCCCTTCCATAATAATGAAGCTTGAGCATAAATTTATATTGTTCCTACTATTATATTGTTCTAATGTTGACATTATCAATTAAAATATGAACCACATTTATTTAAGAAATATGATTCTGCTCTTAATAAATATCAATATGGTTTTTCCAATTTCTTAAATTTAACGAAAAACAGCAAAAATGTATTTAAGCTGAAATATGTTGGCATCATCATTATAATGACAACAAATCTAGTTGCTTCAAATTTATTTCATTTTAAATGTATTCTCTCAAATTATTATTAAATTAATTTTATTTTAAATTAGGAAAAAATCCGTAATGAAATATTTTAGCTAAATAAATTTAAACTTATCCATTTGTCTTGTTATTTTCAGTAGTTTGACATAAAAGTGAAACAAATAGCCACCTGTTTTCTCAAATATACATTAAAAATTATTCCAACGTTATTTCAAAATATTTTTGTTGATGAGAAGTTAGTTTCTTTATTTCTGATTCATTTCATTGTAATACGTTACATTTATGTTATTAAAGGGGCTATGCTAATCAAAGTTTGGTTATTATGTTATTGTGCACCAGTATTGAATTATGCTACCATTCAGCTTTAGGGACGAGATTTTTTTGTTATTTTTTTTATTTATATAAGAACACCTTCAAACTTTTCAAATTTTAATGAATCCTGAAGTCAACTTAACAATTATAATTTTTATCATTCTTTGGAATTTTAATCTCCATAATTGAAATATTTATTTAACATTATTTTTTCAGGACTCACATTAGCTCAAAATGACAAGAACTAATGGGAGATGATATGATATAAAAGTTTAAGTAATTCACTTTTAAATTAAATTTTATATGTATTCAAATATTTACAGAGATAATTTGCCGTATTTGCTTACATGAATATACTTCCAAATATATAGTATTAGAGTTTCCAAAAAGTTTAGGATTGGAATGAGTTTGTTTATTACTCTACAATCTCGTTATGCATACGAGTGATAATTAAATTGCAACTTACGATTTTAATAGAACTATAAATCCCAACGATTATTCATGATCGATGCCGAGCCTAGGAATTCCAAGCCTAGGAAGTCCGAGCTTGGAAGCCTAGGTAGTCCGAGCTTGGAAGCCTAGGTAGTCCGAGCCGAGCCTAGGAAGTCCAAAGCTTGGGCCATTAATTTGTTAAATTAGGGGTGAGAAAATGTATATACGAATAATATGAGAACAACTCATGTTAATATGGAAGAGTAAATTAATTAAAAGTAATTGTATGTGATATCGCATAATATCATCTTTAAATCTGGTGATTTATGTAGGTTTAGATTACAAATTATGTTTAATATTATATGAAGTTATTATACTTCAAGCCATGCCTCATTGCTTCTGATTAAGACGTCATCCAAAAGTTCCCAGACTTAGGTTTGAGAAGTTATCAGAAAAAAAGTTCCCTTCTGAAAGTATATTTCAATTGCAGTGCTTTGTGCAATTCGTAAAAATCACTATGTTTTTTACTTTGTCAATGAGCTCTTGAGTTTAGTAGAAGATTTTCCAAAGTATTTGTTACAATCTAGTGTTTAACTTTCTTAAAATTTTAATTAAAAGATTATGACCAATTAAAAGATTATGCATCCGTTCAAGAAATATTGGTTTAGTTATTGTTTTAATTTCTGATTCCGTTATAAAATGATAGTGAAAATGTTATGGCAAACATAATACTTCTCTGTCATTCCATTTTAAAATTTACAATGTAATGAAATAACACAAATAAATTGATACATATGGCAGCAATATAAAATATATAATTATCTCTTAAAACGATTTACTTTATGGGTTACAAAAATAGCATTTGTGGCTGATTCTATGTATGCTTGAAATATTCATAATTCAATAAAACTGAGGAACTCTAGGATATTTTGCATTACAGTAATAAAGATTCTATATTTTTGTCAGATCTCTTCCAACATAATACTATCTTAAAAACCAACATTATTATTCATATTATTCAAATTCAATGCAAAGCATTAATTCTTTTTTCTATTAAAGATAAAGAATGCTTATGAGATACAATTGCAGCATAATTGTGAGAATATTTCCAATAATAACCCTGTGCAAAAGACTGTATGACATAATTTCATGAAATGAGAAAAACCAAAAGGAAATTTTTACCTAAAATGCCTTAAAATGTGTCTTGTTAGTATAATTTCATGCAATTTTAGCATATTCAAAAATTCTTATTAACAGTGCATACTGAAGAAAGCCATCATTAATGGTCTACATTTTCCTAAACTTAAATTAAAAATCGTTACTCTGGGATATAAGGCGAGACATGAGATTAATCGGTTATTTCCTGCAGTGTGGAGAAAGCTCTACAAAGATAAGTTTCTAGTATGTTTTGATGTGCAAGTGTAAAATTTATTGATTTCTGTAATCCCTCTAGAATTTATACTATGTATATATCTAAATGGAAACACAGTATATATAATTTAAATATGCATGCCAGCAAATGTCGAAATAATTTAAATAGGCTTACCAAGAAACATAGATGCCACCTATCTATAAAAGGTTGTAAACAGTATTTCTCTCTAGATGACATTCCTTTTTCAGTAAGACACTCATACAAGCATTGAAACAAACATTATAAAGTACTGAATAAACAATGTGTGAACTGATTTTAAAATTAAAACTGTCTCCAACGTTGTTTTTCGACATGCAAATGATATTTATTGAAAAGTGTCAACTCAAATAGTAAACGCATTTCATTACAATGCCATTCCTTTGACAGACTAATCACCATGTACATATGCATCAGTTCTAATTCTTAAAGAAATCAAATGATTAAAAATAATGGGATTGCATTTGATTCTCATGAAACTTTCAATAGCTGTTCATCGTCATGGAGTGTTAACCAATGAGAGGAAAAAACTATTTTGAGATAATATGTTGCTTCGGTAGACTACAATTTGAATTTGATTAAAACCTAACATATGTTAAACTGCCTCTCCATCTCACATAACGACAATTTTCTGGCTAGAACGCTACGTTCAAATGGCAGGAAAAAATTTGCTGCAAGATCTTCTCTATTATATATATTAAATTTGTCTCTAAAACCACTATTTTCAAGGGAATGTGTTAAAAAGCTAATCATTTTTATACCACAGTATGGTCTATTTGTTTTGTAAATTTCAAATGTGTAGTGTTCAGTCATTTTTGTGTCATTATTATGGTTCTTAGTGGTTAGTTAGAGTTATGTGAAACAATATTTTTTAGAGCTTAAAAGAGGAGCATGGAAGATAATTAAGAAGAAAAGAGTCATTATATATTGTACATAGTATTGTTAAAAATTAATATAATATTTTGATATGCCTCTTTCAAAACACTGTATTATCTAAATTTTTTAAAAATAGTTATTATATATATTTAAAAATATATTATTATAAAATTTAATGAATGAAATGTTGCTTAATATATATTTTCCTCATTATATTGTTTCATGATCAATGTAGGACAAATTTTTTTACATAATGAAGGGAATATTTGATCGTAATTTCTTGTGTTGAAATTATTTCGGGTTTCAGAAGAAATAGAAATACAAAAGATAAATGCAGATGTCTTATGTACTACTACTTCTGTGTATCAGTTCCTCTTATTTATGTATCGTCATCTCCATTAACGCAGATTAGTTTAATATATATAAATATAAACATATTGATTTCTCAAGAAACTTTTAATTTGTTTTTTAAATTGAAGGAAAAATTATTGCAGCTTCAAGCTTATTTTACACTAAAATCACTTGCTTTTTTTAATTTTTATCTACATGATGACCGCAACTAGTTCATGAAACTGTAATATATACTAAGAAAGTAACGGAATTCTTTATATTAAGCAAGCATTAGAATTAACACTAGAATTGATAAGCACTCTGGCATTGGAATACGGAAGGGATTTTCTTTTAATTGAACTCGAATAACTAGATAACAGAACAATAGCAGATGATAAGAAGTTCGAAGCAAAGATTCAAAACAATGACTTTCTCAGAATGCCAAAACGGACTTTATCTTTTATATTGAAACAAAATAAAAGATAATTACTCTCGAACCGTGCTTAAATATTTGTCTGATAAGAAGAAATCCCAAAGCGAGTCGCTTTAGAATGACTTTGTTACTTCTCATAGACTAACTACGTTTTTATATTTCAGAATAATAAATTTAAATTGAAGTAAGGTAATCAAATATACTGAAAATATAAAATTTTTAAATAATAAATCGAGAAAGTTTAATTTTTTAATATAATTAACGACACCGATTATTGATCATAAATGTTTTGTAAGTTGCTTTATCAATCGAATTATAAAAACAAATTAAGAGTATTGCTCTACATTAAAACTATTAAATATGCACTTTTAACATTTAAATTTTTGTTTTCTAAATACCGAATTTAATTTTGAAAAAAAAAAAACCGTTAATTTTAGAAACAAGACTTTTCTGGAGAAATTAATTCTCTAATGTTAACAAACACTTTCCTGTTTCTTTAAAACTTGTATTATATTTATAACAGTTCTGATGCTGTTATAATTTTAGGTTCTTTTTCATAAATCACTCTTTGAAGGAGGCTTAAAAAGAATAATTAGTAATTTCTGATGGAGATAATATTAAAACATAAACCCTAAAATTAATATATAAAATTTATATTTTTAGATTAATTACTTATTTTATTCAATATGTTTTTTTAACATTTAATACTTTTGTTAATTAAATAATAGAGTTAACACTTGAAATATATAATTCTTTTTATAAAGAAAATTATCTTTGCAGAACTGTATTTTCCTAAAGTTAAGAAACATATTTTTATTTTTTTAAAAAGACGTGTTTTACATCATTAATCTTTGAAGGAAATTTGCTTTTAAAAATCCTAAAAGCCTTAAGTAATATGTATCTTAAACATTTTAAGAAAAAATTCTTTGCTCTAATAATCAAATTACCAAAAATAACCACAAATTGCAATGAAATTCATGTTGTGAGAAAATCCCCATCATTCTGCACATTTTTATGAATCTGATACCTCTTAAATGAACATAATATTGAAGTTACAATTCACAGCCTCCAATTTTGTTATTTTTATTTACTAACAATGGCGAAAACAAAGATGATGGGTAATATTAAATAGATTTTCTTCCAATATACCGTAACTCTCAGAAATTTTTATTCAAGCATATGAACACCCATGATTGACACTTTGGGAATTATATATAATAAGAATAAGAAATAAATAAAACAAACTATGCTACATCAGATAAATTTGTTCCTACTCTCTTTCTTTTGAGTAAATATATGGAGTTTTATATAAAATATAACCGTTAAAGAATTCGAACTTTATCCAAAATCTTATGAACAAATAAATGGTTATAAAGCTCACAACAAAAATAATACGATATTATATTTAATATTGGTTACAGAATTTCATCAGAGAATTACCCATAGGAACTTAAATTTAATTCTCAGCTATTATTTGTAGGTTTTACTGCAGTTTACACATAAGAAAAATTCAAGACAAGCTAAACGTGTAGGTATGTAGTACTATCTGATGGCTAATTTGTAACAATAAAATTTAATAGTATTTTTTGCCCTAGACTAGACTTGCTTGTGTTTCATTGTACTCTTTACAGAAAATATATATTTCAGTTTAAAAAACAAATAACACAGACACTCCCTAATTTCTGATAGTGTACGGTTATATTCAAGGCTTTTTCAAAATAAAAAGTATTGCCTTTTTCTAGCTATTTCCTTTTTCGCTTTTTGGACAATTTTTTTATTTATTCAATTTTTTTAATGAAATTAAATATCAGGCTTTACACATTTAATGAAAGATTATGAGCAAAACAAAAAATATCGCATCTTTAACCTTTTTTTTTCTCATTCTGTGCTGAAATAAATGATCAAATGTTTCAAATTATATATATTCTGACTTGAAAATGTATCTTATATAAAATAAAAAGTACAACAGTCTTAAAAACAATGCAAAATTTATTGTTCTTTTATTCTTACAATGATATTTAGTTATGATTATGGACTTTGAAATATTCACATAAAAAATGACATAAATGTTCTCCCAAAAAAAAATTTTCACTTGTAAGACGAGACATTGGTTTTCGAATTTTTTTGTTAAATATTTAACTTTTTCTGTGTTTCAGTACTTTTAAGTGATAACTTTCCTTCCTTATAGTGTATTTTGTAATATAAAATTAAAATAATTTTTGTTTACATCAATGTAAAAAACAAACAAACAAATCTTGCATACATATTACTTATTTACTAAATACTTTGATTACTCGTATGGTATTAAAATCTCGTATATTTAATAAATTGTACTTACTTAGTATTACTCTGAGTTACAAATTCAAATTATTAGGAACCTATGATATATATATATATATATATATATATATATATATATATATATATATATATATATATATATATATATATATATATATATATATATATGTATATAAATATAAGTAAATAAATATATATATATATATATATATATATATATATATATATATATATATATATATATATATATATATATATATATATATATAGTGTATATAGTCATGAATTAAATCTAAAAAATAAGTTACTTCTTTAGTAGTATACTCTTTAAAATAAACTAAAATTATTCTGTTCATAAATAAATTATTTCTTTTAGCATTTGACACCAATATTTCACTTGAAGTATAATGATAATTTCATTAGATAAAATATTTACAAAATTTTTTCTTCCAAGTATATCCTTCATACATTAGAACACAATGATTCATAAAATCCTTGTATTAAATGAAAAAATTATATTAAATGCATAAAAAAAGGAATAAAAACCTTTAATGGTTAAAAATTTTAAATCAATCTCTTTTTTGTCTGAAAAGAGAAACTTTAGTCATTTTTAATGTATTATAACGTTATATTTCAATGTGATATAAGACAATGCTTCAGTAAATTTTCATTTTATCATTTTGCAACATTTTGCTGAATAATATAAAGAAACAAATCAAATAATTAATATCTGAATATATGCATTGAAATTTAATGATGCCACACATAATTTAATATTTGTTGATAAAAGCTATTTTTATTGTGTAAATAACATTAAATTACTATTTTTCATATTTCCAGTGTTTGAAAGATATTACGAAATTAAAATCTATTGTCAATTACTAAGTTTATTCTTTTTTTAAATAACAAAAGACTATGAACGGTTAAATAATTTTATTTGTTTCCCATGATTGTCTGTTAAAAAATATTCTAAAATTGGATATCAGTATACAATAGGAAATTTAAGTGAATATAAGAGATGTATCTATTTCATCCTATCATATAGGCTTTCGGAAGAATTAAACATTAGAAACGAAACTAATCTTTCGCCTAATCCAATATTCTTATTTCTCAAATACTTTGCGAAATTAGAGATATAATAATAAACCAAACATTGCTTCACTTAAAACAGGCCATTTAAAGCACAATGTTATGTAAATTTGAAAAGGATTACTTTTAAACTTACATTGTTTCAATATTTTTATTAAATTCGCATTTTAAGAATTAGTAATAAAGCTTTATGCCATCTTTTTATGGATGAAACTTTGCTAATGTGATCTTTAAGAAAATATTTTGCCAGATAACTTCACTTGTTCATTTTGAAATATGGATTGCTGGAAATAAAAAAAAGGATTTTCTCTCTCTCTCTCTTTCTTCAAATATTATTTTAATGTTAAAAAAAATAAAAAAATAAAAAAAAAAAAAAAACCTGTGTAAGTAAAGTTTTTGCAGTTTTATGTTTTCTCAAAAGGTAAAATATTTTTCGATGGTTCGAATATAATTTTTATGCTAAAAAAGTTTTGAATTATAAATCATCAAAGGAGGTATCAGGAAATTTAAATAATCGGAATTAAAAATCAGATAATTCAAATTCTACTTTTTTGAGTGAAAATATTTTTATTCAAAATTCATTGGATATTATCCATTTAGTAGCATTTATTTGCAAAAATCATTAATTTTATGTAAAGACATTTCACATTATTCAGTAATTTTTTAATATTTTTTTAAATTAATTCTTATATCTTACTAATTAAACAATAAAGGTATCAAATGAGCATTAAGTCAATGATTTTTTCTTTTCACAGTTATTTTATGAACACATTGTATATGCCAAAGCTGAAAGAGGTGGAATTACTTGAATAGAGCTTATGTAATTGAATACGCTAAAATTAATATAGATCAATTAAATTTAGAAATGAAAGCTTGAAAGTCTTATGCATTCTTTAACTGGTTGACAGTTAGAACTTCTGCTAGAATATCTTTTAAATAATAGTTATTAACGGTTATCAGACCTAAAAGTGAAAATGTTTCTGTTAAAAACAAAATTGATAAAAAGAATTAACTTCTAAATATAATGCTTTTAAAATTAAATTATGTAAACATTTAAATGGAAATCTATAAATAATACATAAAAATTTCAAAAACACCTGTATTGTTATGCTAAAAATCTATAATAACCATATTAAATGATTAATAATAATTTGTATTTATTAGGTGAATGATGCCTTGTTAAATTTTACTTAATAAATTCCTGTCAATTACTCAAAATTGTTAGATTAAGACAAATTGTTAAATTTTGAAATGTATGTTTAATTCAAATTGACATTAAAAATAATACATAAAGTATGGCAGGTTTTATTTTCTCTAGTCTAAATTGGAAAATTACCATTTTTGTTTTTAACCTGAAGATTAATATTTCTCTTTTAAATTAGTTAATTAGCTAAAATTATTATAAAATAATGTGTTACTGAGAATAGTTTCTTATTATATTAAATGTGCGACTAATGCAATGTTTGTCTGAGTCAGTTTGCAATGAACCAATAACAGATATATGGAAGTTAACAGCAAGAAAAAGGATACTTTTGTTTTAAATTTATAGGCTATTTATCTAGAAATAAATAATATATATGCCTATACGCTAAATCAAGTATATTCAAGTTAAATATCATATAAAACAGATAAATTTTTTAATTTTAAAAATATTAATTCTCAAGAAAACTCTTTTAATTTTAAGAATAATATAATATGTGTGTTCAGTTTATTAACATGAACAATTTTTTATTAGTTGTAAGCATATTATCATATGAAAATAAATGTCATATTGTTCAATGAAGTCTCAAATATTATTATAAACATCTAATATTCTTTGCTTATGTTCTCATACATATGTTCTTTGCAAATGTTCTCTTACATGTCACCATATTTTAAGAATAATATGCTACTTGCTAAATGTGCTTCAATATCAGTGTAGTTACAGGAAAAAAATGTAAAGTTAATTATAAGTAATTACTTCTATCTTGTAGTAAAATACTTGAAGTAATTATATAGAACTAAAAATATCCAAGTTATTTCTAAATCCCGATGTTTCAAGTATTTATAATACATGGAGTTATTCCAGAATAATCATAATTAATAGTTGGAAATACTTTGTCTTGTATTATACTTATACTCACCCAAAAAATTAGTTTTATACATTAAATAAAGCCCTTTGAACCTTATGCAATAAATATATTTATCTAATGTCTTCACTCCTCAGGTGACAGTTAAAAGCGTTTTGTAATGAAGGTTTTGCGAAAACATCCAGTGTTATTGTAACATAAAGTTAATATACAAAAAGTTTCAGTATATTTACTTAGTTACCAATAGTGACTAAACAGAGATAATAACTTAAAATGCATAGCTACTGGAGGGAAAAACTACAGTAGCCACTATTCAGTAGTAGGAACAGTAGCCATCATTCTGCTCAGTTGCTTATGACAGTTAAGTACAGAATGGGAAAATTTGTTTCTTATAAGTTAAAATTTTTCTTATTGTAATACAAAAGCACTAAAAGTTCAAAAGATTTATTTATTATAAAATTCATAATGAATTATTTAAAAAAATTATCCATTTGATGCATTATAATGAGCAAATATAATATTATAAGCAATTTGTAAAGAATTCTAACTAATTACGATGATATGCTAAAAATTTAAAAGTTTATATCATTCATAACAATAACAATTGTGTGGATGTGTATATGGCAGGCTATACATATCTTTTGTAGTAATTTATTTAATTGTTAAGTTTACTAGGATGGGATACATGCATCTATACAATTTATTCAATCTATATTCTGCAGTAAAGAAATGTCCTCTATTTATTCTACCAGCCCATTTGTGGTGGCCATTACACGTCGTGATAAATTTTCTATGTTTTCTCTTAATACTTTCGTTGGTCCTAATGCCAAGTAAGTCTGTTTTTCTACCCGCAATCTTAACCACCTTTCTTATGTTACTAACAGAGAAAAAGCTTTCATTCTTTAATATTATATTATTGAACTCTTTCTTCAGCACCGAAATTTGCAATGGATAAATATAAAAATAAAAAGAAAATATTGCAAGAATTAAAATTTTATATTATTATTTAATTTTATATTTTATTAATCGAATTATCTCTACTTTTGTTTTAGAATATTGAGAAAGTATACTATAAATTTCACAACCGTTATTCTCTACTCTAGATGTTCTTTTCACTATTAAGTTGCTTATATTTCCTTAAATGGAGAAAAAAAGCTTTTGGTGGATGTTGCAGCTTAAAAATTTTAAATTATGAACAGCATAACTGCGTTCATTAACTTAATTCAATGTTATTAAGGAATACATTCCTGATTTTAAGATTTATTAATTTACTGAGCTTTGTGCTACATAATTGACGACTCCTTCATTATGCGATAATTCTTTGATTATAGTATTCCCAATTTAATTGATTTATGGTATTGAACTTTTTTTATGAATCCATCCATTATTTAGCTTGAATTAAAATGTTTGCAAGTTTGCTATATTCAGAACTTGTTTATTTAGACTGACTAAAAAACTCTTAACGATTTATTAAATTAGAAGTGATTTCATAATTTAAAAACATCGTTTTGAAAATCAAATGTACGAGTTTTTTCTGCATTAATATTTATAATACGATTTCTGAAGGTGCTATAAACTTTAATTTTTACATTAAAATATGTAAAGTAGTAATTATTCTTAACCTGTATCTTAAAATCTTAAATATGTCATTTACCTTTATAAATATAAGATATATTTTTGAAAATAATTTTGAAGAAGGATATACTTTGTCAAAAATCGATATCATTTTCTTTAAATTCTGTAGTCTTTTGTATTTCTGGCTAGATTTCTTTTTTACTTATTAAATGTGGTTACTTGGATGTTTTATTAACTGGAGAAAATATAAAAAATTATCTATTGGGCAAGTTAACTGTAAGTTGAAACACAACGAAAAATATTTTTGATCCCATCTTACAAACATAATTAATGAATTTTGTAAAATTTGTCTGTAGAAAAATATTCTGTTAAAATAGAGGAAATAATAGAACGAAAAAATATCAGCGAGAACAATCAGTAAAGGTGCCAGAGCATTTTGGATAAGCTTTGCAATTTTAAATATGCCAAAAAATCTTAAGTTGATTTACACTGAACATAATTAACCAATTATATCTGAAACTGTTTTTAAAAAATGAAATGCAATTTTAAATTTAATTAATTGTTAGTAAGATATGTAAATTAAAAGTTTTAATCAGATAAATTTAAAATATAACTCATTTTTAAAATCCTGTTAGGAGTTTAAACAAAATAAAAGTTTTTTCTTGCATCATTTAACTCATTTAGCTCTATACCAAATAAATATATTTTTGTAAAATTAATTTCAATAAATCATTTAATGTACTTAGTTATTCATAAATTTAAGAACTGTATACAGTTTTACATTTTTATGCAGGAAGTAAATCCTCAAAACTTTAGTTATTTAAATATCTAAATTTTAATGTGAATTATTTCTTCTTTTAAGTTTTTTTCATTATAAAAATTGAAATATTTACGTTAGAAATATTGTACTGATTCCAAAATTACTTTTTCATTCTCTTAATATCATTAAACAAATAAATAAATATATTCTTTAACGATAAAATTACTTTTAATCATTACTAAACCGAGATATGTATCAAATGTAAAACTGCTTTTAATTTTTAAACATATGCAATAATATTTATGAACAAGATATAAGCATTCTTTGAAGAAAAATCTTTTCAATCAGTAAATTCTCAAATAATAACTTAATGCTGCCAATGGTGTCTAAAATTTAGAAAGTTCGAGTACTTTTTGCCTTATATTAGACGGTTTTCATGTGTTTTTCATTGTTTTATGACATGTTTTATTCTGTTTAGACGTTTAGGGATGGAATAAAATCTTGTTTAATTTAAATAAGAAACGACTGACATTAAACTTCTCCAGTCAATTATTTTCTCACAAAAAAAAGTATTTGTAAAAGGAATTAGCCATCTTGTCCTCAAATATATAGAATCTAGGCTTTTTTAGAAAGGGTCTTTTAACATTCAACTTTTCTTTGAGAGCCCCTTAAGGCTTGAACACACTCACAGTTCAACAACCAATCAATAAACCTTGCGATCAGTAATCAGACAATTCATAAGTGTTCTAGACATTTCAATTATAATGTGCGTTACCCAAATTCAAATGTATATGTCATAATTGTTGTCAGATAATATCAACTTGTGTCATATCACCCTTCAAACCGAAATTTACTAAAATCTGTCAAGTAGTCCTTTAAATAATTGAAAAAATTTAAAATCCCGCTATTATTAGACACACCCACACACACAAACACCCAAACACACACACATACACAAAGAGAGAGAGACACACACATCAACGTAATACATAATACTACATAATGTTGGATTTATGTATTTAAATATACGTTAGAAACATTCGATAGTTTATAAGATAACGCGAGAGATTCTGTTAGGAATATTTTTTTCAAAAAGTTAAGCAAATAGTATTTCTGAATGCAAAAGTTTTTAATTGATTGTTCAACATTAAAATAATGATATGTTGTAAATGTTCCATAAAACAAGGTAAATGCATTTTTTCCTTTTAAATTAAATGCAAATGTATACTGAAATATTTCTATTTTACTGAATAAAGACTTTAATATGTGCTTCTGTGAACGTATTTTGATATATTTCTACATGAATAAATCTTTAAATTGTCTTAGATGTAAATAAATTTCATATAAATTTTCAAAAGTTTAAAAAATATATAAGTTTTAAACTATATCAAAATAATTATCATATGTTATTACATGATTTGTTGTTAAATAGAGATGAATTAATACATTTTTCAGTGTTAAAAACATATGGTAATGGTATTGCTTATGACGAAGTAATTTTTAAATTTAACTATGAATACTTTAGAAAATACTTATATAAAACAATTATGTAAAAACCTAATATATATATATATATATATATATATATATATATATATATATATATATATATATATATATATATATATATATATATATATATATATATATATATATATATATATATATATATATGATATTCACAAAGAAGCTAAAAATGAAACAATATAAGCTTAGAATTGTTTATTTTAAAGCTTATATATCAAAATATATATATTATTAATTTTCGTTCATTTAAAAACAGAAGCAAAATTGCTAACAATTGCTGATTTTTTATTTCTTTTTTTCTATTTATTTAACATACTCGTGCTATTCAGAGATCAAACTCTAATTAGAAGTGGTCAGCAGAAAATTTGAATAGAAATTTATGTTTACTGACTTCTGCTGGCTTTTGCTGATGCTATATCAGCAAGAAAAGTTAAAGCATACTTCATTAAAAAGATTGCATTCTTTTTTAATATAAATTGATTGAAAATATAGCTTCCTGTTAGAAGAGCAAGACAATAAAATTAGTGTATTACAATAAAATTAGTGTATTATTGTAATGTGTATTACCTTTATGATCACAGTGAACGAAAAACGATTTGGTTGTGTTGGGAATGGCAACCAAAATTGCTTCGAAATGTAGCTGGAATTAATGGGATATACCAGTTCGCATACAGATCGAGGTGGATGTGATTAATGGAAGGCAGAATTAGAAAAAGGCTTGTCAAATAGTGCAAGTAATGTTGTATGATAGCTAAAAAGAAACTTTGGAGAGTACTTACAATGTGAGAATATGCATTGTTTTGCAGAAGGGATGCCATGGGAGATATTTGAATGTAATAAAAAATAGATTGAAGGATTTCAAAAATACAGCACTAGCAGACAAATGTACTTTTGAAGCGTATTTTGTGACTGGGGGAGGAAAATTCAACACCGTCTCAACAATCGGTATAGTACATCGATGCATAAAGTAACAGTTTAAAAGTGTTTATCCCTAATTCTTCCAATTTCTAATTGATATCTCTGGATAGTTATTGTGATGTAATTACAATGTCCGTCTCTAGCATGTATTCTATTGTAAAGTCAAAGGACTTTGGTTTAAAGTTAAAAATAACCAATGATTGGATGAATTACAAAATCTGCTACAATTGGTAATGAACGTTTGTTTTTGACAAATATTGTTGATAAAAGGTTTCAATGTAATATAATTGCAAATGCAACTGAGTGCTAAATCCAATACTAAGAATAGAATAGGCTTAGTGAGTGAGTGAAATGAGATTACTACAATTAGTACTACGATCAGTACTTTTCTTCTTTCTAATAATTTCATATTTGTATTACTGTCATTTGGTTGTCTCCATACAATACTGTTTTCTTTTAAAAATAATCCAAGGTTTTGGAAAGTGATAATACTAGCTCAATAATTTTTTGAGCCATACTGAGAGGGCTGCAAACACAGAAGATAACTCAAAAAATGATTCAACATGGCAAACTGTCTTGTTTTGTATAGTTTTTAAGAGTTACTACAGTTCCCTTCCCATATTGCCAGATATAGAAATCAATAACACATATTTCGTCATAGTAAAATGCTGGACGAATATATCCAGTAGATTGGATTATTTGTATTTTCTTTTTGTAGAAAACTATGACCTTTCTCATAGCTAAAACTTTCTCATCCTTTATACTACAAAACTGTGCAGGCATCTAGAAAAATGTTGAGATTTTTTAACGTTCTTTTATTCTTTCTCAGAAAAAATATGAAAAGAACTAGAAATATTTTTTATTCAGGAAATCAGCAGAAATTGCTAATATAAAACAATGGGAAATGTATTTTACCATATTATTTTGTTATATTAACAGCGAAAGGGATTTTTAGCAATTTATATATAAATTTTCACTATTGTAAAATTTATGTCTTACTGTAAAGGCCGAGTTGGCTGCTAAAGGGTTAACGTTCTGGCTTCCAGTTCAACAGTTCGAGGGTTGAAATCCCACACCTTGGGTTTGGGTGCTGCTAGAGGCTCGGAAACCACTTAAAACTGTAGATCCCGGTCTAATTGGATTTTGAGTGCAAAAGGAGAACGTTGAACTACAATCAGGCCAAACTAAACTACTTTACAGAATTTATAGAGTAATAATAAATGCGTTTTAAAGGCTATTTTCATAGATGCTATTATATTTAAATATGAACATGTAATAAACGTTAGTTATTTGTAATTGCCGACCAATGCCTGAGTGGTAACGTTCCTGACACCTGAGCTGTGGGTCCCAGGTTCGAATCCTGGTTCGGGCATGGATGCTACTTTGCTTTTTCTCTGTTTCTCTGTCCTTTCTTCTGTGATGATGTATGAATGTAGCTCATCCTATAAATGGGTAATGGCGAGGGTAATGCTACTTGCCACCGCGCCTTGATTCACAGGTGCCCACTGGGTAATAACAAATGAGTAGCAGTTTCCGGCCTTGTTTCGGCGAAGGGTTTGGCACTCAGTGCCCACCATTGAAAAAAAAGTTATTTGTAATTAAATATATTATTAATTTAAGTGAATATCAAATATAAGATAACACAATTAAAATATTTTATATTTCTTTTATTTGAAAGAGCAATGCAAATATCTGTGTAACATTGAGTATCGTACATGGACAAAAAGATACAAAGCCAATGAAAAATATTTTTAAAAAATTATTCTTTTAAACTAAAAGAAAGCAAAACAAAAAAAAACATTTATAGTTTCTGATATATAAACTTCTGAATTTTTATTATGAGCAGATAAAAAACTTTAAAAAGTCTTGAAAAATCCTTTCAAAAATCATATACGTAAGTTTTAGAAATGTTTTTTTTTTTTTTTTTTTTTTTTTTTTTACTTTTACTGAGCTGCTAAATAAATAGTTGAGGTTTAAAAAGGAATCTTTCAGCAACTTTTTTTAAGAAAAGTTTGTGCCTTTTTAGAAAAGAAAATCTCGGATATGAATTTCTCAGTTTATTGTAATCATTTTGTCATATAAGGTGCCCATTTTTTTATTTTGAGCAGCCTTTTATTTCAAATCAATTTTTGTATATACATAAGAAAGGAGCGCATGATTTTTGCTGAAAATATTTTTAAAAACTATGCAAAAGTTAGTTTTTGTTATTCATTCAACTTTGCGTTCACATGTAGAAAAACCTTTTTACTAATGCCCGACTGCCTTTAGGATATACCTATTCAGCCATATAATGGAATTTGCGAAAGTAATGGCATGTTATACATGTGGGCGTGTTATTTTCGTCCCGAAAGTTAAGGGATAAAGAAAGAAAAAGAGAGAAAAAAGAACTCCCATGCCTGAATCAGGATTTCATCTCGTGACCCACTGTTTTAAAGTTAGAGATGCTAAACTCTCCGTCATTGGTCGGTATATTGATGAAATATAAATAAATGGCATATAATTAAATATTATTTTCTTTAGTAAATACCTGTGGTAAAGATTTATTTATAATGTATATATCTATAAGCTTAAGCCTGCTAATGATAATGAAGTTAGACATTTATCTTGTATTTAAATTTGAAATATGTTAAAATAACCGAATTTTATAACTTATTATAAAAATATTAAAATATTCAGATAACTAGATGTTTCATGGGTAAAAATTTCAAACAAAAATTACCCTCACATATATATTGGAATAAATTATAAGGGTCTTATTTCTGTCGTGAGATCATTGAGAATGAAGAAATATATTGAACATATATTTCGTTTTCACAGTTAAATTTTGTAAAATTGTAACTGAAAATATCGTAACTATTTAATCAGCGACGTAAAAATGGTTTAATTAATAGCAAAATAAGGAAAAGATTATATTCAATTAATGCACTATTTAGCTCAAATAAATTAATATTGATTTTCAATATGACATAATTTTTTTTTCAGTTTTCTCTTTTTAAAGTATTAATAAGTATTCTGAATATAAACAGGTAATTAATAGAAACAATTTGCTTAATAGATTCTTACTAACACAAAAAAATTGTTAAACATAAAATAGAGATGTAACAGAGTGTCATTTGATCACCTGGTGGTTACAAAATAATACTAAGAAAGAAAGATATATTTGAATGTTGTTTTTTTTATATTTAAATCCACTACACTGTACCGAAAACTTCACCGTGTAACTTCTAGCAGTCAATCAAGTTACTTCCCAATATTTGATATTTGTTTTCTGTAGAGCCTGATTTTTAATTTTAATGATATTTTACTTAAAATAGAGAAGCAATTTTTAGCAGTTAAAAACCGAAAGTAAACTAATTCTCCCTGAAAATCGAGAAAAAGTTGCAGTACAAAAAGAGAAATAAGTAAGGTGATTTTACTTTTAATTTAGATTTATATTTTTATTAGAATAAGAAAAATACGAAGAAAATTTTTATAACTTTTTTTTGTCAATGAGGGAAGAATTCTGGATATTGAAATATAGGAAAATCTTACGCATGATTACCAGGAATTTCCTTATTTTCAGGAAATTTGATTCACTCCCAATACATCCCGCAAAGTCAACTCCAATTATTTCCAACTCAGATGAGATTACTAATAAATAATCTCAGAGCGGCATCTGTGTATGAAATAATTGGAACTGACTTTGCGGGATTGTAATCCAACAGTGAAATTTTGAATTGTAATTTATATTTGTGCGCTATATATTTAAAGCAATTCATCTGGAACTGACCATTTCAATATCAACAGAATAATTTTTTCAATCATTCCGGAGACTTATAACACGACGAGGAAAACCAGCTACTGTATGATCAGATAATGGGACAAACTTTGTAGGAGCGAACACTCTTATCAAAAAAATTAACTGGGACGCAGTAGAAAAATACAACATTGTCAACAATATTAAGTGGAAGTTTATCCCACCATCTACACCATGCTGGAGTGGCTTCTGGGAACATTTGATCGGAGTTTCAGAACTTCAAGATTTAATATCAAAAAAATTTTATAAATTAATTTTATTTCATTGATACTTGAATTATTTTGTTATTTTATTTTAATTTGAAACTTGATAATTTGTATTGTGATTTAGAGAAATTTTAGATTTTAGTTTGAAAATTGTGTTTGAGTTTTTCTGAGATGTAAAAGTAAAGGTAAGAGGATATTTAAAATATTGGCAATCCTCAAAAAATAATATAACCCTCTTTGCCAACTAAGAATTGATAATGTCAGGTAGAAATCCCATGCTCTCACACGAAAAAAAGTAAACAGAATGCTACTGTTTTGATCCGTAAGGATTAAACATTTGTTCGCACCGAAATTAAATCTTGTTTATAATTTCTTGAAGATATATCTATCCTCTTATAATATTTCTTAATAATAAATAGATAAATATAGATATTGGGGGGAGAATTTTTCTTTCATCATTTATATAGAATGTGGATGGAATACTCCTGAATCTGAATCCCGGGATGAGTAAGATAAGAGCAAATATTGTCTTACAAATTGATTACTTTTGGTAAATAGTATTATTACCAAAACAACTATTTTCTTACGGTCTTATTTGTAACTATTAACATTTCATGTGCTTCTTGTTTTCTTGCTCACAAAGAGGTGCTTTTGTTTAAAGGTTTTCAATATGTATTACTTCCTCTATAAAAAGCTATTATAGAAGCACAAAGTGAATGAAAAATGTATGAACAATATCACGAAATGATAAGCTTCAAAATTAATAACATAATATACTGAGAAATATGAATTTTTATGATTTTTTCGATTTTCTGGCTATGTTAAAAAGAACTGTTTAACGAAAACACAAAATTCTGTATAAACTGTTGTGCTTTTGCCGGAAAACATTGATTTCGATTTTAATATAAAATTAAATCAAGAGGTTAAACAAATTTTAATCTTATTTCTTAAAAAAATTGATATTAAATAACTACAAATAACTAATGACACAGATAAATGTAAACAATATCTAACTTCTTATCTTGCATCTAACTTTTTTCCTCGATATTCTGGAGGGATTTTTTTTTTATTTTCTGTCTATTAATAGATATTTCGGGTAAATTATTGAAAATTATTTTAAAATTCATCATGAAATTTAATAATATCTTTTAGTTATTATCATCGAGTATATTTTGTTAGTAAAAATGCTGAAATTTTAAATAAATTTAAGTAGTAAAATATTTTTTACTGAAGAAAGTGATTTTAGGTTATAAAAAAGTTACCTAAACATTAACTAGTTTATTTGATAATATTTTGAAAAATTCAATGGTTTGTGGCTGACTTTTAATCTTCTGCAAAAAAAATTTTTTTTGACAAACAAAACAATTTTACATAACTAAAATTAAAACAAGATATTAAATAATTCCTTTAGAAATAAAAAAAGCGAATTATTTTCATTTCATTATGCACATATTAAGAAAAAAAGCAAAAATATTACAATTAATATCAGTACTTTCTATTCTTTTTTAAGAAAAAATAAAACAGCATATCATTAAAAGAAACCCATCTTGTGCGATCCAAATCTTGAGTTTTAAGACCAGGTTTTGTATGAAGGGGAGAGAAATGCTTCCTTCCACTCTAGAAGAAACATCTACACTGGAGTTCTTTGTTGCCGCGTGCCTTGCAATTTCATGTTGTTTTTAGTCCGGAAATTTGAATGCTGATACCAGAAATGATTTAGTAAAAAGCCTAGTTTTGAACTAAAATATTTGCGTAGCACTTTTCAATTGCTTAGTTAAAGGAGAAATGATACAGCATTTAATTTGTCTAAATATGTAAAAGTAAGTTTGAAAAATGCATTCTCTTTTTTAGAATTATTTCATTATTTTCAAATATGATTTTGAAATTTAATTTCTTTCATTAAATGTAATTGTATCGAGTCTCTATAAATAAAATAATTTTTCGGCTGGAATTTTGTCAGGCGTTGAAGTAAGAGAGCCGCCTGGAATAAAGTGAATAGTATGCTAGGAAGTTTGCATTTAGCTAAGCTATACTTCGTTTCCATTTTTTGATATCAGTATCAGAAATTAATTTAAACCGAAATAGAGTGATTTAAATTTATTGTATAGTTAATTACGCCATCGTCCACACCATTTCGGACTCTGTTCTTTTCAATAAAGTAAAATATTTTTTCCTCTTTAAAATTCTCATCTCTGCACTGTAGGCTGTGCCGAGCTGGCAGCCAAATGGTTAGCGCTCTTGCCTTTGGTTCAACAGTTAGTGGGTTTAAATCCCACCTTGGGCATGGATGTTTGTAGTGGTTCAGAATCCACTTTAAACCATAAGTCCCGGTCTAATTAGCTCTGGTGTGCAAAAAAAAAATGACCATTGAGCGATAAACAAGCCCTCACTGTAGGCTGGAATATGTATTTACGGTACTGGATCTCCCATTTCGGTCTTCGAACCATAAACTCGTGGGTTCGGTTCCCATCTCGGTTAGGGATATTTGTAGCTCTTCAGAATTCGCCTTAAAGAGTAGGTTTTCTTTAAGTTAATCCTTGTGTGTGAATGAAAATGTAACTGTTTAGCGGCAAACACATTCACAGGATCCCGCAGTAAAATTAATTTTCATGTCGGAATTTGGAAATGCATTTAATGGGAAAATTGTCTTTCTATATTTCCTTTTATTATATCATTATGTAAATGCAATATACAATTATGATTTAGAACTCTACATTTTTAGTTCAAAATAAATGCTATTTTAGAATTATTGATTTAATGGTATAAACAGATAAATAATTTTGTAAATAATGAAATGCAATATTTATAGGGTTTAATATCGAATTCAATTTTAGATGATGACATTAAAATAATTTATTTTTTCAATTTTTTATAATTTGCATTTATCTTTCATAGAGCATTGTTTTGTAAAGTATAGTATGCAAATATTTTATAAAGAATTATCACCACGGAAATGTTAATAGTAAATTAATTCATGAATATTTGTAAATTAATTCTTATGAATATTCCATTTACGAAATTGTCTTATATTTAATATAGACAATAGCCATGGAAGGGATCGATTAAGAGCTTGAAATAGTATGAAGTTAAGAAGAATAGTGATAAATTTTACATTTATAATGCATTTGTTATTTGAATTTTATTGAAGCTCATCACATTCAAGATAAAGAAAATTTTTTTCACTAGTTGCAACCTTTAAAATTTACTTATATTTTCCCCATTATTTTACTATGAATAATTGTTTATTACAGAGATTTAAACGATATTGATAATGCATTAAATTCAGTTTTAATGCATTGCTTGGTTTATTAAGCCTCTGTGTTATATTAGTTTGCAGTATTTTAACATCGTCTTGCTCACTTTCGAATGCTATTATTAAACGTTTGAACATCCGCTTTTCTGTGCTTTTCATTAAGTTTCTTTTAATAGATTGTGAACTGTATTCGCGAAGCACAAAACCCGGAAAACTCTCTAGCAGTCACCCAGACATTTTTACATGCAGAAAATCTAAGCTCTATTTTCATTATTGAATAATTATAAGCATCGAATCTGAGACTTTCCATTCCAAATAATGTCTCTATTTCCAAGTTCCGGTAAGCTCAATTAATATTGTCATCGTAATGGAAATACGAGCAATGACTAAGAACTGTCTTATAAATTATGAAATCCTTGTCATTCTTAAAACAATTAAATGGACAATATGTTTATAACCTTTTCATAAGCTATCATGAGATTCTCAACAAAATTTAAGCAAAAAATTTGGTATTCTGTTCAACTGTTTGTAAGTTCGAATCTCACCTTAGGGTTTTATATTTTTTATTGTTGTCCGGAATCCACTTTAATCTGTAGTTTAAAGTCTGGTTAGTCGTGTGCAAGCACTAACCTTTGCTCTACAAATGAATCCTTAAGCGAAAAATTGACGTAAGTCTAAGTGCTGTATCACTATACTTTTCATTTACCTGGAAATATTTTTATTTTTGAATGAATTTGTGATTTCATATTTAAAAACACTGTCTTCTGATTTTTTGTTAACATAACAGAATCTCTGAAGATTATTTGTTAAGATTGTTATTAATGCCACATAATGTGATCCAATTTCAATATTTACTAACAGCGTTTACTTATAAGGAAGTTTTAAGTGCTCCACAATGTATTCTACTTCTTTTTGCTGTGCAGAACAACGTTTTAAATAAATCAAAGTAAATTAGGTTTATCTTTAAAAATATTAAATAAAATTATTTCACTAAATTACATATTTCCTAAAAATCTGAATGAGCATTTTCCACTGGAAGCTAGCCGAGCTGGTAGCCGAATGGTTAGCGCTCTTGCCTTCGGCTCAACAGTTCGTGGGTTCGAATCCCTCCTTGGGCATGAATGTTTGTAGTGGTTTGGAATCCACTTTAAGCTGTAGGCCCCGGTCTAATTAGTCCTCGTGTGCAAAAAATGACCGTTGAGCGACAAACAAAACAAACCTCTGGAAGCTAATGCCCTCAAAAGTTGGCTTTTCCTGCTAGTCAGATGTAATTTCCTATAACTCTCATTAATTCTAACCTGTTGATTAGATTAAATATATATAATATATCCATTACTTTTTTAATAACACACAAATTGTTCGTTGTTGGAATTATAAAAATATCAGTACAATCATTAGAGGTAACCATACATAATTCAGAAATTTGAATATTAATTCAATTTGTTTTTTTAAACTCAAATATTCGATTCCTAGTTTAATTTTTTGGTTAAAAATATGCTAACAATGAAAGATTCTTAGATGATTTATTCAACTAAAACTAATTTATCACGTAGAGAATCATTATTGAAACTTAATTTTTACTTCAAAACTTAGATATTTTAAGAATATCGTGGAATTTTTTTTAAATAATTAAAATGCAAACTTGCTTTTCAAAATTCGAATTTTCGCCAGTAAAAGTAATATTCTTGAAGCAAATTGAGTAAGTTAATAAGGAATTTTTAAAGATATATACTTCCAATTTTAAGACATAAAATATTCATTGTTTTTATGTTTGTTACCTTGTCCATGGAAAAACTATATGTAAATGGAACAAAATTCTGTCAAAAAGCTTTGTCAATATTTTAAGTTTTTTAAGTAGTGAATACGTATGAGAGTACTTCCAGCGATGATAAAAAAGATTCACTTGGGAGCTCTTTAGGAAAGATATTGATTAAAATATGCAAGAATATTTTTAAAAAATCAAGTATAATTTGAATAACTGTATTGAATACCTGCCCGCTGGCAGTAGAATTGTTAATCCCATGTGGTATCGTTCTGAATTTTATGAGTAATATATATTATTAACAAAGAAGAATATTCTTATGTAAGCTTAAATATTAAGGAAATATTTCTATATTTCCTAAATTATGAGAGTATTTCCAGCAATGATAAAAAAGATTCGCTTGCGTGCTCTTCAGGAAAGATATTGAATTAAAATATGTAAGAATACTCTTAAAAAATCAAATCAAATATAATTTGATTAACTGTATTAAATTCAGACCTGCTTTCCAGCAGTTGAATTGTAAAGCCCACGGGTATTTATAATAGTTGTGGTATCTTTTTGATTTTTATGAGTAATAGATATTATCAACAAAAAAGAATATTCTTATGTAAGTTTAAATATTAAGGAAATATTTCTCTCTATATTTCCTAAATTAAGAGATTACTTCCAGCGATGATAAAGATTCGTTTGTTAGCTCTTTAAGAAAGATATTGCATAAAAATGCAAGAATACTCTTAAAAATTCAAATATAATATATATTAACTGATGTGTGAGTGAATGAGTGAGTGAGTGCGTGCGTGAGTGCGTGAGTGAGTGCGTGAGTGAGTGAGTGAGTGAGTGAGTGCGTGCGTGAGTGCGTGCGTGAGTGCGTGCGTGCGTGCGTGCGTGCGTGCGTGCGTGCGTGCGTGCGTGCGTGCGTGAGTGAGTGAGTGAGTGCGTGCGTGAGTGAGTGAGTGAGTGCGTGCGTGCGTGAGTGAGTGAGTGAGTGAGTGCGTGCGTGAGTGAGTGAGTGAGTGAGTGCGTGCGTGCAAACCTTCCTTCTGTCAGTTGAATTGTCAGCCCCATGGGTATTTATAATGCGTATGATATCTTTCTGAATTTTATGAGTAATAGATATAATTAACAAAAATTAATATCTTATGCAATTTTAAGTATTTAAGAAATAGTTTTATATTTTTTGCATGAAGACAGTACTTCCTATGATGATTAAAACATTCACTTGGGAGCTCCTTAGGAAAGATGTTGCAATAAAATGTGTAAGAATATTCTTAAAATTGAAATAAGGAAATCTATTATAAATATCTATATTGTATTTATAACTGGTACCTGTCAGTTGACTGTTAATCCCGTAGGAATTTAGAATGATGGTTGTATCTCTCTGACACTTATTTGTAAGTAATAGATATTTTTTCACAAAATATATATGTTTAATGAATATCAAATCTTTAATAATTATAAAACAATGTTCCATGCGAAAATTATTCCAATGGAAGCTGTTTTAATACTCCTAGAAATTTAGTTTTCTAATACGTTGAGAAATGCTATTTGTGTAGATGTTTATCCTAGAAAGTCTCGTAACTTGAAAACGCATTTGAGCGTTTCAGTTTCGTAATTATATTATAATTATTCATAATATTATATAATAATAATAATTTGATAATAATGATAATAAACTGGACATAAAGAAAATTGTTTTTTAATTTTGAAATAGTGGAAATGTCCTTATTTTTTTTCTTAAAATAATTTTAGCGATGATAAAATGACTCACATAATTAGGATATTTTTCTTAATTATCAAAAATATTCTTAAATTCTTTTAAAATATAGTGATACCTCCTTTTATAGATACATACTAACCAATTTTCCTATTGAAATCGAATAAATAGAAATTACTGTCGGATGTTATGTGTTAAAAAAATGTGTATTATTTGAATATATCATTATTTCTTGCTGAATTCTTTATTGCAATCTGTTGGATCTGTCAAACTGCGTAATAAAAAAAAGGCGCAATTTATTTTATCATCTAAGAGAGCGAATATTGTTTTAATTTTGATTTTTGAAAGAAACGCCTCTCTCATTACAAAATATCTGAGTGGAGATAAAAAGATTCCCAGTGAACTATTTTATTTTTTTATAAAATATATATGAAACATATTTTTTTATTTAAATATTAATATGTGATACAGATTAATGATGGATATACGGAGCTGTCTTTTTGGAGACGATTTCTTTGCAACCGACGTTAGAGTGTACTTGAAAAATAGCCAAGTGTCATGTGTGGAAGTAGGTCATTTGCATAGATATATTTTCCCCCTCAAAGTCTGATAATTAATCTGTTGAAGCTTTCTTTCTGTGTTATGTGAGTGTAATTTATCTAATCGTATAAAAATATCCTTTTCTCAATTTTGAAGGAGAAATATCTTTGCCTCATAGATTTGAAACGGACGAACCAAGTAATCGTAAAGAATCCTTTTAAGTTTTATAATTTTTTACATCAAATATCAGTATTTTTTTTAAATTTCTATTCATTCCATTCTATGCAGTCAGTCTCAATTCAACAATAGGCAATAATTCATGAAATGGACAAAATTTGGTTTTTATTTATGTGAATACAATAATAGTCAGTTTCTTAATACATATGTTGGAAGGCAGTAACTACTTTGGAATGGTAAATAAATTTGAGAACAATTTTTTTTGCCTCTGAATTTATAGAGACTTGTTACAAATAATTGTTTGCATCATTTTACGATCAGTTTTAAGTTTCCGGCTATTTGAAAACTTGAAAATTATTCTTCCTTTTTAATAACTCTCTCTTTACTATAATTAAATATAATATTCAAGTGTATCATTCCATAGTTTTGAATGTGAATCTGGTACACTATTTTAATTAATCCTGCGCATTCTATTTAATATTAATTTATTTTTATATATGAGAGTTTTAGTCATGCATTTGCAGATCTTATTTATGAGCAATGTCTTTAAATTTGCTAAATGCTTGCAACATCTTCCTCATCAATTTATGCACTAAACTAGACTTTATTAATCAGTATTAAGTATATAAATCTTTACCATATCGCTAGAAAAGGAACTAAGACCATTAGCATTTCACTACTAACGAATTTTTTTGTTGTTGAGTAGAAGTGTGAGCAAACCTTATTGTTATCAATAACTTATAGTTCGAAGACAAGGTTTTTTTCCTTTAAATAAAGCTATTAAATAAAGAACTTGATTTTATCTTGTTTAGCTCATAGTAAAAAATTTTACGTTTCGTTTCAAATCGATTGAAGTTTTGTATAGATGCCTATAAAAGAAAAGAAACCTTGTCTTCGAAATATAAATTATTGGTAACAATAAAGTTTGCTCACACTTCTACTCAACAAAAAATTTAAAAAAAATCATTAGTAGTGAAATGCTTATGGTTTTAGTTTCTTTTCTAGCGATAAGGTAAGGCTTATTATACTTAATACTGATTGATAAAGTCTAGTTTAGTGCATAAATTGATGAGGAAGATGTTGCAAGCATTTAACAAGTTTAATGACATTGCTCATAAAAACAATCTACAAATGCATGACTATAACTCTCATGTACACAATATTCAATTTTTACGAATTTATTGTACTGTGTACTTAAACATCATAAGTGATTTTTCTAGAGCACATTAATTTATTATGAGAAACAAAACCTAAGCGCAATGTTTAATTCCATCTCATTTTAATTTAAAAAATAATTTTTAGTGAAAGAAGTGAAAATGGTCAACATTTTTCTGAGTTACTATATTTCCAATTTATAAGATGAATTTTTCAATTGGCTATTTATGTCAACTACTCATTATTTAGTCAAATGTTAATTTTTTTTGGAATCAGTACTTTCTTAAGGATATCAATAACTTAATATTTTTAACAAATTGACATTTTTTAGCTTCCTCAAAAGAAAATTTAAAAAGAATTTCTTAAAAAACTCTCTTGAATAATAATTCTCATGGGATTAAAAACGAATAAATCACACGCAATAAAATATTAGAAACAATATATTGAAATTATCCTTAATTATTTTGAGATAACAATTGCAGAGAAATTGATTTAGCTTTAAATTTATTTACACTTTTACTGAATAATGTTAGAGTTTACAAAGAATTCCAGAACCCACAATGTTATGTTATGACAATGTTGTTCTTGCTAAATTTTACAAATTTTTTTCTAAGTCATTTTTTTGTGTAAATATTTGACATACGTTTTATAAAAATAAAAAAGTTT
Organism: Latrodectus elegans; assembly: GCA_030067965.1. Taxonomy (NCBI): domain Eukaryota; kingdom Metazoa; phylum Arthropoda; class Arachnida; order Araneae; family Theridiidae; genus Latrodectus; species Latrodectus elegans. Next base: position 47,567,491 of record CM057809.1, read on the forward strand.
TTAAAATACATACTTAAAATTAAGGAAATATAAGTATTTTTCCGATTTTATTTTTAAGGCTTGAAATTCATTCATTTATTAATTTTCAATAGTTACAATTAAATTAACAAGTTCTGTATCATTTCTAGATTTTTTCCTAAATCGCTGAAAATTTTTAGAATTCAATCAGATTCAGCTTTGGCTTTTTTTATAGTCAGGCACCCAGTGGGTATGCCATCTTTGCCCCGAAAGCGGAAGGATACAGAAACACACAGAGATAGAGGACCGCCAATGCCTGAACCGGGATTCGAACCAAAAACTTATTGCTTTGAAGTTGAGGTTGCTAACCATTCCGCCCTCTGTCAGCTATAATTTTTAGAAATTAATCAATAAAAAGCTCTAAAATCTTACAATATTCATATGATTGATAGATATTATCTTTAGATATTATCTTTATATAATAGTGTATTTCAAAACGATATCAAAATGGTAATTTTAATTCCATTAATTAAATTAAATTTCATTTGGTTTTGTTTCAAGTTGAAAACTTTTTCAAACTGCGATGAAATTTTGATTATTTTATGCATAATATTTTCTTCATATGTAACTGGTATCATGCCAGCAAAATATATGGTTAATTTTTTCTGAGTATACTTAAAATCTTTCATTGATAATAATGTAATATTTCTCACGTGTAAACTTCTATGCACTGCTGCTTTTCCATTAATAGATTAACTTTCAACATTTTATGAATAGTATAGACATTACACCTATATTAAATTATTGGTAAGGTTTAAATGCTATATTTTGACATTTATTTTTTATTTAGTTTATATATTCAAAACAATGTTGATATTATTGTCTAAGCTGATTTCTTTAAGGAGGAGAAAAGAGAATATGCAACCCGTTGCCGTTTTTTTAATCTAGTTGCCAGTTTTCAAAAATATATATATATCAATTAAATGAACAAATTACTTAATAGTTTATTCTAGTTTAATCCCTTGAAATAGTTGTTTCAATAAATATATTTGATTGTCATAGGTATTATTTACATGAAATAACTTTGAAAATTGAAATTAATTGATATTTATCTATAGAATGTGTATTTATTTACTACTTGCTTTGGTTTGTGTTTTTGTGGATAATATAATAACATGTACATTATTTCAGAAATAGTAATGTTTCAAATTTTTTCCTTCCATATATCTTCGGATGAGATTTCTGGGTACCACAGAACCTTCAGTTCAACTTCATAGAGCTGTTGTAAAAAGGAAATCTTATAAGTGAGGTTACAAAACATTTTTATATTTTACATTCTTACGTTATTTTATCTAATTTTTATGATTTTAAAATTGGCAAATTAGCAATCTGCTACATTTTCCATCTAAAATTGAGCATTCTTAATTTTTTTTCTATAATAAATCATGCAGCTATAAGCTTTTTATAAAAATATTTAATTTGCATATTAACTTTATATTATCCTCTGATCAAGTGTTAGCATTTTAGTATAATTTATTTACTAAGTCAAAAACTTATTTCGAATGGATTTCTATATTTTGTATTTAAATATTTTAAGAATTATTGATATAAAACTTCCTTTAGAATAATTTCATTGTTTTAAAAATTATCAATAAAAACTATTCCCTCTACAAGTAATTCCATACACGGATGCATCTATTGTCAAGTCGATTTACTTAACAAAAGACAAAGTCGAGAAAGATGATAATTTTATACACATATTTTTATAATTCCTTTTTAATTAAAATTTAAAAATACGATATAATCTGTACTACTGCATGTGTATCTTTTATCTAGAAATATGTAGAAAGTGTTAGACATTTAACAACGAGAAGGGACTCATTGTACTTATTGGTTACTGGGTTGGTTCCCCTACATCACTTATGTGTATTAAAAAACTATTTACAGAGTAGGATGCTTATGTACCCGCATCTTTTAGTACATGTCTGAAAATTAAAACACAGTATATTTTTGTGCAACAAGATATCTATCAAAAAGAATCTGAAACTGATTCATTAATACATAATTGAAAATTTTAAGGATGTTTGTTGTTGGCTTATCCTCTTTAAAGATCTGACATTTGTCAGATCAACTCTGTTAAATTGTTGACAGTTAAAAAGTCAATGTCAAGCAAGAGATTGGAAGATAACTCCTCCAGGGAAAGCCGACGTAACCCAGACTATGTTTAGGTGTGGCTGGATATTCACAGAGTTTTTTACAAGTGGGATAAATTTTTGTACCATGTTCAAATGATAAACATTTTAGATCGTTCAAACAATGTCCACTTGAGAATCTGGCCAAGGCAGTCTGAGACTTTCGGTCACATTTTGTTTCCAGAAGAATTCCAGAGTACCATTGGTGAGTTGGTGGAATTTCCCAGTTGAATTAAGTCTAGATATTTCATTAGAGTATAGTTGAAGAATGTATTACTATTATATATATGCAGACGATTTTGAAGAATTGAAATACAATTTACAACTCAAGGGACAATTGTTAACGGTATGTAACACTAGTATAGAAGCAGGAGTAAAATAAGAAAATATATGTTCCATAAAATTATAATATATGATATGAAAATTGTTAATTGATTATAAGTGAATGAGTTTTGTTTGTGAAGTCCGGATCCAAAGAGTTTGATGTTGCGAAATCTGCTGCCGGATGTCTCTTCTGCAGACAAACATACAATTCTTGAACAGTAAGCATCGCAATGTCTATAATTCTTTTTTTTTAAAGAAACAGCTTCACTCATAGGTCTTTTGCATGGATTAATTTTGCGTGCATGCAATATCGCTCTGAGCTGCAATAGGACAGCTTTGGTCAGCCTCCTTGGATGATTGACATATTGTATCACTTCTTTAGAATGGGATGCAACTTTGAATCTTATTCACAGTCTAATTAATTTCATCTGTTAGGGAGACATGGAAGCAAAAACGTATATTATTTTGGCACGTGAGGACTCCTGAAAATATAGTGGAGACAATTTAAAAATCTTCATGTAAATATAAAAGAATGGTATTTAAACTTGTAAATATCGGTATTGTAAAATTATAGAAACGGTCCAAAATACCTCTATTCGGTATCATGGTATTGCAATACCAATTAATATCACCCAATACTAAATTGAAGGTCCAATTTTCAATTTTGATAGATGGTATCTTAAAGTTCGTCTGGTATTAATTTATTATTTTAAAAGTAAACATTATCAGTTATATGGAATAAACTAAAGAGATTTCAAATGGATCTGCATAAGAAAAATTAAATTTGAGAATCTAGAGAGCTATAGAACTAGTTTAAAAGCAACTACAATTGAACAACGAGAGACAATGCACGTTTATTGAGGCAGAGATGGATACAGTAGACACTTTCTATTAAAATATTTCCTGAAATTCAATTTGTCGGTGATATTTTCTGTGATCACTTTTTATTGACAGAATTCGGGAAACAAATTATTCTCCCTATAAGTAACTGTGTCAAGACTACTAAAATTTTGAAAACGTTGCACCGTTTTCTAGTATATTTAGTTGCATCCTATAAAAAGTAGCGTACTATAGTGTCCAAGGATTGTTACTTGTGTGTTGTAAAAAAAATGTTACCCTCTGGCTGTTTTATACCCATTTTTACCATAACCACTTATGCATTAAACCTTCTGAAACAAGTTATTTAATAAACAGAAGCATATACTGTTTCGGAGCGTGTGGTATTTTGATGCACGATCTCTTTTAAAAAATTGGTCCTAGTTCCACAAGTTGTATGTAAATGTTCCAATACAGTATTGACAAACGTTTAGACCTCACGGACCAGTAAATACATAATTTAAATAATGCGAACTACTATTGGATTTTCTTTTGATTGGTAGACGGGAAATACCTTCCGTTGACTAACAGGCTGAAGTCCAACCTCCTCGGAGGCAATGGCAGCCATTTTTCCGTAGAACATCTCGGATGCTTTACACACACTCAAGGTCATTTTTAATTCTCCCCATGGACACGAACCAACCAACTAAATCCCACAGACTACTAATATGATTTTTTAAGTGTTAAATATATTTGTGAAAATAATTGTGATTTTAAAACACACTAAATGTACCCCCTTAATAAAATGAAACTATTGATTGCAACCAAATTATGAAACCGTTATTTATAAGCCATACTGAAATAAACGAAAACTGTAAAAGCAAAACAATTAAAAAAAGGTGTAAGTGTATTGAACTTTTAGCATTATATATTTCTAGTGGGATGGTTGTTCCTGTTTACTTGAAATAAGATTATTGATATCTGGAACCAATGCATTTACTGCAAGGCAGATAACTGCATTTATTTCAAGATGAGATGTGTTTGATGTGTGTGTTTTGATGTCTGTGGCAAGTAAAAATGTCTTTTCATATAAATAAGTTGTTAAATCAGAATGTTCATCGATTGTTTACTGAGAAAAAGTATTTACTTCTTATGGAAAGCCAAAACTGAGATGAGGTTTTGATGAGGTTGAATGAAATGTAAATTTGAAAGTATTTTCGAACGATAGGTCAATTAGGCTTTCTGTTAGATACATGCTGAAATTATTGTCCCCAATTTGCGTTACATACGGAGCTTTTATCTACATATTACCATGTCTGAGACCTTATTTCTTTGAGTAATTATAAGCAAAAGATTCTGTAGCGATTCCAAGTGCTTTTTAACTAGGGTTATTACTTTCTGGTTAAAATTATTTTCCTTCTTGCATTCATCAAAATTAGAAAACATTTCCCGATTGTCTTCAACCAACCGCTTTTGTCATAGAAATATTTTTTATTTTGAAACATATCCATTTTATTTCGCAGTCTTTAAGTTGTATTTGTAGAGAAATGCTTAGTTCGTTAAACCGGGAAAAATGTCTGCCAGGTATGCACTCTTTGCTAAAAATTCATTGTTGGACAAAAATTTTTCAGATTGCTTTGTTCTGTGAAATATAATTGGACTTCTTCCCACAATCTGAATAATTGAATCAGCATTTTGCCCCTCGATAGCCATCTCACCTCAGCATGACGAAGATGAGTATAATCGGAACTCCTTTCTTCACAGAGAACATCAAATATCCAAGAATCGAGTACTTTGGTTGAATTTCCTTTTTAATGTCAGCGACATTTGATAATACTCGTAGTTCTGCGAGCATTTTTTAACTGCAAATTGTTTTCGAAGTATAATGCAATGTGTAGATAAAATCCATGTGTAGCCAACACTTTTTATCAGTTGATATGCACAGACGGTGCTGCAAGTATCTCATACATTATTTTCAGTGAAAACCATGTTTCCGAAAAATAACTTTTAAGAGCTTACAGCATTTTAGGACTTCTAAAAATTTATTTGCAATTAGCGAACAATGTAGTTCTTCATATAACACTCCTTCATACTTAAAATTCACAAAACAAAGAAGGAGCGCTATGCGAGACAATATTCTAGAGCGAAAACCAATGTTTGGAACGCTTGGGCGTGTCCTACAGGATCCACTTTTCGTCACTGATTGAACACTCGATTGAATATGGATACGCTACAGTGGCAAAAAACAATAGTAAATAGGCTACCACTCGTTGTTGTTTAGGAACTTCAAACAGCGTACAAGAAATTCACTTGCTTAGATTGTACGTCTTACTTTAACGATGTAGATGAAGTCTGTTTCACCGGAAAAGTTCAATTGTCCGACAAAATTCACCACCCGTTCGGTTAAGGACTACTTTCCTCCTAAATGGCTATGGACTTTGTCAGCCAAGGCCTGAGGTCATTCAGTGCGAGCTTCATCACAGCGGGACAAATCTCTCTACCTGAATTTGTGAACCCAATGTTTTTCCGTACGTTTACTCACAGGATGTAACCCAAAACGCTTGATATATTCGGCATCTTAATACAGCAGCTGATAAGCCTATATTGAAATCGTAAGGCAAATTAAACCAAACTTGCTCCTTCGACACGTCCATTGCCCTTCACTACTGAACTAGCTATAACTGATGAATATGCGTGGTGGACCAGTTTTTATAACGACTGATATTTTGACTCTCGACTGACCGGTTTCTCAACCTCGTCATACACTAATTTGCATACTTATTAACACTTCCTTCAATGGCAACACGAAAACGTCAAACGCTTTCCTGCTTACCTTGTAATAATAGGATTTAATCAGTGAAATAATCACCCTCGGATGAAATACACTTCGCCTAACAAGTTAGGAGTGAAATAACCCACTGTGTCAAAAAGCAGCATCAGAGGTTGAAGAAGTAACGAACCCCCAGCAACAAAACACCTTGGTTGAAGAACAATTTATCTCTCAGTAAACTGTCTAACTGGTGAAATATATAATCAGTCAAAGCTAAATCTGTTGAATAAGGGTGGTGCAATTTTAGCTCATAACCAAACTCTCCTGGATTCTTGTCTCCATTTGCAAGAAGATGAGACCTAACATATTGACACAGCTAGCTGTTGCATGCTAAATGCTTGGATGCATTTGTCTAATTGTTGGAGGTACTTGTCTGTGTTAGTGGTACTGCCAGGTAGGAAGAAATCACAAGGTACCTCGTTCTTGGTGGTCAACGAAATGGAGATGAAAACCTTCTGTGGATGCAGGTTTGGTTTGGCATTCTGTTTCGCAGATTTGCTGGTATGAAGTTACAGTGTTTTGTTCCTACGATTGTCGTACAGAGCCTATTTTGCGTACAGTCAGTATATATAACAAAAAGGGCTCTCTAACTTGCTTCCGAAGAGAGCGACTGGTCTCGAGAGTCTTTGATATTGCTCCTCCGTTAGATCTTATGTTACACCTGATATGGACTTTTCAACCATGCTTATTGAAACCAAATGTTCAATAAGCATGGTTGAAAAGCCCATATCATGTCTGTTCACTTCTTATGTCTGTTTTCTTTGCTATGTTGATGTTGAATACAGTTGCTGCACCCAAATCTCCAAACCGGAATTCGTGCTATATCACGATGCGCATGTCTCGTTATTCTATCACGACCTTAAATGATTTTAGAGAACCAATCGCTGGAGTATTCTACTCACCATTCAAGGTATATTTAGTTGCTTATCATTATTGTGGTGGGCAGGACAACCCGTTGAATTTGCCTCTGTCGGTGCCGTTTTATAGTAATAAAATGAACTAATATTAAGCTAAATATCATCTAATACTATGATTAAATCTTATAAAATTTATTTTGCTTGTTGGATATTGTTGGGATATTCCTTTTTAAATTGATTGCATTTATTTACATTTTTATATCTTGAAAAATACATCAAGATGCAATGTTGAATCAGATAAAATTAAGGCTTAAATTTTACAGTTGCCAGGATCTTATGGTATGACAGAACTCATCAGAAAGAAAAGATCTGGTTTTGATCTCAGCTAGTGTCGAACAAGGGGAAACTCACATTGCATTTCTGTTTTTAACATGCAATTCCTTCAAAGTGAGTGCCTTGGAATTTTTACGTTTTCTCCTTTCTGACACGTTTCTGCTATCTTTGAAAGGTCCTTCCCGGCGGGTATGAAATGCCTTATGATTGCATTAAGTATTTTGGCTGTGTGTCCACTAAGCACTATCAAAGTTAAGTAAAATAGATATTATCATGTTTTATGATAATATCTATTTTATTATCATAAAACATGACAATATCTTTTTTCATGTTTATGATTCTGCTAATATTTAATGTTATTGATATGCAAATACATTTAATTTTAGTTTATGAAACTAATTTGGTTTATAAAACTGTTTAGTGAAACTAATGTTCCCTATTTCGTTTCATTAATTGCAATTCAAGTCTAGGCACAGGGAAGCATGCTGCTGCAACAACTAATAAAATCAATGCATTTCATTGGTCTTTCTTGATGGTGGAATGTTTTCAATTCCTTCTTACATTAGGATATAATACGGTGGTACAATCTCCACTATACTTTACTAAATATATTCGTTATCCAAAATTAATTGTTCGGAAAGATTGTAGGCTATCATGAAACTTGATTATGATCTTTAAATATTTATATTGCTTCTTGATACAGTGGGTGCGTACCTTTGCCTTCCATATTAACAAAATTATTTTTATCCATTATTCCTGAAACATCACATTCATCTCTCATTTTACGAGTCTTCCGGATATTTTACTGTGTCACTAAAATTGAAAGCTCTTTTATTTATATTGCTATATATATATATATATATATATATATATAATATATATATATATATATATATATATATATATATAAATCATAATTAGTAAGATTAACCAGAGAAACACCGTTACGTATTTCATGGATCGCCAATTTTATCCCACCAAAAATATCTTGATTTTTTTTCCCTTCTACACATGCTGTCAGTTTGGTAGCTGGTAGATACTTTTATTTTTTATTTGTTACAAGGATTCCTTTCCCTCTTACATGTTGACATGACGGTACTATTGGAAAATAGAAACGTGTTATCGGTCTCGTACAGGAATGAAATCTAGAATCAAAGTTAGATTTCTCTGATAGCCTGAGCAGGGCTAAAATCTACATCTAACACAGGATATGTGATCACTAATTGCTGATCTATGTTATTAACTAAATGCTGTTTCAGCTTATAAATTTAAAAAAGAGATAACCGTTTGAATGGTGGAATAAGACATTAGAATATAAAATATATCACATTACAATAATAAGATATCATGAAATTACGGCGCACATAATGTCTTCGATCAAAATTCCCTTCTAAAATAATACCCCAGGATAGTCAGATATAAGTTCAGAAATAGAGAAAAGAACTTTCTAAGCTGCTTACCTTGCATTGTTACACTGTTTTGATCTAATATTGTAGGTGGCTCAATGTGCTGTTTCCACAGCCCTTAATACATATTACACAAGTGCATTTATTACTCATTCTTAAATGTGAAACTTTGCCACTTTTTTCTTTACCCTCGGATCATGATTGAAATCAGAGTTCCTCTGGACGTAATGCTCCATACTTTTCACACAATCTCTAAATAAACCTCCATATTTATTTATATATAGTTTTATTTATATATAATTCCATAAATATTTTCTGGAATAGTCATTCCCTTGATTAATCATCCATGGATACGCCTGAACACTAGGAAATGACTAGCAGGGAAAACTTAAGCTGCAAATTCACTTAACTTTTGACAAGTGAAAATACTATATGTGAAATAATTCACCAAAAAACATGTAACGCTATCATGTAATGCTCCGGCGTTTAGCGAACAAATTATTATTGATCATTGAGTAGACACTCATTACAGACTTTGTTGTCTTCATCATCTTATAGAATACCGTGTTCCATTTGGTACCTAATTAGATACTTAGTTTCAGCTTTAGAATATTATGGTTTAATATAATAAAATTACTTCTTCCACTTAACACACATTAAAAATTTTGTGCTAATTTTTTTAAATCTAAGAGAACTCGTCTTTGTAAGATAAGGTTTAAGAAATTTTCAAGAGATAATTAATTAAGTTTAAGAAAGAGATAAGGTTTAAGATTTTCAACAGATAATAAAATTTTTAAGATTTTCAAGATAAGAAATTTCGCAGCTTTACATGCATGCAAATAAATAAGTTTCGCACCTTTAGATTGCTACGAATGAGAATTTTTTTTTTGCTGTACAAGTATAAGCATTTATTATTTAAAAATGTTTTCTGAATCAGGATTAGTAATAATAATAATAATTTTATACATTTGGATTTTAAATAATTTTATTGTTATAACTTTTTATCATTTCAGGTTACTTCAAAGCAACATTTGTTTCAATTATTGCAAATGAAGTTGCTTGTGAAACTTTGCAACAATATTTACAGAAGATTAAAAAAAATTATTTTATAGATCAAGAGTGACATTGCACTATAGTGGAAACAAATTTCAAGAATCTGAAATTTGCTAAGTTATTTTTAAAAGTAAATAACATTTCAAAATATGAGGTGCATGCACACAGATTTATGGACTATTTATTTAACTATTATGCTATATTTAACAATTTAGGTTGGTCTTTATTATATTAAAATGTTTATTGTAATTTAAAGCAAATTATTTAATGAATTGTTTTACTTTATTGTTGTCAAATTTAAAAAAAAAAGTTTTAATGATTTATATAATTATCTTAGGACTAAATTATTTTATTTAAATGTTAACTATTAATATTTAAAATTTGATTGAATAATGTTTATTTTCTTTCAATTTTAAGAATAATTTTAAGAGCGAAACATAATGTCATTGGATGATAAAGCTGAATTCTAAAATGTACTTTTCTAAAATTTTAGTTACATTAAACTATTTTTTGGTGTGTTGTTTTTATTTCTCTCACATAACATAAAAACATAAGTACTTCTATTAAAGGTGTATTCAGTACTTTTTTCCATTGCAAATAGGTAAATATATTTCCAGTGAAATAAGATAAAAAAAATAACGGTATATGCAAATATATAAACTTATGGTGATGGAAATATTTTATCAGATAAAAATTAGTTTATTATTAATAACATTAATGTATCAAGCTTAAAATACTGTTTGATTAGTATCATAAATTGAAAGTGTAAATGTAAGCATTTATTAGCCCATATGGTTTAATATTATTATTTCATAAGTCTTAAAAACTTTGGTGTGTGTTTAAAAATGATATCGATTTGCTCGTTTATTGCTAATAAGATTTTTCAGTAGTTTCTGCAGTAATATCTTTATTGGTGTAGAATGACACGTGACTAGGGAAGAAGTACCACCTCAGGGTCTGACCTCACCATTTTGTACTTGTTTAATTTCACAAACTTTAGGCACTGTATAGGCAGCCTGAAACACGGCAATAACCTAGTAAGCAAGACATTCTTGTGCTTTTTAATGGATTATTTTTTAATGTACCTGTAAATTATGACACATATAAAATTTTTGATTTATAAATTTTTTTTGTTAAAAATATAAACACATTATAAAATTAATTGTTTTTGGATTACATATGCGTTGTCAAATGTTAGAGCAAATAACTTAATAAAGTTTATATTATGCTTGAAATATTAATGAGACTATACTAAATTATAACTGAAAAACGTCGTTATTTTCTATTTTTTGTTCATCAAAATCGAAAATTAAACATGTAAGAAAACCTAATTATATCTCATTTGTAGATTGAATTTTAAAATGACACGTGTTTCGTATATGAATGTATATATATTTAATGGCTAACTCGCATGAAATTAAAGTTCCACAGCTACCATTACAAAAAAAAAAAAAAAAAAAAGGATTTTTTCTGAGTTAGGTTTAGTTTCCTTCAAAGGAAGACAATCACGTCCACAAATACATTGATATATTTTTACTTAAATAATTGCATAGAATATTTACACATTTCGGCTATATAAATATGCTCTAATGTTAACGAGTAATTGCTTCTATTTGATGCTCATATTTTCAGCTCAAGGGTTTGATTTGAATCATCGGGATGAAAGCTAATCCTTACGTACGTAAAGTTAACGTAGGATGACGAGACAAATGCAGATTCAACGTTCACTTGCAAAAATTTTCAAATCATAATAATCTGGGAGGTATATTCTCATTGCTTTAACATTTTTTAAAAATAAATAATAATTGTGAAGCATTAATTTTTGCACACGAAGGCTGGTTAGGCCAGAATTGCAGTTTAAATAGTTGACAAATAATAGGGAGAATTGAATCTAAGTAGCACGTGTGTGGAAAGTCTGAGATCTAAACATTCGGCTACTATTTCCGTGATGATAACTTTTAAAAATTAATTTACTGCAAAATATTATATAAGTTTCAATAACATCGAAAACACTTCTAGTCAAAATGTTTTTTGATAGCAAGGAAAATGATGAATCGAACGACAGTATTTAAGGATATATATCGAAATCCAGGATTTCATCATTATTAGCTTAATATTTTTGCTAAAACTACTAGGCAAATTTTACTAAGAGTAGGCATTTCTTCTGTAATTTAAATGAATTTTTAGTTAAATATCAATATTTTCATACGAATGAAAATACAATTGTTTTGCTTTAATACGTTGATAGTTTTGTATGAGCTGTAATACCATTAGATTTAATAAAATCTCTTTCGATATTAAAAAAAAAAAAAAAAAAGGTTTGAACTCGATATTTAACGGAATGCTTTATTATGGTGTGTACAAATGTATGCCATTAGCTTGAAGTGACCAAAGAAAAATCTAATTTAAAAAAAACTTATATTTTCGTTTACTTTATATAAAACCTTGAGTATTGAAAAGAAATAGGAGGTGGAATAAAAATGCGTGCTTAAATATATTTGCAACATTCAAATTCGTATTAATTTTACGATTTTGGAGTTAAAAATGCGTACCATTATTTGTAAGTTTTTATTATACAATTGAATATTAGTTTGTTTTAATCCATTAAATAACTTATTGCGATATGTTCGGTTACATACCAGATGAGTGAAACCCCTTTGTTTAATAGCCGTTAAGTGTTCAATTACCTATGTATGCTAATATCCTTCACTTTTTTTTTATGTCACATCAGAGGGGAAGTAATGAATTAATTCAGATTGTTTTAACTTTTGTATACAATATGATGTTTCCTTTAAATGTATTTAATTTTTGCTGATTTTGCTTACTTTTTCCCAGCTTTGTTTTCTTAGATATATACAAAGTCAAAGGACAAGACCTTTACCTACATTGAAGTTCCTCCCTCTAAGTTATAACTTTATCAGAGGATTAAATTTTCTAAGAAATTTAAAAAGCTCGTGGTGGGGGGGGGGCACCCAATATGAAGACAAGCCTAAGTGAGGTTGCTAACTTCCGGATGCAAGAGAAAAAAATTTCATTACCAGGGATTTGCAACCTTGGGATAATATGGAAATTTGAGAATTATAATTTTACGTACGTATCAAAATGAAGCTTATGATTTGGTAATGTGTATTTACGTTTTTTTAAGCATATACATTAAGGTAGAACCTATACTTTAGTTTAACTTCAAAATTTATTCTTGATAGTCAAGTATTGAACTCATAATGTCAAACTCGAAACTAGCTTATCATGAACTCATACACTGTTTCGCACGTGAAAAATCTAGTTTTCCATAGAAATTAATTTCTTTTTATGCTTACATATTTTAAATTTAGATTAAATGTTTCTGGCGATCTATTTGTAATGAGATTTCTAAACATTCGCTATTTAATCTGGATCATGAATCACGATTATATGACGGGGTTGACCCATGAGCCTTGCACCTCTTATCCAAAGATTCATTCCTTACAGAAACATGCGGGAAAAGGATACCTTTTACACACAGGTTAATTTTCAATTTTATTTCTACATACCATATATTTTGTACTTTGAAAATTTTAAATTTTCAGCTCGAAAGTGTATATAATTCCATTGGTAAGGGATTGTATCAGGTAAAGTTTTCATTAATTTTTAATACTAAACATATTAGAAAATGGGGAAACACCTATAATGTTACGGAAGTAGAATAGTGTTATGGTAAATACAAATCGCTTAGAACTGCTATCATACACTGAGGTCAATATGCGAGTTGACATTTTTCTCCACTACTCTCCACTAGAGAGATGTAGGATACCATACAAGTTTTAAGTGTGATTAAGCCACCTTAGTACAAAGGATTTTCTGCAGGGTCAAATAGGAATTTAACTATCACTCTTTAATAGTGACGCTTTTACCCATCAGATAATATTGTTTTCAATTAATTCTAATAGCAGAAGAGGAAAAGACCAATGTACCCTCGGTGTCTGTACACGGTCTACCTTGAAACTGTCATACCGGTAGCTGAAGAGAGCTGACGAAACAGGTCCGCCTGTTTTTTTGGCAGTAACTGCCAAATACCACTCCTCCTTCGGCGTTATAACTCTGGGGTGACCTATACCGTAACGCCTACTAACATTACCATCATCTTGGAGCTGTTGTCAAAGCCTGAAGTTGACCCTCTGTGCGATTCCACATTTTTCGGATACTTCCAGCTGGGTACGTCTACATTCCAGACGGCAGATAGTTCTACCACGTAAAACATTATTCAAATGCTTCCTATGCGCCATCTATGTGGTTATTGCACTGAAAGGCGTTTAAAAATCTCGTGAACAATTTTACTTCTTTGCAACCATTCCTTATATACCCCTCTCTTACACTCTCGTCATTGTGACGTACTATCGGCGCCGTCTAGTTGTTTCTTGTAATTTGCATATCATTCTTTAAGAGTGTGAAATTTTTATTTAAAAGTTTAATTTCTGTGTGATTCTGAATTATCCTTATTTTATGGACATGAATGTATTATAATAATATTTTTACCGCAGCTGATGCATCCTTGGCGAAGTTGATTGGCATGTTTGGCTGTTAATCGAAAAGTTCATGATTCGAGACCACCCATGTAGGGAGCATGTAGAAATTTCGAATTACTTTCATTTGCGAAGTATGTAACTGTAAACATTCTCCCTCATGCTCCAGAGGAAAAATATATTCTTCATATTTTCTCTTTCACAAAAAGATTTAAGTTTTTAGATTCACAATAGTAAGTTGGTTTGGAAATTGGTGAACACTAAAAAATTACTGAATTAAAATTCTTAGTTAGCAGTATTCGTGTTCTGAAAATTTAAGCAATAGAGATTAATCATTTGATAATAAAGTATCATGTCGTTCAGATATAATTGAAAATTGAACGTTCTTTCAAAGCATTGAAGTGTCTTCATTTAAATGTGGTATATGAGAGAGAAATTGATGTATGTTAAGGTTTAATGCGGAAGGAGACGATGATACAAAACTGATAAATTGAACATTACTGTTAAAAACTTCAAATCAAAAGAGTAATTGATGTGCCTTATATAGACATCGTACACGTCTTCACAGACCTCGATAATATAGTGATAAGTATCATCGCCTGTCATTAAAGAGACTAAGGTATTACAATGATTTTCAACTTTTTTGTCACTGCACACTTTTAAATATTTCAAAATTTGGCAGCAAACAAAGAAAAAAGAAGTTTAAAAGAAACTGTTTATGATAACAGTTTTGAATGTAAAATGATATAATATATACTACAAAACAACACAGTACGCTTATTACTATACTGGTAATTAAAAACCATTAATTTTTACAGATTTTTAAAATTTGGTGACACACAAAATTGCAGCGACAAAGTGATGGAGAATCTCTGCTTTAATAGATTGACTAATTAAGAGACTTATTGGAATGTGGAATGAAATTGCCTGAATCTAGCTTGTTTAGAACACAAGGACAGATAGTCTTGAAATTAACATCCTTTCTATTGTATTATTCAAAACATTATTCAATTCAATAGTTCGGTAACTTTTAACACAATCTGCGCATTTACCCGTTTTCAATATAAGGCTTATAATGGATTTTTTTAAACAAATTGTGTACGTAAGAATTCTGTGATGATCAAACACTTAACAGACGAGAACTTTCGATTTCGTTAAGAGCGAATGTAAGAGATTCAAGAGGCATAGGGGGAGTGTGAAGACGAGTGGTAGCGGAAGTACCGCTTCCAGGCCATTTAAAATACAACTGTTTCGAATAATGTAAAATGAACCAATTAAATTTATGTTTGTGTCTATAATTAATGTTATGTTTGTTAATGAAAAATAAATATGTTGTAAAAAAGAAGATATGTTGGTATTACTGAACGATCCTGGAAATGACAGGTTCGTGAAACAATCACATTGGCGCTGACTCCAGGCTGTGTTCCGGATTAATACAAAATAATGGGATCCCAATGATGGAAAAGTGTCTACAAAGTAGTGAGTCTGTATATTTTGATTGCTCCTCATTCCATTAAGAGCCAATATTTGTTTTAATTATGTATGATTTAAGGTAACTTTTGTTTTAGAATTTTCATAAATTTCTTTGTTGGATTTTGTTTAAGAAGAAAATGTAATAAATTGATAAAAATTGTTTGAATATTTGAAGTATCAAAAAATAAAAATAAATATGTATAATGTTCAATTTAATTGAGAAAATATTTGCGTTTCGAGACTGGTTTCGAAATATTATTGGTTATTGATATTTGTTCATTAATATTCAGAAAAGTTTTTTTCTGTAACTGTGGTGATATTACTAAAAATATATATAATATATTTGGTGATATTACTAAAAATGTGTATAAATATATATAAATAATATTGATTTATTAAAGAAAAAATATTTTTGGAATAATCTGTTTATTCAAACAAATTTATGTCGAATAATAATGTTGTTGCTAATTGTCAATTTCTTGATTTAGATGCATCAATTTAAAAGCTTCTATATTATTGAATAGTAAATTGTTGAAACTTATGTTTGGTTTAATGTGTTAATGTGATATAATAGGATATAAATGCTTTTGATTAGAATTTTCATTATCATTTTGTTGTTTATTATGTAAATGATATACGTTTATGGAATAAGAAACAATTTCAAGAAAGTTTAAATGCTTTTTAATTATTTATTGTTTTGCATTATTAAATTACGTATTAAGAATTATTCAATGTTATAAGATATATTAATTATTTATTATGATTGTATTCAATATTTATGTAAAATAACTAAGTTTAGATTTTAAATTTTGATTCAAAACCGAGAGTGTGAAACATTTACGAGAGGAGAAATTTTGAATTATTTTATATTTCGAAAGTAATTGTACTTGCAATGGTGAATAATAGTTTTTGGTAGTTCAGTAACTCTGATTCATATTATTTTAAGGTAAAATTATATATATAAATAGAGTAATAAACATATAAACGCATATTACTAAAAATTATTTTATGTTATTGATTTAAGTGGTTATATGTTCAATGATCTTCTCTGATGAGGATTTGTTTAATTTGAAATGCTTAAACTGGAAGTATGATTCGTACATGTATAATTTTTTTAGCTTGTTTTGAATTGTTTTCATTCATTAATGTGTATTATGTAATTGAAGTTTTATATATATTATAGTGCGTATTAAGTATATTAGAGTGTGTTGAAATGAGAATCGAAACTATAAATTTTTAAATTTATTATTAGAATAAATTATTTAAGTTTTTTTGATGCATTAAATAAACGAAAGTGCTTTATTGTTTAAACAAATGAAAGGTGATTTGTGTGATTCAAATATTTTATTTTGAATAATTGACAATTTAAGGTTTGGTAATTTGCGATAGCATTATTTGTTAAAATGGCCTTCGCATTCTTGGGTAAAGCTCGAAAGGAGGATCTGTTAATATTGTCTAGTGAGTTAGGAGAACAGATTCCTCCGGACGCGAAAATAATAGATTTAAAAATGTGATTACACAATCTAAGCATTTTGAAGAGTCATTTGTTCAAGAATTAATAAATACAATAATTTCCGATTGGATAGAGAGAAGAGAAAGCCAAAGTAGAAGAAAGACAACGTGAATTAGAAGAGAAACAAAGAGAACGTGAGCACATGAAATTAAAATGCGTGAATTAGAAATAAAAGAAAAGGAAGATGAGTGAAACTCGGAAAGCATTGTAGAATATGGGCGAGATAAATTAGGAAACACTTTTCTAGGTTATTTCAATATAATGAAGGAGTAATTTTAGATCCGCCGGAACGAGCAAAAGAATGGCCTTTCTTTTTTCATCATGCCGAAAGGATGTACAAACTTTATGAAGTACCCGAACAGTATGAAGGAAAAATTATTTTACAATGTTTAAAGTGTCTTGCTAAAGGAATAAATGCTATGTTGTCGGAAGAAGATTTAGATCAGTATAACAAAATCAAAAATTTCATTTTAAGGGAGTATAGAATAACTCCGTTACAACACAAGAATGATTTTGATTCTTGTTATAAATTACACAATGAAAGTTATGTTCAGTATGCATCCCGGGGGGAAGCTACATTAGAACTGTATTTAAAATCAAGAGATATAGAAATATTTGCTAAACTTAAAGAACTTATTGTAGCTGACAAAATAAAAGAGACTTTGCCTACTCATGTAAGATCTCAAATATTTTTGAAAGAGACCGAAAATTGGCTTCCAGTCCCTGAATTGGTAAGGGAAATTGATAACTTCTTATTTTCGATACCAAAAAGTTTTACAAATAATTCCCATAACTATACCAAATTTATTTCCTGCTCCCATGGAGTAAAACAGAATGAAACTGTAAGGAGACCCTTTCCAGCTAAAGTTAGAAATATAAGTTTTGTTGAAAAGAAAGAATATTGTAATTATCAAAAGAACCCAGATCCACGACCACAGAATCGTTTCGGAAATAATATCGCGAGTTGCACTGGAAGTAAAAAGGTATTAAAGTGTTACAAATGTCAAGAAGAGGGTTATTTGAAGAAATTTAGCCCGCAAGTGAATACAGTATCTCAAGTTTCTAATAGAAGTGAAACTGAAGAAGTAAGCAAGAAAGGGTTAAATGAACTTTGCATTAAAATGGGTAATACAAATTTCGATTGGGAAATTCCAATCAGTAAAAAGGTGAGCTTTTACGAGTTGATTTAAATATAGGAGATAATAAGTTACAAAGAATCATTGATAGCGGTGCGGAAATTACAGTACTGCGGAAGTCAGTGGTGCCAGAAGATATGTTGCAGTCAAGTGGGGAAATTTACTTGAGGCCTGCAATTGCATCTCCAGTTAAAGTAAAGCTTGTTTCTGTTCCAGTTAGCATTTGGTCAGCAGATGATGTCAGGCCGTATATCATGGTGCATGCTACGGTTGTGAAAG
The DNA here is from genome assembly GCA_030067965.1 of Latrodectus elegans. Classification (NCBI taxonomy): domain Eukaryota; kingdom Metazoa; phylum Arthropoda; class Arachnida; order Araneae; family Theridiidae; genus Latrodectus; species Latrodectus elegans. The sequence continues at coordinate 47,586,160 of CM057809.1, forward strand.
GATTACATGAGCAAGCTTTGATCACTCCTAGAGTTTTCAGTTTGTTGAAAGAACAAAGAAGAAAATATCTTGGAGAGAAAATAAAAAATATCCACAGGAAAGAAATAGTTTCGAATGCTTTCAATGTGGAGGGAAGGAAAATAGAAGTTCACAAGAAAATAGACGCAAATCAAGGAACACTTGATTTAGAAAATTCTGAAGTAGAGGTTTCAACTACTCCAGTGGAAAATAACTTGTTAAACGAAGAAATAATCGTTATTAAAAGAAAGGTAGATTCCTTAGCATCCACAACAATAACCAATGAAGTGAAAGATAAATATAATGTTGAAGAAATTAGATATAGTTCTCCGTCTGAGACTGATGCTGCTGCAGAAAATGAAAAAACTAACAAACGAATAATCTCCGAAGAAGATTCTAAAGCAGCATTAGCAGATAAACGTGGATTAGTTAGAGAGCAAGCAGAAAGCTGAATTGGAAAGACAGAGACAAAAAGAATTGAGGAGAATAGAAAAAGAATGTCTACGCCAGGAAGAAGAAGAACAGATAAAAATGGAATAAGAGCATTTACGATTACTTGAAGAACATTGTCGTCAAGAAGAAGTATTGCGGAAAGCTCTTGAAGATCACGAGTAAAGAGAGGATGAAGAGAGAGTAAAACGAGATGAAGAGCTGCGTTTGAAGGCCGAACAAGAAAGAAAAGCTAAAGAAGAAGCTGAAAAGTTAATGTTAGAATTAGAAGAAAAATTTAGCAAGGAGGAAGAAGAACAAGCAGAAAGAAAAAAGTGATTGAAAAAAATTAGAAGCCATACTCAAGGTAAACCAAGTAGAACATCACCCTCTGGTAGTGTCAGTGGAAGTGATTATTTGGATTCTGGCGAGAATCATCAACAAGTAAATTTCTCAAGTGAAGCGAACTCTTTGGGGAGTATTGAGGGAGCAGAACCATTTTTGGCAGAAATTGTTTATCCTCTTTTATGTGTCACAAAGAAAGATGGAACGATTCGACTATGTGTCGATTATCGGGGATTGAATTCCGAGTCTAAAATAGCTTCATTTCCAATACAAAATTCAGAAGAATTACGATTCAAAGCTGGTGCGGCAAAGTATCTATCCACTCTAGACATCCTTAAAGGTTATTGGGAAATTCCATTGGATTAAGATAGTCGAGAACTAACAAGTTTCGTTTCACCTAAGGGACAGTATCAATGAAAAGTAATGCCATTTGGACTTGCAGGTGCTCCAGCTACTTTTCAGAAAATTATGAATCAGATCCTAAGACCTCATAATGCTTTTGTTGAAAGTTTCCTGGATGATATCATAATTTATTCATCTAGTCGGAAAGAACATTTGAACCATGTAAGAACGGTTTTGAAAACATTAAAACAGTGCAATTTTACCACAAATTTAGCAAAATGTACCTTTGCTCGATCGAAGGCAAAATACTTAAATCATGTATTTGGATCAGGAGAGCATGGGCCCGATCCGGATAAAATTGCAGCTATCAAAAACTTAAAATCGCCAAGAACAAAAAAAGCCTTAAGATCGATATTAGGACTGTTTAACTATTATAGGGAATATGTGCCTCATTATGCGAACATTGCTAAGACATTAACAGACCTGACCCGAAAATATGTACCAAACGATATCCCTTGGTCTGCAGAGACAGAAAAGGCTTTCATCTCGTTGAAAGATAGTTTATGTGCTGTCACTTCATTGTCAACCCCTGATTTAAATAAGCAATTTGATCTGCAAACAGATGCTTCGGTTACTGTCATTGGAGCATGTTTAATGCAGAGAAACACAGATGGAAATCCTAAGCCTATAACCTTTGCCAGTCAAAAATTAACTCCAGCGCAGTAAATGGAGTATCATTGAGAGAGAAGCATAAGCTGTGATATGGGCTCTTGGTAAGTTTGAATCATGGACTTACGGAACTTCCATAAATTTATTCACAGATCACAAACCTCTGAAATATCTTACGGAAAGCATCCCGGAGAATGCCAGATTACAGAGATGGTCATTGGATCCCTCTCGCTATCAGGTCACAATAGCTCATAGGCTCGGTAATAATGATGTAATCGCAGATGCCTTATCAAGGGTTTATGAGGATGATTAATTATTTTTCTTTTATAATGAATCTTGTAAGAAATGGAAAATAATTTCTGATCTATCATAATATTCATATGTAGCTTTATATAATATAATGTAGTTATTTCTATTTGTTATTGGTTGTCAATTTTCATAAGGTTTGTGTGAATAATATTTGCATAATTGTTTTTTATGTTAATATTGTTTCTTATTTTCTTACTTTATAATATTGCGTTGTAATCAATATAACGGATATAGCACTAATATATGATATTTTACTTTAAAGAGAATATGAAAGAAAAGTGTAAGCTGAAACATGTCAGCAAACAGGTTAAGCATTAAGTTACATTTAGAATTTTAGTATTATTTGGCTCTTGATGGAATGGTGATGAAAAGTAAAAGGAACGTTCTAGGATTCTTCGTAGTTTCCATTTGCGGGACAAGGTCCAGCAATGGAAACTGGAAGGTGTGAAGATCAAACACTTAACAGACGAGAACTTTCGATTTCGTTAAGTGCGGATTCAAGAGGCATAGAGGGAGTGTGTCGGAGCGAGAGTAATGGTATGGGTGTGTGTAAAGACGAGTGTTAGCGGAGGTACCGTTTCCAGGCAATGGAAAATTCATGTGTTTCGAATAATGTAAAATCAACCACCTAAATTTATGTTTGTGTTTATAATTAATGTTATGTTTGTTAATGTAAAATAAATCTGTCGTACAAAAGAAGATATGTTAATATTACTGAACAATCCTGGAAACGACAGGTTCGTGAAACAATCACAAATTTCATTTTTGATTAAAAATTAATAAAAGATTCATTTGAGTATTATATATCCTAGATGCTTAATAAGTTCGCAATGAATGTTTTTTTACTATAAAAACTCGCACATATTGAATAATCTTTTAAATGTCTAGTCTTAATCTTTCTAGTCTTAAGTCGGCAATCTTTCGATATTTTGTGATCTTTTCAATTTTATCTCTGTAAAGAGAAAAACTTAAAATTATTATAAATATCCAAAAGTATAGATTATTTATTCGAAATATCTTAATGGCTGTGATAAAATTTCACTTTAAAATTAAAATAAGATGAACTACCAATAAAATATATCCTATAAATATTGTTTTAAATTATTAGCAGCTGTTTATTTAACAGATAAAATGTATAAAACCCTTTTATCATAACAAATAGCTGCAGAATTTTGAAGGACTGCTTACGATACTTATTTGTATGTTTTAACATTACCATTTCAAATAATACCCGAGATAATTTTTTTAATTCAAGAAATGTACCTTTCTAACTTGATAAAGTTCAGAAATGGTTTTATTTTGATCATTCTACTCTCCGAACAATTAATGAGATTACTTGTATACATGTGGTAGCAATCGTTTTCTCCAAGATTACTTGATTTTAATTTCTTGAGATAACGAAACAATTAATTAGAAATCTCCGAAGCAGGAGATATTCTGGGGGATATTTTTGGAAGTATAATTAAGAAATTAACAGATAATAAAAACATATTAAACTATATTTGAATGACGATAATAGAAGAAATCGGGTTTGAAGATACATCAATTGTGTCAATATATAGAATTCAATTGCAAATAATTTCATTTCTTCTGTTTTACAGATTTATATTTCCATTTTATTGGAATCACAAATTATTGAAATAATATATGCTTAGCCATCTTACATATTCATTTTAATTAAAAAGTATGAAATCTTTCATTGTAAAATCGATAATATTAACATCGAGTCAATTAATTTTATTTTGTTTGCATGTAGCGGCTTTCGTTTTCATAAGCTGATGTTACATTTAATAAATAATATCGTAATGATATAAAACAAAAACTAGCTTAGTGAAGACATTTTAATGATACAGAAAAAAAAATAATGCATGCCATAAGGCAATCTCTTTCAGTTGATTAGGTTATTTAGAAAAGTAAAAATTATTTGCTAGTCCATAATTAAGAATGTTTAAGGAGAACCAATTTATTTTACTAGTGAAACAAAAATATTACCTTTAGAATATTGCAACCAGTAAATATTTCGTGACATTAAAACTTTTAACATGTTAAATTTGTTAAAGCCTACGATTTAAATATTTTGCTAATATTAATGAAAGTTATAAAGAGAAATTTAAGGTAGATTTTTTTCTAAGAACTGTGTGGTACGAGCGTATTTATTATGACTGTGTCAACAGCATAAATGTAAAGGAAAAATATGCATAAAGACATCGAATAATAAAATCTCTGATAGTTATCTCATATTTATTGCTTTTGAAATGAGAAATTGTAATAATATGACGTCTAATTACAAAACCACAATTCAATAAAACATTTATTATGTTTGCTATCACCAATTTAACTCAAATAACGTAAAAATATTCACAAAAAATATGTAATAAAGATATCTTTTAAAAATTATTTTCAGTAATAATCGAAAAAGAATTTAACTATGATAGACAACAGTTTTGAAATTTTATATAAATAAGCTTTTGAAAATAATAGGCTATATATTATTGGGTAAGCACATCATTCTCATATTTGAAATGAATTACGGTTTCCATATTAAGGAAATTATACTGTTTTCTATGAACATAATCTACTGTCAACCACAGAAAACTTCAGTATTAAATACTTTGAATATATATATATATATATATATATATATATATATATATATATATATATATATATATGTATGTATATATATATATATATATACATACATATATATATATATATATGTATGTATATATATATATGTATGTATATATATATATATATATATATATATATATATATATATATATATATATATATATATATATATATATATATATATATATATATATATATATATATATATATATATTCATTCTTACAAAAGGGATAGATCATTTTTAATTAAGATTGATTAAAATTACTCTAAATTAAAAAATTTCAGAAACAAAATAGTTTCGCATCTCATATTAAAATGATTGGGAAATATATTATGCATTTTTCAGATGGAATACCAATTTCAAAAAATATTTAATTACAGATTGAAATTTAAAATGTCGTATGAGTTAAGAAACAAACTACTGAAATGCTTAGAAACTGTTCAAATTTAATTCACGTATAAAAATTGTTATTATAATTTAAATAATGTTTATAGAATAACATTAATTAAAGCTTAAAACTGAAAAAATTCATGCACTTTTGACAAAGCATATAATAGTTAAGGATATGCTATAAAAATTCCTAACATATCGCATTAATTTTAAAATTATCTTTAATCTTTATGAATAAATTAAGAAAGTGATATTTTAAATATTCATATTTTTTATTCTCTACAAATATGCTCCTAATGTCGTATTTAAAAGATATTTTTGTTTTAATGTCAATAAAACCTTTCAAATATAAAAATTATATTTTATCTGAAGAATAATATAGTAAATAAAACTGAGAAAAAAATAGTTTTTAAATTTAGTATGTCCTTTATGCTTAAAATTCCAAATATTTACATGAATATTTAAAAAGAATCTTGTTTTCAACACGATAACATGACAACATTATTTTTAATGTTTATTATGAATATATATTTTGTGTGTGCGTGTTCTGTAAGTATTTTTATGTTTAATATTAGGTTTTATGAACTCAAGATTATGGTTCCATATTTTATTATTATGTTCACTTTATTATTTATATTATACTTAATTTAATATTCCATAAAAACATTGGTAAATGCATTTTTATCAAATGCTAAATTAAAAATTCAATATTTAAATTAATGAATATTAACAGAATATATAAAAAACGAAATTATAATAGGAATAAAAATTAATATATATATTTTAGTTATTAATATATATATTAAGTTTTAAAGACATTTATATAAAATTTGTCTTTTTTTATTAATTTTTTCAGAGCAACTTCATGTTTTAGAAGAATCATCTTTTATGAAAAGTTTACTCCCACTTTTATATTTCTTTTAAACTCCATTACTTAAGTGGCTATTGAATTTCACTAGATACCAAATATTTTTAATAATTTATTATTTTTTCTCAAACTATTTAAACAAAAGTTTCTTTAAGTTAGTTAGATGACAAGTAAGTAAATGTAATTTCATTTGATACTTCACCTATATTTTTAAGTTCAAAAATTTACAACTGTAATTCTTTACAAAAATTAATTGAAGATAACTTATATTTTTTATAAGACATTTATAATTATTTTAAACTAAATTATAAAACTCATAATTATGAGATTTCGTTACCAAAAACAGCCGCAATGTAAAATTTGTAATAACAAAGACATTTTGAGTAAGAATATTAAATATAAAAGTATTTTTCCACCTAAAATGTGAGAAAAATTTCATTTTTAAGTTCACAAAACTATATGGTTATATTTTGATACTGTTTACTGAAACTAAATATGCTATAATAAGAAAAGAATAATAATATTACACTTTCAGTTCGAAAAAGTGAAACAAATAGATCATTAGTTATACAAATAAAATTTGATTGTTAAATGTTTAATAAAACAAACTGCTTAAGACATCAATGGTCTGTTACTATAATTTGAGCTCCTAAAATATAAGTCAAAAATGCAGTGAAAACAAATATTAACAATTAAATAGTTAACGTCAATGGAGGAATCATGATGTAGAAACTCAGATTTTATAAATAAGTGAAAAAGATTTTATGAAAAAAAATACATATTAATCAGCAAATAAAGTAACTGATATTAGTATAAGTTTAATCTGAATTTTTTGGGTACATTTCTAGTTATTAAAAAATAATGTTGAAAAAGTAATACGCAAATTTTACTCAAAGTGATTAGAGAATTAAATTAGCTATATACTATACTTCACGAACTATATGATTAGTCTATATTAATTAGTAATTATATGTTAGATTTTTTTGCCAAAATCAAAGTGTGTGTGTAAAATTTATCACTATAACTTATTTTTTGGATACTTAAAATGGTTTCTTATAAAAAAGTCTATTTTATAAAAGTATAAATTTTTCAATCTTAACAGATTTTACTTAATACTTTAGCAATTATTGTACGATGTGTGGTATATGAAATTTTGTTGCTTAAAATCCTACGTGTTTATGTAGAAATTGAATACCTTCTCTTGTAGTAAATTAACAGAAATATTTTGCTTAGTTTTTCTAAAGTTCCGTACTAATAGGTTTATTATTATAATAGTTTACTCGTAGATTTCTTAAAAATATTAATCATCCTTTACAGAATAAATAAGTGTAAATTTTTATCATTAAGAAAAGTTGTTAAACTGGTCAAATGAATTTTTTTAAATTTTCCATTTGATCTCATCTAAATCTAGGAAATTTCTCTTTTCCATTAAATATCTTATATATTTAATTATATATGTTAGTATGTAATAACTTTAAAATATATATTTATTATTAAATGGTTTTTTAAAGACTTGCATTAAATTTAAGTTAGATTATATAAAAACGAAATTAACTTTTTGAGCTATTAGATTTTTCGCAATAAATACAAGCACTCCAAAAGTACAGACATCTCCAGAATCAGATATAAGTACTGTGGCATAGTTATCAGTACTTTAACTATTGTTTAAAAATGTACTTCTTTCATACGACATTTTGATAAATTTCGCGAATAAATGTCCCCGAATCGAAATTTAAATTAAGGAATAACTCAATATGCATTAAATGATACAATAACGCGCGTATTTCTGTTCAAATTAATTTTAATATGAGATTTAAAACAAATATTTTTAAAGTAAGCCAATTTAATCTTTTATTCGGAATATGTCGAAGAATTTTAATCTTATAATCAATAAAATATTTCGTCTAGACACGATTTTCTCACATGACAGATTTTACTTCAGTTCCTCGTTTTGAAGATTATTTGTAATGTTTGTTTTATTAAGTGGAAATTACAAATCTAAGAGATTACTTATTACCTTAGTAACTAAGATATAATGCGTGATTTGAAATTTTGGTAAAATTTATGTCTTCTGTAGCTAATTAATCCTCTGATATTAAATTTAATACAAATTTTATTTTATTCGTTCTAAAATTGCTTATTTTATTGGACAAGTACATCGAAAAATAGGACCATAAAATTTTCCCTTATAATAGTGTTGCTAAAATAGATGTTAAATATTCCTTAATTAGCTTTACATTTCTTGTGGTAACCTATATTATCAATCTATAAATAGCATGGAAGACAAGTGTATAATTTTCTTTAAAAAATGGATCATGTTATTTCTGTGAATTTACTTGTGTCTGTCATGGGAAAGACTATTGATCTATGTGCTTTTGATAGAGAATAAGATTGTAAAGGTTCGAAAGAATAGAAGGCGCATTTAGAAAATTGCATAGCTCGTCAATATTCATAAGCTAGCGTTGTATTTATACAAAATGGAAGAATGACAGCAAAATGAATAGCAGTTGCTATGGTATCGGATGCTTACTCGTCATTAGTAACACTAGACGTCCGAGGCAAATATTCGTGGTAAAATATAATCGGTAGAACTGTAGTAGACAGTTTTTCAACTTTTCTTGGAAACATTTTATATGTCATTAATTCAACCACTAGTTGCCGTTGATCTTTGTTTTACCAATCGATTCAGTTTTTGGCATTTTGTGTTGTTGATGATGGATCGAAGTCCAACTGCGTGGCTTCCGTTACTGGTCTGTCAGTAATTTCTCCAGTTGACGTAGGTACTAACAAAAACTTCATGCAAACATCTGGCTAAGAAAACAGTTCAACTTCAGAAGATTTCGATATATATATATATATATATATATATATATATATATATATATATATATATATATATATATATATATATATATATATATATATATATATATATATATATATATATATATATATATATATATATATATATTATTTGACAAATAATAAATTATTATAATAAATACATCTGGTCATTTTAAATGCAAATTCTGCCTATAAAAACATCAGATAGCTGCATTTGTATATGTTAAAACTGACAGATAGTTGAAAATGAAAAAATGAATGATTATTGAAGATGACTACAAAACCCCTCCGGGGCATACAATTGTGCAATACGGGTTCGGACAGTAGCATATGGATAAAAGGTTACGTCTCCCTAACACCATCTAAATATTTATTGTAAGGATAAAATATGTAAAAACTGGATGCATATTACTCCAAAACAGAAAAACGGCTGTAATCCCAGTAAAATTGGCGAAAACATAAACAAGATCTAACTAATATAATATTTTAATAAAGAGCCAAAGTAACAATTAAAAAAAATTAAGTCCAGTTAGGGGTATTAGTGTTTGAATATTTATAAAGTTTTTATCTTAAATACTGATTTTCCATATCTGTTGATTACATAGTTCATTGAGTAAATACTACAAAATGATAAGTCCAGAAATTTATTATGATTATTCCAAATCGGATGTTTTGGCAGAGTGCTATCAAAGGGAATATTGGTATTATTGTATGGTTCATGCCGTCTTGCGGGCAAATGTTTCAGTAACTGGATAAGATCTCCTTTGGAAAAACCCCTCGCCGGTGGCTATTTGCAAAGCAGAGTTTTAAAAAATATTCATTTGCTTGCTCCAGGTTTATCAGTAAGCTAAACAACAGTATTTATAGACAGAAAAACGAGAAAGCGTATACTTGAATTATATGAGCTTGGTTTACCGACGCATGTGACTGCCATTTGTTTAGAGTCATGTATTCACTTCAGCAATGTACAGTACAATAACGCAGAACAATCTGAGAACACAGCAAAGAGGAAGTGGAACATTCAATTGCTCATAAAATAACACTGTATGTATGTAAGACAAATTTAACGAATAATTCTTGAAGATTTACTCATTATTAAGTAAGTCATATCTATTGAGACCAGCATGAGATAAAGTATCTAACTCTTGTCCAACAACTCGTCTCAAGTTACACGCGCTTGCTTTAAAGAAAAATCTCCATAACAAATAAGTCCAATGTCACATATTAAAACTTGGTAAATTCATAAAGCATGAAGAAAGGTATTACAAATGAGTTATATTTTTAATGCTGTTCCTCATATACTAGATTCGGCTTTGATGAATGAGGGCAGTCAAATGTTTACGATTTTTCCATGTTAGACGTTACTTAAGGATGTGTATTGCTTATTTTTAAACTATACAAATAATCAAAATTAATTTATTACGCAAATTATGCTTAATTATATGAAATAAAAATTAAGCAAAGTAATTTTTTATGATAATCTCAAACTGCCAAAATATTTTTAAATGAACTTAAGTTATCAATAATTTCCGTTAAAACTGAAAGAAAAATTAAAAATCTGCTTCTTTTAGATTAAAGTCAGAGAGTTAAATCTTAAGTTTAACTCAGGTTGTGATAATAGCCGAATGTATTTATTTTTATGGGCCTAATGTCTTCTTTTTAGCTTTGAGAAAGTGCAGTCTTTGTTTAGACTTATCAATAACTTTTCCTATCAATAATTCATGATAATAATTCATTAACAGTAAGAAAGGGTTTGGAACCCTATTTCTTTGTTGAATAAATATAATCTCTTGCTCTGTGCATGTCTGTAGAAACAATCATTTTATTAGAATTATTTTTTTTACAAATTAATATGGTTTGATGCACACACACAAAGCATTTTAAAATCGAGTCTCTCTCTTTAGAATGAATATTAATTCTTATAACTTGTAAATAAAATTAATTCGTTCTTCACAATGTATGTGTTAATATTTTGATGTTTTTCCAATAGAAAAAATAGAATGAATAAATATCAAGGAAGTTTCAATAATGCTGTTAATTCAAAATAAAATTTATAATTATATGGAAACACATTTAAAGTAATACTAATTAATATAGTATTATTAATATATATAAGTAATACTAATTAATATTATTAAGACTAATATCATGAAATTAAAAATTGCTTTTTATCATTTTTAAATGCCTACTTAATATTCCAGAACATGAACGAAAAATCTTACCCTTAGTATTAATTTTGTTATTTCACATCATACACAGGCAACTATTATTACAAAAAAATTATAACTTTTATATGAATGTTTTGATATAAATGCATGTAGAAAATTTTGAAATTAACTTAACTTTTCTAAATTTAAATAATTATTGCAAAAACAATCAGTGCTTTCATTTATGCTATAGAAATATGTTGTTGAAATTTACTGTTGTGAATAGTGTATGGAAAAATGATATTGAAAAATCAAGAAAACGATGAAAACGACAAAAATTTCTGCTTAATCCTATTATTCGAATATGAAAACAACTATTAACAAAATTTTAAAACTGAAAAGAGACTTCGAAAACGTATCACAATTTTTATGTGCACTTCATCTCTTAGAATTATTTGGAAAAGTTACTTTTAAATGCCAGCTTTCAAACTAATATAAAAATCTCTATCTTGCAAAAGTGTGTTATGTTGAAACAATTTGAGAGGGAACCGTACAATAGTTTATACAAAAGTTATTGAATGAGAGAGAGAGAGAGAGAGAGAGAGAGAGAAGGAAAAATAATATTGTTTCTAAAAATAATTATTACTTTATGTAGTTGCAGGTTCTTCTGCGAACCTACAACTTAGAAACAAATTTGTCTTTAATATGAAGTATGCTTTCTTCAGATATGGCTTTTTAACCATATGATTTTTAATCGTAATGATACTTGAAATTATAAATGTAAATATTCTCTGAAACTTTTTTTTCAATAATAAAGCTAAAATATACACATTAATGTTATGCTTTTGGCGGTTAACTGAATATACAATCCGTAACAGTTTATTATATTTTCTTGGTTGACAGACTACGGATTAAACTATGCCTTTTTAATTGCAATCTGGAATCTTTGTAAAATCAGTCTTATTAGAGATAGTCTTCTACGTCCTCATATCTATCTAAGATTACTATGATGATGTCTTAGTCTGATAACACCATGTGTATTTTCGATGTGGTGACATTTGCAATTATATCTGTTTAGGATTCTGAAGAGAATTCTTTTTCCACTGATGACGTTAAACTACAATTCCTCAAAATATTAGAGATCTTTATTACCAAAACAGCGGAAATGCTTCAAGAAAACAGTTAATATAGACAGAAAAAAGCTAATTGCAGTGAAGCACACTTGAAGTAAGTGGTTGTTTAAATTGAAAAGTACTTGAGGGTACAGGTAGGTAATTAGTAAGAATTGTAGATTGTAGTAAATAAGAACTGATAAGAAATTAGCTTGATGATTTGGTGATGCATCTTATTTAATAATTTTTTTAAACAGGTAAATATATGTAACAATAACTTCTTCGTCAGGAATGAGATAGTCAGCTATAAAAATTAAACACAGACATGCATGAAAAACATGTCGAAATATGTTCGAAAAATTTTCCTGAAGAGTGTTTGAAATAAAGAAAGAATAATAAATATATTTATATCAAAAATAAAAGCAAAAAAGTATATCAAAGCAAAATAAACAAACCCATAGTAAGAGAAACTAAAGATATTCATTAAAAATATCAATACCAGCAAATCAGAACCAATTTAAAAATTGGGATAAAGATATAGTTGCCAAAAGTAATTTGAAAAATTACGAGCTAAATTCAAAGCATTTAAGTAATTAAAAAGCCATGCATTAAATTCAAATTTAAATTGTATTTGAAGAGATTAGAAGATATTTAAAGTGATTTGAAGAGTAAAGGTAGTTGTTTTTGGGACTCTTGTAAGAGCTTCAATGCTGAGGTGGCCCTTCAAATTTTGTTTTACTGGTCTTATGGTTTTTTCATGTTTTATCTTAATTGCTTTAAAGTGCTTTGTATTATACACTCACATGTAATATATATATATATATATATATATATATATATATATATATATATATATATATATATATATATATATATATATATATATATATATATATATATATATTACGAAATTCTGCGAAAGTTTTCAATCTTACTGCAACAATGCAACAATTTTAATGGAGATAATTTGTTAATCTATGAAACAAAAAGTTTCCCATAGAATAATTAGAAACACATTATAAATAAACCATTCACAAATTGTTCTTGACAAATATACTAAAATGGTTCATCATAAATTTTCCATTAGAAAATGTAAAAAATAATTTCAGAAGAGTTTATTTGTTTTGAACTTTACAACGCAGGTTTTTATTCTTATTTTGTAATGTGTTAGGCGCTTTATGGGTTTTAAAATGCTTTTTTTAATTTACACTATTTTAATGATTTCATAAAATGAAATTGAAAAAAATAAAATGTATGTCGAATGATAAATATGAAGAAAAACATTTTGGTTAGTTTCAGTCAAATTTCTGTTTTATTTCATGATCCAAAAATTTACTTAATATGCCTCAGCTACTGTATGCTTACAGGGAGTCTGTTTTTATAAAGAATATTAATACAAATTATTTTATTTTCCCAAAACTATAAGCATTAGTGCAATTGTATCAAAACATATCACTCAAGAAGCACGTTTAATACTATTATTAAAAACATATAATTATTTTCTTTTTGAAATAACTGTAAATCAATAGACATAATTTTATTACATACCTGTGCGAGTGTTTTCCTATAATGTAATTTTTTAGTAAATACTAAAATGCTACAAATAGGAAAAGATTCTTCCAAAATAATATTCTACTTTAGTTAGCTGTCCACCAAAAAATATTTTTAAGTAATTTTTTTCCCATAAATTAGCAATGACAAGTCCAATCAACAATTTATCAACATATATTCCAACATAGAAATTGAATCAATAATTTCATCCGCATATCCAAGAAAATATGAAAGAACTTAGTCATAAAGATTTTTATTAAAAATAAATTAAGTAGAATACACCTATAAAATTTCTTTTCCCCGAGGAAAGAATATAATAATATAATCGGTAAAGAGAAAAGTAAATACATCTAAAATATTAATATAAGCATAAAAGGAATTTGATTTTTTGCTATGAAAAAAGAACCAAACCGTCGTTATTCAAAGTAATAAAATACTGTGTTAGGTAAATACATTAAAACAGTTAATAGAGTACCTTGAATTGATCTATACAACTTTTTTATAAGAAGGGTTAAAAGGATGGTGAATGTTTACAATATTAAAGGACAGGAAGAATTACATATGTATGTCTTACAAGAAATATACTTACATTTATGCTTTGTGCTGGTATATTTGTTGAAGTTTACATTTAAGAGTTTTCATCGCTTCTTTCTTTGAAGCATGCAAGAATCACCCACCGTTTATGAAGCAGTCTTTCATTAAAGAAATATATGATGAATATTTAAAAAATACTTTAAAACTAAAATGTGTCATTAATTAAATCCATTTTGATGAATTCAAGAGATTTGCTATTACAGTATCATCAAAACTTATTATACTCATAAGTTTTGATGTTACTCTGGTAAGAAATCAGTGAATTAAAAAGGTATTATTAAAAACATGTTATAAAATGCTAGTCAAAAATAGATTTTATCGCACAAAAAATTTCAAGAAAATTGTTTTAAGAAATAGCAAAGGAATTGAGAGAATTATGGAAGAATGACTTTATGTACAAATGAAAATATAATCAATACAGTTAAGTTAAATTTTTATATATAGTGCAGAGTGTGTGTTATATATATATATGCTACATACATGTGAATATATCATAAATTATGAAGTACACAAAGCTGTTTCATATTTTCATTTTTTACTGTAAATTCTAAATGGTTGCTGATAATTTTAAATGATAATGGAAAAAGGAACACATTATATTAAGGGATATCTTTTAAATGTGTGTGTATTGTTTTAAATAATTCAAGAAGCATTGTGTATGAACTATCACAATAGAATAAAAATTTGCGTCTTAATTTTATATGTGTTTATTTATGATTATGAACGTGTGTAAATATCATACTAATCATATTTATATTCAATTCAAAGGTCATTTAAATATTCACAACTTCATTAAAAATATTTCTATATTAATTAATGTTACATACGATAAGAGAAATCATTTTGCTGAAAGCAATTATTTCTACAGCAAGAAATAAAACCTTATAAAAAGAATGAAGCGATGAACATGAAAAGATAAACAATAGCTGAGACTAATGGTGCAAAATGCATCAATGAAAATATAAAAGGTATTTATTTACTCTTCATGATTTTTTAAGTAAAATATTTCGCTTCTACTTTCTATATTTTCATGCAAATATTTTTCGATTTAGGTTTATTTTCTTTTAAGGATCTCAAACTTGTATTTTTTTATTACTACCACATGTTTTTTAATCTATTTTAATGCATTTTATCATGATTCTGATTCACAAACATGAATCCTATAGATTTCGAAACTTAAATTGATCTTAATGTTTTAATGTTAATCGTTTTGAATTAAAATACCTTTTGATGAATAGTTTTATTGTTGTACATTTATTATTTGCATAGTATTTTTATTTGTACCTTTCGTAATTTGTTTTATCTTTCGAAATACTTTCATAATTTGTTATTAATAATAAGGAAATCCTTTCTTTATTTGTTTTATCTTATTTAATGTGTTATTCTAACACATGTACGTAATCTTAAACAACAAATATAAAAATACCCACATTGAGTTAAAATTTTATTAATAAGTAAATTCAATGTATAATCAGAAAAGTAACAATTTACAAAAACATTAAGAATTTTAAAATAATAATGATATTTACAGTTCTTTTGATCTAAAAGCATTTTTAAATGTCGTTTACTCTTTAAGCACAAACTAGAAATTATTAAAATACTTTGAAACAATAAGAAAAGAAAATCAAGGAAAATGTAATAAATTATAAAAAAATGAGATTAAAATAGTTTATTGAAATATAATGTAATATTCTTCATTGTTTTCACCAACATTGTTTTCTTCTTAACTTTGTTTTTATTTTGCTTACGATTTCATCAATAAATTCTTTGTCGTTTTGTAACAGTGTTTTAATAGGTTGAGAAAAATAAAGAAAAGAAAAAACAAAAATATAAATATCTTCAGTAGTCAAATTCTGTGCTCTGAAATGTAACACGCAAAGTTTAATTAACATTATCCTGAACTATTATGTACAATAAAAATATATAAAATTCTTATAATTAACTCTCCAAAAACAACAGAAATTTTAATACAATTTGTATTTGAAACAAAATTGATGCTACAATTTGAAATTTACTCTGAAATTTTTTATTACAATTTTTAAATATTTTTAAAACTTTTAAGTGAAATTTAAACATTGTTCATTATTTTCCATATACATTATTAGCAATAAAATAAGCATTAAGAGCGTGTGACTAAAATTTCTAGCAATAAAGAAATTTTATTACTTCGACAATATTCTCCCCCTGCTTATTGATACATGGTTTTATTTGATCTTCTAATTTTTTTTTATATTTCTGGAAAACATTTCTTTAATTGTACACAAATTTTGATTTAATAATTTAAGAAAGAAAACCTACTCTTAAATGTCACCTTAAAGTCCAACGTGAATATTAGCTCTGTAAGCTATTTGCTTACAGAGCTAATATTCACGTTGGACATTATTACTGACAAGACGAATTTTTGGTCACATGTATGAAATTGTCTCCATAACATTAATTGCATTTTTTTTCATTAAAATTAATTCAACAATTATTTTTTTATGAAAAAAATGCAATTAATGTTTATGAAACACAATTTCATTAAATGCTTAAATTAGCAAAAAGTATAGAAAGTTCATGAAATTTTGAAGAAATGCATATTATATTATTAAATTTTTAATTATGCATATTGGGGTAGATTTAATTTCCTACAATAAATCATAAAATAAGTCAAAAATGATATATTAACTTTTTTCTTAGAAATTGTTAGTTAAAATATTCATTTATTTTTATTTGTCCTCAATAAGATATTAAATTTTAGAATCAACTTATAAAAGCTATGAATGAAACAAATATTTTTCTTTTTTAGGGGTATTATTTGGTGCATAAGGCTTAAATTTTATAAGCACATGGTAGAATAATACTAAGAAATATTTATACTATTGTTTGTATGAATACATTTTTTTAAATATAATTTATTAAAATTTCATTTGTAGTAAAACTAAATATTTAACTTTTTGTGTAGCTCAAATATTAAAATATAAGTAATTAAAGATGATTTGGTAAATATTTAAAATTAAATTATAAAAACTTTACATAATGTGAAAAATCAAACTGTTCATAGATTAATAAAAATTTATACATACATACATTTGTTTTATGTAACTAAACAATAAGTGATTATTATTTTATCGGATACCACAATATTTTTTTCAAATTAAGCAAATTAATTA